>OU823247.1:1208125-2416250 GCA_917490735.1 Dryobotodes eremita | reverse complement strand
ACCGTATTACTGACTTTACACTCAATATCCTAATCCTAACTTCCTAACTTTTATATTTATTAATTATTATTTATTTATTATTTTTATATTATTATTATTTTTTATTAATATTATAAATGCTAAAGTAAGTTTGTTTGTTTGTTTGTTTGTTACCTTTTCACGCCTAAACCACTGAACCGATCATCCTGAAATTTTGCATATATGTTGTCAGGTGTACTGAAACGGACATAGGGTACCTTTCATCCCGCAAAAAAGTACTGTTCCCGAGGAAAACAACAATAACGTTCTTATGATAATAGATGGCGCCACGAGTCTTTCGAATCATGATTGAATTATAACCCGAATTTATAGTCAAAGTCTAAATTAACGCGAGCGAAGCCGCGGGCAACAGCTAGTTTATAATAATATGTCGTTTCTCAAGGACATACTTTACACATATAACACACAAACAAATAACGCAATATCACAACATTTCCAAAAGCAGCACATAAAAGCGAACAAAACTCTTGTAATTATAAATTAATTAATTTATCCATTGACGAATTAATTAATTTGTTTTGGTTTTGACCTGGATTTCGTCTGAAATTATTATAGGTCGATCGATTGACACAATATGTTTCACATAATTCAAGCGATATTGGCACTAGGTGGGAACTAAATAGTGCCAAATTGTAAAATGGCTAGCGAAGCAACGGAATTAAATGATGATTAACTATATTTTAAACGCTATTTTTAGACCTTATTATTTAGAAACAAACAGTTAAGTAACATTAAAGCATAAATCTTTTATAACTTTAAGAATTGAGTAACATAGGCATTCATTAAAAATGATATAAATTATATTTATTTCTTTAAATTGATTCAAACAAACACTTTTATACGTCAAAAATGAATTATATTTTAAAACTAGACAAACGTTTTCCTATCCGACTACTCTGAGAAGAAAGACCGAAACAAACTCAGAGATATGATAAAAGAAGCCACGACGATCCAATTTAAAACATTTTAACTTCCATTTCAGGTCTTCAAGAAAATTAGATTAAACATAAGAAAGTACGTAATATTCGATTAGGAGTCCTCAGATATAAAAAATGAGTAAGAAAACCATTTTCTAATTACGCTCCAGCGACGTTTAAAGTGCGCAGATAAAAGTACACGATTCTACTGTATCACTACTGTTATGTTCCCTATAGGACCCTCTGATGCGACTTTTTATTTTCTTGCGTTCTACCGTACAGTTGCTTTTTAGCTTTTTTAAATCCCTTAGGTACGGTTGTGTAGTATCTAGTGAGCTTCGCATTATTAGGTCTGTGTTCTACGTAGTAGTCTTGGTGTAGTCTTTGCTACGAAACTACGCTTTCAGTAGTTCGTGCTACACGTTATGTAGTCTTTGCTACGCTTTTTGTTGCTTTTATTTTACCTTCCAGAAGTCATGATTTCCGGGTAGCCCTCGTCATGCAATCGACTAAAAGGATATGATTATTTAAAAACATGGAGCGGAGGAGGTTAATTTATTCTGAATTCTTAAAAAACATCCCTTATTTCAAAAATATCGTGAATATACATTACTATGCTAGACATGACCTTTATTCGCGTCAATAAAGTCTCAGAGGTCATGCATAGGTCATTCGAATTCCTGAACCAGTGAGTTTTAATGAGAAGAATATTAATTGAGTGGATTTTTAAGCTGCGTTTTCACTGGGCGGCCAATTTTTGAATATTCCATTTCATTTCAAGCTAAATGGATCGACTGAAACCAGACTAAAGTAATTTTACTAGCTTAAGGATTTATAGCAGCAGGATTTATTTATTTCTGCTCCTGTAATTTAAAAAACTTTGTTTACCTTTAAAGTAATTACTTATTTAGTAACTTATTATCTCATACTTTTTTCAGCACTTTGTCTGCGTCTTTTCGCTTTTACGGATATAAGGAGAAGAGTAGTAATATTGATGGACAAAGTAATTTCTAATGAATTAAGCCCGAATTAATGTATGGCAGAATTGTGCAGAACCATCATTGATTCCAGGGGTATTACCATACTCGCATAGCAGTGCAATATTAGACGAAAGGTGCAGTGTCAAGCGATTTTATACAATTGCGTACCAACTGTAAACTGTCAACTTTACCTGAACCGGCAGACTCGACATAGATACCGACAAAAATCGGTCGTTAAGTCTAATCGATGTCAAATTTCTTTAATAGATTTTTAACCTTATGCATTGGAAATAAAGTTGAAAATCTAAATCTAAAGTTAAAGGAATTTGACATCGATACGACTTAGCGACAGATTTTTGTCGCTACCTAATGTCGAGACTGCAGGGGCTGCCCTGAAAATTATTAAAGACTTTAAATTCATTTGAAAAGTGATGCTGTTCTCTTCCTTAGTCCAGCTAATCACGTACTTCATGTAATCTTGAAGCTACATTCATGAACAGTGACTCCTCAGCTTTAGAAGCAATGTTGAAACGACACCATTGGAATTTTTTGTCTAATGGCATTCCACTGTGGACGCGTGCCGACGTTTTAAAATGGAAAATTGTAAAATACTCAACTTAGCTTAAATTTAATCTTTAAAGAGTTTTAATCTTTTAACTTTAATTGCCAGATGAAGGTATAACAGATTTAAATTTATTTTAAGTAGCGATTAAACTTTACTATGCTATCTAATTTTATTTGGAAAAATAAGTGAAGGTGTAGAATTTAAATTTTCTTTTGTTTTTAGACTGTCTCATTCAGAAATTAGATTACGTTAAACGGATATTGGATAATTCAGATAACGATTTAATTTATTTATTTTTATATACTTATCTTAAAAAGAGGTAAAAGTTGTTTGCTTGTAAGTTTGTATATAGGGGGTAATCTCTGGAACTACCGGTCGGATTTGAATAATTCTTGTAGCATTTGATAGCCCAATTCTTAAGGAAGGCTATAGGTTATCAACATCACGCTAGGAGCTTATCTTTAGGAGCCAAGCAAACAGAAAAAAAGTCAGACGGAACGCTAAGCGAAAACGAAGTAATAGCGCGGGCAGGCAATACGTTATAAAACTTTATGCTTTGGAGTATTTGGACTCGTTCCTGACCGATTGTTCCGAAAGACAAAAAACAAAGAAAATTGGAAAAATATGGGGGAAACCATTGCCCAGCAGTAGGACAATATAAGTATTTTATAACAAAAACTTCATGCTCGTGTTAAAAGAGCCGATAGGTACAAAAAATAGCAGAAGGCATTTTCGAAAATTTTATATCTTTCTATTACTACCATGTTGAAACTTACAGGTAATCAACAACATATTATTACTATTGTCAGCAGTCATTCTCGAAACCATAGAAAAGGGAGCAATTGTTATAAATGATTCTCGGCTCTTGATTATTTCCTGCAGGGTGAGCTCGACCTACATTTCAAGATGGCCGGTACCAATAGGAGCCCACCACACAGATTGCACTTTCGGGCACTTAAAATAGAAGTCAAAACGTAGAGCGAGACTTAAAAGCTAGTGGCTGAAATTGTTCCCGAGGGATGCCGATCGTCGCCGATCTCGCCCGAAGCCACTCGAAGCTGCTCGAGTCTACTGCTGCTATGTTGCGTTTGAAACCAAGGAGAGGTGACTAGTAACTGACGGAATTGGTAAAACGTAAGGCTTTGTCCATTTACAGAGGTGGTGGTGTCCTGTAGGTACAACTTTACCACTTTGGGGTCTGATAATAAACTTTAGTGTGATAGGCAGTTAAACTTTGGTTGCTTAAGAAAACGGTCACACAATAAATGCTAATAAAAAAAATAAAGCGTTTTTTGACACCTTAATGTCAAATACTAGTGAAAATGACAGATTTTCATGACGCCTTTATAATATATTGGCCACCGTGCGCCGCTCTACTAGGAAACCATAGATTTACAGAACGCTGTATTAAACCGAGCATATTCAGACTTTAACGGCTTCGCACTGATACAGTAAGGGTACAGTACAGAGGAGATTAGAACATTGCATTCGTTCAAACTTGGAACGGGCCCCATTTTTCGAAAAAGTATCATGCCTTCCGGCGATAGGAAACCTTTCTCTTTTTATGTCACCCTGGTACCTCGTCGTGTGTTGCTTTTGCTAAAATTGAGATTGTTCCCTATGCAGAAACAAATGGATCATAGGTATGGGACATGACACATGGTTTCGAATATTTCTTTCAATTCTCATAGGTATTTAAATAGACATTAAAGTCAACGCAACTTGCTTTGTAGTTTTGAATTTTTGGGGTACTTTAAAATGTTGCTTCTGCGTTTTAAATACAAATTCATTTATTTGCCAGAATGTAGGTTTACAATGAATGTCTTAAAACTGTAATAGCTCCTTTCCATTCTACCATTACATGGTGTGCAAATATTTAATTTTATCTTGCACAATTTTAATTAAATTTAAAAAAGTCAGCTAAAACAAATAATAGCTCGTGCATTAGGATTTTTAAAGAATAAATTAATTAATTGATATCATAGTCAGGTACACCGATGTCAGTGCAAAAGATAAAGTTTAATATAATGTCGCTGTGTTTAAATTAGGTAATTAAAAGTACACACAACTAAAAAGCGCTCCACGCATAAAATTGGATATAAAAGAAGAACTAATACAAGTCAATTTAATTATTTTATCATTTTTAGTGCGTAAGAAAAGCGTGGTTTTTAGTTTTTTTTACCAACTACATATTCTTATTTATTACTTTTTAGTCTATTATATTGTTTATTTAGTTAATAAGTCTAACGTCAACGAAGTAATGACTTGAGCGGTTCACTAGGAACCACTGAAGAGTTCCAATATCACCTCTTGCTCTATCATCAGACCCTCATTACCAAGCCAAAGCCAAGCTCACATTAGCAATCTATTGGACTAGTGAAAACGAATCAGACTAGCCCAAACTCGAGCGGGTTACTAGTAGCCAGTGAAGAGTTCCACTATACACCTCCTGGCTCCATCATCAAACCGCCAACACCAAGTGCAATCTATTGGACTTATCAAAACAAATCCTATGACCCAAAAGTCAAAGTAATTATTAGTAGTCACTAAATAATTCCACTATACACCTCCTGGCTCCATCATCAGTCCGTCGGAGTCCAAGCCCAATCTATTGGACTCGTCAAAGCAAATCATATGAGCCCAAACTCGAGAGGTTTACTAGTAGCAACTGAAGAGTTCCACTATCCACCTCCGGCTCCATCATCAGATCAGCTCCAAGATACCAAATTATAGTTTTGTCATCCAAACTACATATACATACAAAATTTCATTTCGATACGACAGTTAAAAGTAGGTTAAAATTAACTTCTAAGATTTTATTACATTCTTTGTTAGTTAGTTACAAGTGTAGCTAATAGAAGCGTGTAATTATCTAAAAATAAAAAGTAATAAGTTACAGTGAAATGTTACTTTTAACGTTTTTGAGTCGGATGATTTATTTCTACCGTTATGCTGAATCTTCGTACGTAAAGTCACGGAAATTAATTGTTAAGCAAATTGACTAGCTACCAACGTAATTGTCTGTATATTCAAATTACAACTGCCATTCTTTGCCGTTGTAATAACGGCAACATGACGTAGGGTGTCAATTTGCTAAATAATATTTTTTCCTGACTATACACGTTCGTGGATCCATTGTATTCCACACATCTAATCTTAGCTGGCATCGCATACCTCATTATCGCGATAATTAGCACATTAACTGACTAATTAGCGGCAACACTTCAAGATAACCAGCTCTTTTACATCTATTTCCATTTTATTCTCTGATATACACTCGTTATCTTTGTTTACGCGAAGCTCTTCGACTACGTAAGTCCGTAAGGATGATAGTCCATTGGAGCGACGAGGAGCGGAGCGGTGCACGGTGCACAGCCAGGAAACATTGACCAATAAGGTGCACTATCATCTATAATACTACACGTTCTGCATCGTTCTCACATTCATAATTTCAACATGAATGATGTAGGTAACCAATATTTTGTAACCATAATATGGTTACAAAATATTGGTTACCTACATCATTATATATTGATTTAAAAGAGTGTCCGTGGAGTTCCTTGCCCGTTCTTCTCAATAGGTACCTACTACGCTTTGGAATAGGCAACTAGCTTCATCTTTCTGACCAACCGACCCCTTGACAATTCAAAAGTGCTTGTAATTGGTTTATTTTAAATAAATGCTTTGAGTTTGAGTTTGACTATACTCTGCGCCGCCGCTTCAGTGGAGAACATGGCTAGTAGCGAAGTGGAAAATAGTTTTATGGGTTTTTATTTTTTTTATTTTCAAGATGCACAAACATTTAAAATAGTAGAGAAATGCTTAAATAGTTTGGTCATGTTGAGAGGATGAATTAAAGGCGATTAACAAAAGGACATGGTGATGTTCATCAGAAAGGTCAGGTGCGTAATACTCGCAACCGGGCGTGCGTATATGACCAGATGTATGAACGTAAATGAAGCTAACAGGATATGTCAGGGCCGGTCCACAGTTACTACGACGAAGAGTGTTGTAGTACAATGAGTACGATCTTGCCACTCCGGCGCACATTCCTCCCCCCGCCTCGTCTCGTGTACGTGCGGTGCGACGCCAGATCGCACCGTGTGGCACCGTGTGGTTCGTAGCAGGCGGCGTTCTGTAGTTTCTGCGTACCCTCATGGGAAGAAGGCGTGAGTTTATGTATGTGTATGTTCAATCACGAAATGTAGACCGCTCACTTTCTCCAGCTTCGAACCCCTCGTCGCTTTTGCACCGTGTCTTAAATTCACACCGCTCTGTGTTCCTTCACTCCTCGCTTTTTTCCGCTCACTCTTTTCGCGAGCCCGCGTCTATGGACAGGCAGCCTAACGTCGTGCTCGCTTCTATTTTGTTTTGCTTCATTTTAATGTTTCGTTGCGAGACCAGACGCGGTTTATTGACAGTTAGCGATGCCGGAACAAGATTCTTTATTATGATTGTACACAAAACAAAAATGTAATATTGTTGTGGGATGATTTGATTGGACGACTTTATGGCCTTGGAATTATGAGATTTGTTCGTTCTAATTGTATTGTGAGGTTAACATTTTAAATAAGGAATTGTGTTTTTGATTTTCTCTGCTATTTTTTTCGTGTTTTGTTCTATTTTTTTGCTTTGTTGTCTAAAGAATGTGTCATGGATTATATTTAAGAATTCAATCATCATTTATCATTCCGCAGCATTTTTGGGAAATATTTTTGTTACCGTGACCGTATCATCAACTTCCTTTAAATTAAGTACTTCGAAGATTTTTACACATTCTGTAATATTGTAATACTTCATTTCGTGAGTTGTTTCTATCCGAAAACTGATATATTTGTATTTTTCACCAACATTAGATGAAATCAACGAAACTTTACTAATTAATTTTACTTCGAGAATACCCTTTATTAGTTTCAAACTCACTTCAAAGTATGTAATTGTAATTTCATAGTTTTGCGTCGAGCACCTGTGACTCCTGTGACAGAGTATTGAGCAAGTTTTTTGTTCACAAAATATTTTGCTCGTAACTAGCAAAGTTTGGGACGTCTCGGGAATTCGGTACGTTTGGGACATATTAATTAGTAGTTAAATGAAGATGACAAAACCTCAAATTAAAATAAATTTATTTTGTGAACATAGGTTGCATACAAGATGTCCAATTAGGTATAGAATTTATACAGAATCCAACCATGTCCCGCCTATAGGCATACATAAATTATAAAATTTCAGTCAGAATTCATGAGTTCATAATAATGTAACACACCTAATTGAGGACACTTTTTTGAACACGAAGAATTTGACTGAATAAAATGTACTGTAATTAACGCCACCTCTTTCTCTGGAGTCCCAAGCTTAATTAGTATGGGATTCCTGAACAAGAGGTCGCGTTATATAACGGCCGTCAAATGACAGCCGTCCATGTACAGACCGTTTTTGACACCGTAAATTCAAACACCCACTGACATTTTGCAGCTGTTGTAACCATGACCACATCGTTTTTTTTAAGATAACTGAACAGTAGAGGTGAGTAAATATAGCTAGAATTTAATTTAATTATTTTTTTTACTAAGATGACCTCCCCTAACATAATGCTCAGATAATCATTAAAAAGTTATATACTTGAGAAAATTAACTCTGTAATCAGAACTTCTGCTAATCAAATTTAAAGGCAACTGTGCGTAATAAGTAGGAATCCATTGACAGGCTCGTTGTAATTAAATCCTACTGGTTACTTAACCAGCCTATAATGTTCCCACTGCTGGGACACAAGCCTCCTCTCTATGAGAGGGACTGGGCCGTAGTCCACTACGCGGGCCCAGTGCGGGTTGGTGGATGTCACAAATCTTCGATTTTTTAGTTCTAAGATATGCCGGTTTCCTCACGATGTCTTCGTTCACCTTTTTGGGTCCTACTACAATCCTACTGGTTGATTTGAGGTAAAGCATTGTAGGTAATCACTGTCCTCACATCGAAATCCCTTTGTTTTCAATGCATGCAATGTATGATTCGAAAGAATACGTAGACCGGCAAATATTTATTCATGAATAATTATTTGGACTCCAAGACAAACCAAGCCTTCAAATTAAATTGAATGCCATAAAATTCTTCCTGAAAAATATTTTTCAATTGTAAAACCTTTTCTGTATAATCCCATTGTCTCTCCGTCGTAAATAAGGCAGTTAGTTAAGAAAACAAACGAAATGCATGAATAACAATAAGATGAGGCAGATAAAAGCAGGTTTTGTTTAATTGCTTTGTATTTGTGCGGGACCAGAATATTTTTTTGCCGGAGATTTGATAACAATTTCGTTTGAGTATCCAAACGTTATTTTTATTCTGTATAGATGATAATGATGATGAAAATACTTAAAAGGAAAATAATATTTTTGAGTTGTATATATTTATTAGTTTGTTGGTAATAAAATTAACTAGAAAAAGTAATAAGTTACAGTGAAATGTAACTTTAACGTTTTTGAGTCGTGATGATTTATTTCTAACGTTATGCTGAATTTTCGTATGTAAAGTCTGGAAAATTAATTGATTAGGTACCAACATAATTGTCCGTATATTCAAATTACAACTGCCATTCTTTGAGGTTGTAAGCACGGCAACATGTCGTAGGGTGTCCATTTGCTAAACAATATATTTTCATTGACCAATAAGGTAGACTCTGGTAGACATGGCTAGTAGCAAAGTGAAAAATAATTTTATGGGCTTTTCTTTTAATTTTTTTAAGATGCATATTTAAAAGATTAAAGACAAATGCTTTAATTGGTTTGGTCATGTTGAGAAGATGAATTAAAGGCGACTAACAAAAGGTATTTATAAGGCAGATGTTACTGGAAATGCCGGGAGGGGCACAATTACCTTATTGGTGATGTTCATGAGAAAGGTCAGGAGCGTAGTACTCGCAACCAGCGTGCTTGTATAACAAGATGTATGAAAGTAAACGAAGCTAAATGAGCATGTCAGGACCGGTCCACATCCTTTTCGCCCGAAACCTTACTTGTGAGCGTATGTGTGTTCCGTTAACGCGAAAAAACATAAAAAGTGTGCAAGAAACTTTAACCCCTCCCCGCAAAGATAAAACGGTCAATTTTGCGTAGAGATAATTAAAAATATTAATTATTTTCGATTGGCCGTCGCACTATAATAATAATAAAATAATAATAATAATCATTTTATTATCAGGCAACTAAAGGCCCATACATAAAATATACGAAATAATCTTATATAATAATAAACTAATACATATCAAAAAAAAAAAAAAAAAACTTATAAAACTATCTATACACGTAATGTTGACGGCATCGTGTATCGCTGCGTGGTGTCGCGTAACCGTCCTCGGAAGCGTCGATAAACGACACCTTTCGGCCAAAAGTCCTCTTTCAGGCAAGTCTGTAGATGGTGGGTTGGAACTCGTACCACGAATGACTTAAAGTTGATGTTGTGGCGCGATTCCAACCTTTCAACCCTCAGAGTCCTAGTCCAGAGACTATGTGCCGCTGACCTAAGTACCGACTCGGGTTTGATTGTGACGTACTCATTCTGACCGAATGTTGACTGACTTGTGTTTGTTATATCTTCCACAATTAGTAATTATTGTTCATTTTTGACATCAAACCCTCTTCAAAATGATGGCGTTGTTGTGTATATAAAGGAAGAATTCTCTTTTGTGTTGCGAAACCTTATATAGTAATTGCCTCTTGATTAAAATAGGTAACAACGATACGGCGTTGGTAGCTATCTATAGGTCTCCCTATTATTATAATATTGACCCTTTCTTGACGTCGCATTATACAAGCGTGATGTTATGTTATGTTAGGTTATGTTTGATGATATTTGGTGAAATTATCGGGTTCAAAAATATCGCAAGAATAGGAGATCTGAACATAGACATAATTTCTGAGAATTTGAGTAGGTACGTCTTCTAATCAATATCTACCTCTCACAGCCTACACACAGTCTATTGCCAGCACATTATTGCACGCCTCATAAGCGACGCGCGTGAGGTAGTGCTCTACTCTCGCCTTACAAAGAACAAATAATTCCTTGAGCTAAAAATGTCTCTATTTACTTCATATCGCACTTGTAGAATTAATATTCACACACAAACGTCAAGAAAAACAGTAGTTTAAACACTCATGTTATTTTCAAAAGACATTTTTCTATTTAAAATAATGAAAAAACTGCTTAAAATATATTATGCGGCCGTCCGTGTGTCTGTATGTGTGGATCCTGGCGTGATCATGATAACTCCCGAAAAACTTAACTAATCGAGTCCATTTCTTTTTTAAACGATCGAAAACTAAGTCCTTTCGAAATTCACGGTCTAATTCAATGTAGTTTAATTGTAATTAGTTTTTTTTTTTTGTAGAATTGAATGAGAATATGAGGCGTGCGCTTTTGGATTTTCCAATTTTTTTATTACTCGGGGCGGTAGTGGTTCTCATTTAGAATAGAATAGAATAGAATTTTATTTTGCAAATATGGGTAATACATAATAGTTCTTAAGATTACATTTAGCTCAGCCACATTTTACCCATCGGCATGCAAACATTTGAAATTATTTATATCACTATTATTACACTTATTTAGATCAATTTATAAATTACCATTATAAAATTCTTAAATCGTCGACTTAATTAAAAATATATGTCTGTATTAAAAGGAAAATATAAATTAGTATCATAAGATTAAATATCATGTCATTACTATTACAAATATCATACCATTGTCATTACATCATTTAACATATCATTAGATCATGTGCTCTTGAAAACCAAGCTTCCTTCCATTACCATTGTTCCAAAGTCAAAGTCAAAGTCAAAGTCAAATCATTTATTTCAAATAGGCACATAAAAGGCACTTTTGAACGTCAAAATTTACAAAAAAATAGAATTGATTCTAGTTGCCCCTTCCAAAAGGTAGTTTCGTATGGAGAAGAATGGGCAAGAAACTCCACCGTTACTCTTTTAAAATATTTTACAATATTATGTAAGTTCACATTAATTATGTAATCATATGTGAAGACGATGCACCTAGAATAAAATTACTATACCACAATAGGTAAAAAGAATTAAATATAATGCAAAGGCAGGTAAATGAATTATGTGATAGATACATGGTGCTCACATATTTACAAATATTGAAAAGTAGATGATGTTTCCAAAATTTTAACAAGTAATAATTTAGTGTGTGAGTTAAAGTAGTTAAGTACATAATGTAACAATCAATGTTATAAAAATTATAAATTATACAATTAAATTAGCAACCAGTTTGATTTTGTCTAGACTCTAGATTGTCCTATGGAGCAGGACCAGCATGGAAAAAAATACTGTTTCCTTTTGTTCGTAAGCTCATACTTGCATACCTAGTCCGAAGGCTTGAGGCGCTGCGTACTGAAACACAGGCTATAAATCTAGTTCGGCAGTAGATGCTAATAATTGGACACTATTGTAACTGATTTACTTTTAAGCATAAGTATAAGTAGCTAAGACAAATTGTATAACATGTTTATTCTTTTTGGTCTAATAAAATATTATTACAGGATGTGATGCGACACCGCACTGCAACGAGTTCACCGTATGGGCATACACAGGTACGGTACGGCGCCGCACTGTTACTACGACGCGGGAAGCCGCAGTGGGCGAAGAGTGTTGTAGTATGATGAGTACAATATGGCCACTCCGGCGCACACCCATCCCCCCGCCTCGTCTCGCGTACGTGCGGTGCGACGCCAGCAGTATATTTACAGCATTTATGTACGAGTTTCTTTTATAGAATTCAAGCCTGCATTGCGGTAAACAGAGCTCATGTTTAAATTATTTTTTATGATACCCTGGTAGTTGTAATCTCTCCTTTTGAAACGAAAACTTATACCGTAATGCAAATTAGAAAACCGGTTTGGTAGGTTATAATCCTGATGACATAGAAAAAAAGAAATAACAATAGATTTACTTCACACACACACACACACACACACACACATTTTTGTCACATCACACTATGATTGGCGTTATATGACGAGATTTTGCTGTTGCAAAATAATGGCAAAATATATTTTTCACAAACATGTTTGGAAATTTGAGCATTATTTTGACAACCTTCTTCGAGACAAATCGAAAATGCTGTACTGGTTAAATAAATGCGAGCAGGCGGCATGTTATTATGAAAATCCATATCTGTCGTGTTTACAGCCGAATAAATTAATATGAAAAGTCATATCCAAATCCAACAGAATATCAGCGTCAGGTATATTTGCCTGATACATGCTATTTTTTTTTTCTTTTGGTTGGGATATCATCAAATGTCTTTTCACGCTCTGGGCGGAGCGGCAGGGCGTGTCAGACTCTTACTAACAAAAACCCACACATGTTCCTTCAGTTGCCTGTGCACCAGGGCCACGGTAACTCTTTCGAATAATCCACGACCCCGGCAGGCATCGGCCCTATCGGACCCCGTCAATGGTGCTGACATCTCTTTGAGGCGCGCGTGGAACACACGCGCCGTCGCGTCGGCCCGGGCCTGGTCCTTACCGGATGGCGAGCTGCCTATTGCTCGCCGTCCGCAAGCCCGCGGCTACGGTGGCCGGGAATCAGCTATCGACTCCTGACGCCCAGGGTGTCTCCTCCTGCGGCGACCAGGGGCGTGAGGGCGCAATGACGGCCTCACCCTCACGCGCTCCGCCTCCCCCTTCGCTAGCATTACTACTTCGCAGAAGGAGGTGACGGCTTTCTATACCCTCTCGCTCCGTACCATGGCCTGGACCAGGGACGGACGTGTGAGCTCGCCGCCGCTGATCGCCGCCACGAGGACATGGCGGTGCTCCGCCCAAGCTGGGCAGACCTCCACCGTGTCCTCCGGTCGGTCCACACAATGGCGTTTCCTTCCGCCTTATCCGAAACAGGAACCTCCCGAAACATCCATGTCCGGTGAGGACCTGCGTCAGGCAGAAGGTGAGGACGCCATCGCGCCTCCGATGCCACTCCTCTAAGAGTGAACTTACCGCCGCAATTGTGGCGTGCCCAGACACATGCTGAGCTGGACTCCCATTTGGTGCAGCCTTGAGACGCACACCGCACCTTGTGTATTCGTTATTTGATTTGAAGTATGTCATGGTGTTACTATATTTCTTTTAGTATGTTTTTCTTTTTGTACATTGTCACCTTGTTTTTATATTTATATTCATGTAATTTGTTATCATTTAATTGTGCTTTTGTGTGTTGTGCTATGTCTTTTTTGTGCACTGAATAAATCTTATATCTATCTATCATATCTGTGTGTAATATGGAATGTACTTTTTACTTCGATACATGGCACCCAAGGAGGTAACTTATCAAATATTTTATTTAAATTTCGATTTGGCTTGCAAATAGAGCTGTTTAAAGTAAAAAAGAAACATTTGGAGATTGGGCGAATTTGTATGAGACACTTTCCAAACAAATTCACCCAGTCTCCAAGTATGTATGAATCAAAATCGTATCGATACGGTTTCGATATTTTTGTAGGGATAACTTCATTTTACCCTTGTGCAAAGGGGCTTGAAAATCTGGCCAGGCAATTTTAAGAAAAATATACCTATAGAATTTGCAAAATTTTCAAAGGACCTTACCCGCTGTAGCTACAGAAAAACGTTCTTAAGAGACTGTCCTTAACTTTTTGAGTAATTGCTAACTGCATTCACGGATTTTGTAAAAATAGTACAGTCGCCTAAAAAAATTACAATTCTTATAATTTATTTCAATGGTGCCAATCAATGTAGTTTTGTTTATGGGTTAAAAGACTCTTCTAGACTTACTGAGGTTTGAGTACAAAAATTGTCATAAATATTAAAAACGTTCCCAATGTGTACATTACGTAAGAAATTATCGTGCATAGAGATTCAAAAAGTAGTGTAAATAGACACTTTTAATAGTTTAAAGATACTGATCGCTATGATTACCTCATCATAGACGCAATCTGAAAAACCCCTTGATATATTCAGTCAACCTTAAAAGGTAGACATATGCTGTTCATGTTGTTTTTATTTTTGAACTTTTAAAGGGGAACAATTCCGTCATACAAGATTTTTGCGTAACTTTAACCGTTTACGCAGTGCACGCAACAGAAACTCTCAAAAGGAATCATTTTTCACCGTTTTTGCAACATTTTTTATTCATGCTCCGCTCCTATTGGTCTAGCCTAAAGCCTTCCTCGAGAAATGGACTATCCAACACAAAAAGATTTTCCAATTCCAACCAGTAGTTCCTGAGACTAGCGCGTTCAAACAAACAAACAAATAAGGAAAGGGTCGTGACGGAAACTCCTGACGGAATAAAATTCTTACACTTTTTTTTCGCCTAGCCTCCATCCGCCAAGTCCGTACCGTGCGATAAGGAACTTCGTTCCAAAAATATATTTTGATATTAACAAAGATGACTCTCTTTTTTCATATGTAACAGCATATGATTTAAAAAATCGTGTATAATTGATTAATCAAATCAAATCAAATATATTTATTTCGGACTTAAAAATTACATCCATAGGTGTTACAAAACAATCATTTTATAATTATCGAACCTGCTCACAAAATTTTACGAGACTGTTAGAAATGCGACCTGCGGGGTAATTACGTAACACACTAACAGTAAGAATGGGTTTCATTTTGACAGTTCAACAACATTCATTGCGTTATTTATGTTTTTGAGCAGATATTTTTTTCCCATCATATGAAGCAATGGATTAGCAATAGGCTTCAAAATGATTCAGATTGTGATAGATAGTGTGTTACGTAATTAGGGTGCTGTAGAGGAGAACAGCCGGACATCCAGACATAAAATCACAAAAATCACAAAAAATACAAATAAAAATAAAATAAAAGAAAAATAAAAAAATAAAATTAATCATTACGAATCGTTTTTGGGAAATGTTTTTGCCATTTGTGACATTTCTACCTCTATAAACTCGATTGATCCTATTGAATTTTTTGATCCTTAAGTGAAACAGGACCGATTACCATAAGATTTTTTGTAAAATGCCCCTTTTCTTGCAGACTGTACTTTTTTTTTCAAATTGCAGGTGCAGATCATAATGTTTAAAAAAGTTAAGTACAGTCTTCTAAGAATGTTTTCCTGTCGCTACAATGTTTAAGGCCCTTACGGACCGTCCGAATGTCCAATCTGTATAATAAAAAAATTAAAAATAAAGAACTCAAAATTGCCGGGGCAGAAATTGATGCCACTTTGCACAAAGTTAAAGATCCTTACACAAATATCACGCTATCATATCATCACGCTATTGGTCCATAGACCATTTTCACTCAGTCTACTTTATGAACATAATATTGGCGCGTGAAAAGACGTTATCGTTGTTCGTCATTGAATCTGGAATTTATAATTAATTTACATAGTTTGAATTTCCGCGCATTATTTGTGAAAAGAACTATACACCTTTTGCAGGCCGCGGCAGTAATGTATTATTTATCCAATCACATACCGTACATATTATTTATACTCTGGATACTATTAAACTCCATTTTTTTTATTGGAGCCCTTTATATTTAAAACGTTCTCTCTTTAAGAGGGCCCTTCCCGGTCCGTCTATCGTCAACGCGAGCATGATTAAAAAGCTTATTGTTTCATCCAACGCAATGTTTGAAACAAGAAGCAAGAGTGAGAACGCGATAACATCGAACGAAAATTGGCGCGCGGGCATTTCACAAAACTTGTTGCAGGAAATACGTGTTTTTGAAAAAGCCTTAGAAATTTTTGGAAAATATGTTTGTCATTTAGAATCTCCATTACATGTGCGAGGTTTCTATGCTGATGTTTTCTTTACGTTTACAATTTATGAGTACATTATGAACGGCCAAAGTTCAGGTAAAATTTGTGCAAAAAGCAGATTTTTGGAGGCTTATACTGAATTTGTTTCTCCAAATTTTTAATTTTTGCTTGCATAGAAACCTAGATAAAGTACACAAGGCACCTATTAACTCAAAAATTTCAATGAAAGATGTGTTTCAACGCCATAATCACGTACGAGCGTTCGTATGAAAAGTATGACGGGTTGGCCGCTCTTAACAACATACTGTTACAATTAAACAGCGCACACAATATTTGCCACACAAATAACGATGCTATCTATTCGACAATTCCTTGTTATCTTAAAGTTTCTGCTTGGCGCGGGCGCAATAATTTATTGCAGCCAACATTGTTTACTCGAGAACCTTCAGCAGAAATGCGGCGTCTATTTAAACTTATGAATGCAAATAAAGACTCGTGCTAAATGTTCACGATTAAGTAGAAAATACTGAATTAAAATGTTGAAATGAGTTATTCAATTGTAATAATATAATTAGTTTATTCTTAATAATTGAGCGTAGGAAATATCATAATCTTCTTCCACATCGTATTTCATCATTATCTGATGAAAATACGTTACTTACATAGTTGCTAGCTAATACGTATTATATTTTTGTTTTTCTTCGACGGTTTATCGATGACCGTTAGTGTAGACGTGTTCTTGAATAGTCAGGAAGAATTGAGCTGTGTATAGCGATGATCTTCGCTGGGTGGCGGTAGCAGCTGCAGAGTAGTCGAGGATCGAGTTGAATGGAGCAAGAATAAGAGGTCTATGGCGAGCAGTAGACTATAGACTGATGACTCCAGGCCCTGCAGTCTCGACATTAGACAGCGACAAAACTCGATCACTAAGTCGTATCGTTGTCAAATCCCTTTAATCGATTTTCAACTTTATTTCGAAAGTATAAGGTTGAAAACCTATTAAAGAAATTTCACATCGATTAGGCTTAACGACTGATTTTTGTCGCTATCTATGTCGAAACTGAAATCTAAACTCCAAACTCGTCACCAAACGTTTCGTAGATCGTAGGGCAGACCTTCTTAGCCATTCTAACGTATTCTGAATTCTGATCAACTTTATGCAAGTTTGTCAATATGTTCCACATACAGTACGTGTATGGATGCCCCCTCAGTTGGACCTGGGGCCCATGCCCCTCTTTTACTAACAAGTGGGCGTTTGAAAGAGGAATCGGGTAAAACTGTGTTTGGCCGAAAATTGAGATTCCTGAAAAAAATAATAGGTACATAAGTCAAACTCAAAGTCAAAGCATTTATTTCATTAAACCATTTACAGGTACTTTTGAATTGTCAAAGAGTCGGTCAGTTAGAAATATGAAGCTAGTTACCCATTCCTTTCATATTCTTCCTTTTATGCAAGGTGGACACGACAATAAATTAAACATCTTATATCAAATGAGGTCTATGTCCAACAGTGGACATCTTTAGCCTGAAATAATGATGATGATAATATCCAATGAGGTTCTCAGTCTGCATATAAAAATTCCACTAAATATATCCAATATTTTAGTCGCAAATAAGATTGGCAAAACCCAGTCGGTCCATCATTACTAAGATTGTTTGAAAAAATCACGCTTTCAATTTTTTTGAAGTGACATATGAACGTGAAGATCGCGTATTCGTGCGACGATTTCTTTTGATTAGGACTCGGCCTAAGAGACCTAAAACCATAGCTATTCTTTACCTCCACAATCCCCGGTTCTTTTCAGGACTTTCCTGCATCTTCTCTGAAGCACTCTTTCGATTGCCAAAGCACCATTGAAGAACCAGCTCTCCATATTATACGTTGAAACAATCTCTCTGTAATAAAACAACCATTAAGACACCGCTCCATAGTGTTAAGGCGTAAAAACGTGAAAGACAGACAGACACGTTACTTTTGTATTAGTATAAATTGTTCTCCAGACACCGGGATCTTTATACAGGGGTTTAAATAACTAAATTAACCTCAATCGGTGTCTTAAAATCAAATAGACTTAAGGCGTTTGTCCACCGCATCCGTCACCGGAACATCACCGAGAAACGAGATTATTCGAACCAAACTTAACGTCCCGGTGACAGCGATTGTTTGTTCACCGATACCGAACTCGGCGGTTCAGTTTGTTATGAATGATAGACAAAATAAAAGCCGGGCAAACGGCGCTGCGCCCTCCGGTGCGACGGCAGTGTGTGGACAAGATCAAACGTGTTTCTTTTTAGCCGGCGCATCGGCCTTTCGCAATTTCGGGCCGAGTTCTAGCGGTCGCGCCGAACTACCCGTAATTTGGCCACGGGATGACGGTAAATAGTAAACGTATGTATTGCTACTTCGGTGCCGTCACCTCGTTCTCGGTAACATCCTGATAGCTGCGGTGGACAAACGAACTTACAGTAGGTCACGTCGATGGAAGGTAACATAGTATTTTCTTTCCATCCACGTGAATCCTACTTGAGCACTAAATAAGAAGCTTACCGAAGAACATTGCTGGTTAAATTCTGTCCAACCTCGTCTTTGGAGAACCTCATAACTCCAGAGGCCAAAAGAAAAGGCGACTCTTTCGCAATCCAATTGTTCGGTAGATCATTGAATGACTTCATCACGAGTACATCCAGATCTAAATTCACTCCCCCCCACCTGTTCAATGTCAACATCTTCATTATGTCTGCAGTGTGTTGTACAGCCTGTAAACTTTTCCTCAACCTGTGGTTT
This sequence comes from Dryobotodes eremita, assembly GCA_917490735.1. Taxonomy (NCBI): domain Eukaryota; kingdom Metazoa; phylum Arthropoda; class Insecta; order Lepidoptera; family Noctuidae; genus Dryobotodes; species Dryobotodes eremita. The sequence goes on along the minus strand of OU823247.1, from coordinate 2,397,201 downwards.
ACTAATCGCTGTACAATGGTATTTGTAGAGTAGCTTTTTACATGTATTCTAGCAACCTTTATGTTTGGAAACTGCAGAAGCTTTACGAGACAACTCCTCTTGAGCATGACGTCAGTGACTGGTGCGGTGAACAGCAAGTATACCTCCCAGTCTGGATGCACTCTGGCTGCAGCCTCAACGGCACATGCCTGCCGCGAATCGATCCCGCCTCGACAAGATGTCTCATGGAAAAATATTGATTTAGACTTCGGTGAAAAACTGGGGTCTTCCACGGATTGTAAGGCATCTGTGGCAACTTCACTATAACACCGTATGTTCCCATCAATCGGCGGCCAATGTATGATGACGGGAGACCGGCTCCAGATGAAGTCGTTAAACTTTTCCCAGAGAACAATGAGAATGTGAATTATTAATAACGACGTGACGATATAAATAATGTACAAATAAGGTGATTTTCTGTACAACATTTTCTTTTATTTGCTAAGTATATTGAATTTATGATATTTTATTGTTTTCTTACGGCACTGTTAATTATGCTGTAATTTGAATTTTATAGCGTGATAATGAGGAACAAATGATTAATTTGATTTATTCCTCATGCGTAGTATTGCTAATTAAAAACATGAAACTACGTAGCTCTGTAGTATGGTATAATGGAACTAAATAATGTTCTATAAAGTCCCAAGGTCTTCGGCGCAACATAAAAATAAGTCATTATGCTTTCTTCTTTCGAAAATAAACCTTAGATCCGAGCTCCTCTAGAATAGAGATCAATTAATTACTTAAACAATAGACAATAGAACACGCTTGTTACACAATAACAACAATACCAAGAACAAACGTTGTATCTTACAATAACATTTCAAATACGATGCAATTTTCTAAAAACATCACTTTGGCTCTTGTATTGGACTTTTCATTTTAAGACAGTATAAACTCTTTTTAAGGTCTTGTCGAGACGTAGTACTATGGCAATGTAATTTGATAATAATAGCGTAATAAAATGAGATATCGTGGAGGAGTAGATGCTCGGTGTGGTTACAAAGGCAGCGGAATGAAAACTGTCACTGCTTTTTAAAACTGAGATGGCAAATGGACATCTGCCATACCAGAGGCATTGCAGATGCTCTGTCATTGCAGAACCAAACGAAATGGTTCAATTACCTGTTATTACAACAGCACCAGCCCTATACCCCTTCAAACCGTAACACAGCAACGTTGCTTGGCGGCAGACACAGGTACATGGTTGTACTTCCCGGACCAGACTCTTCACAAAGAGCTCTATTTCATGCACAATCACCTCAGTCTTCACCAATCCACTGCTGGACGTAGGCCTCTTACAAGTTTGCGCCGATATAGCCGGTTCTCCACCTTCCGCATTCAGTCTATCCCGGCAACCTTTTCAAGGTCGTCCGTCCACCTAGCTGCTACACGGTACAGTTCAGCCCAAACCAATCGATGTGCCCCAAAAATGCATAGTTACCTCTGTGTTGTCACGGACGGTGCTGTGGAAGAGTCGAAGTTTTGGACCAACAAAATTTAACTCATTGTCGAGCTATCGACAGGAGTAAAAACAAGAATCGATCACAAGTTCTGCCGCCCAAGATATAGGATTTTCCTAGTTTGGGGGGCAGGATACCTATTTTTATTGGACTTTCGACCTCCATCTACCTTTTGTACCCAATCTTTAAAATTCTACTTCAGTTTTTTTTTTTCGTTTTTTTTTTTACCATTCTTTATACTTATTGTCAAAGTTTATGTTTTGTCAATAAAAATTATTATTATTAAAAAGTTGTAAGTGATACTAGAAGCTTTTTTAATGGCCTGACGGGTGTGGCAACTAAATAAACCACAACAAGGAGCTCGTGCGGTCGTTGCACGCGACCTTTGCAGTTCACATGGCGACGACTGTACCAAACTCATTCATAATACAACCGCTTTTTTGCTCATGCATATTAAAGACAAATTGTCTGAGCAGATTAGGACATTGTGTGGTGTGGTTGGATAAAACTGATGGTTCAAAGGAGGTTAGTTGCCATTTGTACCTACTTACTAAATTATCTCCTTTGATTTTCCATCAGGATTTTTTCAGTAGCGCGCGCGCGGAGTCGCCATCTGTGCCTAGTTGATGGCAATGGGCTCTCCCCCATAAAATGGTATTTAAACAAACCTATAAACTGGTGAAATATGAGTGTACCTACCATAAGTAGAAACGCCTCTGTCTAACCCTTCGTGGAAAACAGGCGTGATGTTTGTTATGTTTTGTTATGTTATGTTTTGTTATGTTATGTTTTGTTATATTATATTTTATTATGTTATGTTTTGTTATATTATGTTTTGTTATGTTATGTTTTGTTATGTTTGCGAAAAATAACAGCGTTAACACAAGTGGAGTGCACGAAAGCCGTGCCCAGGAGAGAGACAGCGCAGGCTAGACAAAATAATCTTGGAAAACACCAGTACAGCTGAAATTGCAAAACCACGTTATTTTGTTCATAATTATTCTTTCAAAGAAACCAGTAAACAAACGACATTAATTCAAATTATTTCCCGTAATCGTACCTATTTATCCTAATTTATATTCGTCTACATAATAACCTGAAACTTAAAGAAAAAATTACAGGAGGCTTTTAGCGTTTATTTACGTTGTCATAGCTCAGGGTGGCTCGTGGCTCCATTAAACCGACCGTAGCGAGGGGGTGTAATGTTTTAAACTCGAAACTTGACTCTCGTTAACTTTGCAGACGGGAGACTAAAAAGTGGACAACTTTTTTTGTGTTTTTGTATTTGCTTTTTGGTGAAGTATTTTTTTAAATTTATAGCTAGGTAATGGTAATCAGCTGCTTTTCGAGCTGCACGATTACTGACAAATGCGTGCACTGACTGGACAGGTCCACTCAAACTGTGTGGTTCTTTCCTCAAAAGACCATTTCAGATACCAATCTGCATGGTCTTCGCATGACCTGACCAAGATTATGTCTGGACTTTAAAAGAGACTGTGACCTCTGAGTTTGTTTCGGCCTTTCTTCTCAGAGTAGTCAGATAGGAAACGCCGACCTCATCTAGTTTAAAAAACATGATTGACGTGTAAAAGTGTTTGTACAAACCTACTTACAGAAATAAAATCATTTATCATTTATCATTTGATTTTGAGTAAATATAACATAACTTCACGCCTGTACTCCTCCTAGACGGGTTCAGCAGAGGTGTCTAGTACACCAGCCTACATTTTTCCTGTAACGTTTATGAAACAGTAGCGAGCCTATTGCCACAACATCGCCATCGTCTGCTTAGTCTTTTCTCAACTATGTTCGGGTCGGCAGCCTATTGCCACATATCGGACACAACCCCACAACGGGCTGTTAATAAAAAAAATCTAAAGGAAAAATCCAATAACACTCTAAAGTACTCCATGCTCTAAGAATTATTTATTACCACTTTTACAAAAAGTTACATTCTCCCAACTTTTGAGTTGCCCGTCTGTTGCCCCTAAAATGTTTATCGCAAATGGGGTTTATTAGGCATAATGAGCGGCGTAGTCGTACATTAGCGTATTATTTGCGACTCCGACGAGGCCACGCCGAGCATTAATACTACGTATGGCAACACTGTAATGTCACCTGCCACTTGTTTCAATTTAATGTAGAAAAAATAGAGCGTTAATAAACCCTGATGTTGATTTTGATTATTAACATGTTTTTGCTATCATGTCATTATGAAGGTATTCCCAGTCATAATTATGCATATTACGGGTGTTGATGAGGAAAATATGGTAAAGTAGGTCATACAGTATATTGTTTACCAATATTATTGATGAGAGACCAAGCGTAACGATAAAGGACTATCGTAGGTAATTTCCCAATATCTCGGTATTCTTTATCGATGACGGACATTATAATATCCAAACAATCAGTGTACCAGGACACCATAAATAAAAGTTAGTCTTACGTAAGCGCCAATAAAATACCCAAGTTATAGCTATTAAGTCGTATCTTCCTCGCAACTGCGTCTAAGAAGCATCTAAATTCGATTTAAACCCAATACCCTGGATATAATCCCTGCAGATGGAAGTTTAAATCGCAGTTTCGCTATTAAGTTTTTGACTAGTGGCCAATTTATTGTTTATTCGCCAGCGTTCGGTTCCGTTTGATGCAGAACTTTATTATTGTACCGTGTTCATACTTTGGTTCTTCTGTTCATATCTCTTTGTTTTTCTGGAAAGGCTTCTAACGGATATTTTTGCCTGGTATTTGCATATAGAGGTATGAGGAACAGGGTGTAAAGTTCGCCAAGAATACCGCCCCAGGACCCGACGGCTTACCTGGAAAAGCCTGGGTCCTGGCCTTGGAGGCTCTCGGGCCTCGACTAAGAGGGCTCCTAAGCGCATGCTTGGAGGAGGGCCAGTTCCCACTTCGTTGGAAGACGGGGAAACTGGTCCTCATTAAGAAACCGGGGCGCCCGGCGGACTCTCCGTCCGCTTACCGGCCCATCGGGCTGCTCGACGAGGTGGGCAAGCTCTTTGAAAGAGTCATTGCAGACCGCCTCGTCGGGCAGCTGGTGCGGGTGGGGCCGGATTTGGCGGAGAGCCAGTTTGGTTTCCGCAGGGGGCGCTCCACGGTGGACGCCATCATGCGCGTGCGAGCCCTCACGACGGGGGATGCTGTGGCCCGGGGTGGGGTCGTCTTGGCGGTGTCTCTAGACATCGCCAACGCCTTCAATACCCTGCCCTGGAGTTGCATCAGGGAGGCACTCCGGTATCACCGGATGCCGACCTACCTCTGTCGTGTAGTCGAGGCCTATTTGACGGATAGGGCGGTGATCTACCCCGGTCACCAAGGAGAATGGAACCGGCGAGAGATGTCGTGCGGTGTCCCACAGGGATCGGTCCTGGGGCCGCATCTGTGGGACATCGGTTACGACTGGGTGCTGCGCGCCGACCTCCCTAGCGGCGTCAGCGTAGTGTGCTACGCTGACGACACGCTGGTCCTGGCGCAGGGGAGGTCGCACCAGGCGGCGGCCGAACTAATGACACGCGGGGTTGCGACAGTCGTTGAGAGGATCCGGCAGTTGGGACTCGAGGTGGCCTTGCACAAGTCCGAGGCCATGTGTTTTCATGGTCCTCGGAACGCGCCACTGTCGGGTTCCCAAATAACGGTAGGAGGGGTTCTCATCGGCGTCGAGTCGACGATGAAGTACCTGGGACTCGTCCTCGACAGCCGGTGGAACTTCGTCGAGCACTTCCGACGTTTGGCTCCCAGACTGCAGCGGGCCGGGGCTGCTTTGAAGCGGCTCTTGTCCAATCTAAGGGGGCCAAACGCCTCCTGCCGGAGGCTCTACGCGGGGGTCGTGCGGTCCATGGCCCTTTACGGGGCACCGGTGTGGGCGCTTTCGCTAAGGCTCCGGCCAGCCCGCCGGTTGAAAGCGTCCCAAAGGGTCATGGCCATCCGGATGGTACGGGGATACCGCACGGTCTCCTGCGAGGCGGCGAGCCTCCTTGCCGGATTGCCGCCGTGGGATCTGGAGGCAAAGGTCCTCGCGCACGTTTGGGAGTGGCGCGAGGAGGCGAAGCGCCGGGGCGTAACTCCGCTGCCGCGAGTAATCACGGCACAGCGGACAGAGCTCCGGCGGGATCTCATGGCGGCATGGAGAGTGCGACTGTCGCAACCCAGCGCAGGGCACGCCACAATTGCGGCGGTAAGACCCCTCTTTGAGGAGTGGCTTGAGAGGCGCCACGGCGTCCTCACCTTCCGCCTGACGCAGGTCCTCACCGGACATGGCTGTTTCGGGAGGTTCCTGTTTCGTATAAGGCGGGAGGAAACGCCCGGGTGTTATCATTGCGTGGATCGACCGGAGGACACGGTGGAGCATACGGTGGAGGTCTGCCCGGCTTGGGCGGAGCACCGCCGTGTCCTCGTGGCGGCGATCGGCGGCGGCGACCTCTCGCGTCCGGCCCTGGTTCAGGCCATGGTACGGAGCGAGAGGGAATGGGAAGCCGTCACCTCCTTCTGCGAAGCAGTAATGCTCGCGAAGGAGGAGGCGGAGCGCGAGAGGGAGAGGCAATCACTGCGCCCTCGCGCCCCTAGCCGCCGCAGGAGGAGGAGACACCCTGGGCGTCGGGAGTCGATTGCCGACTCCCGGCCACCGTAGGCGCGGGCTTGCGGACGGCGAGCAATGGGCAGCTCGCCGTCCGGTAAGGACCAGGCCCGGGTCGACGGCGCGTCGTGTTCCACGCGCGCCTCAAAGAGATGTCAGCACCATTGACGGGGTCCGATAGGACCGATGCCTGCCGGGGCTGCGGATTGTTCGAAAGAGTTACCGTGGCCCTGGCGCACAGGCAACTGAAGGAACACGGGTGGGTTTTAGTCAGTAAGAGTCTGACACGCCCTTCCGCTCCGCCCAGAGCGGGAGACGTCATTTCATGATTTCCCACCCAAAAAAAAAAAAAAAAAAAAAAAAAAAAAAAAAAAAAAAAAAAAAAAAAAAGGGTGTAAAGTTCACTCACCAGATATGTGCTTGTTGTGTGGTAAACTCTGCTTGCGCGATGCAGGATTTTGCGTAACGTCAGTGTGACGCGTAGCTCGCATGTGGCGTTGTAGAGGCCGCTGCATGCTCATTCGTAATGGTACATTTCAATGATTTGTTAAATCACGTTACATAGCGATACATACAATAACTGTTTACTCATAAAGAAGCTATGGACTTAAATTTCGGTAAAATGCCTACAGATACTTTTTTTCGAGTTCAGGAATAATCTGAGAATATGAAGCAAGCCTTCTGCCTTTTACATTCAGCCACATTAAACTGGAATCCGCCTCCAAATAATTAAAGACTGATTATTGATAAAGTTGAAAGTACCTGCCATCCAAAATAAATACAGTCATTTAACGGGAGACTAATAACTAATTCATAAAGTACAGGGTGTTCAATAATAGCAACAGTTTATTTGCCAGCAAAGCGGTGACACGGTGAATTTATAGTCTGTGGTCGGGCTGGCTTCTGCCGGCACTGAATTAACATTAAAATAACTCGCAAATTGCACACTAACTACTTAGTGTGACCATGGTGGCTAACGCATTAGGATATGTGTACTTTGTGCACTTTTTTTATTCGTCCGAACAAGGTTTTTTGAACTGAAATTTCTAAGACCCACTTGCACCGCCAATCACTAAACACGTTTAGCGCTAAACTAGTTTTAAAGATCATTCTGTCTCTGTCATTTCCAAACATTTTTCAGTAACAGAATTTTATTTTAAACTCGTTTAGCGCTAAACGTGATTAGTGATTGGCGGAGCAAGTGGGCCTTAGGCGGCGCTTCGATAAAATATAATTGAACGATAAGTGAGACTGAAATTTCAAGGACGCGTCACGTTTAGGCACATTTCTTTACATGAGAGAGAAGAAAGATATAAGTCTCTCTGTCTCTCACACTAAATCTCTCTTATTTTTTTTTTAAGTTCTCTTCTATCATGTGTTCGGTGCTGCACACGCATTTTTTTATATATTTCAGCGTAATATTTTTCAGTATTCACTTATATACATTCTGAAAGGTATAAACTTTGACATAGAAACCTACTATATTTCAAAAACACTTCGCTTAGCTGACGTGTTTTCCATCTTGCAACATAAAAATATTAACACGTCTCTATCAGATTTTTACGTACAACATAAAAACCAGTTAACACACCTTATCTACCGTCATAAACATAAAACATTGTAAGTAAACGTTCCAGGCTGTTGCTAGTCTATTCCGTTATACAACCTTATTAATTTAATAAAAGGAAATCCTGGCTCTGCTGTGTAGTTATGGTTATACTAATCCGCAACGGCGCGGCAAGTTAAAATGTGCTTGTTCTAAAAACACGATGAAAAGCTGCCAAATGTACGTTATTTAGCTGTACGGATATACGGGACCGTATTGCTGCTTCAAACGTTACTAAAACACATCGCTGTCACTAAAGCAGTGCCCCGAACAAGATTTTTTTAATTGGTGAGATAATTATTTTTGTCCGGGACACTGAACACACATAGATCTAAAAAAAGAAAAACTGAGAAATGCACACACATTTCTCAGGTCGCATTTAGAAGAAGGCTTTTATGCTATGCGCGAACAGACTGATTTTACTAGTCGAGAGTTACTCTTTCATATTTTTTACCACACATATAAGCGACATTTTGACAATACCTATTGTTTTTGGGTGGGATATCTTGAAATAACTTCTCCCGCTCTGGGCGGAACGGAAGGGCGTGTTAGACTTTTACTGACTAAAACCCACACGTGTTCCTTCAGCTGCCTGTGTGCCAGGTCCACGGTAACCCTTTCAGACAAACCCATGACCCTGGCAGGCATCGGCCCTAGCGGTCCCCGTCAGTGTGTGCTGGCATCTCTTTGAGGTGCGCGTGGAACACAACGCGCCGTCGACCCGGGCCTGGTGATGGACTGCGAGCTATTTTTACAATACCTACAATACAATGTAATATCCGGGCGTGATATTATGTTATGTTGTTACAAAACAAAGCGGTTTTTATCAAAATGCTCTCCCGTTTGCCACCCCACACTATGTTGATATGGCGTATGTTTATTTTATGATGGTATTTTGAAAAGTTTTAATGTGCACTTTGATAAAACATCAGTACAAATTCCGCATGAAATTATAATAATAAATGATGAGAGGATTGAATGAGAGGATATGTCGTGTGCCCAGCTCGGAGGTCGCTATCTTTTGTTTACTCGTACATTGATGATAAATACACGATGGGTTTTTCTTTGCGCAACGAAACCTCAATCATCTGAACTCAGAAAAGGGGACGTAGGTATGTAGTGTTAGCCTGCAGTGACTTCCTGTGTCCATGTTGTCATTTAATAATATCGAATGTTCTAACAAACACTGCTTTGACTTCTTGTTAACATAAAGTTTTAAATATTATCTGTAATAACTATTGAACTGCTGACTTTCAGTTGTCAGAGTGACATCTTAGGCAGAAATTGCCGCAGGATCGCACAATCGGATGGACCGTCGACTTGTGAGGTCGATGATTACTGTTGTGTATGTGTACAAGTGTTAAATATTACCTGAAGTTGATTATTAAATTCAGTATTAGCAAAGTGATTTGTGTTTTTATTTGTAATCTACAAATATATTACACCTGGAGAAACTAAGAACGCATACTTTCTTATAGTAGTAATCGCCCCAAACTGCATCCAGTACGCCTGAGTCCCGGACTTGGAGACAAGAGCTCTCGGAGAGCCAGTGCAAACACAGGAGCTATGCAAGAACCTCTTAGACCCGGCAAGCTGCCACTCCTAGCTTGGAAAAAGAGGCAATAAACATTATGTTTGACAAAATAAACTTTGGTATCTTTTGAGCATAATTAAAACCAGTCATCGTCATATTAAACATTTAATGCTGATTAATATCCTTCTAATGTCCGCTCATAATATTATGCAGGTACTTGGCATGACCACTGGTCAGACAAATAGAGATATGAAGGTATCTTCCAAGTTAAAATAATTGCACCCCTCCATACTTTTTCGATACAAACAATTAAAATGTGTTCGTACCAAGCAGTGGAGAGAATTTTAAAATAGACAATCAGGTACTCGTACTATCCGTCTTTATGTTATAAATGAGATAGTAAGATACTCTATGTCTGTCTGTTACCCTTTCACGCCTAAACGACTGAACCAATCGTTACGTTTGATAAACAGTGTGGGACCAGGCCCTGCAGTCTCGACATGAATAGCGACAAAAATCTGTCGCTAAGTCGTAACGATGTCAAATTCCTTTAATAGATTTTCAACTTTATTTCCAAAGTATAAGGTTGAAAATCTATTAAAGAAATTTGACATCGATACGACTTAGCGACAGATTTTTGTCGCTATTCATGTCGAGACTGCAGGGCCTGGGCCTGCAGTCTCCTTTTCTTTAATAGATTTTCAACATTATGCTTTCGAAATAAAGTTGAAAATCTATTAAAGGAATTTGACATCGATTAGACTTAACGACCGATTTTTGTCGCTATCTATGTCGAGACTGCCGGCCCAGGCCCTGCAGTCTCGACATGAATAGCGACAAAAATCGGTCGTTAAGTACAATCGATGTCAAATTTCTTTAATAGATTTTGAACCTTATGCTTTGGAAATAAAGTTGAAAATATATTAAAGGAATTTGACATCGATACGACTTAGCGACAGATTTTTGTCGCTATCTAATGTCGAGACTGCAGGGCCTGGATATGGACATGGATGGATAGATCCTAGATACTTGTATTTATATTTAGCTAAAACTACGAATCTAGACATCTGCGAGTCTGTCTAAATATAAGAAGTGTATAATAGATTTAATTTAAGTATCTCTTAATGCTATAATTACCTATTATTTTTTGTTTGTTTGTATGTCCTTTAAATTTGATCAACTTTTTCAATATGTTACCTATTATTAATATTTTAACTTTGTTAGCTTAGTTGTTAACTTTATTGTGCATGCTGTGGTCTCCTATAAGTGAAGAAGTACACCTGCATAAAACAGGTAGTAATCATATAAATGAAAAAAATATCACAGGAAATAAAGTCTTTATTAATTTCAACTGCCAACTGCCCAAAGTCCGTTTTCTCCAAATTCCCTCACTCAGTGAGTCATGTTCTACCTTCAAATCGGACGTAAGTGTCGCCTTCGGCTCTGACACTAAAATCTACCGGCTGCAAGCGAAGGGGGTCAGCAGTCCTCTTGCACCGGACTATCTGGTAGTTCAATATTAAGTAGTATAGCATCACTTTCATTATTAGCAGCGCGTATCTCATACCTGCAAGAAAGAAACTGTTGCTAGAGAATTTAATGACTTTGAAGAGAATTGGTGTCCATGCCATATACTCGTATTTAGTAAAACACGAAGAGTGACTTTATGTTTTATACAAAGTCGTGTCTGACTATGTGTCCGCCGCGGTTTTTTCCCGTGCAAAGGATGCAGCTATGAATAATTTGGCATAATTCCTGTAAATCTGTAAAAGTAATCTGCCGAACGTGGGGTCTTGGGTTAGATCCCCAGGTCAGGCACTGTTACTGGGGTTTCGCAATAGAAATTTGTTAGAAGCAGCCCGGAGTCAATATAAGCAATATAGGCTCGCCCATATAACATGGGATTAAACATTATTGGCGAAATGTGGTGGCGCCATGCTCTGCTTAACCCTTTGGAAAAACAGGCCTGATATTATGTTTATGTTTACAAAAATATCTACAGTCTTGTGAATACCAATAAAAGTACTTGTTTACGGCGGTTTTTAAACTTACCGATACAATTTCTAGGTCCCATTCCGAACGGCATGTAGGTGAACGACTCAATTTCTTGCTTGTTTTTGGAAGAAAACCTATCAGGATTGAAGGTATCTGGTTCTGGATGATGCTGCTCATCCATTTGAATTGAATTCACGAGGTTGTAGACCACATCTCCTGGATAGATCTGAACGGAAACAAAAAATGAAGGTCTGAAAAAAATGGCGTTCTAAAATTTCGTTATTGCAATAATGGCTAGTTTTGTAAAATGAAACAGTGTGCTTGAGGAAAAGACAATCATTTGTATAATATACTAACTGCCCGGCGCGACTTGACGTGTCCTACCCCTACCCTACCCTAAAACTTCGCGGGCGTATGCAGAGAAACTCACGAAAATTTCATCAAAATCGGTCCAGCCCATTCGGAGTCCATAGAGGACAAACAAACAAACATTGATTTTTAAATAGATTTGCAAAAAAATCAAATGTGTATAGCTAAAAGAAACTTGTAAAAACGTTTTGCATTCAAAACATAATTTTTACTATCTAATTACCTATCTACTACAATAATTATGTTTATTCTATTTCTGGGTGTACATAGATAATATCTAAGACTAATTGTGGAGATTGTGTAAGATTTAGTTTATTTAAAACATGAATATATTGTTAATAAATTAAACAAAAACATATGCCTTTCAGCCGTCATTCATAAAAACCAAAACATTAAATTCTCCTTTTTACAATTTAAAAGATTACACATTAGTTTTTTTTAATTAAACAACAGAGCTAAGTCGGCAGCGGATATTCCCAGGCTAATTTAAGAGCTAATGAGTTCAAGCTTATCTCAGAAACCAGCGGAATTTAGTGCAGTTTTCACAACCACTGGGATTTGAAGCTGGGTTTAATAATATTAAATCTTACTACAGCATGTAAAATAATTACGGTTGCACTGTATTCTGACACAAGACGAAGAGTTTTAGATAATATTGTAGGTATGCAAAGAAAACGAAGAAAAATTAAGCTAAACAGTGAAGGGTGTACCATACGCCCAGTTGCTGTAAGCTTATAGCAATTAGTTTTTTTAATTCTGGGGGCCTAGTCTCTAAATCCGTCAACGAAGATACGGGCTCGTGGGAAGGCAGTTCGATACTTAGAAGTGAACCCTACTTCCAATTAATTTAATTTTTGGAACGGGCAAAACTACATCGGGAGTAAGGTCAACTGTCTAATCGTTTTTAGTTCGGGCCCCGGGCTAATGTTATGTCCGAAAGTGATACGGAGTTGGAAACATCCGTAACTTAAGCCGATTCTACGGACTCCGTGCTTAGATAATAGGTCCCAGGATCGCATACTCAGCAGGTGTGTTGGCGAGCACACCAACGCGGTAGTCTGTATCAAATATTACTCTAATTAGTGCCCTTGTTTCGCACCCGTGCAATTTACTAATGTGGCGAGCGACATATCAAAACATCGAGATTTCAGTACTATATACGAGTATACAGGGTTATCCTACTAATATTATAAATGTGAAAGTTTGAGAGGATGGATGTCACGCAAAAACTACTGAACGGATTTGGATGGAATTTGGGACACAGATAGTTTAAATGATAAATGATTTTATTTCTGTAAGTAGATTTGTACAAACACTTTTACACGTCAATCATATTTTAAAACAAGATGAGGTCGGCGTTTCCTATCTGACTACTCTGAGAAGAAAGGCCGAAACAAACTCAGAGGTCACAGTCTCTTTTAAAGTCCAGACATAATCTTGGTCAGGTCATGCTAAGACCATGCAGATTGGTATCTGAAATGGTCTTTTGAGGATAGAACCACACAGATTTTGTTTGTACACAGACTTTGTAACCTGGATTAACACGTAGGAAACTTTTTATCCCGGTAGTACGTTCCCGTGGGATAATTTCCGACATCCACGCGGGCGAGGCCGCGGGCAAAAGCTAGTTGGTTACATGTCGGCAATCCGTTAATGGGATGTAGGAGAGGTCATTTGTAACCGATTGACCCCTGATGACCCCTATGCAAATGTCAACCATTTTCGAGTAATTAGACATTTTATATTTTTTTGAAGATATCCGATATCTTATTGTATCTCGTTGGATAGCTAACAAGTTGTACATGTTTTTTGGAATGTTCTGCCGCTAAAATACTTCTGTGTTTTTTTGCAGAAATGGACTATTGTCAAATAAACTGCTCAAAATGATAGAAAATTGTAACGATTAGTAAAACTATGAAAGATAATTGTCATTTAATGGTTGATTATTATGTACTGAAGTAGAAGCAGATAATAATAATTTAAAAAAATCATGCTCGTGTTTTTTATAATTTTCAAAGTTGTGTACCGCAACAAACAAAAACGAATTACTCGAAAATGGTTGACATTTGCATAGGGGTCATCAGGGGTCATTTTGTTGCCAATGACCTCTCCTACATCCTCTTAATGGATTACCTACATATAACCAATAACCCTGTATATCTTAAACACATAAACCTTTTGGAATAAATTATTTAAACGTTGGTGGAAATCGCAACAAAATCCATTTTGTTGGTCTGAAGAACTAAGCGGACAGACGGACATGAAAAGCGACAAACTCACATACACAAACAGCCAGACCCGGAACAACTACTTGTAGCTCATACAAATATTTGTTCCGTGCGGGAATCGAACCCGCGACACGCAGCGCGGCAGTCAATCGCTTAACCACTGCGCCAATCGTGCCGTCATATACTATGTATTGATTATGACAATCTCAGCTACTTACTTTATAAGGTGAACCGTTCTCTCTCGGTGGAGGCATCACGTAAGGCTTTGTACAAACTCTATCCATCACCACAGCCGAAGACCATTTCCTAGATGCTTCTGTACAGATATGAAAATACTTAATAAAATGCTAGAAATATTAGAGATGAAAATACGAACGTAATTGTGGAAACGGTCAAAAAGCGCCTTTTTAATTATGATATAGAAAACCAATCAACACAAATGGGCACAAAACCGGATTCCAAGCTACTACTGAGAAATTCCTGATCTTAAAACCCAAGAACACTTTGCCTGACGTAGGAATTGAACCCAGGACGTTCAACCGTCGTGTTTGCCAACACGAGTTCAAAGAGAGGTAACGAAGCAGTACCTTGTAGCACGCAATCCAAATATTTCAACTCAGCAATGCATTCAAAAGTCAGTTCTCCGAATATCTCCTGTTTTTCTCTGATCTCCTGGTACAATTTCTCTTGGACGTGTGGATGGAGAGCCAGTTCATGGATGCACAGCGTCAGGGTAGTGGAGGTAATCTCGTAGCTCGTCAGAAATGCGAAGAATATTTGCCCGGTTATTTCGTCTAGGGTTAAATCTGAGTAAGAAAATAAATGGAAATTTAAAATATAACTAAAACAAATCAAATGTTAAAGTCGTTTCCCAGGAATAATTTTTGCTCAATGTTACAGTTTGTTAAACAGAATACATCGATAGCGGCTTTTTACACACTGTGTGTGGTTAACAGAAAAAGTTACCTATAGTCATAATACACGTTTATATCATACATAAATCTTTTTTTACTGTGTTAATTGTTACAACAAAATACTTTGTGATATGTTGCAATTAAATTAAAGAAAATTTAGAACTCATATTAAGAGTACACTTAGTAAACAAGCATATTACAAATTAGAGGATTACTCTCAAGCTTCGTTCTCGATATTAGCATTAACACACATGTTAGTTTCACTCACAGACTCGCCATTTCGCATTAAATTTGGGAGAAAAATAAATTATTTAATCCAATGTAAGGTAGATTAAAAACTATTCTTATTATAACGCTGCTCTGTGCAGCCCATTGACGCATCAGTGTTTCGCTGTTTCGCATCTACTCCTTTGTTTTACAGTAACTCAAGTACGTTTTTATATTTAAGCCTTAGAACGCCGAAAAGAAAGAGTGATAATCGCGATGATAAAATTATAGTAGGTAATTTGTGTAAAAAACTTAAAAAGTTAGAACGTGATATAAAACATGGGCGACGTACTCGCTATGAAAGTGCATCTTCATCCTATGGTGATTTGTCTACACCTTATAATCTACTGGGTGAGTTATTTCGTTTTTACATTTTATCATGGTCTAAAAAAACAAGGTCTGGCATTCCGGGAGTGACACATGCTTACGTCACTATCCAGTTGCCACTTTATTGCAATAAAACACGAATTGTGGAAACATTTTCAGTCACCATTCTGTTAAAAAATATATTTATAGCATTTAAATTATCGTTTCGTTTTTCTAATCAAGTGAAACTATTCAATTTAAACATATACCAACGTAATTATTAGTTAAAACCTCATTATTTTATCGGATTCGCACAGGTAATAATGGCGGTTGGGGAGTTATTATTACACACTACTGGTAACATAGCGGTGATGACGTAGGCTTGTGTCACCCTGTGTGTCGGAATGCTATACCTGGCGAAATATATTATTATACCATGCATTTTATTAGGTTACTTATAGCATAGCAACAAGGTGGATTAGAGGGCTCGGTTTCTTACACTTTTTAAAATACCGTTCTGTAAAATGTTTGTGTTTTTTAATTCATAACGGATTCATATCAACAATTAAATTGGAAAATCGGACTGTCCTTTAGGAGCCTTCCAGTTCCAAAACTAAGTACTTGCTGCTCGGATCTACTTGTGGGGTTTTTCTATAGCTTGTACGTTATTCCTGGATAAATAAATATTATATCGCCTGTTGGCATTGCGTGTTTCTCATAAGATGTCTCACTTCCCACCCGTAAATAGGTTTATTTAGGCAAAATAATCATTTTGCCTGCAGTGTGCGAACCAATTCCAATTGATGACGATAGTGCCACATATTGCGGCGAAACGGATCCATAACCTAGATGCTCTACTGGCAACAAGCCCCAGCGGAATGCAGTGATGAAGCAGAGGTTCCGGCTCCGATCATCACACAGTGGCCTACTGGCGACAATATCTCGGCACACGTGAATATGCTGCCGCCGAGCAGCCAAGCACCTCGACCACCGCAGTGCCCGCTGCGCAAGTACTCGCTGCAACTGCCGTAGAATCAACTGCTGTACGTCTAGAGAAGGCGAATGAACCTGAGCCCCCTGCTCTTCAACAAGATGTTCCCGAATTAGATCCAGACTTAATGGAAATATTAGGTGAGGACCCCACCTCGACTAAAGAGTACGGCAGTGAAATGCAAAAAGATTTGGCGATTAGACTCAACTACCTCCAAGAGAAACGCAAAGAGCTAAAAGATATTGACGGCACGGTTGGCGCAGTAGTTAAGCGATTGACTGCTGCGCTGCGTGTCGCGGGTTCGATTCCCGCACGAAACAAATATTTGTATGACCTACAAGTAGTTGTTCCGGGTCTGGCTGTTTGTGTATGTGAGTTTAAATGTTTGTAAACGCACCCACATATAGGAGAAATTCCTAGTGTGGGGCAAAGTTTAAAATATATATATATATATATATATTTGGAACCGGTGAACTGCAAGTTTATAAAAGTGCCTACCCTTAATCCGAAGATTCGACCATCTCTGATAGAAACTCAACCAAAGCGAGATAAGGGTATAGAAAATAAACAGGTATTAATCTTGTGCCCTATCCTCCATCAGTGAGGCCATTACCGCGCTGCTCTCATCAGGTAATAAAAACCCTGAGCTTCTCAAGCTGTTGATGGATACAGCTCGAATCCTCGGTGATATGCAATACACGGACTCGATCTCACGACGTGCGTTCATTCTTTCTACTGTCAAAAAGGAACTAAAAGATCAGTTAGACAAAACCAAAATAGACGAAATGCTTTTTGGCAGTAGCCATAAAATCAGCGAAAATGATTGCAAAATCTGGAGCTGATCTAAGGTCATCTTCGACAATGAAGTCTACGGCTCATAAACCGGCTAATGTCAACAAACCTTTAAACTACCCAGCCCCCCAGGCAATACGCCATCAGTTCCCACCACCGCCGTCGGGGGGCGCGAGATATGCGCGAGCGGCACCATCAAGTAGCTCAAAGGCAGCAGATGAGGACGACGCATCCAAGACATCGTCGCATCAGCCGCAAGAAGGTCACTAACGTTAGACGCAGTAAGCCCCACGGGCCGTCTTTCGTGTTTTCATGAGCAGTGAAGTTTATTTAGGGTAAAACCAGGAGAGATGGACCACATTTTTTCCAACTTTAATATCTGTTTTTATTGCTTAATAACTAATATACAATTTAGTGTTATACTAACTAACTATCAATAGTCAACATTTTTTATTTTAATATGGCACGATTATAGCTTCTTTATGGAAATAATTGAAATATTAAAAAAAGTACCCTCGGTCCATCTCTCCCATACTATACGGGTGAGTCGGACCACCCACTAAGGAGAGATGGTCCTAACAAAAATAATCATTAACTATTATTAAACAAAAAATAAACATTCAAAACGAAATTAACAAGTAAGATAAACAATTAAATGAAAGGAAAATCTTCAATTTGTCACCGCATTTCCGCATCGGTCGCACATATTGGGATAATTGGTGCAGCCTTCATGGGACCAGCGTTCACAAATGATGCATAGCAGCCATTCATGTTGACTCAGGGTATCCTCATACTTGTCACCACAGCCTGCACATTCGTTGTCATCCCATTCTGTCAATTCAGGACTATCACGCAGAGTTATAACCTCTTGTTCACTATCTTCATCAGAACTGTCTTAAATTTTTTGTTTTTTCTGTCTTTTATTTTGTTTCTGGGCAGAAATTTGTCTTTTAATTCCCTTCCTTTTTGTGTTACTTTTAAAGTCTGTTCAGTTTCAGTAGAATTTTCCTTTTTCATTTTCCTTGATTGATTTTCTTTTAAATTCTGAATATTTTCAGTAGAGTTCAAAATTTCTGATATTTTTCTTGACCTATGACGGAAAATTGCAGTTTTTTCTATGATAGGGATTGGGGAAACTATATCCAAAACAAGAACATCGCTTTTAGTCAAGTTATTTTTTGCAAGTCTTCGCTTAAATGTAGTTTTTGGTATCCCAAATGTTTTTGCTGCTTCATTGATACTCATTCCATTAGAAACAGCTTGAAAAGCATCAGTTAATGCACTTTCTGTCTATTCCCCTCTACATACTCCACTTTTCCTCTTATATGTTAAAGGCATATTACCTATAAAAGAAGAGATTAACTCATTAAAAATGTATAGATTAAAAAATAAGTAGCAACTAATAATCTAAAACCTCTTAAAATTCGCAAATAAAATGTTTGACTATTGGTCCATCTCACCCATACATAACATGGTCCATCTCACCTAAATTGAGTTGAGAGACGCACCACTTTCTTATATTAAAAGCACAATAAATAAACAAAAAATTTGAGGTTATTTTATCATTTCATGAACATACTAACACAGAAATATCAATTCTTATTCAACAAACACAATATCTTACACATACCTTTGTATTTAAAACACCTACACAAAAAAATACACGCTTCCGAAACCTTTTAATTCAAATTTTATTAATTTTACAAACAAAAACCTAACAGCCTCGCTTTCTACACGAAGCAAACAGGTTGACAAGGGCTCGTAAGTGTTGTCAGCTTAAATAAATTTAATAGTTTGGTAGAAATTACGATGGTCCGTCTCACCCGCTGGTCCATCTCTCCTTGTTTTACCCTACTAATAACCCTGTTATACTATCTTGGATTACAGGTTATAAAATTATTTTTTCCGACCCAGTTATTCAGATAACCGTTCTATCAGAGTTTATTTAATCGCAATCCGAATATAAGGCTTTTAAAGTATCAATACAAGGCCTTATTAGTACTGAAGCAGTATCCTTATGTCAACCATGAGCGGGTCAATATATACCCAGTATATTTTTGTTCCTAAGCCGAACGGCAAACAACATTTCATTTTGAATCTAAAATAATTATATTATATCAAGTCAACATTTTAAACTCGATGGTTTAAGAACAGCTTTGAAACTTGTATCAAACGACTGTTTTAAGAGTATGTCAACAATAGATTTGAAAGATAGTTTTGAAAACGCATACACCCAAACTTAAGAAAATATTTACGTTTTAAATTTAATGAAAATCTGAACGTGTTACCGTTCGGTTTAAACACTGCTCCTTATATTTTTACAAAAATTCTCAAACCAGTCGCAAAATTATTGAGGTCTTTGGGATATTTATCTACATTTTATTTCGATTATTTTGGTTTTAGTTGGTCAATCATATACAGACTGCTTACAAAATATAAATGACATAAAACAATTATAAAAATCATTAGGTTGGAAAAAGTTCTGTTGTGCCGAGATACTGTTGGAAATTTTAAGGAAATATTATAGATTCCAAAAGATTTGAAGTTAGATTACCTGATGATAAAAGACAGAAAATTAAAACAGAAATACTAGGAAATAGGAAACTCAAGCGATGTAAAATAAGAGATTTTGCTCGCTTCATTGGTATTTTAATGTTCTAGACTACGGCTGGCTTTATACCAAAAACTTTGAGAGCTGTGAATACCTAAACCTCAAAGATGATGAAAACAAGATAAGTTTATGAATCTACCAATCGATTTGTCCCCCATCTTTAACTGGTGGCTTAATGCTGTAAATTAATCAGTATGCAAAATAAAGGTTGATTCATATTCCTTAGAGACCACCAACAACGTCAACATCAGTCAACATGAGCAAACTCGACATATTAATTATTTGCAGCTTTTCTTAGGCTTAAAGCTATTGCACAAGATTTGAAAGATTGTCAAACTTTGGTACGTATTGACAATACAACAGCAGCGTTGTACATAAATAGAATAGATGGTGTACAATTTCTTCATTTGATTGATATTACGAAACAATTGTGGAAATGGTGCGAAGCTCGTAAAATGACCATAAATGTCGATTGTATACGATACGTTCTTCTGATAATATAGTTGCGGACGCTGAATCAAGAAGATTACATCCCGACATAGAGTGGGGAATTTCACAAAGTGCTTATAATAAAATAACACCACACTTCGGTATCCCTTGTATTGACATAATCGCGAGCAGAATAAATCATAAATATGTTATCTATGTTTCTTGGCACCCTGACGCTTATATAATTAACGCGTTTACTATATCATGGACTAATTATTACTTTTACGCGGTTCCACTAATTTCGGTAATTTTAAAGACCGTGCGTAAAGTTGTTAACGACAAAGCAGTGTCGTGCTAAAATGGCCAATGACTGACTGATGACTCCTTACCTCAAAACACTCGTTTTAAAGTCGGAGGGTGATTTAATTATTCTTCGTTGTACGAACATTCAATTCATCAACAATTACACTGGTTGTCGGGAGGATGTCCGGACATAAGTTATCCGAACAGGAATTCTACGGTCGTCCAACCCGTAACCGAACCTTACCTAGAATCTGTGTCGGACGACACTTGTATGATAGAAGTGTTTTTTGTTCTGTCACGAAAATAACATATAACCTTACAATGCTTCAACATCAAGTACTCCTGTTTTCTAGCGCAATTGTTTAATACCGGAGCTCGATATGGTAACTGAAATAGCTCCGGATCGGCTCTATCGTTGTTACTTGGACACGATATAGCAAACAATGAATATATACAAAGATTCTTCAAGACAATCTTTCGGTTGCGGCCCACACGTACTAAATATAATCAAACGTGGAACACTGATCAAATTCTAAATTATTTGGCGGAACTATAACCCAACGAAAATTTAAGTCTTGAAAAAATTAGTAATAAGTTAGTGACCCTACTCGCCCTGATATAGCCTATAGAATGCAGACTTTATCAAAAATACACGTCATAACATTACCAAATCTGCTTTAGGGTTTATTATTAAAATAACTAATCTAATCAAAACTTCACGAGTAGGTTCCTTACAACCAGTGTTTTCCTGACCGTATTCCGACATATTTTCAAAGGCGGTAAATACGCCCTGCTAGTACTCTAAAAGTATATCTTAATCAGACCAATCAGATACGTCAAGACTATATCAATCCCTTTTTATTTCATTTAGGACCCCATACCGAGCTGTAACATCGCAGACTTTGAGCAAATGGATAAAGAACATGTTACAAACAGTGGCACTGATATATCGTTGTTTACTGCACACAGCACCAGACACGGAGCCACTTCTAAAGCGAACAGCGTAGGTGTTAGTCTGGATGTCATACGTAAGATTGCCGGGTGGAGTTCAACTTCTACGGTATTTGCTAAATATTACAATAAAATATTATCAAACGATATGTCTAACGAATGTGATTTCGTCATAAGTGTGTTAAATGGATAATTATCTCATTTCCGTAATAACTTTGAAATCATTGAAAAGCTATTACATTTTGTGATCGACTTTAATATAGCTATGAAACAGCAGATATTTGTTTAATTTTTGTTTTCTACTTTCTATCTCCCAAAGCAAAGATACAATATATACCTATTTAATTGATTATATTTCACGACTCCGATCTTTAAACATTTACATGGTGTGTTGATGCTAATATCTTCGAACGAAGCTCTTTAAGTAATTGTGATGAAACCTCTCGTACAGGTAAATTCATTTAATCATCAATTATATCCTAGATAAGAATGCTTGGAAACATGCTGGTTCTGGTCCATAGGACAATTTAGAGTCTAGACAAAATCAAACTTATTGCTAATTTCATTGTATAATTTTTTGACATTGATTTTACATTCTGTAATTACTTTAACCATACACACTAAATGATTATTTGCTAAAATTTTATAAAAATCATCTACATTATTTGTAAATATGTGAGCACCATGATCTATCACATAATTAATTTACCTGTCATTGCTTTTATGTTAAATTTTTTTTTTATTGTGGTAGATAAAGTAATCTAGGTGCATCGTCTTCACATATATTATTAATGTAAACAAAATATTGTAAAACATTTTAAAAGAGTAACGGTGAAGATTCTTGCCCATTCTTCTCCATACGAAACTACCTTTTGGAAGGGGCAACTAGAATCAATTCCAATTTTTTGTAAATTTTGACGTTCATACGTGTATTTTATGTGCGTATTTGAAATAAATGATTTGACTTTGAAACATAAGTGACTTTTCATTAATTAGAAAGCGTTAACGATACATTTTGGTAGTTGTTGAAAGAAATCCTAATAATAATAATAATAATAATAATAATAATTTATTTCCAAGTATATGGTACATTGAGATCTTAAATTAAACATGGATTCACATATACTACCATTGCTGGTGTAGAAAAATTAAATAAGCTACGTGCATGCAAATTATAGACATTACAATAAGAATTAATAAATTAATGAAATTGTTTATGAATAAATATTTTTAGTTTGATACTATTGATTTAGATAAATTGAATACGATTATTTGTAATGTCAAAATATAAATTATTATGCCAAATAAAAAAATAAAAATACAAATAACATGCCAAAAAAAAAACCCTATAAACCAAAAAAAATAAGTCAAAAATATAAGTTCTAGTGTCAAAATATTTAATTATAATGTCAAAATACTAATAGCATAGAATATTAATTACAATGTCAAAAAGTATGATTTAAAAATTCATTAACGGAATAAAAACACATGTCTAGAAGCCAAGTAAACATTTTACATTTGAATTTATTCATTGGTAACATTCTCAAGCCAGGTGGTAATTTATTATAAATTTTTACTGTCATACAACTGGCATTTCTGCTGTATAGCTGCAACCTCTGAGGAGGTACTAGCAATTTCCCGTAATTTTTTTTATTCAGTCTTTGGGAGACTTGTTCATTCAATAGGAATAAATGAGGGTATTTTTTTACAAACACACAAACCTCAAAAATGTACAAGCACGGGAGGGGGAGAATTTTTAATTCTTTAAATAATGGCCTGCAATGGTCTAAATATTCTGCTCCGCTCATGGCTCTGATGCATTTTTTTTGTACTTTGAAGGCTCTGTCCACATCCACTGAATTACCCCATATTACTAGACCATAACGCAATACTGATGAAACATACCCATGATAAGCATTTAGGACAGTTTGTTTACTGGACACCAGTCTTAACTTTCGAAGAGCATATACAAATTTATCAAGCTTGTTGCATACTCTTTCTACATGATCCTTCCAGTTGAGTTTATTGTCTATTACTATGCCTAAAAATAAAGCCGATGGTCCTGGTTGCAAAATTTTATTATCATGTCGAATTGTTGTTGGTGTTACCGACATGTTGCATGTTTGAAATTGAACAATTTTTGTTTTCTTAATATTAACAGTAAGATTATTGTCCCCGAGCCATTTTATTACATTAATTAATTCTATGTTAGTATTAGTTTCTATGTCAGTTTTGCTGGAACATTTTATAGTCAAAGTAGTGTCGTCAGCAAATTGGATACATTCATATTTTAAACATTTTCTGAGGTCATTTATGTATAATATAAATAGTTGCGGACCCAGTACGCTTCCCTGTGGAACGCCAGATTTATTAATTTTTAATTCTGAGCAATATGTCGTCCTAGTGTTTTTTTCTATTTTAGAGATAACAGTTCTCTGTTGGCGATCAGACAAATAGCTTTTAAGCCAATCATGCGCCTTGCCTCTTATTCCATATCTCTCTAGTTTGTAGAGTAGTCGCTCATGTGAGACAAAGTCAAATGCCTTGCTCATATCTAAGAATACCGATAAAGCAGACATCTTTTTATCCAGAGCTTCGGTAATTAGTTTTACTAATGAAAAACAGGCTAAAGTTGTTGAACAATTTTTCCTAAAACCGAACTGACTCTCTACAATTAGATTATATTTAGTTACAAAGCTATTTATTTTGTCATGCATAGCTTTTTCAAAAATTTTTGCAAAAATTGGTATCAGTGTAATGGGTCTATAATTACCCATATCAGAACAGTTACCCTTTTTGAATAATGGTTTAATTATAGACTCTTTTAGTGTCGACGGAAAAACACCTTCTTCAAATGAGAGGTTTATTAGGTAGCTAAGTGGAGATGCTAGAATTTTTGCGCTTAATTTAATTATTTTAGTGGTTACTTCGTCATATCCCGTAGAATTTGTATTATTTAATGAATATATTATTTTAATAATGTCAATTTCATTTACAGGAGTCAAAAATAAAGTATGTACGTTATTGTCAATGTCAATGTTGTTTACGTCATGATTATTATTGTTAATTTTTTGTGTCAGCTCGATGAAATAATTGTTAAATTGGTTACATATGTCAATAGGATTATTAATTTTTTTGTCACTAATTATTAATTCATTTATGTAGTTATTATTATTAGACTTATTTAAGTTATTTTTTATGATTGACCATGTCGCTTTACATTTATTCTTAGAATTATTGAAAAAATTGTTGTTGTTTATCTGCTGTGATTTTGATATGCATTTTTTTAAAATATTAGGGTAACTGCGGTATTTTTTCTTGTGGTAACCTTTACTTATAGCATCGTGCTGATATGCGTAATATAAAGCTCTCTTTTTAATGCATGATATTTTTAAACCCCTACTAAGCCATTTGTTTTTTATGGGTTTATTGGTCCTTTTGACAAGTATTTCGGGAAAACACAATTTATAGAAGAGTGTGAATATGTCATGGAATATATTAAATGCTTTATTGCAGTCTGTCTCTTCGTACATTTCACCAAAACTTAAAGCTACTAAGCAATCTAAAAATTTTGCTATGTTATTCTTATCGTAATCTCTCTTCGTATCATACCAGAATGGTACAGTTTTTAATTTATTATTATTATTATTTATCTCTTCAAGGTAAAAAGTTAATGATTGTCCAGTATCGTGATCAGAGAGAGCTAAATTATGTATACTGCATTTCGTATCAACTGCTGGGAGATTACTGGCTATTTGATCTATGCTAGTATTTTTCCTAGTAGGCATCCTAACATGTAGGGAAATATTAAAGTTATTTAGTATTGATATTAATTCTTTACAATATTTGTTATCTTTCAATATGTCGATGTTCCAATCTCCGCACAGAATAATATTTTTATTAACTTTGCGGGTTAGATTGCGCAATATTGATTCAAGACCTTTAAAAAATATGGACACATCAGAATCTGGAATTCTATAAATGCATACTATAATTAAATTATGACTAAATATTTCTATGCCACAGCATTCAAAGCAATATTCGATGGCCAGTTCATCAGTTATTACTAGGACCTAATTTTTATTAGGACTCGATTCTTATTGGCCGTAAATTATTTGCACCTACATGAATGCCAAAAATATATGTACCTTGTGTATTGTATAATCAATAGAAAAATAAAACAATTAATGTAATGTACCTTGTGAAGCCTCCATTAGCAGATGAATGAAGTCAGGTCTGACTACATTGTTATTTTTTCTATACGCTATTGTATCGCCTACTATCTTTCTAAAGAACTCCGTGCCTTGCGATGAAAAGAGTTGGATACCTAAAAACTGGAAATGACATAGTTATTATCACTTGAATATACGAAAAAAATTGAAACTAATATATTCTTACGTAAGCTAGAAGGGGTCACTGCTGACCCCACGTTTACAACCATAAACAAGTTGAGATAATTTTATTCAACAAGTCTAGCAAAAGAATTCTCAAAAACACTTCGTGTAAAAAACAAGTATCGTATACGTATTGCCAATGATATAATAGAGGAAGATGAAGAGCTACTTCTTCGACTCCAAATAAACTACGATGGGCAGGAGTTGATACGTACTTGCATAATCTTAGCCACAGCAGGACACTGAATCGTCAGAAAGTAGTAAATTCGTCTCCAGAAAGTGAAGCTAAGTGCTTTTTGGCCAATGGTGAAGAACTCATTGTTCCTATCATTGATAGAGTCCACGTGAAGACCGAAGCCAGCGGAGGCGACAACATCAGTGTTGTAGCGACGCATCAAGTCTAAGACGTCTATATCCTTGGATGTATGACCTGTAAAGACGGGTAAATTAGTACTATTCTCCCCAGAGCGTTTATATTGCTCATCGAGTTTCTAAAAAAATTGAGACTAGTAGAACGTCGGCTCAGTCACTCGTGCTTGTGTAACAGTCCTTTTCTAAAACGCAATGTGGCATTTTGACGCCCGGGCACTGTAAAACACCTAGTCCTTCCACAGTTATTTGATCACTGTCAAAATCAAAGTGATCTTAATTTTCATTGAGATAAGGTTGCTAGTGAGTTGCAGTAGAAGTCCTTATATACGATGTTTTAAAATTACAATTCTACCTTTCAAATAATCCACAATCCTGTTGCTGATTTCCATCATGAAAGGCATCATGCATCTCATCTTGGAGCCACTGAACGCTCCAGTGAGGTGGCATCTCATCTTGCGCCATTCGTCACCTGTCCAAAGATACAATCATTGAGGTACCAGGAGAGCAAAGCTGTAAGGAGTCATTATCTAGCATGGTAAAAATCCAATTGGAAATACCCTTGAATTTCGTCCATACAAAAACACTCACAGATGTCGGTGCTTTTAAGGGACCAGTTAGACGTTCGGTAATTGTAATCCTTCAAAATAATTCTCGTATTTCATAAAATAATATAACGTATTCCACGAAAGGTTAATTAAATTTTGTGTAGTTTGAACATTCAAACTTTAGACGGCTTTACATCCCATGTTATAGAGAAACAGACATTGTTTCAGAAGTCCTAATATAAAATTTCCAAATAAGTAGTTCCCAATAGCTTTTAATAAAACAGAACACCACGCAAATATTCCAAAAAGGGATTAGGCAGAGGTGTGTACTGACGCCAGCAAGATCTCATGGCGACATAGAGAGCGCGACTGTCGCAACCCAGTGCTGGGCAAGCCACAATTGAGGCGCCTCTTTGAGGAGTGAATTGAGAGGCACCACGGCGTCCTCACCTTTCGCCTGACGCAGTTCCTCACTGGACATGGCTGTTTCAGGAGGTTCCTGTTCTGGATAATGCGGGAGGAAACGCCCGAGAGTTACCATTGTGTGTATCGCCCGAAGGACACGGAGGAGTATACGGTGGAGATCTGTCCGGCTTGGGCGGAGCACCGCCGTGTCCTCGCGGAGGTGATCAGCGGCGGAGATCTCTTACGTCCGGCCCTGGTCCAACCCATGGTACGGAGAGTGCATGGGAAGCCGTCACCTCCTTCTACGAAGCAGTAATGCTCACGAAGAAGGAGGCGGAACGCGTGAGGGAGAGGCAATATTTGCGCCCTCACGCCCCTAGTCACCGCAGGAGACGCCCTGGGCGTCGGGAATCAATAGCCGATTCTCTACCACCGTAGGCGCGGGCTTGCGGACGGCGAGCAATGGGCAGCTCACTGTCCGGTAAGGACCAGGCCCGGGTCGACGGCGCCTTGTGTTCCACGCGCGCCTCAAAGAGATGTCAGCACACATTTACTGGGTCCATTAGGACCGATGCCTGCCGAGGTCCGAAAGAGTTACCGTAGCCCTGGCACACAGGCAACTGTAGGAACACGGCTGGGTTTTAGTCAGTAAAAGTCTGACAGGCCCTCCCGCTCTGCCTAGAGCGGGAGAAGTCATTTGATGATTTCCCACCAAAAAAAAAACAAAAAAAAAGGTTTGTACTGCATTCAGTAACATTAAAGCTGACCTTCCATATTCAACAGACTGGATCCAAGCAAAGGTTCAATCTCCTTAGGGAATACCACCTTTCGGTTCACGAAGTGATCGAAGTCTTTGATGGTGATGCTCTTCATCAGCTCAGGATTCCTCACTAAGATGATCGGTTTCATACCTTCCATAAATCCTACGTATCTGAAAGTTGGAAAAATAGTCTATGTTAGTGTAAATTGAAGCAGAACAGGGGCCCCTACTCAATATAACTATTAATGGCCAGCATATTTGTTAAAAAAATAACAAAATTGACACATTTTCACGACACGATGATGTTTACTAAAGCAGAAAACGAATATAGAAACTTGTAAAATTGTCGGATTGTCTCTTGTTACTTGTCCCTGTCGCCTGTAAATAATCGAAATTCAATCTGCTTGCAAAAGTTATCTTCTGGGAAAGAACTAATACCCTTTTGTAAGCAAATTACAGATTCTCCTGTAGTTTCTTCATCCGTAGCTTTTACAATAGTTTATTTATTGAACCTATTTTTTTTTTGGCAAATGTTACATATTATCTCAAGCTTTCATCTAGGTAAGTATTTCTTCCCGATCCCACGGCGGCAATCCGGCAAGGAGGCTCGCCGCCTCACAGGAGACCGTGCGGTATCCCCGGACCATCCGGATGGCCATGACCCTTTGGGACGCTTTCAACCGGCGGGCTGGCCGGAGCCTCAATGAACGCGCCCACACCGGTGCCCCGTAAAGGGCCATAGACTGCAGGACCCCCGCGTAGAGTATCCGGCAGGAGGCGTTTGGCCCCCCCAGATTGGGCAAGAGCCGCTTCAAAGCAGCCCCGGCCCGCTGCAGTCTGGGAGCCAAACGTCGGAAATGCTCCACGAAGTTGCACCGGCTGTCGAGGACGAGTCCCAGGTACTTCATCGTCGACTCGACGCCGATGTGAACCCCTCCTAACGTTATTTCGGAACTCGACAGTGTCGCGTTCCGAGGAGCATGAAAACACATGGCCTCGGACTTGTGCATGGCCACCTCGAGTCCCAATTGCCGGATCCTCTCGACGACTGTCGCAACCCCGCTCAGGGCACGCCACAATTGCGGCGGTAAGTCCCCTCTTTGAGGAGTGGCTTGAGAGGCGCCACGGCGTCCTCACCTTCCGCCTGATGCAGGTCCTCACCGGACATGGCTGTTTCGGGAGGTTCCTGTTTCGGATAAGGCGGGAGGAAACGCCCGGGTGTTATTATTGTGTGGATCGACCGGAGACACGGTGGAGCATACGGTGGAGGTCGGCCCGGCTTTGGCGGAGCACCGCCGTGTCCTCGTGGCGGCGATCGGCGGCGGCGACCTCTCGCGTCCGGCCCTGGTTCAGGCCATGGTACGGAGCGAGAGGGAATGGGAAGCCGTCACCTCCTTCTGCGAAGCAGTAATGCTAGCGAAGGAGGAGGCGGAGCGCGAGAGGGAGAGGCAATCACTGCCCCCTTGCGCCCCTAGTCGCTACAGGAGGAGACACCCTGGGCGTCGGGAGTCGATTGCCGACTCCCGGCCACCGTAGGCGCGAGCGGACGGCGAGCAATGAGCAGCTCGCCGTCCGGTAAGGACCAGGCCCGGGTCGACGGCGCGTCGTGTTCCACGCGCGCCTCAAAGAGATGTCAGCACAATTGCCGGGGTCCGATAGGACCGATGCCTGCCGGGGCTGCGGATTGTTCGAAAGAGTTACCGTGGCCCTGGCGCACAGGCAACTGAAGGAACACGGGTGGGTTTTAGTCAGTAAGAGTCTGACACGCCCTTCCGCTCCGCCCAGAGCGGGAGAGGTCATTTGATGATTTCCCATAAAAAAAAAAAGGTAAGTATTTCCTAACAACAAACATGCTGTTTAAAAAAAGCACTTACTTTTCATTCGGGAACGCCTTATAAACATCATCAATGTCCTCAATAAGGTGTTTAATTGCAAAGGTACTCTTAAAGGTGTTTCCAAATATTGGCACACCTGGTTTGAACTTTATTCCACATTTCGCAAAATGGTAATGCAACTTCTTATACTCATATATCAGATAAATTAAAACTACAGAACAGAAACAAAGAGCCAGTTCAGCGATCATTGTTGAAATGGTAATTTTCGTGAAAAACGTCTGTAATTATATACCAACATTTAATTGCTAAAGTGCATTTAATTTAAAATCTTGCTTACAAAATTACCCATTTCTTTTTGTATTTTCTACATTAATTAATTGTTCTGTCATGTTTCTATTAAGAGGGTGCATTCTAAAACTCGGCAATCTCGAAAAAGGTTTTCGATTATTTCGCTGTTTTGATTAATTTATCAATATTTAAATGAAATTATAAGAGGTCACTCTTTAGTGCCCTAAATATGTATTAGTCATTGCAATAATTAATATCGTAACACTGAATATTCAGTTTAAGGTGTAAAAAAGCATTTGGAAAGTTTCGAAATGCTTTTTCTTTTGTTTTGTTTTTCCTTTAGTAACGACTGCTTTTGTAGTATTTAAGGCGAGGTTAACCGGAAAAACTTCGTGTTGTATTGTCCCCGTCCCGCTGCCAGTGTCAGCAGCCCTGGCGAAACCCTTACAAAAGGATTTCGCTAGCGTCACCGCGAGTGCCCCAGGCGCTCCATGTATGAAGGCAACGCCAGAAAAGGCGCCGAATAGGGTTGATGATGAGGGTTTCGTGACGGTGCAAAGGAGGAAGCGCCGTTCGCGAGTGAACAAGAACCGCTGCGGCAAAGCACCTACGGATTCCGGAGTGAGCCTGCGTGCCGCAAAGCCGAGCACACCGGTGTACATCTCCCGCCTACACTACAGCACTAAGGCGGAGGACATCGTGGAGTATGTGCGCCAGAAGACGAGGTACACGCCGAGGGTACAGTTACTGGAGTCGCGCCGCAACGTCAACTTCAAGGCGTTTGTGGTGCGAGTACCGAATTGTTACTTGTCCGTCGTCTTGGAAGAAGACTTTTGGCCACAGGACGTGGTGTTCCGTCGCTTCCGCGGGCAAATACCACAGGACAGCACAAGGACAATTAGCTAGTGAAGTGAAGTGCTACTAACATAGTTTTAAGTAATATTTATTAACACAAGTTTCAGTTTTATTATGTATTAGTTTGTTATTTTGTATTTTGTGTATTTTATCTATGGGCTTCAGTTGCCTGACAATAAAGGAATTATTATTATTATTATTATTTTCAAGATTTTCGCATATCTCGGGACCATGAGGTCCCGGTCCTTTGGTAGGCATACGAGGGGCCGAAGCCGACTCGCAGAGGCCCTTTAGAATCTATAAGTAAAGGAAATGAAGCACAAGCCGGCGATTATCCCTCTATGCACTGTGCAAGTGCACCCAAGGACAACCCCCGGTTGATGTTGGACTATTGCAGGATATGGAAAAAAATAAAAAAATATATTGGACTATGGGTTTCTGTGGCTAAGATGGACTGGTTACCAAGAACTATGGAATGGCTATGGTCCCTGCCAGACCAATGTTTTATATATAAAATACACGGATAAAATGGCAGGGGGTGACTTGCACACTCAATAATGGGCCTCTGGAAACCGTCGCTAGCACATAGTGACGTAGCGACAAGGGGGCAACACTTCCTGAGGTGCTTGAGGAGTGGAGAGGTATTCCACGGCTATCAGAACAATCCCAGAGCCCGGAAGATGGTCAAGATCCCTACCAGCACTCACTGAAATACTTCCTATTATTGTGTTTTATTCGTAGATAACACGGATTTAAATTTAAAAAAAAAAACATATTACATATTTCACACTTCGATCTAGATATTTCGGCCGTGTGATATACGATGACTTGCACTTTACTGCATCCAATTAAATCGCAAAAACAAGTCTAAATTATGGTCTAATTATTATTTCATTTGAGCTGACAATAAAACTTATACCAAAATAAAGGTCGTAAAAATGAAATATAAATCGGCCGAAATAATGTCAAATATGAAAATACATATATCACTAATTCCAAAATTACGTGTTTTCATCTGAACATGCGCTCGCCCCGAGTACTTTAGTCCTGAGCGGAACGTGTTGGAAGTCGGACGTGTGCTAATTTTTCCGAACCCTCCACCCCTCTAAGCCCTTTTACTGGTTGTAAATAATAATAACTGTCTATAGTTTATTTTACTTCACTAACTAGGTAAGTACACACGGCTACATATCAAGCTATACATGTCCAGTATAAGCTGATCTCTCATTGTATAGGATTTCCGTACAATGAGAGGTCAGCTTACACTGGAAATACATAGCTTGATATGTAGCCGTGTGTGTGTGTGTGTGTTCGGAATGGATAAATTAACAAACCGCAAATATGCGTGTAAAACAGTTGAATTTAAACCCTATTTCATACATTTAATTAATTAATAACAAAGATCAAAATAGCTTATACCTCTGTCTAATGTCGAGTTAAAATTAACCTAAAACCTTTTTGGTTGTTGTCAACTGGTTGGTACGTTCATCTTAATCCTATCATATTATATAAGCGAAAGAAAGTTTGTTGGTTTGTTTGTTACTCAGTCACGCAAAAACGGCTGGACGGATTTGGATGAAATTTAGCACACAGATAGACCATGACCGGGGTAAGGACATTGGGTATTTTTCATCCTGGATCGCAGACGAAGTCTCGAGCAACAGCTGGTACCTTATAATTTTATTATTCAGCAGCAACTTAAGTAATATATCTATTAAAATGTCTTAAAGGAACTTCGTTGGAAACAAAAATCAAGGTAAACTATGAGGCACTTAAGTTGTCTCATATTTCATCTGTTATCTGTTGTCTCATCTCATAAGCAGACATTTAAACGAAGGAAACTTGAATTTAAAATTCCTTATTTTTGTTCATAGATAAACATTGTTATTTATTCGTTACTAGCCGTGTGCGCAGCTTCGCTTACGTGACTATAACTATTTTGGTATTCAAAGTTAATGGGAACGTAAAGTTATAGTATGTTTGAAAGAATAATCCTTAATAATCCCTTTATATAAACTAATAAAGATTAAAAAAAAATCACCCATAACTCGCAATCACGCATTACTCACCCCATAGCACGCTGAGCGACTTCGAATTTGTGGACCAACCTGTCAATCTACATTTCAGTACTGTAGGTCATACATAACAGGCAGGACGCACTGTTGACTTTAAATATTGCCCCCCCTCTCATTGATAAACGCAAAGTTAAGGTATTCCAAACATAAACCCCGCAATCTATGGTAAATCTGGAGCTTTAACGGGTGTAATTTGAATCTGCGTTTATTAACGAGGGGGTGCAGGACAAGGTGTTGAGAAGACTTGATGTAATTTATCAAACATTCGTTTGAACCATTTCCTAATTTCTAACTTATTCTCACATTTTATTGCAATCAGTGTGGTAGACTTTCGTGCAGGCATTTACCTCCCGTAGCCTCCATGAGTAATTAAATCATATCGGGTCGCTCCATAAATTCTTTCTTCCTGTACTCCATGGTAGAAGCCACAATATTCCTGAAGAAATTGTTGGGCTTTTCGGACAAGATATGTATGGCTAATTTCTGCACGACAAAAACATACATTATCATTAGTTATGCGCTGTCGTTCCCCTTTTATTCGCTTAGGGCCGATTTTTCTATCGCTAGATAACTTTTATCTGAGGAATAAATACGGCGGTTTGACATTATTTTTGATACAATCGCTGTCAAACTGTCCTTACGATTCCTCTCATAGATTTCTTTTGATTTATAAATCAGCCCTTACTTTGCCATCTGTTTATTTTATTTATAGTACGGGAAACTGTTGGCCAAAGTTTACAAGACACTTGCCTTAGAAAGTTTAGGGAATGAAATGAAGTAAATAAAATAAACAAAATTCTCTGTTTCAATTTGAACTCAAAGATCGTGTTGCCAGTTCTGTAGAACTCATTGTCTCGATCCTCTAGAGAGTTGATCTTAAGGCCGAAGCCGGCTGAGATGTGATGACGTCATGGGTGTACTGACGAATCAGATCATCCACTTCAATGTTTTGATTTTGATGAGCTGAAAAAAAATTTTGATAACTTAAAAAAAACTCCCTGAAAATAAAAATATACTGATGGATTTTTTCACTTGTCGAATTAGTTTTACTTAAGGAGGAGGCGCTACGGTAGGTCGCGAAATTCAAATTTTCTCACGTTTTCTGCAATTTGCAGGTCAGTGTCAGATTGCTTGTTGATCAAAATATGATTTGTAACTGGGGACCGTAAGAAATATGTATTTACGTAATAATAATTACCAAAAACATTAATACAACTCTCTCAAATTGCAAAAAACGTTATTTTTTTTCTTGCACTTTCGCCTTAAAGCACACACATGTACCGAGGCGGACATAATGCCTTAGGTATCAAGAATAATTGTTCAAATCTAAGTATTTATTTATCCATACCAAGGAGGTACTCAACAATATTATTGGCATTGTCCACAATTAACGGAAGCATCAACTTCATTTTGCATGCAGTGAATGCTGGGCTCCAGATGGTCCTCATATCCCGCCACTTTACACCTGAAAACAAACACACATTAACAAACCAATGAAAACAATCTACAATTGTGAGTTTTTAACCTAAAGTCTATTCAAAATTCTTATTTCCAAATAATGTTATTTTCACTTAACCTTCCTACCCGCGCATAGGTCTGTGAGACCGACAAAATACTCTTTTGTGATTTTTTCTTTATTCATAAATGCTTGCATTTTGTATTTCCAGTTAGCTGCTTGATTCGTTGCTACGTTTACAAAGTGCGCTCGCGGGAGTAACACGTGTGACCGTGTTTAGCGACAATTGGTCTGTGGGACCGACGCGGGTATAGGACCCAAGGTTTATTTTCAGTGACTTTGTACTGTGTTGTGTACTGAGCTGCAATGATGACACTTCTGCCTTAAATATGTTGTATGTTTAATTTTCCTCATGAGGTTCTCTTTTAGACCTTTAAAATTGCTTTTGTCTGTTAGAAGAAAACATATATTTTTTGATAATATTTTGTAAACTCTTACGAATATATTACTATTTCAGAGACTGAAATGAAAGACTGTTACTCAGGGGAGGGGCGGGGTTTATATTGTTCATGATAGTCCCAAGTTTCCGAAAACATAATTTCAACACTTACCTATTTTTTTTTAAAAAGGACTGTATTTGGGTTCCGAACTTTCGGTCTGTGAGACCGTGCGCGGGTATAGTGTCATGGAATTTGGCGCGGGTAAAGGAAAGTTAAACGAATATGTATCAACTTTAAATTAAGTTGATATCAGAATGATTCGTAGCATTGAAAAACCCATAGAAATGTTTGAAGTTGTAGCGCAAACTAAACTCTATGTGTTCACACGTAAAGTTTAGTTTGCGTAAAATAAGTGTTTTTCGGAAAACACCTATTTTTTACGTTTGAAAACTAATGATAAATGATTTTATTTCTGTAAGTAGATTTGAACAAACACTTTTACAACTAAATCACGAACGCAGGTGAGAGCTTTCTAAAGTAGCTAGTGTGCACTTTTATAATTTCCAACGTCACAATATTATCAAGGACGTACCCGTCTACGTCCACGAAATTTATGGAAATACGTGCGCGTTATCGTGGACGGAAAAAAGCGTCTTCATATATTGCCATACATTTTACTTCCCTGTGTTATTGTGATACCGTGACGTGGACGTGGACGTCCACGATAATATCGTCCAGTTAGAAATTATAAAACGCGCGGGCGTTTATACATGCGGTAAAAGATTTTTAATACCTAGCTAAAAAGATGCTTGAAGGCTCGACAGCGCGACGCGACTCTAGTAGAAAAATATCTATGAAAACTTTATGGAAATTGTTCTACAAGAGTTGCGTCGCGCTGGCACCGGGAGCCTTGACGGTTACTGTTACTGTCGACCTACAACATCCCCAGACTAGTCAGTTACAAATTAAAGTTATTATTTCGTCATTATGGACAATTCGGTGACATATATATACAGCTGTGATAAATGGAAATTGCATTGCGCCATTCATATACCTAATTGGTATAAGTTGAGATTGACATAATAATATAACATAAAATGACCCCTAAATTGAGCACACGCAAGCGATCTCGATCTATTATACTATAGTTTCACGATAAAATTGTAATTATCTTTTTATTCGAGTATATTTTAAAATATTTAATTTTTCTTTACTTTAGCATGGAATAATTTAATTTAATTATAATATTTTAACAACAATGCACTTTAATTATATCCTCGTATGTTTAACTGAACGACAAGCGAGTTATTATTCGACAGATGGTAATTTAGCCACCAATTGTGTATTTGTGTTAATTTTGTTTACGAAAATTACTTTGCAATTTTATTCACAAAGAAAAGCTTTTAAATACATCGTTGAAAAGAGAAACGTGTTAAAAAAGCCTCATTAAGGCCAGGCTTTACCTAATTTAAGGACTACTTAAAGAAAACCTCGTTTACGCATGTTTTAGATTAATTAGAAATGCCAGAGTATTTAAATATTTACTGAAAATCAGAGAGAGTAAGCACCAAGCTTTGCCATGTTTAACATTATTTGCTAAATAGACATCTTTCATTAAGTGTTTTTTATTAACGAAGTGACGTTAATGACTGTTGCCTTTTTATTATTATTCTCAAACAACTTACGTGAGGTTAGCTATTTATTGCAGCTAAAATAATTATTGTAGTTAGTATATGTCTGTCAACCTCACCTTCTACCCACTGAAATTGTTAATTAATATTTTTGTAGGTACCTATGTAGATGCTGAAACAGACTAACTATACCTAATAACCACTAATGAAATAACAACTAACTACAAAACATTAAAATTAATATTTTCGCAGACGGTGATAGAGCTGAATGGAACACTACCCTACCAACATCAATCTAGTTGACATAGGGGGATTTGCTGTGGCAAGGTTGGGCATGGGAAACCAATCTTCCGTATTAATTATTGAAGGTAAACTTTTGACACATAGTTAAGAATCAAGCAGTAACTCACATATTTATGAATATATTCCTTGAGGGAACTTTCTACATCATACATAATATATTTGATGTATACCTAAGTAATTTTTACCATTCTAATTTAGTGTTATGTTTGATAAAAATATCTGGAGATTGCAGAATCAGCCCTAAATAAAGAAGAAATTAAACAACCCGCAGAAATGAGTAGGATGATGGCTTTTGTTCAGCCATGGGCTGATGAAGGTCTAGTTAATATGTCTAGTTTGCTGCATAATGTTTATGTACTTTATTTGAGCAGAAAATAATTTTGATTTTCTTTTCAAATTGTCGCTGAGTTCCCGGGGCATTTCACCTACGAAGACATGAAGGCAGCATGAATGATGTTGCCCCATTGCTGTTCACTTCGGCCACTGCTGCTATTTACTTATGACATTACTGCTACTGCGGCTCTGCAACTACTTCACTTTTCAAGCTTCTCAAGTACAAAAGTAGAAAATGAAGATTGTTCATAAAAGCTAATGCATTTTATTTTAGAAAACTGTTGATTATAGTCTTGCATAACAGCAATGTAAACATATGTACCTATTGTGTTAATTGATAACTGTGTAAACTTTAATATAGAGTGCTTTAATTATGAACTAAAGGTACAAATAAAAATAACTTGGTATGAAATATTTAAAAATTTATTACTTAAAAAGCTTTTTTTAATAATGAGAAATGTTTATTACAGTGATACTAATTAGAAAATAGTGGTGTTTAGCTAAATAAACTGTCATTCATTAGGTACAAGTAAATAGAAACAAATAAGTTATGGTAAACAAAGAAAATCTGTTTTATTTATATCATTACAACCTTAACTGACATGGGGTAAAATAAAATGGAACAAATATATTGTATGGATTGGTGGAATTTGGTATTCAATGTCTTCCCAACATCATGGATAATTTATATACCTACTGCTTGCTAATGCTTGCTGTGAGCGCATGAAACTTTAAATATTTCCTGAATAATGTAGTTGAGCCTGACACCTGAAACCCCTAAAAAACATAATCTATTTACTTTATAGAACAGCAATATTCTGCTATAAACAACAATTAGGTACAACAACAAACAACAATAACAATTCTATGGATAGATGGGTTGCTAAGCTTGTGGCTTATGATAAGTTTGTTACATGCGGTACGAGGTACTAATTCGTCTTTCGTTAAAATGCCACCAAAATATCTTGATTCTGAAATATCATAAATTGAAGGTATCTTTAGGTTGTAAGCACTTGTAAGTTGTAACAGAAGAAAACTTTTACAATAATTTTAAGAAATTCACCTCCGCTGCCTCGATTTTTAAAATATCATTAATATTGATTTATCATTGAGGTTTTACACAAAGTTGCATTCACAATTTATCAGGAAGCCTATCACTCACATTTTTTATAAATAATTATGAAGATTATACGTTTAAATCCTAAATTAAGTGGAACAGAAAACCATTGCGAGCAGAAGGTTACCTTCGGTGTCAATGCGACTAGCCTTGGTTTCATATCAACGATTTAAGCAAATTCTCTCCTGTCATTTTAGTTACATAATTCGAAAAATAGACGTATGTCCAATTTTTTTCTGGCAATCCTGGCATATCGTTCACTCTTTAGCATCTCAAACAGACTGCAGTTGGTTTCGCACGATAGTGGAGTTACGCAATACGAAAGTCGTAGAATTAAGCAAACTGCGATAGAAACGAAGCAAACTAGTCGCAATCGTTTGGCGAAAATGTGTTACGCAATTAGGGTGCAGGGAAGCAACACAAAAAGGAGTAAACCTATACTTACCAGTGGGTGGAACATAGCTGCCAATGATGATGACAATAAATGTTGTGCAGCAACTAAAGTTATGTTAAACTATTATTGCTGTCTTTTTCTTGCACACAAACTATGCAAGAGATGGGAAATAAGCTCACATAATACAGTTTAAAGTTTACTTTGACACCTCGTAACATGTCACCTAGGAATATCCACGGTAGTCTAAGAACATACACCGATCTAATTGATGATTTCCTTCAAAAAGATCAGGTGCGTAGTATTTGTACCAGGCGTGCAGATGTGACTAGAATACGTATGACCACGTGGACGAAGCATATAACGATAAACGAGTATTTAGGGTACACACGCGTCGTAAAAAATATTGACGCTCGAAAGTAGATCTGAAAATCATTACCATTTCATCATTTGATAGACCATTCAAATGATAATTTAAACTCGAGCGATATTTGCCATCGACACGCTAAGAAGATTCGTTAGACTGTTTACCAAACGAAGAAAACAAAAATTACTCACTTTTCATCGGGAAACGCATCATGGGCCTCTTGCATTTCATCCAGAAAATACTTCTGGCATAACTTAGACTGATGCATGTTGCCGAAAAATGGCACCCCAGGAAGGTATGTCACACCTCGATCTTCGAATAATTTATGCATTTGTTTATAACTGTAGGTGTAGTACCCTACAAGGGTTTTTTTTTTTACCCCGCTGGATATGGACATGGATGGATAGATCCTAGATACTTGTGTTCAAACCATTTAAAACCATACTGCATGCATGTGTGTAAGTACTTATATCTATGTATGTGTGTGTAAGAAAGGATCTTTTTAAAATCTGTATTAACAAGTAGCTAATTAGTATTGAAATAAACCCATAAGAAGCAACACCTCTTTAAGTCTACCTACGTCCTTACAAGCAAAACTAAACCGTATCAACAAAGGAACAACTTGTATTTACATTTAGCTAAAACTACGAATCTAGACATCTGCGAGTCTGTCTAAATATAAGAAGTGTATAATAGATTTAATTTAAGTATCTCTTAATGTTATATTTACCTATTATTTTTTGTTTGGTTGTATGTCCTTTAAATTTGATCAACATTTTCAATATGTTACCTATTATTAATATTTTAACTTTGTTAGCTTAGTTGTTAACTTTATTGTGCATGCTGTGGTCTCCTATAAGTGAAGGAGTACACCTGCATAAAACAGGTAGTAATCATATAAATGAAAAAAATATCACAGGAAATAAAGTCTTTATTAATTTCAACTTCCAACTGCCCAAAGTCCGTTTTTTCCAAATTCCCTCACTCAGTGTGTCATGTTCTACCTTCAAATCGGACGTAAGTGTCGCCTTCGGCTCTGACACTAAAATCTACCGGCTGCAAGCGAAGGGGGTCAGCAGTCCTCTTGCACCGGACTATCTGGTAGTTCAATATTAAGTAGTATAGCATCACTTTCATTATTAGCAGCGCGTATCTCATACCTGCAAGAAAGAAACTGTTGCTAGAGAATTTAATGACTTTGAAGAGAATTGGTGTCCATGCCATATATTTAATAAAACACGGACAGTGACTTTGTTTTATACAAAGTCGTGTCTGACTATGTGTCCGCCGCGGTTTTTTCCCGAGCAAAGGATGCAGCTACGAATAATTTGGCATAATTCCTGTAAATCTGTAAAAGTAATCTTCCGAACGTGGGTTCTTGGGTTAGATCCTTAGGTCAGGCACTGCTATTGAGTTTTGACAATAGAATTTTTTTAGAAGCAGCCCGGAGTCAATATAAGCAATATAGGCTCGCCCATATAACATGGGATTAAACATTATTGGCGAAATGTGGTGGCGCCATGCTCTGCTTAACCCTTTGGAAAAACAGGCCTGATATTATGTTTATGTTTACAAAAATATCTACAGTCTTGTGAACACCAATAAAAATGCTTGTTTACGACCGTTTTTAAACTTACCGATACAATTTCTAGGTCCCATTCCGAACGGCATGTAGGTGAACGACTCAATTTCTTGCTTGTTCTTGGAAGAAAACCTATCAGGATTGAAGGTATCTGGTTCTGGATGATGCTGCTCATCCATTTGAATTGAATTCACGAGATTGTAGACCACATCTCCTGGATAGATCTGAAAGGAAACAAAAAATGAAGGTCTGACAAAAATGGCGTTCTAAAATTTCGTTATTGCAATAATGGCTAGTTTTGTAAAATGAAACAGTGTGCTTGAGAAAAAGACAACCATTTGTATAATATACTAACTGCCCGGCGCGACTTGACGTGTCCTACCCCTACCCTACCCTAAAACTTCGCGGGCGTGCAGAGAAACTCACCAAAATTTCATCAAAATCGGTCCAGCCCATTCGGAGTCCATAGAGGACAAACAAACAAACATTGATTTTTAAATAGATTTGCAAAAAAATCAAATGTGTATAGCTAGAAGAAACTTGTGGATACGTTATGCATTCAAAACATCATTTTTACTATCTAATTACCTATCTACTACAATAATTATGTTCATTCCATTTCTGGGTGTACATAGATAATATCTAAGACTAATTGTGGGGATTGTGTAAGATTAAGTTTATTTAAAACATGAATATATTGTTAACAAATTACACAAAAACGTATGCCTTTCAGCCGTCATTCATAAAAACCAAAACATTAAATTCTCCTTTTTACAATTTAAAAGATTACACATTAGTTTTTTTAATTAAACAACAGAGCTAAGTCGGCAGCGGATATTCCCAGGCTAATTTAAGAGCTAATGAGTTCAAGCTTATCTCAGAAACCAGCGGAATTTAGTGCAGTTTTCACAACCACTGGGAATTGAAGCTGGGTTTAATAATATTAAATCTTGCTTCAGCATGTAAAATAATTACGGTTGCACTATATTCTGACACAAGACGAAGAGTTTTAGATAATATTGTAGGTATGCAAAGAAAACGAAGAAAAATTAAGCTAAACAGTGAAGGGCCATACGCCCAGTTGCTGTAAGCTTATAGCAATTTGTTTTTTTAATTCTGGGGGTCTAGTCTCTAAATCAGTCAACGAAGATACGGGCTCGTGGGAAGGCAGTTCGATACTTAGAAGTGAACCCTACTTCCAATTAATTAAAAATTTATTAATTATATATTTTTTTCCAATTTTAAATTTTTGGAACGGGCAAAAATACTTAGGGAGTAAGGACAACTGTCTAATCGTTTTTAGTTCGGGCCCCGGGCTAATGTTATGTCCGAAAGTGATACGAAGTTGGAAAAATCCGTAACTTAAGCCGATTCTACGGACTCCGTGCTTAGATAATAGGTCCCAGGATCGCACGCTCAGCAGGTGTGTTTGCGAGCACACCAACGCGGTAGTCTGTATCAAATTTTAATCTAATTAGTGCCCTTGTTTCGCACCCGTGCAATTTACTAATGTGGCGAGCGACATATCAAAATATCGAGATTTCAGTACTATATACGAGTATACAGGGTTATCCTACTAATATTATAAATGTGAAAGTTTGAGAGGATGGATGTCACGCAAAAACTACTGAACGGATTTGGATGGAATTTGGAACATAGATAGTTTAAACGATAAATGATTTTATTTCTGTAAGTAGATTTGTACAAACACTTTTACACGTCAATCATATTTTAAAACTAGATGAGGTCGGCGTTTCCTATCTGACTACTCTGAGAAGAAAGGCCGAAATAAACTCAGAGGTCACAGTCTCTTTTAAAGTCCAGACATAATCTTGGTCAGGTCATGCGAAGACCATGCAGATTGGTATCTGAAATGGTCTTTTGAGGAAAGAACCACACAGATTTGTTTGTACACAGACTTTGTAACCTGGATTAACACGTAGGAAACTTTTTATCCCGGTAGTACGTTCCCGTGGGATAATTTCCGACATCCACGCGGGCGAGGCTGCGGGCAAAAGCTAGTTGGTTACATGTCGGCAATCCGTTAATGGGATGTAGGAGAGATCATTTGCAACTGATTGACCCCTGATGACCCCTATGCAAATGTCAACCATTTTCGAGTAATTACACATTTTATATTTTTTTGTAGATATCCGGTATCTTATTGTATCTCGTTGGATAGCTAACAAGTTGTACATGTTTTTTGGAATGTTCTGCCGATAAAGTACTTCTGTGTTTTTTTGCAGAAATGGACTATTGTCAAATAACCTGCACAAAATGATAGAAAATTGTAACGATTTGTAAAACTATTAAAGATAATTGTCATTTTATGGTTGATTATTATAATATATTGAAGTAAAAGCAGATAATAATAATTTTAAAACATCATGCTCGTTTTTTTTTTAATTTTCATAGTTGTGTACCGCAACAAAAAAAAACGAATTACTCGAAAATGGTTGACATTTGCATAGGGGTCATCAGGGGTCATTTTGTTGCCAATGACCTCTCCTACATCCTCTTAATGGATTATCTACATATAACCAATAACCCTGTATATCTTAACCACATAAACCTTTTGGAATAAATTATCTAAACGTTGGTGGAAATCGCAACAAAATCCATTTTGTATGTCTGAAGAACTAAGCGGACAGACGGACATGAAAAGCGACAAACTCACATACACAAACAGCCAGACCCGGAACAACTACTTGTAGCTCATACAAATATTTGTTCCGTGCGGGAATCGAACCCGCGACACGCAGCGCAGCAGTCAATCGCTTAACCACTGCGCCAACCGTACCGTCATATACTATGTATTGATTATGACAATCTCAGCTACTTACTTTATAAGGTGAACCGTTCTCTCTCGGTGGAGGCATCACGTAAGGCTTTGTACAAACTCTATCCATCACCACAGCCGAAGACCATTTCCTAGATGCTTCTGTACAGATATGAAAATACTTAATAAAATGCTAGAAATATTAGAGATGAAAATACGAACGTAATTGTGGAAACGGTCAAAAAGCGCCTTTTTAATTATGATATAGAAAACCAATCAACACAAATGGGCACAAAACCGGATTTCAAGCTACTACTGAGAAATTCCTGATCTTAAAACCCAAGAACACTTTGCCTGACGTAGGAATTGAACCCAGGACGTTCAACCGTCGTGTTTGCCAACACGAGTTCAAAGAGAGGTAACGAAGCAGTACCTTGTAGCACGCAATCCAAATATTTCAACTCAGCAATGCATTCAAAAGTCAGTTCTCCGAATATCTCCTGTTTTTCTCTGATCTCCTGGTACAATTTCTCTTGGACGTGTGGATGGAGAGCCAGTTCATGGATGCACAGCGTCAGGGTAGTGGAGGTAATCTCGTAGCTCGTCAGAAATGCGAAGAATATTTGCCCGGTTATTTCGTCTAGGTTTAAATCTGAGTAAGAAAATAAATGGAAATTTAAAATATAACTAAAACAAATCAAATGTTAAAGTCGTTTCCCAGGAATAATTTTTGCTCAATGTTACAGTTTGTTAAACAGAATACATCGATAGCGGCTTTTTACACCCTGTGTATGGTTTACAGAAAAAGTTACCTATAGTCATAATACACATTTACATCATACATACTTTTTTTTACTGTGTTAATTGTTACAACAAAATACTTT
Organism: Dryobotodes eremita; assembly: GCA_917490735.1. Taxonomy (NCBI): domain Eukaryota; kingdom Metazoa; phylum Arthropoda; class Insecta; order Lepidoptera; family Noctuidae; genus Dryobotodes; species Dryobotodes eremita. The sequence continues at coordinate 2,353,000 of OU823247.1, read as the reverse complement.
GTGATATGTTGCAATTAAATTAAAGAAAATTTAGAACTCATATTAAGAGTACACTTAGTAAACAAGCATATTACAAATTAGAGGATTATTTTCAAGCTTCGTTCTCGATATTAGCATTAACACACATGTAGTTTCACTCGAAGACTCGCCATTTCGCATTAAATTTGGGAGAAAAATAAATTATTTAATCCAATGTAAGGTAGATTAAAAACTATTATTATTATAACGATGCTCTGTGCAGCCCATTGACGCATCAGTGTTTCGCTGTTTCGCATCTACTCCTTTGTTTTACAGTAACTCAAGTACGTTTTTATATTTAAGCCTTAGAACGCCGAAAAGAAAGAGTGATAATCGCGATAGTAAAATTATAGTAGGTAATTTGTGTAAAAAACTTAAAAAGTTAGAACGTGAAATAAAACATGGGCGACGTACTCGCTATGAAAGTGCATCTTCATCCTATGGTGATTTGTCTACACCTTATAATCTACTGGGTGAGTTATTTCGTTTTTACATTTTATCATTGTCTAAAAAACAAGGTCTGGCATTCCGGGAGTGACACATGCTTACGTCACTATCCAGTTGCCACTTTATTGCAATAAAACACGAATTGTGGAAACATTTTCAGTCACCATTCTGTTAAAAAATATATTTATAGCATTTAAATTATCGTTTCGTTTTTCTAATCAAGTGAAACTATTCAATTTAAACGTATACCAGTTACCGTATAATTGTTAGTTAAAACCTCATTATTTTATCGGATTCGCACAGGTAATAATGGCGGTTGGGGAGTTATTATTACACACTACTGGTAACACAGCGGTGATGACGTAGGCTTGTGTCACCCTGCGTGTCGGAATGCTATACCTGGCGAAGTATATTATTATACGATGCATTTTATTAGGTTACTTATAGCATAGCAACAAGGTGGATTAGAGGGCTCGGTTTCTTACACTTTTTAAAATACCGTTCTGTAAAATGTTTGTGTTTTTTAATTCATAACGGATTCATATCAACAATTAAATTGGAAAATCGGACTGTCTTCGGACGAAGTACTTGCTGCTCGGATCTACTTTTGGGGTTTTTCTATAGCTTGTACGTTATTCCTGGATAAATAAATATTATATCGCCTGTTGGGATTGCGTGTTTCTCATAAGATGTCTCACTTGCCACCCGTAAATAGGTTTATTTAGGCAAAATACTCATTTTGCCTGCAGAGTGCGAACCAATTCCAATTGATGACGATAGTGCCACATATTGCGACGAAACGGATCCATAACCTAGATGCTCTACTGGCAACAAGCCCCATCGGAATGCAGTGATGAAGCAGAGGTTCCAGCTCCGATCATCACACAATGGCCTACTGGCGACAATATCTCGGCACACGTGAACATGCTGCCGCCGAGCAGCTGAGCAACTCGACCGCCGCAGTGCCCGCTGCGCAAGTACTCGCTGCAACTGCCGTAGAATCAACTGCTGTACGTCTAGAGAAGGCGAATGAACCTCAGTCCCCTGCTCTTCAACAAGATGTTCCCGAATTAGATCCAGACTTAATGGAAATATTAGGTGAGGACCCCACCTCGACTAAAGAATACGGCAGTGAAATGCAAAAGGATTTGGCGATTAGACTCAACTACCTCCAAGAGTAACGCAAAGAGCTAAAAGATATTGACGGCACGGTTGGCGCAGTAGTTAAGCGATTGACTGCTGCGCTGCGTGTCGCGGGGTCGATTCCCGCACGAAACAAATATTTGTATGACCTATAAGTAGTTGTTCCGGGTCTGGCTGTTTGTGTATGTGAGTTTAAATGTTTGTAAACGCACCCACATACAGGAGAAATTCCTAGTGTGGGGCAAAGTTTAAAATATATATATATATATATATATTTGGAACCAGTGAACTGCAAGTTTATAAAAGTGCCTACCCTTAATCCGAAGATTCGACCATCTCTGATAGCAACTCAACTAAAGCGAGATAAGGATATAGAAAATAAACATGTATTCATCTTGTGCCCTATCCTCCATCAGTGAGGCCATTACCGCGCTGCTCTCATCAGGTAATAAAAACCCTGAGCTTCTCAAGCTGTTGATGGATACAGCTCGAATCCTCGGTGATATGCAATACACAGACTCGATATCACGACGTGCGTTCATTCATTCTACTGTCAAAAAGGAACTAAAAGATCAGTTAGACAAAACCAAAATAGACGAAATGCTTTTTGGCAGTAGCCATAAAATCAGCGAAAATGATTGCAAAATCTGGAGCTGATCTAAAGTCATCTTCGACAATGAAGTCTACGGCTCATAAACCGGCTAATGTCAACAGACCTTTAAACTACCCAGCCCCCCAGGCAATACGCCATCAGTTCCCACCACCGCCGTCGGGGGGCGAGAGATATGCGCGAGCGGCACCATCAACTAGCTCAAAGGCAGCAGATGAGGACGACGCATCCAAGACATCGTCGCATCAGCCGCAAGAAGGTCACCAACGTTAGACACAGTAAGCCCCACGGGCCGGCTTTCGTGTTTTCATGAGCAGTGGTGTTTATTTACTAATAACCCTGTTATACTCTCTTGAGTTACCGGTTATAAAATTATTTTTTCCGACCCAGTTATTCCGACAACCTTTCTATCAGAGTTTATTTAATCGCAATCCGAATACAAGGCTTTTAAAGTATCAATACAAGGCCTTATTAGTACTGAAGCAGTATCCTTATGCCAACCATGAGCGGGTCAATATATATCCAGTATATTTTTGTTCCTAAGCCGAACGGCAAACAACATTTCATTTTGAACCTAAAATAATTATATTATATCAAGTCAACATTTTAAACTCGATGGTTTAAGAACAGCTTTGAAACTTGTATCAAACGACTGTTTTAAGAGTATGTCAACAATAGATTTGAAATATAGTTTTGAAAAGGCATACATCCAAACTTAAGAAAATATTTACGTTTTAAATTTAATGAAAATCTGAACGTGTTACCGTTCGGTTTAAACACTGCTCCTTATATTTTTACAAAAATTCTCAAACCAGTCGCAAAATTATTGAGGTCTTTGGGATATTTATCTACATTTTATTTCGATTATTTTGTTTTTAGTTGGTCAATCATATACAGACTGCTTACAAAATATAAATGACATAAAACAATTATTAAAATCATTAGGTTGGAAAAAGTTCTGTTGTGCCGAGATACTGTTGGAAATTTTAAGGAAATATTATAGATTCCAAAAGATTTGAAGTTAGATTACCTGATGATAAAAGACAGAAAATTAAAACAGAATTACTAGGAAATAGGAAACTCAAGCCATGTAAAATAAGAGATTTTGCTCGCTTCATTGGTCTTTTAATGTTCTAGACTACGGCTGGCTTTATACCAAAAACTTTGAGAGCTGTGAATACCTAAACCTCAAAGATGATGAAAACTACGATAAGTTTATGAATCTACCAATCGAATTGTCCCCCATCTTTAACTGGTGGCTTAATGCTGTAAATTAATCAGTATGCAAAATAAAGGTTGATTCATATTCCTTAGAGACCACCAACAACCTCAACATAAGGATGGGGCGCCGCCTGTGGTGGCGAGACTGCCAGAGGAGTCAACATGACCAAACTCGACATATTAATTATTTGCAGCTTTAAGCTATTGCACAAGATTTGAAAGATTGTCAAACTTTGGTACGTATTGACAATACAACAGCAGCGTTGTACATAAATAGAATAGATGGCGTACAATTTCTTCATTTGATTGATATTACGAAACAAGTGTGGAAATGGTGCGAAGCTCGTAAAATGACCATAAATGTCGATTGTATACGATACGTTCTTCTGATAATATAGTTGCGGACGCTGAATCAAGAAGATTACATCCCGACATAGAGTGGGGAATTTCTCAAAGTGCTTATAATAAAATAACACCACACTTCGGTATCCCTTGTATTGACATAATCGCGAGCAGAATAAATCATAAATATGTTATCTATGTTTCTTGGCACCCTGACGCTTATATAATTAACGCGTTTACTATATCATGGACTAATTATTACTTTTACGCGGTTCCACTAATTTCGGTAATTTTAAAGACCGTGCGTAAAGTTGTTAACGACACAGCAGTGTCGTGCTAAAATGGCCAATATAGCCATGGTACCCTCTATTTAAAAGACTCCTTACCTCAAAACACTCGTTTTAAAATCGGAGGGTGATTTAATTATTCTTCGTTGTACGAACATTCAATTCATCAACAATTACACTGGTTGTAGGGAGGATGTCCGGACATAAGTTATCCGAACAGGAATTCTACGGTCGTCCAACCCGTAACCGAACCTTACCTAGAATCTTTGTCGGACGACACTTGTATGATAGAAGTGTTTTTTGTTCTGTCACGAAAATAACATATAACCTTACAATGCTTCAACATCAAGTACTCCTGTTTTCTAACGCAATTGTTTAATACCGGAGCTCGATATGGTAACTGAAATAGCTCCGGATCGGCTTTACCGTTGTTACTTGGACACGATATGGCAAACAATGAACATATACAAAGATTCTTCAAGACAATCTTTCGGTTGCGGCCCACACGTACTAAATACAATTTCATAAAGGATAATCACGATATAGTGTTGTTTGCGGATGACACTTCACTTTTGTTTAAACTTAAACGTCAGCAGCTGGTTACTGACGATGTAAATATCGCGATCTCAAAAGTAGTTAACTGGTTCAATGTCAATAATTTACTTCTTAATGAAAAAAAAACCAAATGCATTAAGTTTACGCTACCTCACGTTAGACAGGTGAAAACTAATGTATTGATGAAGGGCGAAGAATTGAATCTTGAAGATACCACAGTATTCTTGGGCTTAACTTTGGATGCTTTTCCATTTCAGACACCAACCTTACATGGTCCTCAGATGATCTGACCAAGATTATTTCAGGATTTTTTATACCTGTTGACATTGATGAATTTTTATAAATATATTGACATGAATATTTACTTTGTAAAATAGTATATTATTTTAATTATTGTGAATGTAAAGACTATGTAGATCATTGTTTTATTTTTTTCTTTCTTGATTAGTTTTAATCATAGTCTGGCAGTTTGCGTAATTTATGCGGCCTACCCAAATGTCCTTTCTTTGGTATTGTTCGTCGAATCGTTGAGCTCCTTAAGTTTTGAGTTGAGCTGCACGATTACTGACAAATGCGTGCACTGACTGGACAGGTCCACTCATTCTGTGTGGTATTTTTTCCTCAAAAGACCATTTCAGACTCAAATCTACATGGTCTTCACATGATCTGACCAAGATTATGTCTGGACTTTAAAAGAGACTGTGACCTCTGAGTTTGTTTCGGCCTTTCTTCTCAGAGTAGTCAGATAGGAAACGCCGACCTCATCTAGTTTTAAAATATGATTGACGTGTAAAAGTGTTTGTACAAACCTACTTACAGAAATAAAATCATTTATCATTTATCAATCTATCGTGGAACACTGATCAAGTTCTAAATTATTTGGCGGAATTATAACCCAACGAAAATTTAAGTCTTGAAAAAATTAGTAATAAGTTAGTGACCCTACTCGCCCTGATATAGCCTATAGAATGCAGACTTTATCAAAAATACACGTCGATAACATTACCAAATCTGTTTCAAGGTTTATTATTAAAATAACTGATTTAATTAAAACTTCACGAGTGGATTCCTTACAACCAGTGTTTTCCTGACCGTATTTTTACAAAAGCCGTAAATATGCCCTGCTAGTACTCTAAAAGTATATCTTAATAAGACCAATCAGATACGTCAAGACTATATCAATCACTTTTTATTTCGCTTAGGACACCATACTGAGCTGTAACATCGCAGACTTTGAGCAAATGGATACAGAACATGTTACAAACTGTGGATTTGATATCTCGTTGTTTACTGCACACAGCACCAGACACGGATCCACTTCTAAAGCGTATAGCCGTAGGTGTTAGTCTGGATGTCATACGTAAGACTACCGGGTGGAGTTCAACTTCTACGGTATTTGCTAAATATCGCAATAAAATATTATCAAACGATATGTCTAACGAATGTGATTTCGTCGTAAGTGTGTTAAATGGATAATTATCTCATTTCCGTAATAACTTTGAAATCATTGAAAAGCTATTACATTTTATGATCGACTTTAATATAGCTATGAAACAGTAGATATTTGTTTAATTATTTTTCTACTTTCTATCTCCCAAAGCAAAGATACAATATATACCTATTTAATTGATTATATTTCACGACTCCGATCTTTAAACATTTACATGGTGTGTTGATGCTAATATCTTCGAACGAAGCTCTTTAAGTAATTGTGATGAAACCTCTCGTACAGGTAAATTCATTTAATCATCAATAATATCCTAGATAAGAATGCTTGGAAACATGCTGGTTCTGCTCCATAGGACAATTTAGAGTCTAGACAAAATCAAACTTGTTGCTAATTTCATTGTATAATGTTTTTTACATTGATTTTACATTCTGTAATTACTTTAACCATGCACACTAAATGATTACTTGTTAAAATTTTATAAAAATCATCTACATTATTTGTAAATATGTGAGCACCATGATCTATCGCATAATTAATTTACCTGTCATTGCTTTTATGTTTAACTTTTTTTATTGTGGTAGATAAAGTAATCTAGGTGCATCGTCTTCACATATATTATTAATGTAAACAAAATATTGTAAAACATTTTAAAAGAGTAACGGTGAAGATTCTTGCCCATTCTTCTCCATACGAAACTACCTTTTGGAAGGGGCACCTAGAATCAATTCCATTTTTTGTAAATTTTTACGTTCATACGTGTATTTTATGTGCGTATTTGAAATAAATGATTTGACTTTGAAACATAAGTAACTTCTCATTAATTTGAAAGCGTTAACGCTACATTTTGGTAGTTGTTGAAATAAATCCTAATTTTTATTAGGACTCGATTCTTATTGGCCGTAAATTATTTGTACCTACATGAATGCCAAAAATATATGTATCTTGTGTATTGTATAATCAATAGAAAAATAAAACAATTAATGTAATGTACCTTGTGAAGCCTCCATTAGCAGATGAATGAAGTCAGGTCTGACTACATTGTTATTTTTTCTATACGCTATTGTATCGCCTACTATCTTTCTAAAGAACTCCGTGCCTTGCGATGAAAAGAGTTGGATACCTAAAAACTGGAAATGACATAGTTATTATCACTTGAACATACGAAAAAAAATTGAAACTAATATATACTTACGTGGGCTAGAAGGGGTCACTGCTGACCCCACGTTTACAACCATAAACAAGTTGAGATAATTTTATTCAACAAGTCTAGCAAAAGAATTGTCAAAAACACTTCGTGTAAAAAACAAGTATCGTATACGTATTGTCAATGATATAATAGAGGAAGATGAAGAGCTACTTCTTCGACTCCAAATAAACTAAGATGGGCAGGAATTGATACGTACTTGCATAATCTTAGCTACAGCAGGACACTGAATCGTCAGAAAGTAGTAAATTCGTCTCCAGAAAGTGAAGCTAAGTGCTTTTTGGCCAATGGTGAAGAACTCATTGTTCCTATCATTGATAGAGTCCACGTGAAGACCGAAGCCAGCGGAGGCGACAACGTCAGTGTTGTAGCGACGCATCAAGTCTAAGACGTCTATATCCTTGGATGTATGGCCTGTAAAGACGGGTAAATTAGTACTATTCTCCCCAGAGCGTTTATATTGCTCATCGAGTTTCCAAAAAAATTGAGACTAGTAAAACGTCGGCTCAGTCACTCGTGCTTGTGTAACAGTCCTTTTCTAAAACTCAATGTGGCATTTTGACGCCCGGGCACTGTAAAACACCTAGTCCTTCCACAGTTATTTGATCACTGTCAAAATCAAAGTGATCTTAATTTTCATTGAGATAAGGTTTCTAGTGAGTTGCAGTAGAAGTCCTTATAATATACGATGTTTTAAAATTACAATTCTACCTTTCAAATAATCCACAATCCTGTTGCTGATTTCCATCATGAAAGGCATCATGCATCTCATCTTGGAGCCACTGAACGCTCCAGTGAGGTGGCATCTCATCTTGCGCCATTCGTCACCTATCCAAAAATACAATCATTGAGGTACCAGGAGAGCAAAGCTGTAAGGAGTCATTATCTAGCATGGTAAAAACCCAATTGGAAATACCCTTGAATTTCGTCCATACAAAAACACTCACAGATGTCGGTGCTTTTAAGGGACCAGTTAGACGTTCGGTAATTGTAATCCTTCAAAATAATTCTCGTATTTCATAAAATAATATAACGTATTCCACGAAAGGTTAATTAAATTTTGTGTAGTTTGAACATTCAAACTTTAGACGGCTTTACATCTCATGTTATAGAGAAACAGACATTGTTTCAGAAATCCTAATATAAAATTTCAAAATAAGTAGTTCCCAATAGCTTTTAATAAAACATAACAACACGCAAATATTCCAAAAAGGATTAGGCAGAGGTGTGTACTGACGCCAGCAAGATCTCATGGCGACATAGAGAGCGCGACTGTCGCAACCCAGTGCTGGGCAAGCCACAATTGAGGCGCCTCTTTGAGGAGTGTATTGAGAAGCACCACGGCGTCCTCACCTTTCGCCTGACGCAGTTCCTCACTGGACATGGCTGTTTCAGGAGGTTCCTGTTCTGGATAATGCGGGAGGAAACGCCCGAGAGTTACCAATGTGTGTATCGCCCGAAGGACACGGAGGAGCATACGGTGGAGATCTGTCCGGCTTGGGCGGAGCACCGCCGTGTCCTCGCGGAGGCGATCAGCGATCTCTCACGTCCGGCCCTGGTCCGGCCCATGGTACGGAGAGTGCATGGGAAGCCGTCACCTCGTTCTACTAAGCAGTAATGCTCACGAAGAAGGAGGCGAAACGCGTGAGGCAGAGGCAATCTTTGCGCCCTCACGCCCCTAGTCACCGCAGGAGACGCCCTGGGCGTCAGGAATCAATAGCCGATTCTCTACCACCGTAGGCGCGGGCTTGCGGACGGCGAGCAATGGGCAGCTCGCTGTCCGGTAAGGACCAGGCCCGGGTCGACGGCGCCTTGTGTTCCACGCGCGCCTCAAAGAGATGTCAGAACACATTTACTGGGTCCATTAGGACCGATGCCTGCCGAGGTCCGAAAGAGTTACCGTAGCCCTGGCACACAGGCAACTGAAGGAACACGGGTGGGTTTTAGTCAGTAAAAGTCTGACACGCCCTCCCGCTCTGCCTAGAGCGGGAGAAGTTATTTGATGATTTCCCACCAAAAAAAAAACAAAAAAAAAGGTTTGTACTGCATTCAGTAACATTAAAGCTGACCTTCCATATTCAACAGACTGGATCCAAGCAAAGGTTCAATCTCCTTAGGGAACACCACCTTTCGGTTCACGAAGTGATCGAAGTCTTTGATGGTGATGCTCTTCATCAGCTCAGGATCCCTCACTAAGATGATCGGTTTCATACCTTCCATAAATCCTACGTATCTGAAAGTTGGAAAAATAGTCTATGTTAGTGTAAATTGAAGCAGAACAGGGGTCCCTATTCAATATACCTATCAATGGCCAGCATATTTGTTAAAAAAATAAACAAAATTGACACATTTTCACGACACGATGATGTTTACTAAAGCAGAAAACGAATATAGAAACTTGTAAAATTGTCGGATTGTCTCTTGTTACTTGTCCCTGTCGCCTGTAAATCAATCGAAATTCAATCTGCTTGCAAAAGTTATCTTCTGGGAAAGAACTAATACCCTTTTGTAAGGAAATTACAGGTTCTCCTGTAGTTTCTTCATCCGTAGCTTTTACAATACTTTATTTATTGAACCTATTTTTTTTTTGGAAAATGTTACATATTATCTCGAGCTTTCATCTAGGTAAGTATTTCTTCCAGATCCCACGGCGGCAATCCGGCAAGGAGGCTCGCCGCCTCACAGGAGACCGTGCGGTATCCCCGGACCATCCGGATGGCCATGACCCTTTGGGACGCTTTCAACCGGCGGGCTGGCCGGAGCCTCAATGAACGCGCCCACACCGGTGCCCCGTAATGGGCCATGGACTGCAGGACCCCCGCGTAGAGTAACCGGCAGGAGGCGTTTGGCCCCCCCAGATTGGGCAAGAGCCGCTTCAAGGCAGCCCCGGCCCGCTGCAGTCTGGGAGCCAAACGTCGGAAATGCTCCACGAAGTTCCACCGGCTGTCGAGGACGAGTCCCAGGTACTTCATCGTCGACTCGACGCCGATGTGAACCCCTCCTAACGTTATTTCGGAACTCGACAGTGTCGCGTTCCGAGGAGCATGAAAACACATGGCCTCGGACTTGTGCATGGCCACCTCGAGTCCCAATTGCCGGATCCTCTCGACGACTGTCGCAACCCCGCGCAGGGCACGCCACAATTGCGGCGGTAAGTCCTCTCTTTGAGGCGTGGCTTGAGAGGTGCCACGGCGTCCTCACCTTCCGCCTGATGCAGGTCCTCACCGGACATGGCTGTTTCGGGGGGTTCCTGTTTCGGATAAGGCGGGAGGAAACGCCCGGGTGTTATTATTGTGTGGATCGACCGGAGACACGGTGGAGCATACGGTGGAGGTCTGCCCAGCTTTGGCGGAGCACCGCCGTGTCCTCGTGGCGGCGATCGGCGGCGGCGACCTCTCGCGTCCGGCCCTGGTTCAGGCCATGGTACGGAGCGAGAGGGAATGGGAAGCCGTCACCTCCTTCTGCGAAGCAGTAATGCTCGCGAAGGAGGAGGCGGAGCGCGAGAGGGAGAGGCAATCACTGCGCCCTCGCGCCCCTAGTCGCCGCAGGAGGAGACACCCTGGGCGTCGGGAGTCGATTGCCGACTCCCGGCCACCGTAGGCGCGAGCTTGCGGACGGCGAGCAATGGGCAGCTCGCCGTCCGGTAAGGACCAGGCCCGGGTCGACGGCACGTCGTGTTCCACGCGCGCCTCAAAGAGATGTCAGCACAATTGACGGGGTCCGATGGGACCGATGCCTGCCGGGGCTGCGGATTGTTCGAAAGAGTTACCGTGGCCCTGGCGCACAGGCAACTGAAGGAACACGGGTGGGTTTTAGTCAGTAAGAGTTTGACACGCCCTTCCGCTCCGCCCAGAGCGGGAGAGGTCATTTGATGATTTCCCATAAAAAAAAAATGGTAAGTATCTCTTAACAACAAACATGCTGTTTAAAAAACGCACTTACTTTTCATTCGGGAACGCCTTATAAACATCATCAATGTCCTCAATAAGGTGTTTAATTGCAAAGGTACTCTTAAAGGTGTTTCCAAATATTGGCACACCTGGTTTGAACTTTATTCCACATTTCGCAAAATGGTAATGCAACTTCTTATACTCATATATTAGATAAATTAAAACTACAGAAAAGAAACAAAGAGCCAGTTTAGCGATCATTGTTGAAATGGTAATTTTCGTGAAAAACGTCTGTAATTATATACCAACATTTAATTGTTGTAATTTATAAACTTGCCTACAAAATTGCCCATTTTTTTAGTATTTTCTACTTTAATTAATTGTTCTGTCATGTTTCTATTAAGAGGGTGCATTCTAAAACTCGGCAATCTCGAAAAGGGTTTTCAATTATTTCGCTGTTTTGATTAATTTATCAATATTTAAATGAAATTATAAGAGATTGCTCTATAGTGCCCTAAGTATGGATTAGTCATTGCAATAAATAATATCGTAACACTGAATTTAGTTTAAGGTGTAAAAAAGCATTTGGAAAGTTTTGAAATGCTTTTTCTTTTGTTTTTTTTTCGTTAGTAATGACTGCTTTTGTAGTATTTAAGGCGAGGTTACCCGGAAAAACGTCGTTTTGTATTGTGTTTAATTCGTAGATAACACGGTTTTTTTTTAACATATTACATATTTCACACTTCGATCTAGATATTTCGGCCGTGCGATATACGATTACTTGCACTTTACTGCATCCAATAAAATTGCAAAGACAAGTCTAAATTATGGTCTAATTGTTATTTCATTTGAGTTATATTAGGCTTTGAACAATAAAACTTATACCAAAATAAAGGTCGTAAAAAATTCAATATAAATCGACCGAAATAATGTCAAAAATGAAAATACATATACCACTAATTCCAAAATTACGTGTTTTCATCTGAACATACGCTCGCCCCGAGTACTTTAGTCCCGAGCGGAACGTGTTGGAAGTCGGACGTGTGCAATTTTTTCAAAATATGTCAAATAGGTAGTATCATGAAAAACAACAAATTGTAAAATATTTCTTGCTACGTTATTTTTGTTTTCAAATATTACAGTCCGTCAGTTGTCAGTCTTTACATTGCTCCTTAAACACTACCTTAGTATGTCGCTAAGTGACTGGACAAGCAATGTAAAAATCACAAAACAATACTTCATTCATGCGTATGCATTGCGTGGTACGGCCGCTGCATCTTGCGGCAAGTTAGTGATGTGCTTGTGCAGATCCACTAACGTAGGCTATCGACAACAACGTCGATTGCCCAACGAATATATTGCTATTATAGTTTATTTTTCAATTGGTCAACCGTTTTAACCCGTTTGGAAGCGTTAAAAAGGTCCCAAAATACCCACTGTTTCAGTACGCTACGACAGCCTAAACCAACGTAACCGGTTTCTTTTACTCTTTTTTTTTTTTTTGATTTACTTCATATTTTTTTAGCTACATTTTGTTTATTTATAATATAATATTTTCTCGTTTTTTATTTATTTCGTTTTCAGGACCCCAATTTTTTTTTTGTACTATAATACATGGAAGAATCCATAACTTTCCGATTTAGTCAATCACTAGCGTATATTTAAAATAAATGGCTTTTGTATAGCACAACGATAGCGATCGATGTTTTTGTGTGAGTAAGTTGTACTGTGCATGGTAAATGCACGCTCTGTTTGACGAGATAAGGTTTAAAATTGATTGTGTAGTACGTTCTGATTTGTGAATTGCGAGTGTGTGCGCGACTTTGTATCTATTGCATTTACTGAACTGCATGTGTAGTAGTGGCGCGTGGTAGGGACAAACTGGAGACACCGAGTTCCGATACATTTTGCATTGCTCTGATTGTGACGCAACTGTACCTACTCGAGTTCGTGAACTCATGAGCGGTGCGCATGGCGCGCGCGTCTCTCGCGCATCGTAATTTGTTACATATCACTACTTGCGGGGGCTGGGGTAACCGTTAAATACCTACGGCGCTCGTGTTAGCCTCGCCTTAAGAGAAATATATGTGGATGAATTAACAACATAATATGAAAGATTTCCTCTCCCTTCAATCACCATACTTTATGTACAGTTAAGTATTTTATATCTTCGTCAGTTTTCAAATTCTTTCCTTTATCAGTCAGGACACATAATACCGTTTGAAGCTATGGCACTGAGCAGACTATTGCAAATAAAACGACATTTAATTAATTAATAACAAAGATCAAAATAGCATATACCTCTGCCAAATGTCGAGTTAAAATTAACCTAACACCTTTTTGGTTGTTGTCAACTGGTTGGTACGTTCATCTTAATCCTATCATATTATAAATGCGAAAGTAAGTTTGGTTACAGATACACACACAGATACACACAGCTAGACCATGACCTGGGTAAGGACATTTGGTATTTTTTATCCTGGATCGCAGACGAAGTCTCAAGCAACAGCTGGTACCTTATAATTTTATTATTCAGCAACTGGAAATATGTTTGTCATTTAGAATCTCCATTACATATGCAAGGTTGCTATGCTGATGTTTTCTTTACGTTTACAGTTTATGAGTACATTATGAACGGCCAAAGTTCAGGTAAAATTTGTGCAAATAGCAGATTTTTGGAGGCTTATACTGAATTTGTTTCTCTCTTGAATCTGTTTTTGTTTTCTGAGTTTGTTTTATTTTGAATTTTTGCTTGTATAGAAACCTAGATAAAGTACACAAGACACCTATTAATTCAAACATTTCAATGAAAGATGTGTTTCAACGCCATAATCACGTACGAGCGTTTGTATGAAAAGTATGACGGGTTGGCCGCTCTTAAAGGAACTTTGTTGGAAACAAAAATCAAGGTAAACTATGAGGCACTTAAGTTGTCTCATCTGTTATCTGTTGTCTCATCTCATAAGCAGACATTTAAACGAAGGAAACTTGAATTTAAAATTCGTTATTTTTGTTCATAGATGAACATTTTATTTATTAGTTACTAGCCGTGCGCGCAGCTTCGCTTACGTAACTATATACTATTTTGGTTTTCAAAGTTAATGGGAACGTAAAGTTATAGTATGTTTGAAAGAATAATCCTTAATATTCCCTTTATATAACCTATTTTTTTTTTTTTTATCCTTTTGTCAGTTGTTTTTATTTTTCGTTAGCTAATCTTTCTGTATAGCCACTGAAAAAAAGACAATGTTTTGCTGTGATCATTTTCAAGACGTAGGAGTTGTAGTACATAAGTACGAAAAAGGGTCCTGAAAAATATCTTTCTTATTTCTTTACATAACCAGCAGACCTGAATATGAGCCGTCCGGTAAGGACCAGGCCCGGGTCGACGGCGCGTTGTCTTCCACGCGCGCCTCAAAAAGACGTCAGCAATAGCTGACGGGGTCCGATAGGGCCGATGCCTGCCGGGGTCGCGGATTGTCGTATAGAGGTATGAGGAACAGGGTGTAAAGTTCACTCATACTCTATGGAAAAGGTAGGATCCTCCAACCAGACGGGTGTTGTGTCTGGTGGGCAACTGCCCGACGTTTGATGTCGGTACGTTGTATATATGCTAGTTGCGCGGTAAACTCTGCTTGCGCGATGCAGGATTTTGCGTGACGTCAGGGTGACGTGTAGCTGGCATGTGGCGAAGTAAATACTGCTACAGTCGAAAGAGTTATTGGCCCTGGCGCACAGGCAACTGAAGGAACACGGGTGGGTTTTAGTCAGTAAAAGTCTGACACGCCCTCCCGCTCCGCCCAGAGCATGAGAACTTATTTGACCAATTCCCATCCAAAAAAAAAAACACCTGAATATGAACGTTAGCAGAGACCTGCTAACTATTGTTTTTCTTTTAAGCAACTAGTTTTTTCTCTTAGCTTCGCCAGCGTGGAGGTTGGAAATTATACCAAGGAACGTACTACCCGGTATAAGAACTATGATATGTCCTAACCCAGGTCATGGTCTGTGTGCCCAGCCTTTAAGGCGAGAAAAGGTAACAGACTGACAGAGCTACTATCGCATTCATAATAATTAGTACCTACGGATGTCGATAAAATCTAAGTACCAGTAGGTACTGTTATATTCAACTAAAAGCTTATCACGGTCATTATGATCTTTGTAAGTACTTATTGTCAGTGGATATTTGAGTTAATGATCGTTGAATATTAATCCTAGTAATCTTGCGCATATTTTTCATCATTATGTCTTGAATTGCGTCACAATACCTATTACGGCAAAAAAAAAGGCATTCATAATAAAAATTTGTTTAAAAAAAAAAAAATGCTTTATTTATAGGTAAATCGGAAAGTTGAAAAATAACCTTAAAAGTAACATTAATTGGGCAGCGAACCTAAAAAAAGAGTCCTGTTACGAACACGCGAAGTAGGTAAAGGTAAATTAATAATTGATATAATTTATAATAAATATAAATAATAATATAATATAATATAAATTATATTTATACACATATATATATAATTTCTAAGGTGAATTCGAACGATATTTTTATTTAGCAATGACTATAATTTAGTTTGAAGACTATACATTCTTATATTCTATTGGTGATAATTGTTGTCCTTGACGCACTTAAACCAAAATACTAAAGGATAGTTGTATTTATAATTCAAAATCGATGATTTTACGTTAGTAAGTTGCAATTATTTAAAAAAATATTGAATGTGCAGTTTCAACTTTTATTATTTCTTTAGAGATCATAAAGTAAACTACCACACCGGTATCAAATCTCCACTTATGTTAATGAACTCTTTAACAATTACAAAAGGGTATCTTTTCTCTCCAAGGGCTGATTTCACCAAAGTCTCTTTTAAAAGAGAATTAAATTTATTAAAATTAATGATATAAAGAGAATTAAAAAAAAGAGAATTAAAATTAATTATATAAAGAGAATAAAAAAAAATTTAAAGAGAATTAAAATTAATATAAAGTATTCTCTTATCAAAGTCTCTTTGAATTTACCAAAGTCTCTTTTCAAAGTATTTTTTATTTGTGGAATAAAATTGACGTCTGTCAGTTCAAATATGGAAAAACTGTCAAAAATTCAAAATTTATTCTCAGGACAAGACTTATTCTAGGTATTAAAGATTGATAGAATCCGTCCTAAGTCCCCCCACAAACTGAAAATATCAAGCCTTGCCTTATATTGATGTTCGATATTAAATCGAAAAAACATCATATTTTTAGTAAAAGTGGTGAAAGAAACAATTATATCACTAGAAATAGGGACGAATTAGTTCAACCAGGTTTCAGGCTGGCTAAAGTAGACTCATCTTTTATGGGGTACTGTTTAAAATATTACAATAAAATACCTTCCCACATAGTTCAACAGAGTGAAACGAAATTTTAATCTTATAAAAAACGCACACCATGCAGCCAAGCACATTGTAAGTTTGGGGATTACATCGCTGATAAAAATGCTTGGCTCAACGCTGGTCCTGCTCCACAGGGGGGCAGAAATTAATTGATTAGCATTTGAGACTACTGTTGGAGCTGCTGAAAATTTTAAAAACTATCTTTGGATTGTATAAATTCTTTTAGCATTTTATAATTGCATAGCACAAGTATGAGTAATTTTCGATATCCGTGGTAATATGTAATACTATTAAGCTACAATTTACTGGGTCCGTCTTCCATTGACTTGAATGTGCACTGGCGGCTAAGAGATGTCATGCTGACTCTAATGTCTCGCTGATGGTGGCGCATGTGTTGGATCATTTAGCTCCCTAAAATGGTAGAGTCATGCTCGTGAATGGGTGCCGTCAGTAGGGACGGCTCATCTCTTAGCTGCCACGGCTTATTTTAATTTAATTTAATATTTGAATTGTTTTTATGTTTTTATTACGGACGGTTTTAACGTTCTGCATCGTTCTCACATGCATAATTTCAACATTAATGATGTAACCAACATTTTGTAACCATATTTTGATTTAAAATCTGTCCGTGGAGTTTCTTGCCCGCTCTTCTGTAGGTACCTACTACGCTTTGGAATGGGCAACTAGCTTCATCTTTCTGACCAACCGACCCCTTGACAATTCAAAAGTGCCTGTAATTGGTTTATTTGCTTTGAGTTTGAGTTTAAATATTCACTAAAGTTAATAAAGATAAATGCGTTGTTTAGTATCACAAAACAAAATGACATTAAATTATTCTCTCTTCTGGAATTTGACCCAAGTTCTACTCATAAATCATAATCGAAATCAAAAGTCATATATTCAAATTAGGCTGTGAATCAGCACTTTTTGAACGTCAAAATTACATAAGAAAGTCCTCTAAAACGGCCACTCTTCACCACTTCCTAGTGCTTTATGTGGGAAGAAAAAGTGGCGCTACAAACACCCCTGCCAGAACAGCTGTCTATTCAGTTAGAAGAACTGGATTATATACAATAGTAATTAATTAACATTACGAAACACAACACATTAAACTAAATTATTTGCCATATGTCAGCTAGCACACGCCAATATACCGACAAAAACATTGAAAACTATACTCAAGCAGAAATAAATAATAAAAACGTCAAAAGTACTTAATACCTAAATAAAAGCCTCCAGGCATAAAGGGCGTGCGCGCTCACATATGCAATGCTGCATTATGTTCATATGGCTGTAGCTTGAAGGCACAAATGATAAACTAGAACCTTCAAAGTAAAATAAATAAATAATTAATTACTAATATCAATAACTAAACCATGGTCAACGAGACGTCATGTCACAACAAGCAGCACCCGTTCACGAGCAAAACGCAAAGATCAGCCACTACCCCCTTGGCCCTGCAGTCTCGACATAGATAGCGACAAAAATCGGTCGTTAAGTCTAATCGATGTCAAATTTCTTTAATAGATTTTCAACCTTATGCTTTGGAAATAAAGTTGAAAATCTATTAAAGGAATTTGACATCGATACGACTTAGCGACAGATTTTTGTCGCTATGTAATGTCGAGACTGCAGAGCCTGGTCATATTTGAGGGAAGGAGGCAACCCGACCCCCGACGCTACCGCAAGCAGTGACACCTAAGGGAGCATAACGAACTCGGTGCTGGTGGCTAAGGCAAGAATAATATGATCAATTGTCGAGGTCGCTAGCTAACCACATATTGCAGTACAACTCTTTAAAAAACATTGAAACGAGTAGATAATGTCAATAATAAATTTAAGTTAAACTAAATTGACTTATATAGTCAAATAAAATAAACAAGTATACAGTATGGAAACCACATATTATATGCAATAAATGAAACCACACGTAATACTGGACCACAGAAACATAGAAAAATTAAAAACCTTAAATTAAAAAACAAAATAAATTCAGTAAAAGTAAACACTGACAACGTACTTTGAATCCGAAGAAGAGCGGCAGCGATGCACGCGGGCGGCCGGCAAGGCGGTGGTTTTGCGTCGGCGCCGGCTATGACTCGTTTGCCAGTGCAACGAAATTTAAATTCACTAAATTCATTTTAGCCGCCACTTTTTTATTTCGCGATAACTGAACTGAACTCGATGTATTGTTCTATGGCTCAGTCTAAACACACGCCCAGCTTGTCTAAAGCTACAGGTTGGATTCCGATCGAAATGTTCTAAGACTCGTTGTTCAAAAGAGGATGTAATGTGACGCGGAGCAACTCCTTCATGAGCGTTGGGCACTATGTGCTGATTTTCCCAGATCCTTTGGACAGCTCCCAGGATTGTCCGGACGCTAATAAGGCAGATGCGAGTTGCGCCGTATCTCTCACGATAAGTACGTAGAGTTATTCAATTGATTCAAGAAAGAAAGCAACCGATATTTTCAAAAAGTTCAAAAACGTGTTTCTGAATCTTGTGGAGTTTCAGTCGGAACTGTAAAGAATGTTGTAAAAGAAAATAATAAAAAAGATAAATTGGCTCCCACCCCATCACCAAAAAGAGTAAAAAAGACCAAACAATTTCGTTTCAATTTTGACTATTCTGTCGACGATTTTGACTATTCTGTCATACGTAACATGATTTACGATTTTAGGTTTAAAGAATCTTTATTCTCAATTAAAACATATACAAATGTCACTTACTTGAGAACAATAAATTAATGTTAACAATTTAAAAAGGTTTGACTTCACCTCTATGTACAGTTTCACAAACACGACCCACCCAACGCATTCATTTCTGTGAGGGTGTTTTACTTGCTGTTAAATACTGACCGAGCTGAATTTTGAATGCATTGAGTGAGTGTACATTTCTAATACTTGATGGTAATTTATTATATAGTTGCACTCCTTCGAAAGTAACCATTTTTTTGCCATAATTGGTTCTAGTTTTAGGTAGCACTATTAGGCTCGCTCGTCGTGAGCTTCGTTGGCTGACTTGTCGATATTGAGTTAGTATAATGTTTGTGTGTATTTTTTTGTTAAGCACTTTATTAATGAATATACATGTATTATAGATATAGAGTTGCTTGATGTTCATTAATTTTGTGTCACTATAGATTTTTGAAGTTGATGTTAAATAGGGATAGTTAAAAAGCATTTTTATTAATTTATTTTGCGATCGTTGAAGTTCTGATAGTTTTGTTTTCGTAGCACTGCCCCAGAGTTCAATCAGATATAGTAGGTGCGGCTTTACTAGTGAGTTATAGATGGCAGTGGCGTGCACACAGTTTTAAGACAGGGTAGGCAGAAAATTTTACACACCAAAAATACTGCACGTTGATTTTGGTTCATCGTGTTGTCGATTAATAATTATGCCAAATGCCAGCTCAAATATCCATAGATTGACTCATTTTATAGACATATCAATTTACGGATATTCGAAGTGGCCTTTCGGTGCGTTTGTTTGATGTTTTGTAATGTTCGTGTGATTTGCAAAATTTAAAAAAAAGCAGTGAAATTGAAAAGATGGTGGTGTGAGTATACTATATAGAATTGTTTTATTTGTATATTAAATCTACCTATCTTTCTGTAAGAGTGTCTGCAATATGGAATCGTAAAAGTTGGGAAGGCGTTTTATTTCCGCAAGAAGGTTTTTTCTATTGAAATCATGGAAAGATCTGTAAGTCGTTGCTGGCCTTGTGTATTTCTTAAGTAGGTGTGTATACGTTTTAGCGACGAGAATGACCTTTCGGTTGAAGCACTGCTCGCGGGAACTGTAACAATTAATTTTGCCAAACGCAGCACTTCGGGAAAAACTGTATTTATGTTATTTTCGTAAAAATGTTCTATAATTTTGTAAATATATATTTCGTAAAAATATTTTTACGCTTTCAAAAATTAATTCAAACCTAGATCTGAATGATTCTAAAAACGATTCAAACTCCTTCATTTTTTTAAAGCAATAAGTCACATCTGACGTCTTTTTTTTGTATAATTTCGTAAAGCACATCAGTTTCTGCGAATATTTCGTTAAATACATGGAGTAAAAACTGGAATTGAAAGTCTTTTAAATTGTGTAACAAGTGCGAAACTTGACTTAATGTCTCGCCATCCCAAGAGTCTTCGTTTTCAGCCATATCCTCAAATAAATCAATTAAATGTTAAGAAGAATTAAAAATTACATTTACAGTACGCGAATTGTAAGTCCATCGAGTGTCAGCAACGCGAGGGATTTTTTTCATATCAGCTATTTTATTATAGTGGTTTTGCCTTTTGGTACTATTATTAAAGAAATTTGCTAATGTTTTTATGAGATTGAAAAAACGTTTAGTTTCCGGAATACGTTCGCACGATTTGGAAAGAACCAAATTAAGGAAATGGGCGGAACACCAAACTTATTCAGCAAGAGGACATTGCTGGCGAACCAGCGACTGAACGCCGTTCAGTTCACATGACAGGACAGCTGCACCGTCATATGTCTCAGCTACTAATTTCGATAAACAGTTAAATTCTGATAAAATCTGCAGTATGATGGCACTTAAAATTTTCGCGGTGCGGTCGGAACTTACGTCAATATATTTTATAAATCGATCAAACACTTCTGACTTATGAAAATATCTTAAAACCAGTACCTACTAATTCCTCTTTGCCACTTACGTCTGGTGTTTCATCGACCATCACAGCTACAAAATCAGTGGAAGTGATTTGTTGTTTTATTTTTTCGATCATTACAGACGCTACACTAGAGATTAGGTCATTTTGAATACGATTTGATAAACCCGTAAATGAGCTAGTGCAATTTTGTAAATGGTTTTCCAACACTCCGTCGTATTTCGCGAGCACGTCAACCATTTCTAAATAATTGCCCTTATTCACTGACGAAGCAGATTCGTCATGTCCACGAAAAGCGAGCTCTTGTTTCCCCAAAAAGCAAACAATGTCAATAGGTCGCTGAAAAATATTTCGGTTCCGATCGACTTTCGCGTTATGTCTATCAATGTCAATTTGTATCTGAGAGTTTAAACGCGTCTCTATACGATCTTTTCCAAAGGTGTGATTGAAGCTTCTAAGTGTTTTTCAGATTGTTCATGTTTTCTCGCGGCGGCGGCGGCAGGAAAATTATGAATAAGTATCAGAGTAACCGATGTCGTTCCAGACGGTTTTATTATTTGAAAATAGTAGACAAACGAAACAAAATAACCGATTACTGTGTATGCAGCCTGTCAGCCAATGATATGAATCATATTGTTTTTTATTGAATTTACGATTGACTTTACCTTTAGTTTGTATTAATTGCAAATCCGGTGTACAACGACCTATCTCGATAACTTGTTTTTTTTTTCACCGAAAGATAGTTTCGAAAACGCATCATGTTTTATTTTCTCAATACACACACCATCTGTACAACTTTCAAAGTATTACATTACAATATTATCCATTTTACACTCTATTATCGACATTAAAATTCTAAATACCTGATAACATAATCACAAACACAACACACATCCAACAATATGGCTACTATTGACTTTTGAAAATAAGTAGTAAACAGGGAAATTAATACGACAAAAAATTATGGTCATCTAAATATATAAAATTCAATTAAATAATGTTACTTCCTAAAATATTTGCATTGCATAGCAAATTTTCGTTCGGAAATGATCGGTACAAGTCGTAATTTTTCGTGTTAGTAGCTGTATAGAATAACTACAAAAAGACACTGGCTTTTCATGCAGTTGTGTGCGTGATTTTTGTCATTGTGTGTCAGCAAAGCCCATGTAGCTATAGGAACGCACACACACTAAATCCGCATGACCACGACTTACCACGAGAGCACACATATAAAACATTCAGAGACGAATAGTTTGTGTCTTTGCCGTGGCGATGGCGAGGCGGCGCTAGTGCAGCGCGAATAGATGATGCGAAATTACGTGAACGAGCCTTTAAACTGTATCGATCTTAATGATACCACCGGCACTCGATAGGTGGAGCTGATTTATAATGTAAGTTTTTTATGTTGTTTTGTTTATTGATAAAATAATATTAGATCTATTATCAGAACTAGGGTAGGCAGTGTCTTTCTGTCTTTATGAGACGCACGCCACTGATAGATGGTGTATCTTAGAATTCGCGGAATACATCGAACTATGTTGCGCAATGTCCCTACTAGTGTCGAGAGCTTGTTTTTTATATATTCAATCTGGGCATTCCACGAAAGAGTACTGTCTATTCTCAGACCGAGGTATTTTTCGCTTGTTTTTAGCTGCAGTGGTACGTCATTAATTTTAAGTGGATCAAATGGTGGAATGATTTTATTTTTTGCCTTAAATATTACATAGCAAGTTTTGGATATATTTATTGTTAAAAGATTAAATTGAAACCATGTGTATAGAGAATTTAAATCATCTTGGGCTAATGTAATAATGTCGTGAATGGAAGATCGTCGATTTTCATTTATGCTTGAAAGAATTACCTTGTTTGAGGACTTTAAAATCGAAGTTGGTTGAGGCTGTCCAATTTGGAGGCTGTCTAGAGACATTAAGATTTTTTTTTTAAAGATATTGGTATTCGATATTTAAAAAAAACAGAAAGCAATCGTGAAATACTAATTGAAAAGTATGATACTCGCCTTAAAAGGCTTAAGTATATCCGAGAAATTCAAAGGATGAGGGTCAAGGACAACAATATTATCTTCATGGATGAATCATATGTGCATACGTCGCACTCAAAAGGGAAATCTTGGACAGATAAAAACAAAAAAGGTGTAAAGAAGCCAATTTCGAAAGGAGAACGTATAATTATCGGTGGCAATGAAAAAGGTTTTGTCCCCGGTGCACTGATGTTGCACAAACGTATCGATAGTGACGGCGATTACCATAAAGAAATCAATGCCGATATCAAAATTGGCTGCGTAATCAGTTAATACCAAATCTACCAGCTAATAGTGTTATAATAATAGATGATGCACCATACCATAAAAAATTATTCGTTAAAATCCCGAACTCAAATACAACTAAACCACAAATCATAGCTTGGTTGCAGCAACACAACATTCCTCATAACGCTAACTCATTGAAGATCGATTCATATGACATTGTAAAAAAACATAAAGAAAGATACTCAAGAGTTTGCTATTGATCGCATTATGCAAGAACATAGCCATACCATTTTACGATTACCACCATATCAACCGGATTTTAATCCAAGTGAAAACATTTGGTCTCAAATTAAAGGATGCGTAGCAGTGCATCGGCGATGTTTGCCGACGTGCGCACTGACAGCTTTGACGCAGTATGACGCATGAAATCTGCCTCGTTACTTCGCAGGTTGCGTGACAGTCCCAACATCATTCTGCACTCGATAGCTACCCGGGCAGATAGTCCACTTGTGTGGGCGTTAGCAGATCGGACAAGATCTGTTTTAGTTATGAAGTACTAACATAGGCTATGTAAGATTGTTACTAACACAATGGACTTCATTTGTAGTCTGAACAAATAAATTATTATTATAATTATTGTGACAACAATCAAATAAATTATGTTTAAAAAAAATCAATATGATTTGCCCGGAAGAATGGAACAATTTATGTGATCATTCAATAAAATTTGAACCAATGTTTGATTCACACGTGGAAAATTTTATATATTTTTAACCTGTTCGAGCAGTGACGAAAGTGATCATTCCATCGCTAGTGAACATACTGACACAGCTACATCAGATGAACAAATTTTCTGACTGAATTGAAAAGAATAATAACCAGATAAAAATTTATTTTAGTTGCATACCTACAAGTCGAATATAAGAACCTCCCTATTTTTGGTAGTTGGTTGAAGAAGTATTTTATTTTGTTTATATTTTTATTAATTTCCGTGGTATACCACACATAATATTGAAAAGAAGTAAATGTTAATATAAATACAGAACCTCCTTTCTTGAAGTCGGTTAAAAGGGAAAATAGTTTTTCACTTCAGTAGCTCAAACATGTAGGTTTTGCTGCTTGAAATCAGTGAGCAAAATGCGATTTTGCTCACTGAGTGAGACCAAGTAACTTTTTTTTTTTTTTTTTCAGAAGGCCGCGAATATCTTATTCAACCTTGGGTTAATCATACAATTCGAAACATTCACACTCTATCTCTTTCCCGCCATTATAAAGAGAGAGAGACAAAGACCAGCCCTTTCGAAGTTCCGATTTTGAATTCGACCTCAAAGACAAACACCGTTCGGAATTTCGTACTAACTAAATAAATTTTTCAAAAAGATAATTATGTCTTTTAATGTAATTTATTGAATTTTTAACTTATTGTTGTATTTAAACGAAAATAAGTATTTACTGCAAATAAAACTAATATTTAACATGTACATATTTATTTCTGGTTTCAATAATGTTACGTAATATATTTTGAATAATAAAATATCATGGGTGCTATTTCCGAACACGCCTTAATTTAAATAAAAGAGTGGGTTACTTTTAATTTGCAGAATTGCTGTAATTTTACTTTTAACTTTTAAAATGTTCCATTTTATTAAATTGGTACCTCTACCTACAATCTTAATTATTTTGATTCACAATAAATAGTTATTTCAATCTATTCCTGTTTATTATTTTATCTCCTAAAGTGTTCTCGCTGCTGAAGTGAAAAGTTATGTGTGTTACACGAGAGCAAAGTTTTTTGCATCTCGTGCCTTTGAATCCCTCGCCACACTCAGGATTCAAAATCAGCACTCGCAGCAAAAAACGACTTTGCTCTCTTGTTGCACAAATAACTATTACAGCTCTAGTTAACACGGAAATCAAAACAAAACACCAATAACGTACTTAGTTCTGAATTCAAATTATTATACACGATAAATCTAATAATTGATGGACATGGAAATTTGCATTCGTGTGTATTCGAAAACTCGATGATTCCCGAGGGACATTAAGTAACTTCCTTAGGGTTTCTAAAAGTAAGAACATTTTGTTAGCCATTTTACAGCACCATAGTATTTTTTCGAAAGGAGTCGGCAAAGTGACCGACCGTTTATAACACAACCCATATATCTAATTGAGTTCACTGAGTTTTTCAAATGTAAGCGGTTCCTTGTCCCCCTTTAGCTGTCTGCAGTCCTGGTACAATATCTATTGTAATTCGGGGTTTATGGCAAGGTCGTGGATGGTCATTACCAGAACAGCTGCTGAAGTGTCGAAGCCTGCAGCGAAGAATATGAATACTTGCACAGTCAACTCGTCTGGAGTCCATTCTGCAATGGGGAATAAGAATTAAGAGTCTCTTGTATGCGGCACTGGTCATAGGACTTTCGTCGGACATTTTCGGCTCATTGCTACATGGCAGCTTACTTGAAGCATAACTCACCCCTTAGCACGCTAAGCGATTTCGAATTTGTGGACCAACCTGTCAGTCTACATCTCAGTACTGTAGGTCATACATAACAGGCAGGACGCACTGAAGACTTTAAATATTGCCCCCCCCCTCTCATTGATAAACGCAAAGTTAAGGTATTCCAAACTTAAACCCCGCAATCTATGATAACTACGCTTTAACGGGTGTAATTTGCATCTGCGTTTATTAATGAGGGGGTGCAGGACAAGGTGTTGAGAAGACTTGATGTAATTTATCAAACATTCGTTTGAACCATTTCCTAATTTCTAACTTATTCTCACATTTTATTGCAATCAGTGTGGTAGACTTTCGTGCAGGCATTTACCTCCCTTAGCCTCCGTGAGCAATTGAATCATATCGGGTCGCTCTATATGTTCTTTCTAACTATATTCCATGGAAGAAGCCACAATATTCCTGAAGAAATTGTTGGGCTTTTCGGACAAGATACGTATGGCTAATTTCTGCACGACAAAAACATACATTATCATTAGTTATGCGCTGTCGTTCCCCTTTTATACACTTAGGGCCGATTTTTCTATCGCTAGATAACTTTTATCTGAGGAATAAATACGGCGGTTTGACATTATTTTTGATACAATTGCTGTCAAACTGTCATTACGATTCCTCTCATAGATTTCTTTTGATTTATAAATCAGCCCTTACTTTGCCATCTGTTTATTTTATTTATAGTACGGGAAACTGTTGGCCAAAGTTTACAAGACACTTGCCTAGAAAGTTTAGGGAATGAAGTAAATAAAATAAACAAAATTCTCTGTTTCAATTTGAAGTCAAAGATTGTGTTGCCAGTTCTGTAGAACTCATTGTCTCGATCCTCTAGAGAGTTGATCTTAAGGCCGAAGCCGGCTGATGTGATGACGTCATTGGTGTACTGACGAATCAGGTCGTCCACTTCAATGTTTTGATTTTGATGAGCTAAAAAATAATTTTGATAACTTAAAAAAGACCCTGTGAAAATAAAAATAAACTGATGGATTTTTTCACTTGTCGAATTAGTTTTACTTAAGTTGGAGGCGCTACGGTAGGCCGCGAAATTCAAATTATCTCACGTTTTCTGCAATTTGCAGGTCAGTGTCAGATTGCTTGTTGATCAAAATATGATTTGTAACCGGGGATCGTAAGAAATATGTATTTACGTAATAATAATTACCAAAAACATTAATACAACTCTCTCAAATTGCAAAAAACTTGTTTTTTTCTTGCACTTTCGCCTTTCTTTCTTAAAAGAATTGAGTATTGAGTATTAAAGCACACACATGTACCGAGGCGGACCTAATGCCTTAGGTACAATAATAATTGTTCAAATCTAAGTATTTATTTATCCATACCAAGGAGGTACTCAACAATATTATTGGCATTGTCCACAATTAACGGAAGCATCAACTTCATTTTGCATGCAGTGAATGCTGGGCTCCAGATGGTCCTCATATCCCGCCACTTTTCTCCTGAAAACAAACACACATTAACAAACCAATGAAAACAATCTACAATTGTGAGTTTTTAACCTAAAGTCTATTCAAAATCCTTATTTCCAAATAATGTTATTTTCACTTAACCTTCCTACCCGCACATTGGTCTGTGAGACCGACAAAATACTCTTTTGTGATTTTTTCTTTATTCATAAATGCTTGCATTTTGTATTTCCAGTTAGCTGCTAGATTCGTTGCTACGTTTACAAAGTGCGCTCGCGGGAGTAGCACGTGTGACCGTGTTTGGCGACAATTGGTCTGTGGGACCGACGCGGGTATAGGACCCAGGGTTTATTTTCAGTGACTTTGTACTGTGTTTTGTACTGAGCTGAAATGATGACACTTCTGCCTTAAATATGTTGTATGTTTAATTTTCCTCATGAGGTTCTCTTTTAGACCTTATAATTGCTTTTGTTTGTTCGAAGAAAGCATATATGTTTTTATAATATTTTGTAAACTCTTACGAATATATTACTATTTCAGAGACTGAAATGAAAGACTGTTACTCGGGGGGGGGGGGGGTTTATATTGTTCATGATATTCCCAAGTTTCCGAAAACATAATTTCAACACATACCTATTTTTTTTATAAAGGACTGAATTTGGGTTCCGAACTTTCGGTCTGTGAGACCGTGCGCGGGTATAGTGTCATGGAATTCGGCGCGGGTAAAGGAAAGTTAAACGAATATGTATCAACTTTAAATTAAGTTGATATCAGAATGATTCGTAGCATTGAAAAACCCATAGAAATGTTTGAAGTTGTAGCACAAACTAAACTCTATGTGTTCACACGTAAAGTTTAGTTTGCGTAAGATAAGTGTTTTTCGGAAAACACCTATTTTTTACATGTTTGAAAACTAAATCACGAACGCAGGTGAGAGCTTTCTAAAGTAGCTAGTGTGCACTTTTATAATTTCCAACGTCGCAATATTATCAAGGACTTACCCGTTTACGTCCACAAAATTTATGGAAATACGTGCACGTTATCGTGGACGGCAAAAAGCGTCTTCATAATATGAAGACGCTTTTTGAAAAATGTATGGCAATATATTATATTGCCATACATTTTTCTTCCCTGTGTTATTGTGATACCTGACGTGGACGTGGACGTCCACGATAATATCGTCCAGTTAGAAATTATAAAACGCGCGGGCGTTTATACATGCGGTAAAAGATTTTTAATACCTAGCTAAAAAGATGCTTGAAGGCTCGACAGCGCGACGCGACTCTAGTAGAAAAATATCTATGAAAACTTTATGGAAATTGTTCTACAAGAGTTGCGTCGCGCTGGCACGGGGAGCCTTGACGGTTACTGTTACTGTCGACCTACAACATCCCAAGACTAGTCAGTTACAAATTAAAGTTATTATTTCGTCATTATGGACAATTCGGTGACATATATATACAGCTGTGATAAATGGAAATTGCATTGCGCCATTCATATACCTAATTGGTATAAGTTGAGATTGACATAATAATATAACATAAAATGACTCCTAAATTGAGCATACGCAAACGATCTCGATCTATTATACTATAGTTTCACGATAAAATTGTAATTATCTTTTTATTCGAGTATATTTTGAAATATTAAATTTTTCTTTACTTTAGCATGGGATAATTTAATTTAATTATAATATTTTAACAACAATGCACTTTAATTATATCCTAGTATGTTTAACTGAACGTCGAGCGAGTTATTATTCGACAGATGGTAATTTAGCCACCAATTGTGTATTTGTTTTAATTTTGTTTACGAAAATTACTTTGCAATTTTATTCACAAAGAAAAGCTTTTAAATACATCGTTGAAAAGAGAAACGTGTTAAAAAAAAGCCTCATTAAGGCCAGGCTTTACCGAATTTAAGGACTACTTAAAGAAAACCTCGTTTACGCATGTTTTAGATTAATTAGAAATGCCAGAGTATTTAAATATTTACTGAAAATCAGAGAGAGTGAGCACCAAGCTTTGCCATGTTTAACATTATTTTCTAAATGGACATCTTTCATTTAGTGTTTTTTATTAACGAAATGACGTTAATGACTGTTGCCTTTTTTATTATTATTCTCAAACAACTTACGTAAGGTTAGCTATTTATTGCAGCTAAAATAATGATTGTAGTTAGAATATGTCTGTCAACCTCACCTTCTACCAACTGAAATTGTTAATTAATATTTTTGTAGGTACCTATGTCGATGCTGAAACAGACTAACTATACCTAATAACCTCTAATGAAATAACAACTAACTACAAAACATTAATCATAATATTTTCGCAGACGGTGATAGAGCTGAATGGAACACTACCCTACCAACATCAATCTAGTTGACATAGGGGGATTTGCTGTGGCAAGGTTGGGCATGGGAAACCAATCTTCCGTATTAATTATTGAAGGTAAACTTTTGACACATAGTTAAGAATCAAGCAGCAACTCACATATTTATGAATATATTCCTTGAGGGAACTTTCTACCTACATAGTTACATCATACATAATATATTTGATGTATACCTAAGTAATTTTTACCATTCTAATTTAGTGTTATGTTTGATAAAAATATCTGGAGATTGCAAAATCAGCCATGGGCTGATGAAGGTCTAGTTAATATGTCTAGTTTGCTGCATAATGTTTATGTACTTTATTTGAGCAGAAAATAATTTAGATTTTCTTATCAAATTGTCGCTGAGTTCCCGAGGCGTTTCACCTACGAAGACATGAAGGCAGCATGAATGATGTTACCCCATTGCTGTTCACTTCGGCCACTGCTGCTATTTACTTATGACATTACTGCTACTGCGGCTCTGCAACTACTTCACTTTTCAAGCTTCTCAAGTACAAAAGTAGAAAATGAAGATTGTTCATAAAAGCTAATGCATTTTATTTTAGAAAACTTTTGATTATAGTCTTGCATAACAGCAATGTAAACATATGTACCTATTGTGTTAATTGATAACTGTGTAAACTTTAATATAGAGTACTTTAATTATGAACTAAAGGTACAAATAAAAATAACTTGGTATGAAATATTTAAAAATTTAATACTTAATAAGCTTTTTTTAATAATGAGAAGTGTTTATTACAGTGATACTAATTAGAAAATAGTGGTGTTTAGCTAAATAAACTGCCGTTCATTAGGTACAGGTAAATAGAAACAAATAAATTATGGTAAACAAAGAAAAACTGTTTTATTTATATCATTACAACCTTAACTGACAATAGCATTTATTCACATTTAACATGAAATATTTGGACATGGGGTAAAATGAAATGGAACAAATATATTGTATGGATTGGTGGAATTTGGCATTCAATGTCTTCCCAACATCAAGGATAATTTATATACCTACTGCTTTCTAGTGCTTGACGTGAGCGCATGAGAGAAAGTTTAAATATTTCCTGAATACTGTAGTCGAGCCTGACACCTGAAACCCCTTTATTTTTTCTTATTTTTTTTTTTTTTTTTGGGTGGGATATCATCAAATGACCTCTCCCGCTCTGGGCGGAGCGGAAGGGCGTGTCAGACTCTTACTGACTAAAACCCACCCGTGTTCCTTCAGTTGCCTGTGCGCCAGGGCCACGGTAACTCTTTCGAACAATCCGCAGCCCCGGCAGGCATCGTTCCTATCGGACCCCGTCAATTTTGCTGACATCTCTTTGAGGCGCGCGTGGAACACGACGCGCCGTCGACCCGGGCCTGGTCCTTACCGGACGGTGAGCTGCCCATTGCTCGCCGTCCGCAAGCCCGCGCCTACGGTGGCCGGGAGTCGGCAATCGACTCCCGACGCCCAGGGTGTCTCCTCCTCCTGCGGCGGCTAGGGGCGCGAGGGCGCAGAGATTGCCTCTCCCTTTCGCGCTCCGCCTCCTCCTTCGCGAGCATTACTGCTTCGCAGAAGGAGGTGACGGCTTCCCATTCCCTCTCGCTCCGTACCATGGCCTGAACCAGGGCCGGACGCGAGAGGTCGCCGCCGCCGATCGCCGCCACGAGGACACGGCGGTGCTCCGCCCAAGCCGGGCAGACCTCCACCGTATGCTCCACCGTGTCCTCCGGTCGATCCACGCAATGATAACACCCGGGCGTTTCCTCCCGCCTTATACGAAACAGGAACCTCCCGAAACAGCCATGTCCGGTGAGGACCTACCCACTGCTTGCTGTGAGCGCATGAGAGAAAGTTCAAATATTTCCTGAATAATGTAGTTGAGCCTGACACCTGAAACCCCTAAAAAACCTAATCT
Organism: Dryobotodes eremita; assembly: GCA_917490735.1. NCBI lineage: Eukaryota > Metazoa > Arthropoda > Insecta > Lepidoptera > Noctuidae > Dryobotodes > Dryobotodes eremita. The sequence continues at coordinate 2,321,336 of OU823247.1, read as the reverse complement.
ATTTACTTTATAGAACAGCAATATTCTGCTATAAACAACAATTAGGTACAACAACAAACAACAATAACAATTCTATTGATAGATGGGTTGCTAAGCTTGTGGCTTATGATAAGTTTGTTATATACGGTACGAGGTACGAATTCGTCTTTCGTTAAAATGCCACCAAAATATCTTGATTCTGAAATATCATAAATTGAAGGTTGGTATCATTAGGTTGTAAGCACTTGTAAGTTGTAACAGAAGAAAACTTTTACAATAATTTTAAGAAATTCACCTCCGCTGCCTCGATATTTTAAATATCATTAATATTGATTTATCATTGAGGTTTTACACAAAATTGCATTCACAATTTATCAGGAAGCCTATCACTCACATTTTTTATAAATAATTATGGAGATTATACGTATAAATCCTAAATTAAGTGGAACAGAAAACCATTGCGAGCAGAAGGTTACCTTCGGTGTCAATGCGACTAGTCGTTGGTTTCATGTCAATGATTTAAGCAAATTCTTGCTGGGCATTTTAGTTACGTAATTCGAAAAATAGACGTATGTCCAATTTTTTCTGGCAATCCTGGCATATCGTTCACTCTTTAGCGTCTCAAACAGACTGCAGTTGGTTTCGCATGATAGTGGAGTTACGCAATACGAAAGTCGTAAAATTAAGCAAACTGCGATAGAAACGAAGCAAACTAGTCGCAATCGTTTGGCGAAAATGTGTTACGCAATTAGGGTGCAGGGAAGCAACACAAAAAGGAGTAAACCTATACTTAGCAGTGGGTGGAACATAGCTGCCAATGATGATGACATTAAATGTTGTGCAGCAACTAAAGTTATGTTAAACTATTATTGCTGTCTTTTTCTTGCACACAAACTATGCAAGAGATGGGAAATAAGCTCACATAATACAGTTTACTTTGACACCTCGTAACATGTCACCTAGGAATGTGCACGGGAGTCTAAGAACATACACCGATCTAATTGATGATTTCCTTCAAAAAGATCAGGTGCGTAGTATTTGTACCAGGCGTGCAGATGTGACTAGAATACGTATGACCACGTGGATGAAGCATATAACGATAAACGAGTATTTAGGGTACACACAAACACTAGTAAAATCAGACATAAATAAGAAAAATCGAGAGACACGTCGCTTTATTAAAAAAACATTGACGCTCGAAAGTAGACATGAAAATCATTACCATTTCATCATTTGATAGACCATTCAATTGATAATTTAACCTCGAGCGATATTTGCCATCGACACGCTAAGAAGATTTGTTAAACTGTTTACCAAACAAAGAAAACAAAAATTACTCACTTTTCATCAGGAAAGGCATCATGGGCTTCTTGCATTTCATCCAGAAAATGCTTCTTCCAGAACGTAGACTGATACATGTTGCCGAAAAATGGCACCCCAGGAAAGTATGTCAAACCTCGATCTTTGAAGAAGTTATACATTTGTTTATAACTGTAGATGTAGGTACCCTACAAGGGTAGTTAACAGAAATATTAATATTTCGAGAATTATATATGTTGATATATGTCGCGCGCCGCCGGGACTGCGCACGGGCAAACACACGTAAGTGAGAAGGATATAAAGGGACATATTTATAACGTACCATAGTTACAGATCTATAATTTGGTACGTACTTACTTACTAATAACTATTTAGTACCTGCTGTAAAGGTTGTCTCCAAATGGGAAACTTATAGTTTGCAGGCTGGCAGAAAAATTAAGGGTTGCATTCGATCACTCAAACGAATTTAGAATCAGTTTCAAAATTGTAAAAGAAGCTTTTGCTTCTATCTCCTAATTTTCAAATTTACCGCTAAATCATCCAAAATATTACATGCATGCATTTAACTAATCGTACCTAATATTACCTATAAAGCTGTTGTATGAAGGCTGTTTTGTCTGGATCCACTAAATAAATAATAAGTCAGCATGACTTGCAAATTGAATCGACAATGAATTCAATTGATAAAGCAGACGATTTCAATCGGCGACCTCGTGTCAGTTCAAATTCAAATTCAAATTCAAATATTTATTGCAAAACACAGTACATATATGCATTTCCAGGTGTTAAGTGAATGCGCAGTTCACTGCATTTACCAATTCAGGCATGCAAAATTAAAAATTATAGTTAGACAGTTTCATAAAATCCAATTAATCGGTTATATAATGTCATAAATTCGACAGAATAGTAATACCCTGTGCAATAATATACATTCAAATTAATAAATAGTAGTAAATAATGTCACAAATTAAAATTATAAGTAATGTCAGAATAAATAATGTCCAAATAATGAATGAACTTACCAATTTATAATTTAACATGCATTGTAATATTAAAATTATTATTGAAATTAAAAATATATACTAAATAAACATTCAAATTACATTATATAATTGCATTTAGATAGAATTAAGCTTAAATAAATCGGTCATTTGACATATCTAATTATTATTTATTCAACTTATCTGTTAAGAATTCACCAATGGAATAGTACGCTTTTTTAACCATAAGGTCTGTTAACATTCTTTTGAACTTGTTAACATCCTTCTCAAGTCTTACAGTCGTGGGTATCATATTATAAATTTTTGGAGCCATGCCCAGAAAACTTTTTGCATATAATGCTGTTTTATGAGGCACAGCGTGAATTTTGTCCTGGTGACGTTTACGGGTTAGGCCCCGTAAGTTTGCACAATAACACACTGGAAAAGTAACACAACAGTAACACAGATAGTAAGATAACACAACGGAACTGTGTAAGGCTTAGTTTACACTATGTAAAATGCCAATCTACTAAAATAACTATAGGTACCTACCTACCAGGGGCCTTTCAAAGTGTCGCTACTTATAAGCTGAAAAATATAATGATATACAAATGGTAAACATTTCTTTATTTCGTAAAATATCGATTCCCCTTCGGCAGAATGGAATTAAGACGTAGCCTATCACAGAATTATTATTTTTATTTTTAAACTGTCGTGTCACTAAGAGAAATGACTGTAGGGTATCGATATTTTACGAACATAAAAAAAATGTAAACTGCGTTATTTGATATTTCTTATAATAACTTAATGACCCTATGGCCAAGTTTCGAGGTTCTTTACATTTGGGTTTCTGTTGCGAATTTAATGCAGTGGAGATACGTTCGATTCATAACGGATAAAAATTGTGCATGCAAAAGCTATAGGTATGTAATAAATAAAACACAAAACTAAAATATATGTATGTTTATCAATTATTCATAATATAACAACCATTCATCATAAACATGAATAGCTAATCTATGCGATCGATTTCAGGTACAGAAAAATATCCCCGTTTAGATATTTGTTTAGGCGTATTAATCTTCCTAAAAATATCCTCCCAAGGATATAGTACTTCGTCCGGTTTTTTAGGCCACTTCCACGATTTCAAAGCTCTTTTCATTGCAGAAACATGACTTTCTCCTAGTATGTGTATGAAGCTTTAGGTAACACAACGTAACACAACGTAACACACGGTAACACACAGTAACACACTGGAATGTAACACACAGAACACACTGGACTCAACTTAATTTATCACTCTTGAATTTGCTTTTTCTACGTGATTCACACTACAATTCATGAACTACGAACAGTTTCTATATTGGGAGACTCTTAGGTAATGTTTTTATTCACTTACTTTAAGAGAATTATCACTTTTTCACCAATAAAACAATGTCTGAATTTTCCGCAACACACATCGACGTCACCGTAATCCTCCAAAGATGGCTACTTGACATAGCTGTCAAATGAAATGTCATGAAGAAAGGTTGCTATACTAATAAAATATATATGGGTAGCTATAACAAAAAGAAAATAATATAAAAACGAGTAACACACGCCAAAATAACACACTGGAAAAAAAGTGGAGTCATGAATATTTTGTGGATAAAATATGATAAGATAATTATTTATCACTACATAAAAAGCACTATAATATTTAAAAAAGTAGGAGTTTAAATATTGCGAGAACTTTTTAGACAGGTAGGTAAAAAAAAATACGTTTTTTAACGATTAAAGTTTAAATAATGGCGTGGGGTCAGTAAAATTTTCAATGACCAGAAAAAAATGTGGAATTACAAAGTCTTATGGTGAGCCCTAGATTAATCTGAAACACCATTACCGCTGTAAATAAGTTCGTAAATACACTGCACATGTAATTTTTAACATAAAAATGCAAACAAATCTTTTTGATTAGCAAGGTATGAAGGTTGAAGTAAGGAGTCACACTTTTTTTTCGAAAAGTACATAGTTACAGGGCCTAACCCTTACTAGTCAGGGCTTCAAATAAATATAAGTGTTTTTTAACGAACATTGCTACTTCAAACGCGTATAGGGCTGGAAAAGTCATTATTCTTAGGTCAATAAAGTGTGGTCTACAACTGTCAGTAGTTTTTATTTGGCACACAGCTCTCAAACACTTTTTTTGTGCCTTAAACACCAGCTCCCTATCTGATGAATTTCCCCAGAATATTATGCCATAGCGTAATGTAGAAGACACGTATGCATGATATGCAGTCAGTACGGTTTCGCGGCTTGCTACTTTACTGAGTTTATGCAAAGCGTACTGGAACTGATTTAGTCTTTTTATTAAATGTTCAATATGATTACACCATTTCATATTCTCCTCTATATAGAGTCCCAGGAACTTTGTGTGCTTTGTTTCTTCTATCGTTTTGTTAGCGTATTTTATAGTAAGTTTATCTTGATTTATTCTTTGTTTAAATGACATAATATGAGTTTTATCTAAATTTACATTAAGATTGTTATTATTTAACCATGTTATTAACCTGTTTAGATTTAGATTTATATCCATTTCATGACACTGTGCCTCCCTATTTTGTGCTGTGAAAATAATTGTACTATCATCAGCGAACAAGGTCATTGGATGTTGAATAACTCTCGGCATATCGTTTATGTATACGAGGAACAATGGGGGGCCGAGGACGCTACCCTGAGGTACACCAAAGTTCGTTTTTCTTGGTTTTGAATGGTACGTTAGTTCTAATTTTGTCTTTTGGCAAATCTTTGTTGTACTCGTCATTTGATACCTATTTTTTAAATACGATTCAATTAATTTTAATACGTTGCCCCTTACTCCATATTTTTCTAATTTAGACAAAAGTATATTAAAATCTACAAAATCAAATGCCTTGGTCATATCCATGAACAAAGCAGTCGTCGGTGTCCGTTTGTCCATATTTGTTACCACTTTATTTACAAGGCTATATATTGCCATATTAATATTTTTGCATTTTCTAAAGCCGTACTGTTCTTCCGCAAATATTTGATGTTTTTCAAGAAAAGGATACAGGTTATTATAAATGACTTTTTCAAAATTTTTTGAGAAAATTGGAATTAACGCTACAGGTCTATAATTCTTAGGATTTTGTCTGTCATCTTTCTTATATAGTGGTTTTATTACAGATATCTTTAATTCTTTAGGGTATGTACCATTTTCTATGCAAAAATTTATAATAAAACTGAGAACAGGAGATATTTCCACAGCTACACTTTTTATTACTTTAGTGATAATCTCGTCATAACCTGCACTATTGGTATTTTTTAGGGTTCCGATAATTTTGTGTATATCAATAGGTATTGTAGCAGGCATAAACATTGACTTAGCTGTGTTGGTAATAGATGATAGGTCAGGATTTTTACTATTACTTAGCGGTTGAACTAAATCAATATAATAATTATTGAACGTTTCTGCAATTTCTAATGGATCCGTTATCTCTTTGTTATTGATAATTATTTTATAAATATATTCTTTTGGACAGTTTAATTTATTTTTATTTATGGTCTGCCAGGTTGCTTTCATTTTATTGTTGGAGTTATTTATGTAAATGTTATTTCTTGATTTTTGTGTGAGATAGATGATTTTTTTGAGCCGATTAGTGTATGACTTTAGTTTTTCTTTATTTTCCGGAGTTTTATGTCTTCTTAATTGCCATAACATGTCTCGCTTGCGTTTACAACACAATTTGATACCTTTTGTCACCCAGTCAAGTTTCTTTCTAATAGAGATCCTAATTTTAATTATGGGGAAACATAAATCATAGAAAAGTTTAAATAAATGGTTAAATTCGTTAAAGGCTTCATCAGGGTCTAGACATTCATAAACGTTATTAAAGGTTAGGCTATGTATAGCATTTTTAAATTTGTTTATATTTTCTAAGCTATAATCTCGCTTTAGTGAGTACCAATGAGTAATTGTATATGTTTTTTTTACTGGACATTTCACGATTTGTGCTGTATGATCAGATAAAGCCAGCTCTAAAACCTCACCTTTACTGCCTCTAATATTATGTATAACATTATCAGTTGATAAACTATTTCCCACTTTATTCTGTAAGAACAGAGTCTATATACGATTGTCCGATAATAAGTTGATAAAAGCATTATTTACACTTACGAAATGATAAAGGACATTAAACTTAAATGCAAGAGATAATAATATCAGTCTGTCGTAAATAGGTTTAGTGATAACAAAAGATGCAAGTCATGCAAAAGTGGCATTACTGCCGAATGTCAATATTTACGTTTTGGTTACTCCATCAAAATAAATGATGACTCCTCTACAGAAAATTGAAACTCTATTTTCAATTCAATCAGTAACAATTCACATTCCTTTCGAGTACAATACAGCTTGAAACAAACGTAATAAGAAACAAATAAAGAAAAGAAAGAAAAAAGAAATATAATGAAAATATATTTTTAGCGCTAATTGTATAAATTATTAAGCTAAAGCGAAATCATTGACATAATTAACATCTAAAATAACAATAGTATCAACTTTGTAAGTCAATGAGTTCGATTTATTTACCAGTTTTGAGTTCACGTTCCAATACTTACTACACGTATGTACTATACAATAAGCTATATACCTGCCTATGTACAGACATGGTTTGATCTCCAATGAGTAGGTACAGCTACAATTAGGTAATTAGTGTCGGAACTAATTGAAACCCCGACAGACATAATGAATAGTTAGCGATTGAATCTGATGTCGCGTTATCTAGAGCTGTTTATCTATGGTAATTGTTTTATTATTAAATTATACTAAACTGAAATGGACATAGCATGTACAGGGTGTAAAAAAACCATCACATCCACCCATGCATGTCATGTATGCATTCAGTATATCAAACTAAAATAAGTAACTTTATGAAAAAATAATTGCTGGAAAGACTTTTATTTTTGGTGTAAAAGGAGATCCACCAAAATTGCCCCAGGCCCCGGCAAAAGAAATGTATCTCAGATGTTAGAATAATAGTAGTAGAAATATTGTAAAGTATCGCTATTGCCAAATTCGGTGGCTAACATAGTTTTTTTAGAATGGAGAAGTTTCATAAGCGCTATACGTAAAAATAAAAGCCGTCGCGTCCTTCTGCGAAGCAGTAATGCTCGCGAAGGAGGAGGCGGTGTGCGTGAGGGTGAGGCAATCGTTGCGCCCCCACGCCCCTAGGCGCCGCAGGAAGAGACACCCTGGGCGTCGGGAGTCGATAGCCGATTCCCGGCCACCGTAGGCGCGGGCTTGCGGACGGCGAGCAATGGGCAGCTCGCCGTCTGGTAAGGACCAGGCCCGGGTCGCCGGCGCGTTGTGTTCCACGCGCTCCTCAAAGAGATGTCAGCACTAATTGACAGGGTCCGCTAGGGCCGATGCCTGCCGGGATCGCGGATTGTTCGAAAGAGTTACCATGGCCCTGGCACACAGGCAACTGAAGGAACACGGGTTGGTTTTAGTCAGTAAAAGTCTGACACGCCCTCCCGCTCCACCCAGAGCGGGAAAAGTTATTTGATGATTTAACAACCAAAAAAAAACTTAGGTGAGAATTTCCCAAAAAAAATTTAAACCATCTAGCTCCTAAACTATAAATAATCGCTGAACACACATGAGTGTTTCGGGAAGCCCTTTGAGTGAGGCTTCTAAAAATTATTTGTACGTCGTTTCACGGGCCACCCGGTACATTAGATGAAAATTTGGATTACATTATGCAGGTAAAATAATTATCGTCCACTTATCTAAGCAACACATTAAAATTAAACGTTTGAATATGATTGCATATTTTTGTTTATAACTAAATTAAATTACCAACCACAATGAAATTAAACAAGTTGATTAATTTTCGATTATTGGAAGATTTCAACCAATTCAATGTTATAGGTAGGTTAGTTTATGAAAGGGTTTAAAACTAATTGAAATTATTGCTAACCTCAAATAATAAAATTATAATTCGTAAATGTCAAAAGAAAACCGTTATATATGTCCGATATGATTATTAAAATGGAGTAACACAGAGCTATGAATTATATGAACAGCTATACACTATTAGATACAATTTAAAACAACAAAAGTCAATTAACACTTCGGTTTTTTAAATCCTAATAATTGTGCGAAATGTTTAATTAAATTCGGAACAGAAGTAAGACTAAAAGAATGTTAACTCTTAGATATTAAATAAAATGCTAAAATACAATGTATCGATTTTGTGTCAATTTAGATAATGTGCAAATTAGCAGTTTTAATGGACTCGTGTCGCTAATCGTACATCATCGCTTCATATCAGCGGCTGATGCCTAGAGGCCATGTCCAGCAGTGAACTTTTATAGACTTCTAGTGGTTTGAGGAATAGGGTGTAAAGTTCACATCGTGGATCGTGGGTGTCGTGTCTGGTGGGCAACTGCCCAACGTTTGATGTCGGGACTTTGTATGTACCTATGCTAGTTGCGCAATAAATTCTGCTTGCGCGATGCAGGATTTTGCGTGACGTCAGTGTGACGCGTAGCTCGCATGTGGCGTTGTAGCTGTCGCTACAGACTAATATCAATCCTCATCGTCAACGAGCTGCTACCAGCCACCCAAGACCATCGCCCTACCTAGCCTGACGGCATCCGACCTTAGATACGTTTGCCGATTCGCGACCTCCTCTCAAGAACACGTCTACGCTCATCGGTTCCAAGTAAATACGGCTAAAAGGATAGTGGACCTCGAAATTGTTTTACCTCTTAAATTGACACTTCACAAACGTTCAAATTATATTAGCGTCATATTGGTCTTAGGCTTAAAGCAAAACAACTATTTAGTTCATACTAATTCCATGAAGCAAACCTAGACCTTGACATTTTTAGACGCACAAGTGACCTTTAACCTCAGTGTGGTAAAGCAATTAGGAAGTCGACTAAATTTATAGCCAGTGGTTTTGATTTCTTTCTTGTTTCAAATCTAGAAAAAATAAAAGATTTGAACAAACCCGTACACAGCAACTAGCTTCCAACACAAGAAGGTTTAAATTCATTAGCATAATGATCGGCGACCGTTCGACCGTAAACTGCTGAAGAGTCACTATGAAACGAACGGAGGCTTTGATCGCAAATATTCTTCTCCACTTTGACGCGACTTGCTTAATGAATCTTTTAATAAGGTCGTTATAATAAGGACGACTTTTTGTAATAATTGGAGCTATTTTTTTTTAAATTATTTTAGAACACATGCAACACGATGCATATTTTTTTAAGTTTTTCCTAGAAAAACTAGACAAAATATTGTGACAACAATATCATTTACCATATTTTTCCAGATTCTGTAAATTTACTTTGGGTTCCTCGGGCTACCATTAGAGGTAGTTGGAGTATCTATAAGAATCTGATTTAAAAAACAATTTATGTCCATGTCCAAGACACATTGACTGACTTATTTTATTACAATATTTTTGAGATCATTGTAGAAATCAGATAAGATTTTTATAATTAATACTGCGAGTCCCTATTTTTGAATTCTTAAAAAATATTCCGTACCCATACTCCATATTCCATATTCTTCGGATCCCACGGAGTTTAAGTGGTGTCGTATGAGGCAGGAGATAGCTAGACGACATATACTCGTATATATAGTCGTTAGCCGCAATGACGCGGGCGCATCGATGCGGTAATCCGTTCAGCCGGTTAGTTTGCTGCTGGGTACGAATGTCTTAATGTAGTAGATGCGGCAAAATATTAAATTATACAGGGTGTCCCGTAAATAATGGAGCAACCGTAACGGGTAGGCAGCTTACCTGATTTCCAACAACTAATTTATACAGGATTCAAAAATATATACAGGGTGTCCCAGCCTGTATATATATTTTTTAATTGAAAAAGGAAGAAAAATAGTTTACTTTGTACAAATAAATCGCTCATTACAAAAAAATATACACTGTAATACTAGAGCCAGACGCCCAGTATTCAGCAGAAAAGTAGTAAACACACACTTAAACATTAATTTTTCGTGATCGGACCGGATGGCTGATAGGGGCGAAAAAGACGAGTGGGGACCGTGTACCGGACGGCAGCGTGGTGTGTTGGTTACAGGATAGACCGAAGACATTGTGACGGTCGCGGGAATCTGCTAGATGCGGTACGCACAGAACCGGTTGTTGTTCAGTTTTGCTCACAATTTTATCGGTTTTTTGAGCTTTTGGCTGCTAGAGTGTTTTTCTCTGAACCCGAACTAATTACCAGACATTCCACAATAGAAAAAAAACTACTTTTGAGTACAAAAGATAGAAAGAAAAAATAATTATTTTAACCCACAAACCAAAGTTGGAAAGTTAAAATACAATATTTGAATATGCAGATAAAAGTGAATTTTATCATTTATCAATACTGAAATAATAAAGGAGATGTTATACTTTTTTAATAAAATAAAGATTGATGGAATATCAAATTGAAAACTTGATCGTTTAATGTTTGAAACGATGATATTGTAATTACGGTGTACCGCGGTTGTTAAATAAATATACATTTTATAAATGATAGTTTTAATACGAAAACTAAGTAGAAAAAGCGGTCAAGTGCGAGTCGGACTCACACACGAAGGGTTCCGTACCACCGTACAATTTATATCACCACATTTTTTTAAATTATGCACCTACATACACACATACATAAACTCACGCCTTCTTCCCATGGGGGTAGGCAGAAACTACAGAACGCCACCTGCTACGATCCTTACATCCTCCTATTCCATTTTTTATAAATTCCTTAGTAAAAAACACGTTTGTGGTATATAACACCCTTTAATTTTTAACTTTATTCAATATTTATTAATTTTTGTTATAGCGGAAATGATAGTACACATTCTGTAAAAATTTCAAGTGCCTACCTATTACGGTTCAAAAGATACAGCCCTGAGGCAGAAGGACGGACAGCTGAGTCTGAATAATAGGGTCCCGTTGGTACCCTTTACGTACGGAACCCTAAAAAGTAAATTTTATGATGGTTCAAAAATCTGCTTCATCAGTACCAAGTTGCATGTTTCCATTTTAGATAGATAGGTAATTAAATAGGTAAAATACTTTTTATTGTTTGTACGTCAAGTACGAGTACCTACAGATGTTAGTTGTCATATTAATTAGGTACTTGGCTGATTTGGCTTGGCTAATGAACAATATGATTGTATTATTAATTTAAAAAAACTTTTATTTCAGACAAAATTTGTCCATTAAATTTAAAATTATGTAGGTCAATTAGTATTGACTTACATAATTTATATATTTAAAAAAAAAATCTAATCAAATTATTAATCACAAAATTCAAATTCAATAAAATCATAAAACCACAAGTATAAAATAATTATGTCAAAAAAACACGTGTCATCTCGTCACATGAAGCTGAATGAATCTCCCCAGACTCTGACCTCTCAGACATCATCCTTAGGATTCCGTTGGCGCTCCCCCAAATCCGGCGCATCAGAGAAGCTGTTTTCTTACGCATAATGGCATAAAAGTAATCGACTCTTACGTCAGCAAACATGTCTGTTGCGATGCAGAATCGAGGGAGCCTCACCAGAATCCTAAAGGCATTATAGTATTGTATGCGAAAAGCGTTCTAGGCACGCTGGGTGTAGTTGAACCATGACTCACAAGTATCGAGCAGTTTTCTTAAACCACTGAACGATAAGGTCAGCAACACCATGTCGTCAGCGTAACTGATGTTATTAACACATACGATATCTATATGACAACCAACATGGCTGTTACTGAGCTCGTCGAACAGTAGATTAACGTACAAGTTAAATAGTCTTGGAGTGAACAGGCCTCCCTGTCTCACACCACACTCCAGTTCATACTCATTCAACAAAACATTTCCCCACTTTATGAAGTTCTTCTGGTTTTTGTACCAAAAGGACAAGATGTTAATGAGTTCAGTGGGAGCGTCTACGTCTCCAAACTTGGCCTAGAGCCTGTTGTAGTCCACTAAGTCAAAGGCCTTCGATAAGTCGAGGAAGTAACGTAGTAGGTAACAGTATGTTTCGATTTCAAGATTATAGCATTTTCAAACCTCATAACGCTGGCTCATTCTAGGCGGCTGACTGTGAGCGTGTAATAAGTTTGGTGTAAACCTATCTTACAGTACATATTCCACTTACCAAAAAAAAATGATCTCCCACTACAACACACACGGGCATTATCTGCTTAAAGGAGGCGCCATTCACCAACAAAATGTTAACAAATATGGTCAAGAAATAAACATTTCTGTATTTTTTTTTTGTATAACGTTTCAGATTTTAGGTTAAAGTAAAAAAAATAATCATACCACATCGTTTACTTCGTAGTTTCAGCTCAGATTTCCTTCAGGAATGACTGTTACATTTTTGATAGATGTTCGCGACCAAGCCGGGCCGGGGGAGATGAGACATATTTATCTGCTCCACAAAATAATTTTTCCCAACATATATTTTCTATCCCCTATCAGATTTAGGCGATACGTGATACGTAAGATATTGAATAAACAGTTTGGTCAGATGGGCAAATATTTTTGTGATCTCATATTTTGGAAACCTTAACCCCGACAATCAGGAGAAATGTATATATCTATGTAGTAGGTATAGGACGGAGTGATAGCAAACAAAGTAATGAACCTTTATTTTCGATTAATTGTACAGTTTTTAACATAATTTGACCAGCAGGCCATTTTTCGTGCACAAAATTGGTGGTTATTTTGATGTTTTTTTTTTTAAAGATTAGCTGTAACACTATTTATCTATCATATTTTTTTATCAAACATTAGTACCTCAAAACACCAACTGCTAAGATTGGTACAGTCGACCACACGTCGATAGTAACGTTTTGACTTTGAACTGGCCCAGCGTAGTATGTATAGAGTTTCAATAAAATTCTGGCCAGCTTATATTAGTTTTATTACCACTGACATGCGGCATACTGTACCGACTCCCAATGTCCGTTACAATGAACGCTCAAAGGAAATTAGCATTACCTCTTACAGCGACGCATGGCAGACGTGTTGATGACGACTCGTTGAAATCACGCACCACACGCGTGATTATCCCCTAAGCTAATTAGCTAGTTAGTGGCTTAGAAAAATGAAAATAAACTAATACTTGGGGTAGAAGCAAAACTAGACGTTAAGATAGCTGTGATGGAATTATTGCGTGATGTTAAATGTATCCAAGCTAATCAAAGTACAGTATACGCTCAAAAGTCCATAAGCATGCTAAGGATTACATTGGTAAGAAGTACGAGCACGATACAGCCAGTGCGTGTGCGTGTGCGTATATGAGTGATGTCTCAACATTCTACAGATAACACACACTAATGAACTGTCGTCGCACTACGCGAAATATATTTATATTTCTGTTGCATTTAGAATACGCGTCATAGTGGCGACCTGTTCATACTATTGCATTGCTAAAATTCGCATATATTTAATATATTCCGGTAGCTGTCTGGGATAAGCAATGAGTCATTTGGTTCTTTTGGTCATACATCCTAAGTCTACGTTCGCACGGACGTTAAAATATCGCGGCGGGATTTTTTCGCGCACTGTATCTTCAACGCACTGCTTAGCGTCGAGAGTTGAAAATACAACAGTGTGTTTTTTCGACGCGCTGGGATGCACTCTGTTGGATTCTCAATGCTTGGTTCAACACCGAGAGTTTAAATTCTAGTGTGCGATAAAATCCCGCCGCGATATTATTACGTTCGTGCGTACGTGGTCTTACAGATTTCAAAACGTCGCGAAAAAGCGCGATTTTGACATACAGATATATCCAAAATATGTTTGCTGTTTCAATTCAACTTTTAATCGGTTGAAAGACACCGAAGGAGACACAATAGAAGTTTTAATGTTATACTTATTACGCCTGTGGGCGTTTAGTACCCGTCAAAGTGTTAAATATAATTTTATTAAACTATAATTCAATTAACGCCACTAAAAGGTACTTACTGGCTTACATGAAACTAAACATTAATTTGGTTAGCAGCATTGTTTCAAAGCTTACATTTATGGAAAATAAAACATAATACATTTTAAATGGTAAACGGATTACCAGAAATATGTAATTGGTTTGATTGATTACTAAAAACAAAACAACTACTAAAGGAGTTAGTTTTTGGACCACCTGTATTGTAACGTCTATTTATCGTATTAAACCTAAAAACAGTAACCAATTTATAATTTAAAATTGTCTATTTTTTTAACAAAGTCTAACCAGAATCACGAAAACGTAATAAAAAGAAAATGTTTTGATAATGCACTCAATTGATTCAATTCAGATATGATCGTCAATGTCATAAATCCATTTACTGACGCGTTTTAAACGATTTTATGAAGAAAAAGGAATACTTATACGGGTCAAATTAAATTAGCTAGCAAAATATCCATCACGTCTGCGGAATTTCGCTGGCTAATTTAATTTGAACCTATATATGTAATTACTAGAGTTGTAACGGATATCCGGCCATTTTTTTACTATCCGGCGCACGGCCGGATTGCTAACTTGTGCTGGATATCCGGCTAGCCGGATACTTAGTCTTATTTTCGTAATAAAATGTAAATAATACTACTAATTTCGAAAATCAACCTGTTTATTTTAAAAATATAATTACATTTTTGGTCTGTAAGCATTTATGATGGCTAAATATAATCAATATTTGAAATCTACTAAAGGCAAATTGTGATATATGAAAAATAAAACGGTATTTAAAGATAATAAGCGATTTCGTTTATTCTCATATACCAAATCAGCTTCCGAAAAAAGTATTTCACTGTAGATACCACTACATGCATTATGTTCGCTTCGGCCGGATATCTGGCTATCCAGCTTCGGCAGTCGCCGGATATCCGGCATCCGGTATCCGGCCAAATCTACTATCCGTTGCAACTCTACTAATTACAGTTCGAGGTGGTAAACAAATCTGTTTTAATTAAGTAAAAAATATATTATTGACGCTGCAGCAGCGCGGGGGTAATTGCGTAACATACTAACAGTAGCAATCGCTTTCAGTTCAACAACATTCATTGCGTTATTTACGTTATTAATAATAATAATAATCGTTTATTGAGCAGACAAATTTTTCGAACATATGAAGCAATGGATTAGCAATATCCTTCAAAACGATTCAGATTGTGATTGATTGTGTGTTACGCAATTAGGGTGCAGGTCCTCCTGTGTTAAATTCCATTTTTAAGTTTGCTTACTCTCGCGTAAAATGGTTTAAAAATCATCTTGGAATGGATTGTAGTTTTTGCTTGTCAATCTGACTCTAGTGATGTTACTCCGTCATTATCGGTTAGGCACTCAATTGTCCCGATTACGTCAATAGAGAACTCAATCCAAGTTGAATTTAAGGTAGTTATAAGAAGGAGGTTCCCAGCAGCTTCGTACGTTTGAAACGCACACAAAAAAACTTAAAGAAAATAATCATAGAAAGATCCAAAATACAGCAACCGTTCAATATTGGTACTATAGAGGCATGAGGAACAGGGTGTAAAGTTCACTCATCATCTATAGAAAAGGGAGGATCCTTCGACTAGACAGATGTCGTGTCTGGTGGCAACCGCCCAACGTTTGATGTCGGGTCGTTGTATATAATATGCTAGTTGCGCGGTAAATTCTGCTTGCGCGATGCAGGATTTTGCGTGACGTCAGTGTGACGCGTAGCTCGCATGTTGTGATGTAGATACCGCTACAGTACATTGAGGTTTAAGTCAGTGACTTTCGGCTAAGACCAGCTTTGTTCGACTTTGTAAAGAACGTTATCAACTGACAGCACTAACCCACACAACACGTATTTTCACTCTTAATAAAACTTTGTGACTATGTACATCACAGTATTTTAACGGTTTATTACGGTTATATTGATATTAATCTATTCCCTGGTTTATTACCTACCTACGTATTGACTTATAGAATTAAGAATGACTGATAAATAAATGATAAATGATTTTATTTCTGTAAGGTGCAGCGCAGACGGCACACTTCTTGTGCGATCGAGTCTGCGGCGCACAAAAAGTCTGCATGGCGCGCAAAAAGTCGGTCGCGGATTTTTCACAGACTCAACGCACACGACGAACATCTTCGATCATTCTGTCGGCAGAGCTGTAGGGACGTAGACGCTATGGAAATCGTGCAGAGATCGCGAAGTATTATTTTGTACATGAAGTACAGAAAAAGAAGAAGAAATAGAGAATTTTGGGTACATCCTATACTTTCGGAAAGATTACTGAAGGTACAGTTTCATACTACGTGCGTTACGTCCACCCCTAGCAAATGCAGATTGCCGACTAAAGTGTGCGCCGTCTGCGTTAGCGCGCGTTGAAGCAAACGTTCAATTTTTTTCACACACTATTTGTGCCGAGCGGCGCGGCGTGGCGCGGTGCGGTCTGCCCGAATTACACGGATTTTATGTGCGCCGGACTTTTTACGCGTCGTGTGCGTTACTGCATATAATTGCATAGGTTCTATTTTCACAGACTAAAAAGTGCGTCACGGATAGTCTGTCGTCTGCGCTGCACCTTAGTCGGTTTGAACAAACACTTTTACACGTCAATCATATTTTAGGAACTAGATGAGGTCGGGGTTTCCTATCTGACTACTCTGAGAAGAAAATTCGAAACAAACTCCGAGGTCACAGTCACTTTTAAAGTCCAGACATAATCTTGGTCAGATCATGTGAAGACCATGTAGATTTGAACATGTCTGTTGTTGTGACTTTGATTTTGTCTTTTGAGGAAAAACCACACAGATTGAGTGGACCTGTCCAGTCAATGCTGCATTTGTCAGTTATCGTGCAGCTCAACTCAGAACTTACGGACTGTTAACTAGTTTGGCAGTGTTGGGGATATTTATCTAATCGCGACTATATCGAGTGGCACCTCGAGAGAAAATGGAATCGAGACTCTATTTTATTTACTCGAATAAGAAGTTAAATAAAATCGAGTCGCATCACTATCTGTCAATATCAAAAGGACCAATTCAAGTGAGAACAACACTTCATTCACTTAATTTTATCCGTCTCTTTCGAATTGCATGAAATTGATATTTCTGTTTCTCTGTGTGTAATTGAAGGATTATAATAAATATGGAATCGTTAAGATGGTACAGCATTTACTCCAGAAAGATGTTGTGTTAATGGTTCAGTAAGATTTCAACGCAATGTGCGAAGGCATTGTCCGAGACTGCTGCAGATGTGCGGTAACTTGTGAACGCATGGATTTTTCGCTTGTCAGTTAAACCATCTAGATGCAGTTTCACGAAAGTGCGTATGGATGATGCAAGAAAGTATTGAATTTTTTTATTCATTAGGCAGATTTGGATACAGGAATATTTACATGCCATGTCGATCTGCACAACAAACGGATACTATGCCTGTTTACTCTGCGGAGACGAACATTATTGTGCAGTGGTTTCCAGCACACCTTTTTTTTTTTGGGTGGGAAATCAACAAATGACCTCTCCCGCTCTGGGCGGAGCGGAAGGGCATGTCAGACTCTTACTGACTAAAACCCACCCGTGTTCCTTCAGTTGCCTGTGCGCCAGGGCCACGGTAACTCTTTCGAACAATCCGCAACCCCGGCAGGCATCGGTCCTATCGGACCCCGTCAATGGTGCTGACATCGCTTTGAGGCGCGTGTGGAACACGACGCGCCGTCGACCCGGGCCTGGTCCTTACCGGAAGGCGAGCTGCCTATTGCTCGCCGTCCGCAAGTCTGCGCCTACGGTGGCCGGAAGTCGGCAATCGACTCCCGACGCCCATGGTGTCTCCTCCTCCTGCGGCGGCTAGGAGCGCGAGGGCGCAGAGATTGCCTCTCCCTTTCGCGCTCCGCCTCCTCCTTCGCGAGCATTACTGCTTCGCAGGAGGTGACAGCTTCCCATTCCCTCTCGCTCCGTACCATGGCCTGAACCAGGGCCGGACGCGAGAGGTCGCCGCCGCCGATCGCCGCCATGAGGACACGGCGGTGCTCCGCCCAAGCCGGGCAGACCTCCACCGTATGCTCCACCGTGTCCTCCGGTCGATCCACACAATGGTAACACCCGGGCGCATCCTCCCGCCTTATTCGAATCAGGAACCTCCCGAAACAGCCATGTCTGGTGAGGACCTGCATCAGGCGGAAGGTGAGAACGCCGTGGCGCCTCTCAAGCCACTCCTCAAAGAGGGGACTTACCGCCGCAATAGTGCCTATTATTAATTGCACCTAAGAGAACAATAATAATATTAGTTAGATTACGCTTATTTTCTAACACAAATTTTCAAATTTTTTTTCACGTTCTTTATTGATGTACCTAGAACATCAATTTCTAACACTAGAGCTGCTCTTGCTGCATACTGCTGCAACTGTTTGGTGAGCAGACGTTGGTGCTGTTAGCTGCTGTGCACATGTAATGTTTAGCGTGCGGTATTTAAGTATTTTTGTCTTGGACACGGTATCAAGATGAGACGTCGAGCGACCTGCATCTTTTTTAGGGACAATACTATCTAAGTTGAAATTAATATACTTACAGTAATAAAAATAGTTTGTAAAATATGTGATTTTTGATTTCATGATTCGTTCAAAACATCTTATATTCCTACTATTTATTAATGAACAGTGCACTATTTTACTAAATTATAATATCGATGAAGCTACCCTACTCACTAAACAATAGCTATTTTAGTGAAATTTTAGGTTAAGATGATATTTCTCAGTATTTCCGTTAGACGAAGTATAATTATTACTACCACTGTAATCTAGAGATCATAAGGAAAAAATTAACATGCGTTTGATTAATACACGCCGCAATTTTTGGCGGGCCTAATCGCCGAACAAAAAAAAACTATCCCCTTTTAGCCCATTTTCTGAATTATGAATTTGGTTATACCGCGCTATCCCCCAGCAACGCATACAAGTATATCATCCTTTATTTACAAGACCATTCGCAACACATTTTTTATTTTATATTTGAGTATAATTGTCTAAAGCGTCCTTCCATAAGCTAATCACCACCATATAGGACAGTCACCAATCCCACCACAAAGGTGTGGTGTTTTAAGTCCACTTGCACCACAAATCACAAAACGTATTTAAAATATCATTCTGTCTCTGTCAACTTCAAACTTAACGCTTTTAATGATTACCGGTACAAGTAAGCTTTAAAATGTACCAGGATAACATAAGCCTAAAGATCCTCAAAATGAAATATGTACTGATCAAGCGATGACTCTTGGCTCGGCAAACTTGCAAGCTGGCCATATATTGTATAATTCAACAACCAGGGAAACAGAAATCAGTATTGGGCCGGCAGTTCGACGCACGTTAACTCTCCGCAGGGTGTGAGCGTGACCTGACTGTTTAAGTGGCGAGGTGCGAGATGCAAGTTATAAGAATGTAGCTGAAGCGTTTATTACAGGATTTATTATTTAACGCGGAGCTTCAATTAACAAAAATTCCTTAAAAAGTTCAATTGTTGTTACGCTTCATTTTGTAAATAAAATGGTATTTTGAAGCGCCTTTCATAAGCGCTTTCATAAAATCACAGGGTCTTTAACCCATTCTTTATCGCAAGAAACCCAAACAGATCATCGTAAGTATATCATCATCACATCATACCTTCACAAAAATTTACACTAAGCACCATCAGCCAATAATGTCCCCATCTGCTGGGACTCTGCAGCTGGGACAGCAATCCACCACGCGGGCCTCATGCTGGTTGGTTCATATTCCTAATAAATTAACAATACCTATTATTACGCTAAAACATTACAGCTTGGACCCGGCCGCACCCGATACAGTCGCGAGTCGGATGAAATCAAACAAAATATTGTTTCGCTCGCCTCTTCAGATTCCGATAGTTTTTCGTCCATTTCAGCTGTTGAAACTGTGATAAATTCCGCCCATTCGTAGTAATTAGTAGCTCTTGTAGTGTGTAAAAGTATTTCCGAAACTGATATCTCATCTGTGTTATATTGCAGTATTGCAGCAAGAAAGCCTCATTTCTTAGGTTGTGGATGTCATATCTGTTTACAAGCATTTTAGGACATACAAAAATTACGTGAAACAGTTATGTTGTTGTATATGTTGTGTTGTGTGCTTTGTAGTATGTGCTAAATAAATGTATTTTCTTTCTTTCTTTCTTTTCTTTCTTTCTTTTCTTTCTTTCTTTTCTTTCTTTTCTTCCTTTCTTTTATTTATTTTCTTTCTTTCTTTCTTTTCTTCCTTTCTTTTATTTATTTTCTTTCTTTCTTTTCTTTCTTTCTTTATTTCCTTTATTTCTTTCTGTTTGTATGCCTAGTTCGTCTAGTTGTCACATTAAAACGCTACTGCTAAGCATTGTGTCCTGGGTTTCGATTCCCGTATCGGGAAAAGTGTTACTCGGTTTTGCCATCAGTAATCTCTCAGTTGGAGCCCGGAGTCTGAACTTGTGCCCGGTCAATAGGCTCTCTCTCCTCCAATATAAGGACTTAAATATAAGTGTCGTAATATGGGGTGTACTTTACAACACCTCTGCCTAATTTTCCGGAAATAGAAGCGTGATATTATGTTGTTATGTTAAAAATTCCCTGCCAAAACTACAACCTATTCAAATTCATAGTTACAGACTTGTAGCGGCATCTACAATCGCCACATGCGAGCTACGCGTCATACTGACGTTACGCAAAATCCTGCATCGCGCAAGCAGAGTTTACCGCGCAACTAGCACATATACAACATCCCGACATCAATCGTCGGGCAGTTGCCCACCAGACACAACACCCGTCTGGTCGGAAGATCCTCCCTTTTCCATAGAGTATGAGTGAACTTTACACCCTGTTCCTCATACCTCTATACTGGTGACCCCGAATATGAACGTCAGCGCAGCCTTCGTGCAACTACTTCAGCGTGACGTCATCATCATCACTTCCGCAAGCTTTAGAGCGGCGAGTCACACAGCCAGCCAGCACCCACGGCTTCAACGGGTATCCTGACCACCAGCATGCAGCGACCGCGCATACCTGGTCATCACCCTCAGCCTCATCAGCAACCTTGGCACAGCACACTGCACTCTCGGCCGGTCCACAAGCAGAGCCTTCAAACCCTCTCCTGGTCGACGCCAGCAGTCAGCCTCAACCCGGCGCTGTACCACATCCGACGCACTGGAGCATAACGCAGCGCCACCCCGACTCACTGGGGAATCTTCGCAGACAGTTCCGACTCACCGCGAACTATGCGACAACCGGTTCCGACTCACTGGAACCTCACCTGACCCTGGCAAGCATCGCAAGATATACGACTCAGCCCACTATCGACCTCCGGTCTCCGGGGGGGAGTGATGTAGCGGCATCTACAATCGCCACATGCGAGCTACGCGTCATACTGACGTTACGCAAAATCCTGCATCGCGCAAGCAGAGTTTACCGCGCAACTAGCACATATACAACATCCCGACATCAATCGTCGGGCAGTTGCCCACCAGACACAACACCCGTCTGGTCGGAGGATCCTCCCTTTTCTATAGAGTATGAGTGAACTTTACAGCCTGTTCCTCATACCTCTATAGACTTAAACCACCTCGTTTTCCCTACATTACCGACGGACAGCCTACTAATGAACACAGCGAGTATTGTTTGCAGACCTCGGGGTTGTCAATTAAAAAACGGGATATTCTGTTAATGATATACAAGCGGATCGCACGGCCTTGCGAAAATATTGCTGTAATTGACGATATTTTAATTATGGTATAATTTGGTGCGGATTTGTGATGATTGCGATGATAAAGGACCATGAGTCATTTTGGACCAAGCTCTCAACAGCGATGATTAATGAAACTTATGTCATGTGTTGATGGTTGTGTCTAAATTGATGACACGCGGATGCGTATAAGAAATAATAAGTCTGTAGTATTGCGCACACGATACTTTACATTGATCAGTAACAAAAAAGCCTACTACTACAGCTTATAAGTATGTCATGTACCATTTCTACCAAATGTCCTTTCTTTGGTATTCTTCGTCGAATCGTTGAGCTCCTTAAGTTTTGAGTTGAGCTGCACGATTACTAACAAATGCGTGCACTGACTGGACAGGTCCACTCAATCTGTGTGTTTCTTTCTTGAAAAGACCATTTCAGACACTAATCTACATGGTCTTCACATGATCTGACCAAGATTATGTCTGGACTTTAAAAAAGCCTGTGACCTCTGAGTTTGTTTCGGCCTTTCTTCTCGGAGTAGTCAGATAGGAAACAGCGACCTCATCTAGTTTAAAAAATATGATTGACGTGTAAAACTGTTTGTACAAACCTACTTACAGAAATAAATTAATTTCACTTTATAGCTATAAAGTTGGGTATCGCGAGTCATGTTAAGGCGTAATATTTCCGTATCTGATGAGCTCGTGATTGGCATTGTGAAGAATTTTAAATGGACTACTCTCCGAAGAGATCAACTGGAGGAAGGCGAGTTGCCTGAATCTGTGCTTATAAAATTTGATGATGCGACGGTTGGCCTTAGAATAAAAGATGATGACGATTGTGTAGCAATCTCACCTGTTGCACAACATCTGTGTATACATTTTTTGTTTCTGTTGAGTTTTTTTAAAAAGCGCTGAATCAATTTCGATAAAATTTATATGGGACTACCTCTGAAGTATGACCAACCAAACAAAAAAAGAATCATCAAAATCAATTCATAATTGGCGGAGTAATCGCGTAACAAACATACAAAAAAAACACAGTCGAATTGAGAACCTCCTCCTTTTTTGAAGTCGGTTAGAAACAGGAACATTGGAAAAATGATCTGTCTGCTAACAAAAAGCAACAATAACTCATGGGATTGTGATTCTAAAGGCACACATCACGCCAATTAAATCGTGGTGCAGGACAGAATGGTATTTGCTGGCACCCAAAACATTTGTCAAAGCGAACGGAACGCTTGAAAAATTTCAACTGAGGCAATACGGCACAAATGAAAGATTAAATCGGAGCTGACGTGGATTTAAATTTGGTGGAAGCGTCTGTCGTGATTTTTCAATCTGTAGGTATTGATTCTAGTATTAATTTGCTAGTAGACCCAACAGACGTTGTAATGTCCAATAGTTCATACAAAAATCCTATAGAAAAAAGGACGTTCAGTTATTCCCGAATTTGGAAAAAATCTGGGTAAGTTTTCTAACTTTTCTGTCTGATTCGGAAAATTACGAACGTTTAAAAAAAAACCTAATCGGTCTAGCCGTTCTGAAGTGATGCGCTTACCAACGAACAGCATTTTTTTTTTTTAATTACTTAGATAGATGTACACACAGTAAAATACATAGGGAAACGATACATAAGTTGGATTTCTGGTACAACTGTACCAAAACCTATTTGGCGCAGTCGTGAAGCTCACAATACTGTTTCTAATTATTTTTATATTTTTTGTTTTTGTGTGAATATTGTTTGCCTTAACCTGGGTCAAAAATATTTATTTTCTTTTTTGTCTTTCTAAAATCCTTGGTGGTTTTTTTTTAGAAAGTATTGGGTTCAATTTTGGGAGTAGCGAAAATCTTAAAAAAAGAAACATTTTCATATGATTTTTAAAAGAAATTGAGTTTCCACGATATTTTTGAACATCAATTATGTAATTTAGCCGTTGAATCGTGACTCGTACCCGAGGATCCCATAAAAGCATAAACGCTATACATTTATCAATAAGTTCAATACATCAATAAATTGTAACCATTCGTTGAATAAAAGCGCACTGTTGGATGTTCAACACTCGGCTCACAGCAGAAAGTTGAAAATCCAACGGAGCAATAATTTGGTGCCTTCTTGTGTTAGTGAAAACGGACCTAGACGGTCCTAGACTTGGGCCGATCTATCGGAACCAGAACTACGCTGGTAGCTTCAACACAAATTAGCTTTTCCAGTACCATCTCCTTTAAAACAGCATCAAATCAACACGTAAAATTTGAATAATACATTGCGACATCATTTGTTTTATCAATCTACGTAGAAAACAGAAGACTACTGTAGCAATCTTTTTCCGAAAAAACAACGTTTCGCTAAACAAAGGAATTATTCAAGGACACGGTAAAAGGAATTTCATTTCCTCTATTTATTTTGTAAATAATTCACCCTTTTAAAAGACTCGGAAAAATTTAACGTGGTTCATATTTGATCGGATTTAACGTGATGTTGCTTCACACTCGTGACGAGCAAAACGTTTCAATAAATTGGTGTTTGTTTTAGTATTTTATATAGTTTAATGTATTAACTATAGATGGTGTAGGTAAAATTCTTGTCTGAGACTCTCATGAAAAAAAAAACATTTAGGCAAAACCCACACTACATAAAATAAAATTTCACAATACTGCCACAAGATAGATCAAAATAAAATGTCAATACAATTAAAAAAAATGCATGAACGAAGAACGATCTTGAATGACACGCCAGGTACTGTTCGCGCAAAACTTTATGAGCTCTCGGAAGTTGCACGCGAGTGGCTGCGCAGTATGCATAATATGGTGCAGCGCAGACGGCACACTTCCTGTGCGATCGAGTCTGCGGCGGACAAAAAGTCTGCATGGCGCGCAAAAAGTCGGTCGCGGATTTTTCACAGACTCAACGCACACGACGCACATCTTCGATCATTCTGTCGGCAGAGCTGTAGGGACGTAGACGCTATGGAAATCGTGCAGAGATCGCGAAGTATTATTTTGTACATGAAGTACACAAAAACGGAATAAACATTACAGCACACTTCCTCCCACATTTTTCTTTTTTAAATGTCTATCATGATATTCTGCCTTAGAAGTATCATAAATTGCTGGTCTGTTTTGTATTTCTTGAATTAACATCGTTACATCGATCTCTGGCGCCATGATAATAGACCGCGTGCGTTACGTCCACCCCTAGCAAATGCAGATTGCCGACTAAAGTGTGCGCCGCGCCGCCGCCGTCTGCGTTAGCGCGCGTTGAAGCAAACGTTCAATTTTTTTCACACACTTTTTGTGCCGAGCGGCGCGGCGCGGCGCGGTGCGGTCCGTCCGAATTACACGGATTTTTTGTGCGCCGGACTTTTTGCGCGTCGTGTGCGTTACTGCATATAATTGCATAGGTTCTATTTTCACAGACTAAAAAGTGCGTCACGGATAGTCTGTCGTCTGCGCTGCACCTATAGGTGTCCGAATCCGAGGGAACTTTGTCACTCTCACTCAACTGTACTATGCGCAGTTTCGTTCCGGTGCCTACGTTCAGAGGTCTCATAAAGTTTTGCGCGAACTGTAAACCTCACTAATTTCAATTTTAGCACTTCCCTGAACGGCCCACAGATGTTATTATTCCATCGCTAGCAACCCGCCCCGTCTTCGCACGCTTTTTACAACTTAACAAAACATCGAGGTTTCTGTATTATAAGTAAGTTTAATAACACATAAACCTTACGGAAAAAGAACTCTAAATAACGGTGAAAACTGCATAAAAATCCGTGGCGTAGTTTAGAAGAACAACGCAAGAAGAATACGAACATAATGCAATATTGCTCATCCCCCATAATAAATAGCGTAATCATTTATAGCCTACAGACTGACCAGACCTATAGGGAACATCTATGCAAAATTTTAATAAAATCCATCCGGCAATTTTTGCGTGATGCTTGAACAATTCAACATACGTTCAGACAGATAAACAGACAAGAATTCTAAAAAGCATATTTGCGCTATTAGAATCGTTCCCAGACCTCGTAACAACAGCTTTTTCAAAAATATTCCAACGGGGTAATTACGCAACACACTAACAGTAGGAATTGGTTTCGTTTGGACAGTTCAACAACATTCATTGCGTTATTTACGTTGTTGAGTAGACAAATTTTTCGAACATATGAAGCAATGGATTAGCAATAGGATTCAAAATGATTCAGATTGTGATAGATAGTGTGTTACGTTATTAGCGTGCTGGTTACTTATCATTATCACTTTTGGTGACCGTACATATTACGTACACAATGTGGGTGTACAAATTTAAGTTACAGATTTAAATAATTATCATCACGCTATATCTTTCTGGAGCTAGCAGTCAGTCATGACATATGCAGGGTACATTTTTGAGATGGGGCAATATGGGTAGGTACCTTATCCGTTGTCGCTACACGAAAACGGTCTTAGGAGACTGTCTTTAACGTATTTTTTTAATTTCATCTTAAATGAAAATGAAATCTTTATTTGAAGACATAGGTTGTACAGGGGTATTCCAAGTAAATATTAAATAGCGAGTTCATCTATGCCTTGCGTTGAAGCGTACAAATTAAATCCATACTTTATAATCAACTATCAATTTCAACTATCTGCATTCACAGATTTTAAAAATTTGTACAGTCAACAAGAAAATGGGCAATTTAACTTTTTTTGATGCCTATCAATCCAGTTTCTTATAAACATCAAAATACTCTATCGGACCAACTGAGGTTTGAGTACTAGAAAAGTCAGACATTGCAAAAAAACTTTTCCCATACAGTTCGTAGGAATGACGCAGATCAGAGAGAACACAATATACTAGTGTATGACAATATCGAATTATTCTTTACTTCACTGGGCTGAATAAGCAAAGAAATATATCAGATAGTTTCATATTTAACGGCATAAATGATTATCATACCTTTGTGGCGCTAAGCAGTCACTCATGGCATTATTAGAACGGCTATTTTAGTCTAATTTCAACAAAGCAATACAAACCTGAGTTCGATTCGCAAAAATAGATACTTTTACAGCTTCTTTAAAAAAAAAACTTATACGTGATAATTCGTAGAACGTACACAGAGAAAAACAATTCAATTTAGGCCTCTTCTCTCATCTATGGTTATAATAAAAATAAATATCTATGGTTAAGTGACTGTTAAGGGGGAAGCGCCAGGGTAGCCCGCGAAAATAAAATTTTCTTACGTTTTTTTGCAATTTGCAGGTCAGTATCAGGTTGTATGTTGCTGACAGTGACCTGCAAATTGCAAACAATCTAAGTATTTTTGAATTTCGCGGGCTACCTACGTGCATCCCCCTTAATGTATAATCCCGTGTATTTACAATTACAATGTACTGCTGTATTATTTTAGTGATAGATGTTCGTCAGGAATAATCTGTAAAAACGCATTAGTCAGTGTATCAGTTTTGTGTCATTAGGTAGTTAATGCAAGAACGCAGGCGTTCAACAATTCACAAAAAACTTCGCAAGCACAGCTGTAGCAGAAAATTGCGACTGAAGGCTGCAGGTGTCGACCTCAGGACGAGCTGCTTCCCACACGGACAACTGTACGTCTCTTGCTCCCGCATCACCAGTCCTGGCTCTCTTTATATTTTGACTGCTGAGACCAAAACTACAAACGCAGTATACAGGGAAGTTTTATAAAAATGTGACTGTTATTTAAGTATATTGTGGTGTATTACAACTTTCACGCGAATGAAGTCGCGGGCAAAAGCTAGTTTATAATATGTATAGACAGATATAAAAACACAGATACAAAAACACACCCAGATATAATCATTTTCTTTCTTTTCTTTATTTTCTTTCTTTTCTTTCTTTCCTTTCTTTTCTTTCTTTTCTTTCTTTTCTTTCTTTCCTTTCTTTTCTTTCTTTTCTTTCTTTTCTTTCTTTTCTTTGTTTCCTTTCTGTCATTTCTTTTCTTTCTTTTCTTTCTTTATATGAATAGATCTCAAATGCACACATCTCATCAAAATCTCTTAAAATAATTATTTGGTCTACTCCGAAGCAGCACCGTGAGTAATGTCCCATCATCGATAATATTGAGGAGATAAATGACCTCTGTACACTCCTGGGCATATCTAGTACGAATAGCTAGTTCTATGCACGAAATCCTGGGCGCATCGCTTTATCATTTTAATCGGTTTCCGGGCGGGCAGGTGCGAGCCGTCGACGTCGTCGCGTTTCAACAATTTCATTTAACACCCGCGATCAAACTGCACGCTATAACCAGGGTATAACTAGGGTATCAGGATATACGAGTAGGTGGGTTTTATCTTATCGGATTTTGTGCTAGTGTGTATCGATGCGAGAATATATTGGGACTGAAGGAAGAATTATTTTCGTTTTTTAATACCATCTGGTTTTAAATTGTTATTGGTCAAACCATTTCAGCTCGTGGGTACCTGTTAAATACCAACGCAACCAGGACCAGACCATTTTTTTAAATATTTGCCAAGAGGCCGTAGTAACACGTTGCTCTCAAAATTTCAACCTATTTCGATAGAAAGACATGTGTGGAAAGAGAAAGAGAGGCATTTGTCCAGCAGTGGGACATTACGG
Source organism: Dryobotodes eremita (assembly GCA_917490735.1). Lineage (NCBI taxonomy): Eukaryota > Metazoa > Arthropoda > Insecta > Lepidoptera > Noctuidae > Dryobotodes > Dryobotodes eremita. Next base: position 2,292,771 of record OU823247.1, on the reverse strand, counting down.
GTTAAATAGATAGATAAATCGATTTGGTTAAAGAGACGCAGCATGTGGCAGACAAACAGACCGATGGAATAAGGCCTTCTTACTAAGCCTACATCATTTTTTTGCACATTTTGAGTACGAGACCCTAAAAATATGCATTAGGTTTTAAAGTCAAAAGTAATAAACGTACCGTATTAGTTTTAAACCTCAAATTTGCTTATTGATGGCATTTTTACGGTCCAGTGAAGAACACCTGCCGCTCAGTTGACGAAACATGACATGCATGTGAAGCAGGCAATACATCCGGTGTCAATGTAATTGTTAAATCGATATGGCAACACAGAAATGTGCAGGTTTAAACAGTATTTGACCTTGCGAGTAACTTCTCCTCTAATTTTATTGGTCAATGCGATTCGTTTTAACTTTTTTTTCAGTAGGTGTTATAAGCAGGGTGATTGCGTAACACACTAACAGTAGGAATAGCTTTCATTTTGACAGTTCAACAACATTCATTGCGTTATTTACGTTGCTGAGCAGACAAATTTTTCGAATGTATGAAGCAATGGATTAGCAATCGGCTTCAAAATGATTCAGATTGTGACAGATAGTGTGATAAGCTAATTTTTAATTTCTTAGCCTCTGGCCTAGGTAAAAGCCAGCCCTTGAATATATTAGATATAATTATGTAGAAGTTTGTTTATGGTCACGTTGACCAATTTATTAGTTGTTGTCATTTCACTGATTTATTCCGTTCTAATACCAACAACGAATACTACTGGTATTTGTTTCAACTCATATTTATTTTCTATTCCGAACGGATACCATTGTTTAAACTAAAACCAAAACAAGTACAAAGATATTAGGTACAGTCAGTAAAAATGCTTTGTATGTTTTGTCAATTATAAAACCTTTAATTGAAAAAAAAGTCTGTTAAATCCCAAATAACAAAATTTTGCAAGTAAACGTCCAGTTCAATAACAAAATATGACTAATAAGCAATTTCACAGGTAAAAAAAAATTTGCACTAACTACTCTTACCTTTGTAAAAATATTATAATTTGATTAGGATTGACTGAGCTGACTGTACTAAATTGAAGTTGTTAGTATTTGTTCGCACATTAAATTTAATTATTTAAAGAGTGGTATCCGTTCGGAATAGAAAATAAATATGATTTGAAACAAATACCAATGGTTTTAGTTGTTGGTATTAGAACGGAATAAATCTCCAAATATTGGTTGTACCCATGGGCTAAAAAAACAAGGTCTGGCACTCCGAGAGTGACCCATACTTACGTCACTATCCAGTTGCCACTTAATTGCAACAAACCACGAATTATGGAAACATTTTCAGTCACCATTCTGTTAAAAAATATATATAAAGCATTTAAATTGTCGTTTCGTTTTTCTAATCAAATGAAACAACTTATATTAAACATATACCAACGTAATTGATAGTTAAATCTCTGTTTTGTCGGATTCGCACAGGTAATAAAGGCGGGGGAGTTATTATTACACACTACTGGTAACACAGCGGTGATGACGTAGGCTTGTGTCTTCCACGTGACCACTGTGTCTCGGAATGCTAAACCTGGCGAAGTATTAATATACTTCCAACCATGGTATAATAATTTATACCATGGTTGTACCTATGTTTAAATACTAAATGATTGACTTTGTAAGTTCGATTCAATTATTTTGTCAAGAATATACCAATATATTAATTTACTTATCAGTTATATTTTAGTTAAGGCAAAGTTAAAATTGTTAGTTTAAAAGTGTTTGTTTTGTATTATAATAATTCAGTTTATTTTATCTGTTGCAATATTCATGTTAGATAGGTAGTAGGGGTAGACAACTGACATTTGAAATGTTATAAAAGATCGTGTAACTTTATTTTTACCTTTTCTCCCCCTCTCTCAATGACGCCCTAAGCCGAAGTCCGTACCCCACAGGGGGTGCCCTTAGCGTGCGGTCATTTAAATATAAGTTTAGTATTAAATTTCGCTCCTGACTGGAGGCTTTTCGAGTAAAATCTTAAGGCACCCACAGGTCAGTTCAGTTAAGTAGCCAAGACCTCAGTGGTCAAAACTACGAGTTGCAAAACCAAAAAAAAAAAAAAACTTTATTTTCTGTACGTGTCGCTGGACTGGTAACAATATAAAAACTTGTAAGTCATTGATTATATCATTTATCATCAACCATCTTCCCAATACCTGCATCAAATATTTTGTTGATAACAATGATCTTAAAACATGAATTAAATAAGAGACGTACAGTATTTCGAAAGTTAATTAGCAGTTTCAGCCATGCTTTTACTAACTACACTTAAGCCAGTTTACTTAGTTCAATTAATAGGTAATCGATTGATGTATACCCAAAGAATAATAAGGTACGTTCTGAATTGCACTGTAATCGATTTAAGCGTGCTTACACCCTTTCCGAATTAGCGTGAGCGCAATAACGATGTCCCGCGAATCGTCATAGATGACGTCATGACATGCGCCATCTTGCGATAACGCCGACCATGCCTTAAATTAATAATCATCGTGAGAGCTGTCAAAAATGACAGTTGTGCGTTGTGCTGTTGAGTTGTTTTGAGTCGCATCTTTGGTCTCATACATCTCAACCAACAAAACAGAAGTCCCAATGCATTGAACTGCTATTTTCAAAAAAATATGCAGTCGGTATTTCTTTCTTCTGCAAGGTTTGAGTTTGACATTGAGCGAGCACTGCGAGCACGTTCATGAGTGAGCCAAATTGTTGATAGCCCTTAGCTGTCATAATTGTGATATCTAAATCGGATCGCAAATTATTTATGTGAGCGCAGTGAGCGATTATGGCGGAATTCGGAATGTAGCCTTAGATTATCCAGCAACTAACTGTTTCTTGTAAACCAGTCAAGCTTTGTATTTAGTTCTAATCCATACGTTGGCCTACCGACTGCACTTAGGCCTCCAATTAGTAGGTACTGTCAGTTAATTACTAACTATTCTAATAGACTAGTGTGGCTCTATAATTATCTAGACTTCGGCTTGAGTTGGATTGTACATAAATAAACATTAATATTACGCCTGTTCCCTCCTGAAGGGGTCAGCAGAGGTTCTTAGAACACCGTAATCTCGCCCATCATCATCATTATCAGCCTACAGCAGTCCACTGCTGGACATAGGCCTCTCCAATTGCACGCCATTCAGCTCGATTCTCGGCAACTCTCATCTAGCTGCTACCAGCCACCCTGCGAAGATCGTCGCTCCACCTAGCCTGAGGGCGTCCTACCTTACGTTTTCCGATTCGCGGTCTCCACTCAAGAACACGTCAACCCCAACGGTTATCGGTTCTACGACTATTTCACCCGCAATAATGACAAATTTAATTAAATTTTATTGAGAAAATACTCATACCTACTCGTAATCGTAATGTTAGTGCCAGATAGTATAATATTAATATTTTATATTTTGCATTTATAATTATGTCTAAGTTTAAAAAAAAAAATATTTAATGTACAGGTACCTACCTACGTTAAATAATATTGCCGTGCTTTCCTTTTATTTAGATACACACAAGATACATAAATACGACAAAGATTGTGGGTTGATAGTTTCTTATATCAATAAATAAACAAAATAGTTTCAGCATTCTACAAAAACAAAAAAAAGGTATTGGAGATGCTGGGATTTGAACCCAGGACTTTCAGCATGCGAAGCAGACACTCTACCACTGAGTTACATCCCCGGTGTGATGAATTGCGAAATAACGGTTCCAATTCCAAACTACGCGGCACTATTACGCTATTGCATTAGTGGGTAAAGTACTTTCACTAGCCTTCGCGCAGTTAGCAACATGCGACACATACATAATTAAAATAAGTAAGTCAGTACTGTATGGTAATGTTATAGCCTGAGGCAGGTCCATTTAAACTAGTTTGATTTACTTGTAAACCTTGAAGTTTTCTCAGCAACAAGGTGAGTACAGTTCGGCTACAGATACTTCTAAAATTATTTTAATTACAAAGGGATTTTTTTTTATTTTTATTGTACTATGTTTTCAACGCTATTTATTCATCTGTATAATATATAAAAGGAGAAACTGACTGATTGACTGATATATCAACGCATTGCTGAAACTACTGGAACTAGGAACGTGATATTTTGCACACGGCTTTGTTTTATAACGTAAGGAAGCACTAACAAGTGGTTTTTGGGAAATGCGACCTTTAAGGGGATGAAAAGGGGGGATTTTGTTTGTATGAAAAATCTTATTCCTGAGTTAATAAACTTGAAACTTGGCACGAATACTTTTCTAGGTAAATTATAAAGTTTTCTTTTTTAACTACCCCCCAAAAGGGAGATTGGTGGGTCTCAAAGTTTGTATTTAAAAATTTTAACGCGCAGTCTAACTTAAAACTCAGTATTTATACTTGAGACCGAAAACAAAGGATAACGTGTATCAGGGTTTTTCGACAATGTGCCCCTAACGGGGTGAAAAGGGGGGAAAAAATTCATACGAAAAACATTTTATTCTTTTAAACCATAAATCGGAAACTTGGTCAGACTATTTATGTAAATAAATAATACAAATCATTATCATTAACACTACCATTAAAGCGGGTGGTGAAATTTGTAGGGGAAAGTGTAAAATCCACACGAACGAAGGCGCGGGCGAAGAGCTGACTGACTAACACATCACAACTTTTGCACATTCCTTTTATAATGTAGGCGAACACTAATAAGGGTTTTTTGGAAATTAGGCGTTTAAGGGGGTGAAAAGGGGGAATTATTTCGTTTGTATGAAATATTAATCTTATTTCTTGAATTATAATAAACATGAAGATTGACTCGCATACTTTTCTTAATAAATGAAAAAGATCGCAACAATTAACTGTCGAAAACTACCTTTTAAAAGGGTTGAAGGGATGATGAACTTTGTAGAAGAAAATACGAAATCCACGCGGACGAAGTCGCGGGGGAAGTGTTTATTCATATAACAAATCCTGTTACAAAATGCCCGGATAGGCACGCTAGTACAGCGATTTATATCGCTGCACCTTCTACATTATATGGTCTGTTAGATAAGTTTACCGAAACTGATGAGACCAAATACTACTGCTACGAGGTTATGGACACAAGTTCATTCGATGAATTTATATCAAAATTCCATGAATACCTAAGAAGCATATAAGAAACATTACATGTATCTACCAAGTCGTTCGCTCAAGGAAAACAAAACGCGCATCGGCAATCAAATCAAGACATCATAGCCAATGATCTGAACAGAAATCAAACGTTAGGTACCAGGGCGGCAGAGGCAGTGAGAGATGGCACTATAACGCGAAGTAAGGCAGTTGGGGGTCCGTATCGTAAAAAAGACCGAACGATCGACGTCCGGAGCTCTCGCCATTAAATTGCGCACGGTCGGTGTGGAGTGTAGGAAGAAAGCGGAGGGGGGAGCGGGAATGGTATTGAGCGATTTCCAACCGACTTCTGAGCGGAAAATTTGCTTTAAAACAGGTAACATGATATTGACAGGTTGTCAATCTCATATTAGCAGATTATGTAGGTGATTGGTTTTCTGAAATAACACAGCCTATTATATCACTTAACGAATGATGAGCTTAACTATCTTTCAGCAAATTGTATTTAACAGCCTTATAGAAACCAGCCCCTTAATTACGTAACACACTATCTATAACAATCTGAATCATTTTGAAACCTATTGCTAATCCATTGCTTCTTATGTTCGAAAAATTTGTCTGCTCAACAACGTAAATAACGTAATGAATGTTGTTGAACTGTCAAAATTAAACCCATTCCTACTGTTAGTGCGTTACGTAATTACGCCGCTGGTGTAAAAAAAAGTGTATCCAACCCCCGTCTGCAGGATACAATAATTGCAACATAATACAAAAATAAGCCTACAATTCAGGATCTCTACAGAAAATACCCGTTGGGCTACAAGTTCATAACTTAAACGCAGATCGTTAGCCGAATCCCATGGACTTAAACTATAGGAGCGATTCTTGAAGTAACGCCTCTGAATGCCTTTGCGTCACATTTGCGAAAAAAAATAACAGGAAATTGCGTCCCTTAAAGTGAAATGTAAAGGTTTTAAGATCGTATTACTTGTCTTTAGGCAAAATTTATTTTATTTTGTTTGGAATTACGCAGTAATCCAAGACATCAAGATGGAACTTTAACATGAATTTATTTAATCCAATGGTGTCTCAGAAAAATCCAAAATGTCGGAATTATAAACAATTCACAAAACATTATGCTATGTTGGATCGTCATCTCAAGTAGCACGGATGCGTTTCCGGTCGTCTAGTTTTATGCCTGGATTTTCTCCGCCCGTGCTTTAAAAACCGGAACACTGCGAGCTGCTTGGTGGCAGAAAAGGAGGTAGCACTTTCTCGGAAAACTCCTTTGTAAGGAGCAGAACTACTTCTAAATCGTTTTTAAAATAGACTATATAAAAAAAAAAACTATTAATTTTCCATAATGTTCCCACGAGTACCGAAGAAATATCCGTCGATCCTCCCAGAGCTTCGGGTAAGAACTAAAATACGACAGGGTTCGCTCCTGTGGCCGGAGATGGTACGTTCACGACATCATCACCCTGATGCCACACAGTCCTCGGCACGACCGCACCTTGAGTTGGGTGTATGGATGTATGCTCTACTTATTTCAGCTTAAAGCTTACTTGTGCCTAACGAAACACAGTTCTGGGTTTGATTTTGGAGCTTTCCTTCTCCTAGACAGGTTAAAAACCAATCCTATTGACGTCTATCTCGCCAAACTACACAAGTCATAGTATGAAGCCAATCAAAGCGTACCTACTATTTTAAAATTCAGTTGCCATCTTGGGCAGTCCGCCATATTGGATTTAGAGTGAATTCATTTTATTTTTCGTATTCTTCTCAGCAAACACTTCTTCACCTCACTTTTTTGTTTGCAAAGCAAACATACATACAAACTTTGCATTTTAAATAAAGAATCCTAACTGTCAATTTATTTCCACTGATTTTCAGTCGTCTACCAAATAAGAGCTAAGTTACCCAACTAATAACCTCACTACGTCACTACTTTATAGTCTAGCTGGAACAATGGTCTTACTAGGACTTCAGATATTGGAGATTCAAATGATAGGTCTTAAAGACCTCATTTTAGCGTTCCTTAGTAACTGAGCGCCTTGAATAGAATAATGGGTTTGTCATTCGTCCGGTTGAGCTTGTGTCAGACACTGTGCCCCTAGTCCGATCAATCTATTAATAGGAAATCATTGAAGGATAATACTAACCATATTATTATCGTTCCCGGGAAACCTGCGCAATTTTTTGTGTCCAGTTTATTGAATTGGTAGCCTTGAAGTATGACATGTATGGTAAGATCCCCTAACAATAATTGTGTCGATGATCTTCGCAGGATGACTGGTAGCAGCTACACGAGAGTAGCCGAGGATCGAAGGAAATAATGTCAGCAATGAGCTGCTAATTGGCTTGTAGCGGCATCTACAAACGCCACATGCGAGCTACACGTCACACTGACGTCACGCAAAATCCTGCATCACGCAAGCAGAGTTTACCGCGCAACTAGCATATATACAACGTCCCGACTTCAATCGTCGGGCAGTTGCCCAACAGATACAACACCCGTCTGGTCGAAGGATCCTCCCTTTTCTATGGAGGTATGAGTGAGCTTTACACCCTGTTCCTCATACCTCTATAGGCGAATAATTGAATTATACATATTTGGTGGAGTTGACTAATATTTACAGCATATAACTGCTGGTATAATATGCTGTAAATATTATTAATTTTCATCTATTCTCATGTAGTAAAAGAAAAAGAAAACAAATATTTAACATTTATATTCAAGTACAGAACCCCAAACTATATCCGTCACGAACTTAGAAGGTTTTTTTACAATCTCACCAGACCTTACAAATAGGTTTTTTTCTCTCGATGTCGATAGTAAGCAATAAAAAGGGTGAATGCTCCTAATTTGCTCCACTTAAGCGTGATTTATTTTTATTAAAGACTTTTAGCTTTAAACTGAAACCACTTTGCCTTTTTAATTCTATTGTTTTGTCTTGAGTTCTATTGTGGTTGTTTAAGTTTTGTTGAAGTAAAGAAAAACTTGGTTTCTTGTCGCTGTTTGAAATTAGTCAGGAATTAAATTTGTTAATTAACATTTCAATTATACATTGTATTTTTTTACAGTTATTTACCACACCATAAATAGCAACAACAAAATGCGAAAACGAACTCCGCGTATCTACAATATTATCTAAACGTCACTTCAATTCCATCGTTTCGAAGACCATTCAACGAAATTATAGTAATTATAATTAACTAATCCCATTTCCAAAGCGGTCTCAATATGGAGGGACTTACAAAATCCTCTCTAGAGGTCTCGGAAAAGCATCAAAAGCTCCAACTGTGCTGCAACTGGATCTTGTACTAATTAAAACTTTCGACCAATCGCCGAACGCTAATTCCAACTCTGCGAGTTACTTATCCATTTAGACTTGAGACAGCAATTGTACACTTCACCCTATCTTGTGTTCGTGTTTGTATTGCATTTCTTAGTAGTTACTAACTTTTATATCGTTCTTATTTTATCTTGTATTCGTACAAAATTACCAGAAAAGGTCACGCCTTGATAGTATTAACTAGTCAGCAAGGGGCCCAAAGTGCGCCGCTCATTGTATTGGGCGTTCACGTTGAAATAGGCTGATGAAGAGGGAACAAAATTACCTGATTGTGCAAATGGTTATAAACTATCTCTTAACACCTAGTTCGTCGACCCATGGTAATGAAGTGAAGTTTACGAGTGACAAAGTACTAAGGAAACATGAGTTCATAACAAGCATCCAGTTCTCTTCCTCAGGCGATTGTAGAATATTTATATGACTTGGTAGTTGCTATTAGACTCCCGACGACCAACGTCATCTGTTGCGTTGTTTGTACACTATCAAGTTTACTTTGGTTACTTCAAGCGTTAAATTGCTCATACTTGATATACTGACTTACAATAATTCAGTGTCCATAGTGATAATAGGATCGATTCTCAAGTAAAGATGGACTGAAAGTATCACTGATTCTCGGTAATCAAGCTGTTTTCAAGTGCGTATGCGACCTTATTTTTTGGGAGGACGAAGAGGAATTTCTCTTGTACCCATAATAGGTCTTGTCATGGAGTATTTACAAAACTCACGAATATTTCAGAGTATGTAGCGCATAATCAGCCTATAACGTGGCCTCTTCTGGGACACAGGCCTCTCTGTGAGAGGGAGTGGGCTGTAATCCACCACGCGGGCCCAGTGCGGGTTGGTAGTATGTCACATGTCGTCGAATTTTTGGTTCTAGAACATGCCGGTTTCCTCGCGATGTTTTCTTTTACCGTTTTGAGAGCAATGGTGATGAAAGAAATTACACAAAGTAAAGCGCCTGCCTGGGTTCGAACCCACGACCTACAAACTCGTAAGTCGGGGTCGTTACCACTGGGCCACCACTACTCTGAGTATGGACCCCAATCCCCAGGTCGGGAAAAGTGTAATTCTATTTCTCTATTAGGAATTTCTCAGCACTTAGCAGCTATGTAGCAGCTCGAAGTCTATATTTCTGCCTATTACGTGTAAATTAAACATAACTGGTGAAATGTGAAACTCTGCTCACCGCTTCGAAAAATAAAGGCGTGATGTCATGTTTAAAATACGAACGTATTATTTACCTTTGTCGACCTCTCAAGGTAATGAAGTGAGTTTTACGAGCGACGCAGTATCATGAGCTGAACTTAGTAAGTAAGTTAGTATAACGAGGTATCCAGTTCCTCCAGGATGGTGTAAATATGTAAATGTCACGACAGTTACCTTGTCGCTGTGGTACCCGTAATGACACCTATAGTCTTAGTTGGGAACTACCGGGCGTTACGCGGGCCTGAAAAGGCCACTTTCCCGTTTGGAAAATACTTTTTATTTTATTTTATAATTTTATATACTCCCAGAACAGCCCATTTAGAAAAAAAAAATTGTGTTTTTTTATTATAATAAAAAATATGATAGGCGCGATTCGGTTTTCAAATGTGACCATGTGAAAATAATTCTGGGAAGCAAGCGCATAATATTGACATAACAGAGCCAGGGTCACAGAGCAACAAGAAGGTTTCTCGATCCGGTAGATCCAGAACGAATTGACTTGGCTCGATTTAGCTCCAAACCCCAGGCATAACTGCGCCATTCTCCTCAGTTAATGACTGCAATGTCACCTTCAAATTGATGAATCGCTACCCAAATGGCCCAGTGTGTATAGGAAATATCCATTTAAACTACCATCCTAGAAACAAATTGAGTATCTATTTTAGTTTATTCATCTAACTGCGTAGTAAACATAGACAAATATACCAGGGTATCATAGCAGTAAGGAACTCAATATTACATTACATCCATCTGACTGAACGCCAGTCCAGTTGCCGCAAACTCTCAAGGTGCTTCAATTCTCAGATGCTATTGACAAAGTTATCCAGTAAGATTACTTAAGGAAATACGTCTTGATTTTAGATCGACAAGATCTATAAGGAGACGATTTAAAAAGCAACCCTTTCTTATTTAGCAATCATTTTTAAAGCAAATATTAATATGCACAAACCGTAGGTGAAATTAGGACCTCTTATGAGTTCTACCTTTCTTTCTAGAGAAAGGCAGAAAAAGTTACATGAAAAGTAGCCTTGAAAATAATAAAACCGACGTCACAATGAAGCTAGAAGAACAGGCAGAAATAGTTTCCCAAACCTTTTGCACATTCGTTTAAAACCGACCCTTTTCAAAAGTACGATAAGCAAACATTCCCTTCATATACCAGGCTCAAATAAAAGAAGTAGAGGTGATGAAAGACACGGCGGTGAATAAATCACGCTGTGTATGAGAGCGTTTAATCAAAATTCGCTTAAATCACAGTTGATGGAAGTTAGTTCCTGAGACGTGTGGGAACATGTTACTGTATAAACTGCTCCTAGTTGCTTGGGGTAGTTCCAGTAGGGACGGGGCGTTGGATACAGGAAAGTAAAGGATACGTTACAGAACTTTTTCTCTCTATATTTTTATAAGTGCGTAGAAGTATTTGAACACTTTTAAAAACGAATCTATCCTCTCAAAATAATATCATTATCATCATCACCATCATTCAGCCAAAAGACATCCACTGCTGGACACATAGGCCTCATCCAAACATCGCCACGACGACCGATCCTGTACTTCCCACATCCAGCGAATTCCTATGACCTTCACCACGCTGCACCTTCCAACAAGCGGTTGCCATTCGTAAATTTTCGGCCCCATCAGCAAAAATATTATAAAGAAGCGTCAAAATCAGCAACAACAGCAAGAATATCAGTCAACTCTCGCTTAATCTGAATTTATGACGCGCCCGACACCTCCCACAGAGCTGTCGTATCAGACGAAATGAATACAAAGTTTGTTATGAATGAGTCGTGCCCTTACGTGTGCAAAATACGCCGTGGAAATACCGTCGTGGAAAAATCTTCGTGGAAATATTGCCGGGAAATATCGCTGTGGAAAAGAGGATAATGACGGCAATGGGTTGAATGTGGACAATTTGTAAGGATTTTTTATGAGCTTATGAATAGGAAGTTTGCGTGTAAAATCTTTATTCACATTTTTAAATTGGGACGGAGAAAATATTATGGGGTCTTGAATTGTAATATTACTCTATCAGGTTTCTTGATAGGTCACAGGAGGCGATGGAATGTGACTGTCAAGAACAAGATCTGACAGAAATTAGACCTTTTACGAAGTAAGGAAGAAATGGAATTTGTCATAGAAATATTCTCAAAAATAACCCGACCAAAATATGAATCTGCGTTTCATTCATTTTTAATCTACACAACAAAGCGGTTAGATGGCTATTAGACTGCGAAAGCTTACAAAAAAGCCTTGTTCACATAAAATTGATAAAAAAGAAATAAAGAAATATGCATTTATTGGCATTGCAGGAACAAAAATACACCGTAAAACTAAAAAAAAATACGGAAAACAATGATTATAATGCCAAAGGGGCCTCAGCTCAGAATAATGTCAGATGACAACACAAGGTGTACCACCTGACGATGATTTTCAGCTGCAACCCACGAGAATGAATGAATGATGATCGCATATGAATGAGTGGAACACAAAATACGTAAAGGCAAAACGAGAACTATCGATAAGCCTCCAAAGCTTTGTTTTACCCCTTCCAAAATAGAACCCAAAGGTGTTTGATATCGAGAATATTGCATCAGTAGCTAACATTTTAATATTGCAGTTAACAGGGAAGCTACATGCAGTCCGGTTTTAATTTAAAATTAAACTGACCAATGGCCGAACATCGCAAAGTTACCACCCTAACTAGAGAACCCCGGTTAAATTTATCACTTAATTTATTACAGGACTTGTTAAACAATACAAAACTTTATCCTGATAGTGATAAGGTAGGTATTGTAGTGATTGATTTTGCATTTCCGTATTTGAATTGTTTAGGCCATGAAGACTGCGGTATTGCAGAAAATAGCTTATCTTTGTAAATGTATCTTTGTCGGGATTTTGAGCGGCACTAAAAGGTATAATGGTTTTTTATCAATAGTTTACGGCCCTCTTCTGAGACCTGAGTACTGAGAACTATGATAGTGTTTCTTTAATAGGTGAAAATAGAACAATATTGAAGAAAATTAATCATGGACAGACGGTGCATAATGAAATAAAACTAACTTTATTAAGCAAAACTCCGCAAGCTTGTTAAAGCAAACTGATATTATATTTGCAGTCTAATTTGGTGAAGGGAAATAGGTATTGTTCATGGTTCTCTATGTAAAACAAATCTGTCGAATCATGAAATCAAACTATAGTTCCTCAATGAAACTCTCAAACACATTCCAACCGCAAATTCAAGAGCAGGGCAAGCAATCAGGGGTAAGCACAAATGAATCCAAAACCCCACTACGCTAGTTTTTTGGCCTCGGACGAAAACTCTAAACAGCGGCGGCGTGGCCAATTAAAAGTTTTACCAATTAACCAGTGCCAATGACGCCACGCAGTTTCATGCTGATATCTACGCCTTTATAACTTGCATAACATCCGTGTATTATCTCTGGTACAAATTGCTACAATATTGTACGGCATTATTTTTGTCCGAACGAATTTTGTCAAGAGGATTTGTAAAATTTTATAATGGATTGTTTACTGGTAACGATATCATATTTTATTTGTAGATTGGTGATTCTGAAAATTAATTAAAATAAAAAAAAATAAAAAATTGTCTTACCAAAGGCTATCGTTACCCAGTAACTGGGTTGTTGATGTCAGATAGGCTGTCGATCTGTGTAAAATCTGGTTATACTGGAAGCCGTTTCCAACATTGTTGGGATACTGATTGATGATTAAGGAAATAATACTGTTTTTCGTGATGCGGCACAGAAATATGTATCATTAGGTATGTCTTTTTATTTTCCTAACATTTCTTTTAGAAATAAATAAATATGTAACGAATATCAACTTCTAATCAAAGGCATACATTTTTTCTCTGTTTATATTGCTAATTCTAACACTCTAGTTTCTTAGTTTTCAAATTATAAGAATATTTATTCAGTGTCTTTGAGTAAGAACATACAAACAAGATGGGGAGGCTTCTTACATACCAGGATTACAGGACAAGCAGGAGGCATCGATTACCGCTCCTTACTTGCCATGCACTGACATAAATTAAACATTGAGCTGTAATCAAATAGTAAAGTGTACAGTGGGAGAAGTTTAAGGGCAATCTATGTCTTACTAAGGTTTGGGTTTTTTAAGATAAGTAAATATGGTATCCGAAACAGCAACGATGAAGTCCATAAGAACCACATACGATTTTCATAGGTACTTTACTAAACATTATCAGAAGTGAGAGAGACACCTATTTGAGGTCTCATCTGACATCTACTTAGTTATTTGCTCAAAAACATAAAATAACATAATCCCTTTTTCACAAACCCTTTATGTAATTGAATTCATCAATTTTAACATTCAACATAAAATAAAATCATCTCGACAGCCTCAAAAATTCACGCACTAACGAATTTATTACAGTTGACTTACCGCTTACTCATCGACAGGGGCGGAGGCTCGTTCAAATTCAACACTGGCTCCGTCCGTGGCGGGGGATTGTCCCGGGATTACGTCGAATCCCGTGACGTCATCGGCCCGTGGCTTATACCCGGCTGACTTATCCGGGCACGTTTTTTCTCCGCGGAAAATATCGTCTTCGCAGGCGCTTAGCTGTTACCAAAGTGACGCCTCTGAATTTTAATTTGCTTAGTCTGTGATGAATGAAATTTAAATTTTTGTATTGATTTTTTGTATTATTTGTACACAGTTTAAGAGTTTCAGTTTGGTTATGAATTCGAGGCATATGTTTCGTGTTTGGGCTGAAGTTTAACTTTATTTCCCTTATGAATAACCCGCCCAGAATCCACTGAAGTACCGTCCCACTTTACCACGGTGGCAAAGGGGGATACACAGCCAGAAATGGTTATTTTCAAGTAGGTTTGATCATACTTCAAGAGTTCCTGAGTAAGCAGGTTTCTCTGTTACTTTTCCAATCTCCATCGGTCATTGTCTCCTTTAAACCGGACGTACATAGATATAAAACCACTAAGCCAGCCAGGATCAAAGTCTTGGTGGAAATAATATATAGCAGCGAGATAAACCCTGATAAGCTGACGTGTGCTAAAGCTCATCTTGTAACTGTGGTGTGTATGTTTGTGGCTACTTTCGTATTTGCTCAGGGAAATCGTTGCAAGCTTATGTTCTTATTAATATTTAATGTATGCTCAAAGACTATGCAGCAGACAGCACTTGTCAGAAAACGAATGCATAGAAGAAAATAATTTTAAATTAAAATCAGCTGTTGTTAATTCATAAACAACCATTTCCCAATAAAAATGACGTCTAACCGTATTGTTCAACCTTCAAAGAGAGCATAAGAGCATAAAAATACAAACAAACCATTAAACAAAGACAAACATAATTAAAATCAGAACAATGGGCTTTTTAAAAGACCTTTGTATAAACATAGTCGGTAAACAACAATACGGGTGGACAGGGAAATCCCTTAGAGGAAGGCCTGCGGCCAGAAACTACCAGGCGACAAGAACACGCGAAGAGATAAAAAAGTAACGTACCATCGCTCATAATCAACGCTGTGCGAAGAACAAAGCGAATAACACAACGAGAAAGATTATATCAGAGGGACAGTGTGATGCAAGAAAAACTGTACACAGAGACAGAATGTATTATGAGTTGGCATTGGGTACAAAAAATAATACTGCATCTGACTTTGTATGTGAAACTGAATACAAAAGGATGCATTCAAACTCAAATAAGATAATTTTGCAAACACATTCATTGTAACGAATAAAATAAAAATTGCAAAACGCTTTTATCTGCATCACAATCAGACAAAATGTTGAGTTATGAGTAAGTACTTAGTATGTAAAACTTTGCATTGCCATTCGTCTGTCGTACTCAGAAAGCGTGCTTCCACAAAGATGAAATAATACGCAATGAGGCTGCGAATGCATTTTATTATCCTTTCGAATAGCTCAGTTATTTTGTTTTGGATAAAATTTAAGTAAATAATAATGTCAAAATTTAATAAACGTGAAAATGATTTTGTCCGCTTATACATAGATTCGCGTTATAAATTAATATTCCAGCGTTATCAATATCATTCATTGCGATACCAATTAGGAAGTTTAATCAATGAAACTAAATCATAAGCAAATAAGTAAAGTAAATCTCTCTGCCTAGTGACTATGAGTTACCAGGAAAGCAGGAGCAATAGGGATTAATTATTTATAAATATGAGACCAAACAAAGTTCATTAGCTCCAATAGCACCCAATGTTTAAAGGTTGACTTTCTTCATCTTAACGATGGATATTGTTACCTACTCGACTATTTTTGTATAAACTTGAGTTCAAAGTGTAATTAAGCATTCGTTCCATGTAAAAAAAGTATGATCATGCAGGAAAATTCAAACAAACTACACTGTAGTTCAATGATATCCCTACAGCCCATAAAACGCTACATCCTAATGATGTAGACATCATAAAGCTTTATGTTACCCCAATATTCCCTGACCTTACAGGAAGAAAACTCTGGTGAAGAGTAAGTAATATCAGCTGTATAAGGCACTTTGGCCGCCATTGTTTCAGCCCTGCGGTAAACCTCGGCGTTATCCGCCATACGCGCGTCATCTGTTTTGATTACCTTCCGAGTAACGCGTTATATTATTTATATTGCAGTTACGGAACCAGAAACTATGTTATGATAAGATTTTATTGGATTATTTTTAAGTAAAGTTATAGCTGACATGGCAGTTTTTATGTAAGTTGTCAAATAATGCCTTTTTTATGTAATTAATAAGTAACAAGGAAATGAGACTGTAGACAGTGGTCTACCTGATGGAAAATGCATAATCAGCCTATAATGTAACTAACTATGTAATGTAACTGCTGGGACACAGGCCTCCTCTCGGCGAGTGGGCCGTATTCCACCACGCGGCCCCAGTGCGGGTTGGCAGATGTGATGGAAATTAGTAAACTCCAAAATTCCACAATTTTTTGACTATAGAAATCCCGTATAAGATGCTCTGCATCTATGTCCCTGTGGTCGTTAGTACGCTATCGATCTTGAAGGCGGAGCAACCAGCCACACATGGTACAGATTTCGTTCAAATCTGACGGATCTGATCGTGTGCGGTTGCCTTTACACGATAGTTCGAAAAACTGAATGAAATCGTTCAGCGCAACACGTGTGTAGCCGACTCACTGGCGCGGATTACCTGCCGTGTGTTACCTTATTTGTGTGCATAGGGCTGCTACCCTGTAACGTCTGCGTGTACCACATAACTATACCTGTATTTTGTCTAGTTATTTTTTCCGCATGGTATCATTCGAACAGAAACACTACAGTAAAAGAGATACGCTGCAAATCTTGCATCTGTCATGGGCTCGCCCTCTATTCCATGTGACTTACACATAACTGACGAAATGTGGATGCCTTCTCCAGCTTTGCTTAACCCACAGTCACGACATACAGCTCGTGATTAGCTATGTTGCTTTATTTTTTATTTTTCTTTATAGTTGGAGTTAACTTATATTTTTGTATGCACGTGTTTCTGTGACAAATAAACCTATTTTTCTATCTGTGGTTACAGGCACAATGTTTTGTTGTGTGGATTGCGATCTAGTTACTGTGGAACCTGTAAAGGGACAGAGGCAGCCCTACAGGCAACCGCCAAAGATGTATGTCTCCATTTTCAGCCGCGTGACTAATGTGCCGTGCTGTCGTCCTGGTAGATGTAGTTACAGAGCAATTTTTTTTTGCAGCACACGCGTCATTTCAACAGCTCTTTATGAGCTGAACTGAGCTGAGGCAGCTTGGTTTTATTAAGGAGCTCTTAGTGGAGTTGGAAGTAGTTTAATCGCAGCTTTTTGTGAAGTATGAAGATAATGACAGCGAATTTTCCGTTTTCTTGTGTAATAATAAAGTTGGTTGATTTCAATTAAATAGATATAATTAGACCCTTTCCGTTTTGACTGACAATCGGCCGCAAAACAAAAAGCGATCGTTGTAATTTATGTTCCCACTATACAAAGCGTGAGGTTGAGGAAGTCACAGCTGTGATTTACAATTTTATTACAACTGTTCTATAACTTCTTTGGCAAATTTTCCCAAAAAAAACGGCTTCTATATACCTATGCAAATGTTGGCTTATTTCAATAAAGGCGTAGCTCCGTTTATTAGATTATGATCTAAACGAGCCTTTTCTTTATGTAGATAAAACTTCAGGAAAATATAAATTTACCGTGCTTCCCTTTCTTACAAAACGTATTATCATTATCCTGCCTGTTTTCTCTTCCCTACGATTAATGTACGTTGTACACCTTTTTGTATCAAATACGAGATTTTCATAAGCTTTTTATAAGGTGAGAATCAACACCTGTGTATGAAAGGCATAATAACATTTTAAGGGAAGAATTTTTTGAAGGATTTGTTTTTCCGATAAGATCTATTTGAACTACATAAAAAACAAAAAATACAAGCTTAAAACCATTATTTATTGAATCCCGAATTTATTTCACAAATCCTTCATCAAAATAACGCCATAACAAATAGTTAGTATCAAACATTTTTTCCCATAAAGTAAATATAAACATATACATAATTTACACGTTGTTGGTCTGTTCCCGTAAATAAATCTAGAATCCTCCCCGTACAACGATTTGTCACGATATTTGACATATTACAAACGAATCGCATTGGCAAAAAGTTGAAAAATCGTTGGTAAACGTTTTTTTCAAATATGAATGTAAACTATCGTTTACTGCTTCGTGTTTTGTCCGGGATAAATGGTGATTTGTAGATGTGTTCGCTTTGTTAGGCAGAATTGTTCGTATGATAAACTAAACTCAAAAGTAAAATATTGCGCATGGAAAATTAATTTGTGTTGCCATGTTTTGATTATTCAGAGTTGTTATATGATCAATTCAAACTAAAAATTAAAATGTCTTCAGTTCCACGAAAGGTCTACTAAACCAGTCAACGAAATTCGTAAATAAATTATGTTTTTCAAGAATTAAACCTTCTAACTAAAACTTCAACCATGCAAAACTGTAATTACTTCACGAAAATAACTAATTACGCATAAAAACTAATTTTAAAATCTGTATTCTCGCAAACCAGGCCTAGTGGAAATTCATTTATAAATTTTAAAGCCATCTCTCTTGCTAAAGTACAAAAGCATTTGACATGCACTATGCCGTATGCTTCCAACATGCCAACGCACATATTTTATAATAAAGCCTAATTGGATTCAGCACACTAAATATTATAAAAGCTTGCATCCATTAGTTGTAACGTATTTTAACAACACACAATGATAAATGTGGCTTGCGGTATAAATGCCGTGTGGTGTTGGCTCCGAAACAAACATACTTCTCGTGGATATCGTAAAAACGAATGCCAACTTCATCATGTTTTTATGAAACTCGAATAATTATTGCGAATGTAGAACCTGCGTAAAAGCCTCTTAAGGCCATCGAAGCAATCCATTAGCCATTATTGAAGCGACCTATGGGGATTTCGAAGACTATAGCAAAATGAGTAGGTAAAAACTTAAATGCGCTGTAGGCATTTTCTTCTAATTGTATACTTTGAAGAAGAATTTTGAAGAGATTGAAATAAAAAATGTATCTGCCCACCTTATTTCAAATTGGATTTTATGATCTATAAAATAAATGATTATTCTTTGCTTTATTTCATTAAAGGAAACAATGATTATTATTACGTAATTGTATAAAAATTATCATCAATACAGTATTTCTCTGTCTGCTTGGTCTGTTTTCAGTTTTCAATAATTCAATTCTGTTGCTGAAAAAGGGCACAAAGACCATCAATAATTTTAAACGTGGACAGGACTACGGTGCACCGAACAATAAGGGATATGTACTTACATAATAATCAATCTGTTCATTATCAATTTGTTGTTATGTTCAATTATTCGCACGCTGAATAAACCCAAATAAACCATCCTATTCACGTAACTCTTTCAAAATAAAAATATTAAGCTCCACCACTTACATCTTAAGCTGACGTATGTTATGCCTCTACGAGAGCTCATATATTAAAATAAAGTCTAGTTTGGTTCAGCGCTCGCCAAATAACGCGGTATAAAACAGTACATTATTTTTGCAGTAATTTGACAATACGCGCACCACAGCACTACAGTTTGCCAGGACGCGTTGACTATATTTTGATCTATTGGTACTTATTTCGTTTACATAGTTATTCTTAAGCTGAATTTCAAGAAAATTCTTGAAATTTAGATTAAGAATAAAGGGTTTTCTTTATAAAAGGTTGCCTTAAGTTAAGACTTGTCTGAACGTCAAAAAATGTTTGGTTAAGCAGGCGTTAATCATACCTCAACTTTAAGCAACGTTCATAAATAAACCCCTAATATGTAAATATTGTAATTGTTTTAGCACTGAAATCAAACATTGTGCTTTCTTTTGACAACACTGTTTTTACCATAGTCAAATCACTAAGATAATATCGCTCATTTGAAGAAACATCGACGTAACTGGTTCTTTTAAAATTTTATAGGAGAATGAATTAAAGTGTTTTTTTTTTGTTTTTGTAATGGGTTACATCCTGGTTCTGAAATGTTGATAAATCCCAATACATATTACATATTTCATGCTCGAAAAAAAATTCAGAGGAGTGGAGGCTCCTCTGTAAATTTGTTCGAGCACAATATCTACAACTCATTTTTGGGAAAAATACTTTTACGTCGATGTTTCTCCAAATGAGCGATATGCTAAAGTAATGTAAATCGCACCTAGGTACATGGATTGTTCTGGAACAACCAACGTTAGCATTTAGATGGTGATGTGATAATATTTTAGTAGATCCCGATAGCTCGCCCAAGTCATTAGTGCCATAATGCTCTAGTAATTGAATGGCATATGTAGATAACACGATAATATTATGCCATGCACGTCTGGAATTGCATCAAAGGTCATTATACTGAACGAAATTTGCATTAGGTACTAGGATATTAGGAATATACAACATGTCATGTAAAAGATATAATACTTATAAGTGCCCGGATTTTTTAGATGATGATTCATAATAAAATAATGATTAACTTTACGATTGCAGGGCAAAGACCTCTTATCATATTGTGGAAAACTAAGTATGATCATCACACTCGAGTGTTGTAGAAGTCTCTTACATTTTTATGCATACCTAGTAATTGTAGAACCTAATGATGCATCAAGCCAAAATTCTAAATAGGTAAGTTCCCAATTTTCAAACTTTCCTAAAGAAGCATTATCAATTAGAATTTTCCAAAAATAATTGGATTGAATAAAAAGGCGTAAGGATTAGCATTCTGGGTTTTAAAAGCTTCCTTTTTAGAAATAACATCAAATTCAACATCGTACAAACTGAAAGAAAATCATTTCATGAAATAAAGTTAGAACAAGCAATGGACAGTTATTGAGGTATTATGCATTATAGTAAAAATAATCGTTATTTCCATAAAACCAACAGCAAAATAAAAAAATATCTAGTAACACAATATTCTTTAAGCACACACTTGGAACGTTCCAGACAGTGTACAAAAAGAATACCTAAGCAACTGCAATTAACAACCACTTTTTAATACAAAAAGTTGATTGCCTTCTCATTCACTCTTTATAAAACTGCATATGTGTGAAAGAGACAGGCGCACCATTGTCGGCTCGCATCTGCGTCCCCACTTACAGTTTTTCCTGCATTTTTTCCACCTACAGGGTTTTTTATGCTAGTATGTCGGTTATGCGGTATTCTGATTAATGCAAAAACGTTAAATGCTGTTTCAAAACTTATTAAGCATGCAATTTTATACACAATTATTTTTGTAAAATCTTAGATGTAGTACCTGAAAGGTCAAATATAACAAGTGAGGAAATACTGTAAATATAACAAGTGAGGAATTAGTGTAAATATAACAAGTGAGGAATTACTGTAAATCTAACAAATGAGGAATTACTGTAAATATAACAAGTGAGGAATTACTGTAAAAATAACAAGTGAGGAATTACTGTAAATATAACAAGTGAGGAATTACTTTAAATTACCTACGCTTTATTATAAAAGACTTATCTATAGGTGCTTTACTAAATCGCTACCTGTAATCAAAATTTTAATCACGGAATAAAACAACTGAACTTAAGAGTAATGTTCATAAATCAAGTCAGAAATAATTTTAATTAGCAATATCACAAAATTTTGCTAACCTGGAAGTAAAGCCTCGACCTCACAGCAATTTGCCCAACCCCGTCCGCTAAGAGTCACAATAAAATTTATTGCCAGCTCTAAAATATATCTTAACTACAGAAAAGCTTGTCTCTCCTATCTACCAATTTTCAAAGAGAAAATTATGTCTTGAAAAGATCTCAATCGAACAGATTTAAAGCCATGTTATCAAGATAAGTATAAAATAATGGATTTTTCCGGCTGTCTATGCTTTGTAAGTTATGTTCCGTTCATTTAGTGTCTGCCTTTAGTTATGTATGTACTTAGATTAAGGCCGGAATTCTAATAACTCGATATCAAGTTTCAGTTGTCAATTAAAATTCCCTAATTATTTTATTCAAAGTACCATTAGTTAAATGGAAATATTAACTAAATATTAAACGAGGTACCTTATCTTCTCAAATAAACTGTCTAAAAGTCTAGTCTCATAGTTAAAACTGTCTAAAAACTACTGAAAAAAATGTTTGGACTCAATACAAGACCGTTCTGTCTACGACTGAAAAAACTATTTTGTCTCTGGTGTGCATTTTTTAAATTTTCTTACATTATTGAGTTAAATATTCTATGACAAATTTTTATAGGGAACGACACAAATTGGAACCGATCCCCTAAACCTTTGACAAATGCCTCATAATTTCTTTAAAGTAACACAAAAATGAACTTACAGTAATTTCGACCCAATACACGATGATAAACGGAAATACGCTTGTGTTCCACTTTTCCCCACGTTACCCTTCCATTACTCTATTATGACGAGCGAATGTTTTGTCGTTTGCACGCCTCTCTGCCTGAATTATTATTTTTTTGTTATACTTTTCATTAAAAATATTTTTTTACTTGACATTTCGATACAACGCGGTGCTTAACGGTTGGGTAATAATAACCTTTCTAGTCTGTGAATGCTTTTATTTGTTAGAAGAGTGTTCTGTGCTTTAATAATCCATTATTTTGTTAATGTTTATGAATGAGATGTTTGTGATTATGATGTTTATGAATAAAAAGGCATTATCTAATGCCTTTTTCAAGCTAAGTTCAGGCTAGGCACTTAGGCCCGGGTCGTTTTCTGGAAACATTACCTTAGACGTTATTTTATTAGCTCTACCTTGATGTCAAAGATTTGCTAGAGTGAATTTGCCATTACGTTTTATTAAACTTTTCAAAAGAACTGATCTAATAAAACAATTAGTAGCTTAAAAAAAAACCTTTATAATTTCCATCGAAAACTTTTCTCAGAAGCCGTATTTTTCCTTTGATTTTTAATTATAGCGATAATTAAGAGGACTGACAGAGACAGATCCACAGACAGACAGACCGATAGACTGGACTGTCGACATGTAACTCACTGGTGTCAGTTAATTGTGTCACCGTATCGTGTTGTTCGCTCGAAATAAAGATTTTGATTTCATAGCCACTAATTACCAAGCCAATAGACAGTAGATCATACAAAAAACTCATGGCAATAGGATTTTTCGTTCATTGTTCAAAGGGTTTTGTAAATCACAACTGAGCCATTTCGAGGGAAGCTCAAATACAGATCATTGCTGCTAATAACATCGATGGGATGACGTTGTAACTCTTGTAGAGAATAAAAAGAGGGGGTAAAAAGAGGGGCGGAAGATAGAAGGAACGATAGGTATGGCTTGTAATGTAACAATGTAGGTTATGTGAAAGATGCGTGCTTGGCAGTGCAAGACGGGTTACATTGTAATAAATTAGTTTTGCAATTATTTTTATATTTAGTTGTCTATAAGTTTACATAACCATCAGAAACTCAAACTCAAAGACAAACTGACAAATGCGTGCACTGACTGGACAGGTCGACTTAATCTGTGTGGTTCTTTCCTCAAAAGACCATTTCAGACACCGATCTACATGGTCTTCAAACATTATTACCGAATTTATATATACACATTGACATTGATAATTTTTATATATACAATGACATGAGTATTTACTTGTAAAGTATTATATTATTTTAATTTTGTGAATGTGAAGACTATGTGGGTAATTGTTTTTTTTTTTCTAATTTAATTTTAATTATGATCTGGCAGTTTGAGTAATTTATGCGGCCTACCCAAATGTCCTTTCTTTGGTATTGTTCGTCGAATCGTTGAGCTCCTTAAGTCCTGACTTCCTGAGTCGAGCTGCACGATTACTGACAAATGCGTGCACTGACTGGACAGGTCCACTCAAACTGTGTGGTTCTTTCCTCAAAAGACCATTTCAGATATGGTGGGCATGGTCTTCGCATGACCTGACCAAGATTATGTCTGGACTTTAAAAGAGACTGTGACCTCTGAGTTTGTTTCGGCCTTTCTTCTCAGAGTAGTCAGATAGGAAACGCCGACCTCATCTAGTTTAAAAAACATGATTGACGTGTAAAAGTGTTTGTACAAACCTACTTACAGAAATAAAATCATTTATCATTTATCATTTAAAGCATTTATTTCAAATAAACCAATTACAGGCACTTTTGAACTGTCAAGGGGTCAGTCAGTCACAAAGATGAAGCTAGTTGCCCATTCCAAAGCGTAGTAAATATCTATGGAGAATAACGGGCAAGAAACTCCATGGACACAATATGGTTACAAAATATTGGTTACATCATTAATTCAGCTTAAGGCTTTAAAGTTACACAATAATGTTTAAAAAGAGGATGAAAGGCGACCTACAAAAGGCCGTGGTAAAATTGGAAACCCTGGAAGAGGACACCCTAGGACATACATATAGTGTCAATAAGTGACCTCATTGGTGAATGGTGATATTCTTCATGAAGGTCAGGTGCTTAGTACTCACAACCGGCGTGCGTGTATGACCAGGCCCTGCAGTCTCGAAATTAGATAGCGACAAAAAACTGTCGCTAAGTCTTATCGATGTCAAATTCCTTTAATAGATTTTCAACTTTATTTCCAAAGTATAAGGTTGAAAATCTATTGAAGGAATTTGACATCGATACGACTTAGCGACAGCTTTTTGTCGCTGTCTAATGTCGAGACTGCAGGGCCAGGGCCTGATGTATGAACGTAAACCAAGCAAAAGGAGTATGTAAGGATCGTAGCATATGGCGTTGTGTAGTTTCTGCCTTCCCATGGCATGAAGACGTGAGTTTTTGTATGTGTAACAATGGTTAAAAGTTAGACCTTAACTTAAGTTAAGGTCTAACTTGAACTTGAAGTTGAGCTATAAAGCCCAACTTTTAACCATATTGTGTAACAACTTTATAATGTTCATTGACTAAGTTCACTGCTGCTTAAAAGTCCCCTCTACCCTAAATATGCCGAGGTTAAATTCCTCCATTTTACTTTATAATTTCCCGGCAATATTACTCAAACGGAAACATTATTCTTTCAAATTAAATACAGAACAAGAAACTCTTAACACTCCATAGAAGCTAAAGACTCCGACTTCCAAAGTCGGCGACTTTTGAAGTCTTGTCAAAATATTTCGTTGGGCACTATGAGCCGACAAAGTTAGCTAAACTTTTATTGTAGTATTTATGACTGTTGTTCATTCACTGTTCTAATGTCACTAAATCTACAAAACTAAGTTTGTTTCGCGTTTTATTTGACTTAGATATGCATGCGATGTTTATGGCCGCATAGGAAAGATATAAAAGAGTAAACAAACATTGTAAGATATAGATTATTTGGGTAGTTTGTGGCGATACACTCTTTTTAAGGCGCTGCCCAAACGTAGGACACCGAAAACGCTCATTTTTTGTCGCAGAGTTCTGTATTGGTACGTATTACAAACCAGAAAAAATATTGAGTGTTGTTGTCAATGTTTAAAGAAAATACTTATTCAAAAATATTTTAGAAAAATAAAATAGTATTATGATAAAAAAATCTTAAAACACACGTCAAAAAAAATTTTTTCGTTGCATAGTTCTCGAAATTTTGAGCGTAAGCAACTGCAAAATTACTTTTATTTTGGTGGGCATTCGATTCAACTAACATCAAACGCATCGCTGTTTTGAAACTTATTTGTGGCAGCGGTGCGCTATTGTCAATTACCTAAAAATTTCCTTCTTACCGTGCCTTAATGTTCCGACCCAAAAATCTGAACCCATAAAATTTAAATGTATGTTTCCACCAGTGGCGAAGGTTCCATACAACTCGATTCCTACCGGCTTCCCTTTGAAAAATAGCACAGTCAGCACCCTAATTGCGTAACACACTATCTATCACAATCTAAATCATTTTGAAGCCGATTGCTAATCCATTGCTTCATACATTCTAAAAATGTGTCTGCTCAACAACGTAAATAACGCAATGAATGTTATGAAACTATCAAAATGAAAGCTATTCCTACTGATAGTGTGTTACGCAATTACCCCGCAGTATTCTATAGACAAATAATATAATCACATGAAAGATATGCACTCCGGCTTACCTCTTACAAAAATTGACCCTTCGCTACTGGTTTCCACATAAAAACTATTATTTGCAAAGCGCTGTTGATTCATCAAAGAACGTTAAAACCACCACTATCACAGTTTTAAGAAGACTAAATAAATTAAAACCTACACAAGACCATTAATTAATAACGCTGTCAAAAAACTGAAAGTAGTCAAAAAACTTTTTATGTCAAAGCTTTTAACAAGTAAAATACTTCTAAAATAGCATAAGACCTAAGTATTTCTAAGTTAATTAAGTAAGAACTAGACGCCAAAAAAAAATATTCTAGACTGTCACTAAACTTATTTTGTACAGCTGCCACTTGCCATTGGTAAGAATAAATTAATAGAATCGAAAAGGATTTTCTAATGTGAATCAAAGGTGACCTTTATCATAATATGAATACAACACACAACAACAACACAACACATACGACATCATTTATCTACTTAAAACTTAAAAGCATTTGTGCTTAAGCTGTATTAAAGTGCGTAAGTTAAAACTTAGTAAGACTAGTTGAAACGTTAAATGCTTAAAATTTTCTTTTTCTTTTTTAGTTTTAGCAAATTTATTCAGAATTAAAACGATATGTACATAAATATAATATAATGTTGTTAGAAAACTTTAATTATCTTTGACAGACTTTAAATTATTATCGGTCAAAAATTCGCCAATTGAGTAATAACATTTGTTGATTAATAGATCTGTCAATTTCTTTTTGAAAAGTGGAAATGTCAAATTTTGTATTACATCGGGTATTTTGTCAAATATGATCGGACCCATACATCCTAATCCTAACTATCCTAACTAATCCTAACTAATATTATAAATGCGAAAGTAAGTTTGTTTGTTTGTTTGTTACCTTTTCACGCCTAAACCACTGAACCGATCATCCTGAAATTTTGCATATACGTTGTCAGGTACCTTTCATCCCGCAAAAAAGTACTGTTCCCGAGGAAAACAACAATAACGTCCTTATGATAATAGATGGCGCCACGTGTCTTTCGAATCATGATTGAATTATAACCCGAATTCATAGTCAGTCTAAATTAACGCGAGCGAAGTCGCGGGCAAAAGCTAGTATATTATAATACTTTTCTTTAATAGGGCGGAATCGAAACCACTAACAATTAGCAAATTTTTATACTGTCTCCTGATTGGCCGGTTTCTATTATCGGACACTTTATTAAAAAGATGCATATTTGATTTAACAAAAGCAGCCTCGAAAATATATATATATAATATAGCTTGAGGTGCTACTGGAATAATTATTTTGTGCTCTTTGCGTTAATTTAATAATTTTCCGAAACCTGCGGAAAAATTAATTCTATATAATTTAATAACCTTAACTTCTAAAAGCTGAGCAGTGTGATCAGACAATCCAAAGTGCAAAACTTCAGATTTACCTTTTAATTTAGAGTTGCATGCAAAATTATTCAAACAAGTATTACTGACCAGCCTGGTGGACTGTTGCAGTTCTAATTTAAGATTGTAGCCCAAAAGAAAGTATTCAAAGTCTAGTGTCAAGTTATTTCTTTTAAGCGTATCTATATTGGGGGACTTCAATATATTCGCATGACTATTTTTCTATCAGATTTGGTACATAGCTTCTTCAAAATAATCTCTAACTTTTCATTAACACACACTTTCCTGCTAATTTCTCACATCGCACTTTACACTTTTTATTTGTTTGTTTTATTTTACTATTTTACTTGTAGGTATATGTTGTGTTGTGTGCTTTGTAGTCTGTGCTAAATAAACGTATTTTCTTTCTTTCTTTTCTTTATTAAAAGACATTTAAGTTATTTAACTTTGGTGGCCTATAAATACAAATAATAATTACACTTTGTTTCGTAAGTTCTATGCCGTATCATTCAATAACATTGGGTATGGAATAACGAGAGACATCCAAGTTTGACAGTATACTATATAGGTATAATATGATATATATATATAACATATATAATACTCTATTCATTCTATTAGTCCAAATCATTGTACAAAACAGTAAGCAGTGGTGGCCCAGTGGTAACGGCCGCGACTTACGAGTTATGGGTCGTAGGTTCGAACCCAGACAAGCGCTATAATATGTGTAAATTATTACATTACCACTGCTCTCAAAATGGTAAAGGAAACCATCGTGAGGGAACCGGCATGTCCTAGAACCAAAAATTCGAAGACATGTGACATACGACCAACCCGCACTGGGCCTGTGTGGTGGATTATGGCCCACTCCTTCTCACCGAGAGGAGGCCTGTGTCGCAGCAGCGGGAACATTACAGACTGATTATCATAGTAAATAACTTATAAAAAAAAATACCATTTTCTCAAACATGCATGGAAATATTGTCAGTATTTTCGAAAAAAGAACACGCGAAGTATCGAATTTACGGACAAAGAAAATCAAATCCACTACTGGAGCGTTTTTGAATTTGGAACATTACAGCGCTCCCGCAATGTTTTATGAAACGGTTTGCTGGTGTTATTAAATTAATACTCTTTGATTGGATCTCTTTTATCGTTCTTGGCATACCAAAGTAAGTCTCTCTGCTTAATACAAATTGCGTTCACGTGGCTGTATAGATAAATGCGTTTGCCTTTCGATACAGGTGATAAATAAAAAAATTGGCGACAAAGCTGAAAATTCATCTTGATTTGTTATTTACTTACTTCCTTAATAAATATAAATTTAATAATCAAAATGAATTCCAACGGTTCAGAGAGTAAAATGGAGATTGATTGTACTCCACCAGATTTAAGATCAGAAGCCAAATGGACAATGGAAAACCAATTGGCAAAATTGGCAATGAAAATTGAAAATTAAATGTATAATATAAAAAGTATGTTTTATTTCCCTGCATTCTTTGGAGAAAAGCAATTGATATGCCTCGGCGGAAATGGCAATTGCCTGTCTCGTATTAGTAAAGTCCTCGCCTACGGCTCGGCCTTCAAACTCATACTCGACCTGCAGTTGCCTATTTCACGGCCTTTGCCATAATGTACTTTTTTTGTATGTGTACCTTTTATTGAACCGCAAATTAACCAACATAACACGAAGTCTAATTTATAACCACAAAGTGCGTATGATTGTCATACGATGCCTCGGAAATGTAGGCCCAACATACATTGTGGTGAAACTTTAGCGAAGGGCCCGACTAAAGGCTCCCACAGACAGGCGCGACGCGTCAGCGCTACACAAAGGCGCCGCTCGTCGCGCGCCACGCGGTGCCTTTGTGTCGGGCGTCACGTCGCGCCGGTGTGTACGAGCCTTTATTCTTTAATGATTTAACTTGGTAACTCCGTACCTATAAACAGCCGTTCAGCGGAGTACAATGAAGCAGGGTAAACTCTGCTTCGGTTAGTTAAATTAATCAATATTTTACGTAAATAGATAGTAGACAGAAGTCCCTACTAATTATACATTATAATTTCGTATTCATGGGGTTACTAAGTCGCCATAGTCCTATAGCATGTCAATATGAAACCTTGACCCCGGTCCTAGTTAGGGGTCGAGACCTCACTGATGTAACGTGTACTGAAGTTTTGGATATAAATTACTGTGATGTTCACCACGTAATAGGAAGTATTCGTGTAGGTAAATTAAAGAACAATTCACTGTACAACAGCAGAGGTCATACGTCCGCATCGTTCGGGCGCCAGCAAACAACTGACCACTAGAGATGAGTCCGAAATCATGTCACATGTAAAAATCATCGATATTTTTAAATCATTTCACCGTGCAATGATAGCGACAAAATCATCAATGCCTAAATCATTACTTGAATGAACGTGACCTTCGGTGATTCGGAAGGGCCGTCTCGGGCGCTGCGAAATGCGACGTTGCGAGGCTGCGCGTCACGCGTACGGCGTAACTAATGATAATTTAAAATTGATTGATTTTGATTTGATAAGATAGTTTTTTTTTTTTTTTACTAATGTTATTTAGCCGTTCCGCGATCATTTCAGCACTCATCATTGAAGTGACGTGATCTTAAAACTCGACTAAAAATCATTGATGATTTTATCATTGTTCTGGTTATCGATATTTTATTGGCATTGTCATGCAGTCATTGATACAGAAAAATCATTACTCAGCCCATCTCTAGTGACCACTCTGCGGGCGTGCGCCGCCTGCTGCACTAGTTTATCATGAATATTAGATGAAAAGTGAAGTGTTATGCGATTTTGGACTGTGTGGTGCAGCTGTTAACTCGCCTTAACCTGCCCAGTACATCACTTATCTTGCAAAGTTGTAAATGCTTATGGTACCTATTGGGTACTGATGAGAAAGCCCCAATATTGCAGTGCCTCGGAGATGGTTTTTTTTGCAATACGCTGCACAATAATTATGTCGATAGTTTCAATGGGATCATGTGGGAAAAACTGGAACGGACCAGGGTAGCATGTCACCAGAGAGGAGACTCGTACTCAGTAGTGGATAGACCAAAGCTGCCAGATATGATGATGATGTGGAAAAAGGCAGCATCTACGTGACACGTGACAGCTCCAACAGCACTGTAACATCCTACTTTCTCATTTAAATTTTTAGTAGAATTAACAGAAACAACTTTAAATAAGGTGACATCAAAATCAAAATCAAAATATTTTATTTCACATAAATCTACATGGGCACTTATGAAACGTCAGAAGCTAGGTGCACGGTTCCAATTGGTTGTTTCCTATGGAGAAGAGCCGGCAAGAAACTCCACGATTACTCTTTTAAAATAAGGGGCTTTTACAATGTTTACAAATTAGAGTGTTATTAGGTATGGGAGGACAGTGTAGGTCTGTCAACAAGTAACAGGTACTCAACAAAATAGAAAAAGGTCTACAAATCTACAGTCAGTTAGGCCTACAACGTTCTCAAATTCACAAAATTTGGAAGAATCTATATAAAAGATAAATAAAATAATAAAAATACAAGCCTATTTAAACCAAATGGCATAATAACAACACAACTGCAACAAATTTGAATAAAAATCCTGTCTACAAAAGCCATAAGTAAAGATTTGAAATAAGAATTGGAGATATATAATGTCAAATAATGAAAAGAAGAAAGTAAAAAAATTTTTTTTTTTTTTTAAATAAACTTCTTAATTTGGGAGCAGTTAATAGCCATTTACATCGTGATGCCGTTAATGAGGTACCAGGGAAGCCACATGTGCGGAAGGAATTATTGCCAAACTTCCTTGTTTTCAACGTAGTCTTTAATCATAAAATATGCATTTTTGATAAGGATACGTTTGATGTGTGTTTTGAACTTTCCATCGCTAACTTCTGTAACTGGCTTTGGCAACTTGTTATAAAAGCGGATACTGTTTATAAGAAATTACTTGCTTGTAAAGTAAGTAAAGTAAAATTAAGTAATAATAATAGTAATCTTTCCCTTATTAACTAAAGTTAATATAAATTTCGGTATCACGATTTCATTTTTACTACGTGTATTTATATTATGGAAATCGCTTCTCATTTTGAAAAGTCCTAAGCTTTTGCGAACATACAAAACACTTTCTAGGATATAAAGAGAAGGCAGAGTTAGTTTATCAATTTCTTTGAATTTGTTTCTAAGAAACTCGCGAGGACCGCTCTTTTGTAAAATGAAAATTGAATCTACGTCAGCTGCCGATCCCCACAGCGGAACGCCATAAGACATAATACTGTGGAAATAAGCAAAGTATAATAACCTAGCAGTGGCTATATCAGTCAACTGCCTTATTTTTCTTACTGCATATGCAGCTGAACTTAATCTATCTTTTTTTTTTTTTTTTTTTTTTTTTTTTTTTTTTTTTTTTTTTTTTTTTTTTTTTTTTTTTTTTTTGGGTGGGAAATCATCAAATGACCTCTCCCGCTCTGGGCGGAGCGGAAGGGCGTGTCAGACTCTTACTGACTAAAACCCACCCGTGTTCCTTCAGTTGCCTGTGCGCCAGGGCCACGGTAACTCTTTCGAACAATCCGCAGCCCCGGCAGGCATCGGTCCTGTCGGACCCCGTCAATTTTGCTGACATCTCTTTGAGGCGCGCGTGGAACACGACGCGCCGTCGACCCGGGCCTGGTCCTTACCGGACGGCGAGCTGCCCATTGCTCGCCGTCCGCAAGCCCGCGCCTACGGTGGCCGGGAGTCGGCAATCGACTCCCGACGCCCAGGGTGTCTCCTCCTCCTGCGGCGGCTAGGGGCGCGAGGGCGCAGAGATTGCCTCTCCCTTTCGCGCTCCGCCTCCTCCTTCGCGAGCATTACTGCTTTGCAGAAGGAGGTGACGGCTTCCCATTCCCTCTCGCTCCGTACCATGGCCTGAACCAGGGCCGGACGCGAGAGGTCGCCGCCGCCGATCGCCGCCACGAGGACACGGCGGTGCTCCGCCCAAGCCGGGCAGACCTCCACCGTATGCTCCACCGTGTCCTCCGGTCGATCCACGCAATGATAACACCCGGGCGTTTCCTCCCGCCTTATCCGAAACAGGAACCTCCCGAA
This sequence comes from Dryobotodes eremita, assembly GCA_917490735.1. Classification (NCBI taxonomy): domain Eukaryota; kingdom Metazoa; phylum Arthropoda; class Insecta; order Lepidoptera; family Noctuidae; genus Dryobotodes; species Dryobotodes eremita. The sequence continues at coordinate 2,260,036 of OU823247.1, read as the reverse complement.
ACAGCCATGTCCGGTGAGGACCTGCGTCAGGCGGAAGGTGAGGACGCCGTGGCGCCTCTCAAGCCACTCCTCAAAGAGGGGTCTTACCGCCGCAATTGTGGCGTGCCCTGCGCTGGGTTGCGACAGTCGCACTCTCCATGCCGCCATGAGATCCCGCCGGAGCTCTGTCCGCTGTGCCGTGATTTCTCGCGGCAGCGGAGTTACGCCCCGGCGTTTCGCCTCCTCGCGCCACTCCCAAACGTGCGCGAGGACCTTTGCCTCCAGATCCCACGGCGGCAATCCGGCAAGGAGGCTCGCCGCCTCGCAGAAGACCGTGCGGTATCCCCGTACCATCCGGATGGCCATGACCCTTTGGGACGCTTTCAACCGGCGGGCTGGCCGGAGCCTTAGCGAACCCACCCACACCGGTGCCCCGTAAAGGGCCATGGACCGCACGACCCCCGCGTAGAGCCTCCGGCAGGAGGCGTTTGGCCCCCCCAGATTGGGCAAGAGCCGCTTCAAAGCAGCCCCGGCCCGCTGGAGTCTGGGAGCCAAACGTCGGAAGTGCTCGACAAAGTTCCACCGGCTGTCGAGGACGAGTCCCAGGTACTTCATCGTCGACTCGACGCCGATGTGAACCCCTCCTACCGTTATTTGGGAACCCGACAGTGGCGCGTTCCGAGGACCATGAAAACACATGGCCTCGGACTTGTGCAAGGCCACCTCGAGTCCCAACTGCCGGATCCTCTCAACGACTGTCGCAACCCCGCGTGTCATTAGTTCGGCCGCCGCCTGGTGCGACCTCCCCTGCGCCAGGACCAGCGTGTCGTCAGCGTAGCACACCACGCTGACGCCGCTAGGGAGGTCGGCGCGCAGCACCCAGTCGTACCCGATGTCCCACAGATGCGGCCCCAAGACCGATCCCTGTGGGACACCGCACGACATCTCTCGCCGGTTCCATTCTCCCTGGTGACCGGGGTAGATAATTGCTCTATCCGCCAAATAGGCCTCGACTACACGACAGAGATAGGTCGGCATCCGGTGATACCGGAATGCCTCCTGGATGCAACTCCAGGGCAGGGTATTGAAGGCATTGGCGATGTCTAGAGACACCGCCAAGACGACCCCACCCCGGGCCACAGCATCCCCCGTCGTGAGGGCTCGCACGCGCATGATGGCATCCACCGTGGAGCGCCCCCTGCGGAAACCAAACTGGCTCTCCGCCAAATCCGGCCCCACCCGCACCAGCTGCCCGACGAGGCGGTCTGCAATGACTCTTTCAAAGAGCTTGCCCACCTCGTCGAGCAGCACGATGGGCCGGTAAGCGGACGGAGAGTCCGCCGGGCGCCCCGGTTTCTTAATGAGGACCAGTTTCCCCGTCTTCCAACGAAGTGGGAACTGGCCCTCCTCCAAGCATGCGCTTAGGAGCCCTCTTAGTCGAGGCCCGAGAGCCTCCGAGGCCAGGACCCAGGCTTTTCCCGGTAAGCCGTCGGGTTCTGGGGCGGTATTTTTGGCACTCAGCCTGCGTACCGCCGCTCTCAACTCTACCTCGGTCACCTCAGGAGCAACGTCGTCATCGTCGGTCATGTGGTCCGCAGTTGGCACCGCAGGAGGCGGAGCCATGGGCGGGGGAGTATGCCCCCCCCGCGAAGGGAACAAAGCGCTCACCACGCCCTCCACGAGCTGGGGCCGGAGACTCTGCGTCAGCGGGGGAGCCCATGGGCGGAGTTTCTCCCGCACCACCTTATATGGGCGTCCCCACGGGTCCCTGTTCAGAGTCCCCAGCGACTCCTCACGGGCCAGTCCCCTGGCCCGCAGGATCTCCGCTCGGAGGGCGGTCTTCGCCGCTCTGTAACCCTCGTACAGCTCCGCCTGAATGGCTTCCGTATCCGAAGGGCGGATACGGAGCCTGCGGTGCCTGGTGTACAAGCGTCGCGCGGCAACGCACGCCTCGCGCAGAGACGTCAGTTCCGGCGACCACCAGTACACCTGGCGCCAGGCACGTCCGGGCTGGACCCGGGGCATTGCCACGTCACAAATCTCGGACATGGCCTCCCGGAACCACTCCGCCTCGACGTTGATGTCTGCAGGCCTGTCCGGTGGTGACACCCAGGCCTGCACGATCGAGGCTTCCAGGAGGAGCTCCCAGTCCAGCTTCTTCAGCGCCCACCGCGGACCACTCGGGGCCTGTCGGACCAGCGCGCTCGAGGTCTGGGCGGAGACGTCAAACCGGATGTACCGGTGGTCGGAGTACGTCTCCACCCCCTCCATGACGCGCCAGTCAATGACACGCAGTGACAGAGCGGGGCTGGCGAACGAGATGTCCACCACTGACTCGCCCCGCATCCGCACACACGTGGGGACAGAACCCCGGTTTAGGACGACCAGGCCTGTCTCCAGAGCCCAGTCCTCCACCATCCTGCCCCGTGTGTCCGTGTACCGGGAACCCCAAGCCGTGTTCTTGGCATTGAAGTCCCCGAGTACGAGCACGGGCAGGGTATGGTACCCGACGACGACGACTCTCAACTCCGCAAGGGAGTTGTGGAACTCGGCGAGAGTTCGGTTCGGGGAGAAGTATACCCCTACCACAACAATCTCCCCGAACCGTGCTGCCACGCAACCCCGTCCCCTCTTGACTGCCTCAAGCGACGGGGTACCGGTGGCGGCCGACGAAATGAGGGTCACTGAGCCGCTCAGGTCCTCCACCCAGTCATCCCTGGGCGGGACAAAGTACGGCTCAGCGACCACGGCGATGTTGATCGACCACTGCGCCATGCTCTGGAGCAACAGATCCTGAGCAGCGGCGCAGTGGTTGATGTTCGCCTGGAGGAGGCGTAATGGGGCCATTATTGGCACTCCATATCAGCCCCCTCCCGAGCCCCCTGTGAGGGCCCTGCCGCGGTGCTTGCGGCGGCTACGACGATTGGGGCGGCAGCGGTGGCGGCAGTGGCGGCGGGTGCGGCAGTGACGGCGGTGGCGGAGGGCTTGCCCCTGCCCCTGGCTTTGGCGGGTGGAGCGCAGGCCTTACTCCCAGCCCGGTGATCGGCCGGCTTGCCAGCTGCCGCACATAAAAAGCAGTGCGGCGTGGCGTTGCACGAGCCGGCCTTGTGACCGGGCTGACCGCAGCGGAAGCAATGATCGCTGCGGTCCACCTCCGAGGTGCATTGCACTCCCACGTGGTTGCCCACTTGGCAGCGGAAGCACCTCAGAGGTCTGGGTTCAAGCAGTTTCACCTGCGCGGAAACCCAGCCCACCAGGAGCCTTTGGCCCTCCCCGGCGACTTTCCTGGCCGCCGCCACGGGGCAGCTCACCGTAACGGCTCGCATCCCCTTGTGGTCAGGACGGATGGTGCCCGCTCTCACCTGTTCGGCAGAGCAACCCCCAGTCCTGACGACGGCGGCCACCACTTCAGCCTCCGTCACACAGTCGTCCAGGCCCAGAATGCGCATATCGATGCACTTGGTGGGCCTGGTCACTCGGGCCTCGTCCGCATTTAGGGACGCCCTGAGCCTTTCGGCCAGGGCGTCAGCGGTCGGGCCGCTCGCCGCACCGGGCACCTCTAGCATCCGGGCCCCGGTCGCAGTGACCCTCACCCGGATGCCATTGGTGACGCCCAGCTCCTGCAGGTTCACCGCCGCCCTCGCCTTCGTGAGCACGTCGCGGTAGGACACGCCCTTCTTTTCCGCTTCCGGCTGTAGTGTAATCACTACAGCTGCGGGCTTCGGGGCGCGGAGCCTAGCCGCGACGCTTCGCTCCTTGCGCCGCTGCCGCCTCTCCCTCCTTTTGGCCGCCCTAGATGCCTTACCCGCCTTCCTCTTCTCTCCGGCCACTTGCCATTCGGCGTCAGCCGGAGGAGCATTAGGAGGCGGGGGGGGCGGCCGTCTCGCCGCCGGGGCTGGGGCCCTCGCCGCCTGCGTAGCCACCCCACCCTTCTTGGGCAGGGGCGGCTTCGCGGGATCTGATGCTGGCCCGCCTTTCGACCGCCCTGCCGTTCCTGGCTTGGCCGCAGCGGCGGCAAACGATACCTGCCGGCTCGCCGATAGCGGGGGGCGCAGGACAACGGCCTCCAGAGCGGAAAATCGGCTCTGGAAGGCAGCCAGCTCCCGCCGCACCAGGGTCAGAACCCGGTCTTCTGCAGGCACCGGCATCGGCCGGCCCTGCCCATGTTGCGCCCCCGCCTCTGGTACTTCTCGGGGGCCGGCTGCCCGGAGGCCGGCCAAGTCCGCTCGGAGCTCCTCGTTCTCCTTACGGAGAAGCTCCATGGCGGCTGTCAAGCGGGCGACCTCAGCCCGCATCTCAGACATTCCATCCGACGGAGGCCCAAGGTGGAAGGCCTCCGCTGCCGCCATAATAGAGGCCGTGGCAGTGGGTATGACCTTGTCTTTAGAGGACTGAATCCTCTTCAAGGCCACACCCTTGATCGCAGCTACCACGACCTCCTCAAATTTGGCCACCCGCTCTGACTTGGAGCCGCCAGCGGTGTTCGACTCACCGCCTGACGACTCGGAGATGTCCACCCTGCGTTGCGTGTCCTCCGTGGCGAGCCTATCAGCTCGTTGGTCCGGCTCGGCTCGGCTGGTTTGGCTCTGCTCGCTGGCCTCCTGAGCAGCGAGCCCTCTGCCCGCAGCCTTTTCGCGAACGCCACTCCGCCGACAGATCTTCCCGATTTTACGGGCGGAGCTCCTCCCGCCATCAGAGGATGACCCCTGGCCATCCCCTGGTTTGGGGCGCTTCTGGAAGAGCCTTCGGTTCTTCAAAGCATCTCCCATTACCACGCGCTCCGGGCTCTTGAAAGAGCCCCTTGCGCCCGACGCAGCATCGGACTCCGATCCCGCATCGCTCCTCTCCTCTCCACTGCTCTCTTGTTGGTGTTTTTTGTTGTTATTAGGTTCCATAATTGTTCCCACGAGTATGGGGGATCTAAAAGGTCATTCCCAGGTTCACCCCCTGTCCCTAGGCAAGTGTTCATTTGTTTCCCAACCAGAGGGTCCACTGGTACTCTGGCTGGGGGTGCGCTAACGACTGATGCACCACCTACAACTGGAAAGTTGTAGATGACACTACTCCTCAGCCATTCATACCCTCGCCGCGCACCAGAACTTGATATTAGAGGAATTTTTTATAGAGGTTATCTTCCTCGCGGCCCGGGCGGTTAAGCCAAGACCCTCGACCCCCGTCAAAAGTCAGAGACATGACGTTGACGATCTTCGGGGCTACGAGACTAACGGTGGCAGAAGGAGCAGACTCCTTCCTGCCTGCCCGGCGGCAGGGTTAGTGCACACCGAGCCCGCTCTTACTCCGCCGCTATGCGTCTCTGCTGAACAGAGATACACACGTTGGAGCGTTCCTCCGACAGGATATTAGCGTACGGGCAACAAGACCCCTTAGGCACAGAGTACCTAATGGAGAGTTATTGCCCGCACCCCAGGGTGCACCGTCCCGAAGACTGGCCTTTCCCCCAGACGCATCCAAGGGAAACTCCAGCCCACGGACACACGGGGAGGTTTCCTGTCCTAGCACCCCAACTTAATCTACCTGAAAGAGCTCTAATGTGGGCGTCCCATTGCAATTTTGAATCTAAAGCAATTCCTAGAAATACAGTTTCCGTAATAACATCTAGTTTCTTGCCATAAAGTTTTAAATTTAGACCCACTTGGGGTACATTTGGTAATGAAAACTTAAGACATAGTTTTGTTCGCATTAAGTAAAAGATTATTAGCTGCGAACCATTTCGAAAGAACTGCCAGACTATCGTTGACATGTAAGACATCCGTATCTTATCTATCTATTTTAAAAATAAGAGAAGTGTCATCACTGTCATCAACGAATAAAATTATATCCGATAAGTTAGCCATCAAATTCAACATCAGATTCAATCGCTAACTATTTATTATGTCTGTTATGGTTTCAATTAGTCCCGACGCTAATTACCTAATTGTAGCTGTACCAGTAGGTACAGCTACAATTACAATACATTGGAGATCAAACCATGTCTGTACATAGGCCGGTATATAGCTTATTGTATAGTACATACGTGTAGTAAGTACTGGAACGAGACTCGTAATTGGAAGGTCAATCGAACTCATTGACTTAGCCCACGTTCGCACGGACGTAAAACATCGCGGCGGAATAAAAACGCGGGCCGCGCTAGGAATGGAACAAATAGAAAGCGATATATCTGTGCACACGGCCGCGATTTACTATCGCGCGGTGTTCGAGTTTCAACGCTCGGCGTTGAGCATTGAATGAATACGACTAGAGGTGGTCGTTGAATCAATAAACTGTTTTTTTTAACGACTTTTCATTCGTCAACGAGGTAACTGTTAATTGTCAATGAAATAACAGGTTGAAAATATTAGCTGTTAATTTACGTCAACGCACAAGACGCATTAGTTCAATAGTCATTATTTCATTCAGTTCCAAAAAAAAAACAGTTGGAAATATAAACTGTTAATTTACGTCAACGGCTCAACGGATTATTTCATTATAATTTCATTAATTTCTGAGAATCAACTAGTATGCGAAACGAATACTTCCGAACGTTACCGATTGAACATACAAAACCTGTTAATAATTTAACAGCTTTTTTAACCTGTTGACCATTAATGATTAACAGTTAAATTACATTAACCAAAAAACCGTCAATGACCCATCCCTAAATACGACATACGAAGTTCTGTACTTGTGTTCCCACACTTCCCACGGACGCGAAAAAATCGCGCGCGTTAGTCAGTACCAAAGGTCTGAAAGTTACTTACAATTACTCTTTGGTCAGTAACGCGCGCCGGCTCGTAGGGGGCGGACGTACCTACTCAAATGTACTCCGTGGACGTAGTGTAAAGTCAAGGCAAAACATTGGAATTATTCCAATGTTTTATTTACAGAATAATCAGTAGATAATGAAAGTAATTTATTTGAAGTTATTTATCGGACGTCTTTCACTTTCTTTTACAAATTTTTGAGAAGATTTATATATCTTCTTACATCTACCATTAAGTACCATTACAGGATAGCGCAATACGATAAATGTGCTTATCCTTTATTTTCTTTATCGATACTAACTGATGACAAATTCCTTCCAAGAAGCCTGAGCTTTTAAGTTAATATATTCCAGGGATTCAAAAACGAAACAAGATAATAAAAGTTAATAAATTTTAATTTTATTCACTTACTTATATGAAAATTCAAAGGAATGCTTTTGGTAAGACATAAAGAATTACGTATTTCAGGGGTTTTGTAAAATCATCTCCGAAGGGAGTAAAATAGTGGATGATTAAAAAATTCACATGTATTTAATATTAAATTTTTTGTGTACCTCTTTTTAAGGGATTGGAAATGTAGTCTATCTCCTACCTTTCACGCCTTAACGGCTGAACGGAACTGAAGGAATGGCATACGGATAGTCCGTTACCTGGGTTAGGACATAGGATACTTTTTAGCGGGCGAAGTCACGGACATAAGCTAGTAATTAAATATATAGACGATAATAATATTAAAATTTTGGTTTTCTTGGACAATAAATAATTATAACACTCATTTACCAACAAGTCTTACCAAGGAATATCGTATTACCTAGTAACTGGGTTGTGGAGGTCAGATAGGCTGTCGCTTCATATTCAGCTGCATCCGGTTAGACTGGAAGCCGACCCCAACATTGGGAAAAGGTTAGGCAGATAATTCTGATGATTTACCTACACGATGCAACTTTCTTGCCTGTGTGTGACATACAATGAAATTAAAGCAACAAATTACTTGCACCGTCTAAACAGCGTTTAGATAATGATGCATCGTGTGAGTCAGTGTTAGGGCTATGATTGACTTGCTTTTGCCCGCGGCTTCGCCCGCGTAGATGTCGGAAATTATCCCACGGGAACGTACTACCGGGATAAAACGTATCCTACATGTTAATCCAGGTTATAAACTATCTGTTTTCCAAATTCCATCCAAATCCGTTCAGTAGTTTTTGGTTGAAAGAGTAACAAGCATCCATCCATCCATCCATCCATTCATCCATCCTCACAAACTTTCACTATTACTATACACGGTCAGTTCTACCTTCAGATCCGTCTGATCTAAACAGATTTGCTGGGTATGTAATAGGGGGCGACTCTATCGCCATTGCCATGAACCCGGAACAAATCCCAGAATCCAGGTTGCTAGTTCTTTTTTCTTTGTTATTGTTAATTTTGTTAGTTTTAAATGCTCCTTTTTTTAGTTTTACTCTCTGTATTTCCTGTGCGTGTACCAAATAAAATATTTTTCTTTCTTTCTTTCTTTATTGAGATATTCTAAGTAATGACCCAATACCACTTTGCCCTAGGAATCTATCCAAAAAACCTTTAGCTCTCGTACGCACGGGCGATATTATATTGCGCACTGCATTTTTAACGCACTGCTTAGCGCCGAGAGTTGAAGTTCCAAAAGTACGGTTTTTTGACGTGCTGGAATGCGCTCTATTGCGTTTCTCAACGTCCGGCTGAATATGAAGTGTGCGATAAAAAATCGTCCGTGCGTACGAGGGCTTACTCAGCACTCGACCAACGAGGGAGTCCAGTGATTTACAGGCTTATTTTATTCACAACAATGACAAAGCAATATCGATCGTCTTGAGGAGATGATAATATCTTATCACAAAACCTGTTTACACACAGACATTATTTTAATTCCATTCACGTGCAATGCCCTAGTTATCACTTCGCAAGTATAAACAATATCTGCTCTATAACAGACGATCCAGAATTTATTCTGTTTGTTAAAGAATAAAGTGGATAATTGCTTGGTAATGAGCTTGACCCTCGAAACTTTCAACTTTATCAATTGAAGAAATTATTATTGTCAGTTCTATTATTAGAAAAAAGCGATATGGGGTCCCAGAAACATTTTTTTTTTTGGTAATGTCTACCAATGCAGACTAATTAATAGATAGAAAATATAAGTTGAAGTTACCCCCACCAGTGTATTCTACCTACTTAAATCGTCTGTTAAATTAGGCCCATCATCCACGACGTTACTCAACAATAACGCGTTACTAACTCAAATCACCAATGAGCACAAACTAATTAATAACGCGTAAGTCGCGTCGTGAACGGATCACCATTGTAAGTCACGTCGTGTATGGACCACTATTGTAAGTCGCGTCGTGTACGGACCACTATTGTAAGTCGCGTCGTGTACGGACCACTATTGTAAGTCGCGTCGTGTACGGACCACTATTGTAAATCACGTCGTGTACGAACCAAAATTGTAAGTCACGTCGTATACGGGCCACCATTGTAAGTCACGTCCTGTACGGGACACCATTGTAAGTCACGTCGTGTACGGACCACCATTGTAAGTCACGTTGTATACGGCCTACTATTGTGAGTCGCGTCGTTTACGGACCAACATTGTAAGTCACGTCGTGTTCCGGCCGCCATTGTAAGTCACATCGTGTACGGACCACCATTGTAAGTCACGTCGTATACGGACTACCATTGTAAGTCACGACGTGTATGGGTCACCATTGAAAGTCACTTTGTGTACGGACCACCATTGTAAGTCACGTCGTATACGGACCACTATTGTAAGTCACGTCATGGACGGACCAGCATTGTAAGTCGCATCGTGTACGGACCACCATTGTAAGTTGCGTGGTTTACGGACCACCATTGTAAGTCGCGTCATGGACGGACCAGCATTGTAAATCGCGTCGTGAACGGACCAGCATTATAAGTCGCGTGGTTTACGGACCATCATTGTAAGTCGCGTCATGGACGGACCAGCATTGTAAGTCGCGTCGTGTACGTACCACCATTGTAAGTCGCGTCGTGTACGTGCCATCATTGTAAGTCGCGTCGTGTACGGACCACCATTGTAAGTCGCGTCGTGTACGGACCAGCATTATAAGTCGCGTCATGTAAGGACCACCACTGTAAGTCGCGTCGTGTATGGACCACCATTGAAATACTACTTACTATTGTGTACTACTCATTAGTGATTTAAGTTTGTAACAAGCTACTTTTGAAAAGCTTCGGTGACTACGGGCCTTAGTCTTGAAAGAATACACAAGTTACCTATTAACTATACATGTCATACTAATGATCTATGACACACTATATATCCCTCTATTTCCTCTTCACTTAAGTCTGTTTGCCCGTGCGCAGTCGTAACAATCACAGTCAGCTCCCGGCGCGCGACACATATCAACATGATTCTCGAAATATTATTATTTCTACTAACAACCCTAGTAGTGTACTATATCTACAGTTATAAACAAATAAACAACTTCTTCAAACAACGCGGCGTGAAACATTTCCCAGGCCTACCGTTTTTCGGTAATATGTATAATTCAACGTTCTTGAAAAAGCATTTTCTGGATGAAATTCAAGCTATACATGATGCGTTTCCGGATGAAAAGTGAGTAGTTTTCATTTGATTTAATTGGTAAATGCATACCGTGAAATATGCCAACTTTGCCAATTAAGGTATCTTTGCCCTAAAAGCAATTTATAAGCAAATCTAGCGGAATTGCTTACAAACTGCTTTTAGGGCAAAGATACCTTGATGCCAACTTCGCCAATCAAAGTATCTTTGCCCTAAAAGCGATTTATATTTGCTTATATATGCTGGGAAAAGATACCTTGATTGGCAAAGTTGGCATATTTTACCGGTAACCTGTTTCTTAGGTGTACCTAATAGGTTTTAAAGATAATTTATTTTTCATAAGAACTTATATAACAATTCACTTAAAATGAGATACAAAGTGCGTACATCTAAATAATAGTAGTATACTCGTATTTGCCTCTGGCGTGTTGGCGATAGTACAGGGTACGTACATGTTTCCAAAGTTTTGCTTTAAATATGTTTATACTATCACACTTCTTTAAGTCCTCCGGTAAATTATTGAACAGCTGTGCTCCCTCAACCAATATTGTTATTTTGCCGTAATTAGGACGTGCACATGCAGTCATTAGTTGAAATTTGTTTTTACTTCTTGTGTTGTATGTTCTTGTTTTTTTTATGTAGTTGTATGTTTGATTGTACGGAATTCGTGGTGATTTTTTTTTAATGAGAATGCGGGTGTAATGTTTGTAAAGTACACACACACATCATTTATCAGGTTCATTTAGTAGGTTAGTTTTTTCGTATAATCAAAATCCAAATCAAATTTATTTCACATAAACCTACATGGGCACTTATGAAACGTCACAAGCTGGGTGCACGGTTCCAATTGGTCGTTTCCTATAGAGTACGGGTAAACAAAATCGTTTAATTTTATGTAGCAGAGACTATATCATAAACATAAAATATAACATCACGCCTGTATGCCCTGAAGGTTTAGGCAGAGGTGCAGCTATGTACAATACAATTGCACACCATAAACATTAACACCATAAACATAAACACCTTAAACATAAACACCATAAACATTAACACCATGAACATAAACACCATATGCAATAACCTTAAAAATATTTTGCACAACTTTTGTTGAACCGTAGGTAGCAGCGAAGCAGGTGTTCCTGTAGTTACCTACCTATTTGTTTACCATGTTTGTAGCATCCATTAGTAAAATACTATCTTGTTTTTAAAACAAACAACTTAATAATTCTTATTGCTGACTAACTTTGTTTGCTATATTTAATAATGCTCCAAGGATAAATAAATTACCTAAGACTTAGGAATTAATGAGGATAATGTATTTTATGACATTAGTCATATTATATACACTTTCCTTATTTTTTTATTGGAAGACCCACGGTAGTAAAAACCAATAGGAATATACTAGTGTTTTGTTTACCGTACTACCTGCAATTTTTTATAAAGATTTCTTTGGTGCAATAATGCGTCAAAGCACTACTGTGTCGCCACAATGCAATGGTGATATTTGCTAGTATATGTATGTAATCCCGGGCTCTTCCCTATGGAAATAGATGGAACTACAGAACACCACGAGTAACAATGCTTACATCCTTTGAAAGACGATTATCGTCTTCCTTGATTCGTCCACGTGTAACTACCTATTATGGTCACACACGCGCACCGGCTGCAAATTTTTGAAGGACTTTTTTGAAGGATAAAATTGTATATTCTTCTAGGGGGTCACTTGTGTGTTTTCGACGCCATTTTCCAAAGTGTCAATCTAAAGTTATTCAGTAATCTTCGGAAAACCTAATGAGACAGCTTATTTTAAGTATCTTTCTTATTTTATGTCCGAATAAAAAACAGAACTAAGTTTAAAATAACTTTAGTTTGTACACACCATTCATTGTCATTCTCATTGGCAGCAATGTTCCACCCACTGCTGAGTGTTTTAGGCTTACTTCCTTTTGTTCCATGCTTCCCTGGTCCGTGCGCAACATAATCATGGTCATATATTTTCAGATACGTGGGTTTCCTGGAGTTCACATTGCCGGTACTCTTGATCCGGGATCCTGACCTGATCAAGTCCATCACCGTCAAAGACTTCGACCATTTCACTGATCACAGGGAGTTTTTCACCGAAGAGTCGGATCCTCTGTTCGCTGGCAGTCTGCTACTGATGAAAGGTAATAAAATAAAAAACAATCTAAGTTTTGTAACTAATAAACTAAAATAAAGTATATATTATAAAATATGGTTTTGAATACTGTGATTCCTCCCTAGAGGGGGGAGACACTCGGTCTAGCCTGAGACCAGCTTTGCTAACAGGCGTATAGCCTCCGCAAAGTGTTTGGTTGACACAGTTGGTTTAACCGATAATTGAGGCCACAGCTCGGTCAAGATTGGCTTGACAATTAATGGAGATTGAGATTTCAAGAGCAGGTTTTTGTGATTTTTAATCTGGAATGCAGGCACGAGATATGTTTTTTTTGGTGTACTTTGCTTTTTAAGTAGTTTCCTCAAAAATACCGTCTTCAAAAGATTATCCTGGTATCTTACTCAAACTGCGCTCATCCGCAATTGGTTAACCAATGAATTATTCCGGCAACGATTTCCAGAGGTGTGTGTAATGGAGCAATCAAGTTTATTAAGTAGCTGCATATCGCTCAACATGATGTGGCGGTGCTCTAACAACAATTTGAAATTAAAATACTCATCAATTTATTGAACTACAAGAAATAAAATAAGCACTATAAATATATACAAATAAATAAAATTGATGTCTGTTGGTAATGTCAATATAACGCCCCAATCAGCCTATAATGTTCCCACTGCTGGGACACAGGCCTCCTCTCTTTGAGAGGGAGTTGGAACGTTGAGAACGTTGAGTGCAGAGTCGTCTTTGTCATTCATACCTGTGAGAGTCTCTTTCTGAAGCTTGATGTGCCATGCCATATCCACGCCCGAGTGCGATGAAAAAGGACGATATTATCAAATTTTTACCGTGTAAGAATGCTTGTATTAAGAAGCGGGCTTTCGGCCCCGTCTCCCGGTAAAGATCGCTGCAAGTTGATCTACGGAACACGGTTTACAGGTTTATTTTTGTGTGAGCGCGTAAGTTAACACTTATTTAACTCCCTCTTTTTTTTGTTGTTGTTTGGAAATCATCAAATGACTTCTCCCGCTCTGGGCGCAGCGGAAGGGCGTATCAGACTCTTACTGACTAAAACCCACCCGTGTTCCTTCAGTTGCCTGTGCGCTAGGGACATGGTAACACTTTCGAACAATCCGCGACCCCGGCAGGATCCGCGACCCCGGCAGGTCACGTAACACCCTAGGAGGCAAACCCAAACACTCAGCGAATTATATAACCATATACTTAGCTATATATCTCACGTGACTTTGACCCATTTGGGTGCGCAATTGCGCGCATGTATCGTCTGCATGCTTGTTATTGTAGCTCCCCTCCAAATGATTGGTTATTACACCAAGTCCCAAGCTGCGCATTGTCAGAATGTCATAAATTGCGGAATTATACGATCAACGCGATTGGACCCGGATACTCGAAGATAGCACCCGGTACAATCCCGAAACCAGCGAAAATGATGGGTATTTAATTGACCTATTTGGATCGCTTTCGGAGCGTGAGACCTACTATACGAAATATTCCTTCTATAAAAGAGGGGGGGGGTGTTCTCGGGCCAGCTTGTATGGTAGAATATTTTTTTTAGTTAGTTAAAATGTATATTTTCAGGTGAGAAATGGCGAGAGATGAGGACTACCTTGAGCCCAGCATTCACTGGTTCCAAAATGAAGTTGATGCTGCCCTTAATTATAGAAAACTCTCAGAATATTATCGAGTACCTACATGGTATGTACAAATGTATAACAGGGTGTAAAAATTAATGGAATTTGTAACAACAACATCATATTACGCCCACCATGCTGTAATCCCCGAAGGGTTAAGCAGAGGTGAGCCTATAGTACACCCACATTTCGCCAGTGATGTTTAAGCCCTATGTAATAGAGGGCGAGCCTATTGCCATAAACGGGGGAAAAATCCAGACTTCGGGCTACTACTGAGAAATTCCTGATGGAAAAACCCAATAACACTTTATCTGGGAATCGGATCCAAGACCTCATGCCCAGCGGGCGGTAGCGCTTGCAACCACTAGTCCAACGCAAAGTTTACAAAAACTTCAGACTCATAGAACGTTTCATTTTCTCGGATAATAAAGTGGTTCCTAATTATATTTCAGATCATCAATCTGAAAACATTGAAGTGGACGACCTGGTGCGTCGGTACACCAATGACGTCATCGCATCAGCTGGCTTTGGCCTCAAGATCAACTCTCTAGAGGATCGAGACAATGAGTTCTATAGAATTGGGAACAAAATCTTTGACTTCAACCTGAAACAGAGAATATTATTTATTTTAGCTACTTTGTTCCCTAAATTAGTAAGTGTCATTTCATGAGAAGTTTGACCAACAGTCAGTCCCAAAGGTTCTAGAAACATGGTAAATAACTAATGTATTTTTATATCATACAGAAACTAGGAGTACGTTTATTCCCCGAAAAAACATACAACTTCTTCAGAAATCTTGTGGCTGCTACCATGGAATATAGGAAGAAAGAACATGTGGAGCGACCCGATATGATTCAACTGCTCATGGAGGCTAAAAGAGGTAAATATCTACACGACAATCTGACAGAGTGCCAAATACGATTGGCAGAAACTATAGCAAGTCTTTACGTTGCCTATACCACCACAATGGTCTTCAAGCAGTGCGCCCTGCCTATCAATGCCCGACATACAGTGCCACTTGAGCTAGATGGCGACATATTCAAAGTCACTCAGGATGCTATAGACTGAGATATGCCCGGTGATTGTATGAAAATTGTACAGAAAAAAACCAAAGTCACCAACATCTACAGCAAGCAAGCAGAAGTGACAGTGGGACATGTAATTCTTAATTGATTCCTATTACTCTTCACAGAATGGTCTCCAGACGAGTTGACTGGGCAAGTCTTCATCTTCTTCGCTGCAGGCTTTGACACTACAGCATCTGTTCTGGTAATGGCCATCCACGAGCTTGCCATAAATCCCGACATCCAAGAGAGGTTGTACCAGGAGTGCAGACAGCTTAAAGAGGACAAAGGACTTACGTTCGAAAGTCTCAGCGAACTCAAATATTTGGACTGTGTGATACACGGTAGGTCACTTTGCACACTTTACCGTGCAAATCCAATCTGTAAAGTTTTAGGTTTAAAAATATGGTAATTTTCAAAACCTGCTTTGTATATTCTCGCCGAAAGTAACTCGACACGCAATAAATTATGACTTACGCGAACGTTATACAAAGCATTTACCAACGCAAAAAGTTAATATACAAACTTGATAGATTACTCATGGAAATAATCTCTGTTTACTACGAAATTATCAACTGACTGACATTTTCTTACTGCATATAGGGTGGCCATTTCGAATGATACAACTTTTTTTGGCCTACAGTTTCATTTGGCGCGAAATTTTACGGTTCTTTGATATCCACTATTTAGTTAAAATGTGGCTTTGTTATGCACCATTTATAAGACCATGACTACCGCATTGATTCCAGTAATTTTATCCTAAACGGATAAATAATCGATTGTTTTTATTTTTGAAAAACTCTATGTAAAGCGTTCGCATTTTAAACCAGCAAAAAGGTGGAGATATTACGGATGTTATTTTGTTTTGAGTTGTTAAGTTTTGAGTTGAGCTGCACGATTACTGACAAATGCGTGCACTGACTGGACAGGTCCAATCATTCTGTGGTTTTTTTCCTCAAAAGACCATTTCAGACTCAAATCTTCACATGATCTGACCAAGATTATGTCTGGACTTTAAAAGAGACTGTGACCTCTGAGTTTGTTTCGGCCTTTCTTCTCAGAGTAGTGAGATAGGAAACACCGACCTCATCTAGTTCTAAAATATGATTGACGTGTAAAAGTGTTTGTACAAACCTACTTACAGAAATAAAATCATTTATCATTTATCATAAAAAGTTGCCAAGCCTGTATTATAATACAGGCTTGGCAACTTATTACCACGAAAATTACCACATATTTCCAGAAATAATATATTATTTCGGGAAATATGTGGTAATTTTCGTTTGTAATAAAAACTATCTTAATTTAAAGTTGTACACCGTCGAATTGGCCATCCTATATATTTAAAATATTTTCAGAAACCCTAAGGAAGTGGACTCCAGCTATTTTTATGGACAGGACCTGCGTGAAGACCTATGTGCTACCTCCTCCAAGAGAGGGAGGACAGCCTTACACTGTGAGTCATCTTCTTTTTCTTCGTGTCGATGGCACGACAGTTGAAGTTATAATGTACAAAATGCATTGACATGTTTTGGTTCCTTTGGGTTCCTAACACAATGAGTGCTGACTGACTAGTAGGAATCAGACATTATGAATTTGGAAGGTTGACTACCTACGTGATTCAATAATAATTTCATCTGTTAAAATTATTTATTATATACTGTTGATAGTTGAAGCCCGGTGACCTCGTCTACAACATGGTGAACTGCATACAAATGGATCCGGAATACTTCCCTGACCCACATAAGTTCGATCCTGAGAGGTTTTCTGAAGAGAACAAGCACAATATTAAACCATTCACCTACTCGCCCTTCGGAGCTGGCCCGAGAATTTGCATCGGTAATTCATATTTTCTTTTTTTCATGAAACACCATCCAAAATTATGAACATCGTACACTAACTGCACCATATTTATTAAATCAGATACTTTTAGTAAGCTGCCAAACTAAGAGATTGTACCAGGCATGCATAGTTGAACAGGATGTTTGTTACAGGAATGAGGTTCGCGATGATGGGGCTCAAAGTCCTAATTTACCAAATAATGCTGAACTTCACCATCATGAAGACTGAGAAAACTTTGGATCCCATCAGGTTGAAGCCACATAACTTTAACATCAAGGCCTTGAATGGAACGTGGGTCAAATTTCAGAAGAGAGAATAATATTTTGTAAAGTATCTTTTTAAGGTGCCATCCTATATTGTAAAAGCTTTAGCTCTAAACGCTTCATTTGATCCGCATTGTATTCAGTCACTTTAATTAATTTTTAAAATACATTACCTATTAATTTATCAGACATAATAGCTAGCAAGCGAACAATTTATTTACCTACTGATATTTTCATGTTTGACCAGGTATTTGAGATTGTGAATAACGTATGATATAACAATTACACTTAACTTTTTGGTAATTGTTAGTTAAAATTCATTAACAATAGTGGAAATCTGTGATAGCGACTTGTTTTATTTGTTACATGATATCTGTATAATTAGCATTAAAATATTGATATTGATAGTATTTTTTTTTTATCTGTCAGTAAAAAATTACTTTTAAAGCTTTTTACTACAACCACAGCTAATAATAGCCTACCGTAGATAATTAGATATACCTACTATGACCCATCTTCTGGGCAGCTGCTACTTTATCTACTACATATTAATTATATGCTAGTAACATTATTATTTATCTTTAACCACAACGTTCGTAATATCACGTTTAAAACAGAAACTTACAAGAAAATAATATCCAGTTTTTAATTAAGTGACTTAATTACGTACGAGGCGTACCACGCAGAGGGTTGAAATTTTTACCAAGTTTCCACTCTATAATAATGTGGGATGTTGAATAAATAAAAAGTTTCAGTAGTTGCGACCATTGGGAGTTCCTGGGAGCCTAGTCATTCGTCGAGGTTTTTGAACATAATTTTTATTTATTAACTTTTAGTTTGACGCTAAGTAGATTTATATTACTGTGGTGTGGTCCCAAGGAACTTAAGTACGCTAAGATAAACTGGTTTAAATAAAATATTATGTACTTTATGCTTCTTGTTTATTCTAGTATGTTTTCTTGGCGTACTAAGTAGTATTTGCCTGGATATTAAATATGCTGTCTAGATTAATACCTACAATTCAAATCGTTTTTTTCATCGGTCTAAAAAGTATCTAAGTTAACCAGGACTACATGAATATCAGAGAGTGCCAGTTAATCATACGGATGACATGAAATTAATAATTCAATTCAACATCATCGAGCTTTTCATTTCAGATCAAGTGACACCAATTTTAGATTAATCGTTTGGCTATTAAAACAATAGGAATTAACTGTGTAAATTCAACGCAACTGTTGGTATTGATACTGTCGCGTTGATTGTGTTTGTAACCGCAATTCTGATTGCAAATCTAAGTTCAAATTGTCTTTTTTTATACCTATGACCCTGGTAGGCAAAAGGATAGGTAGATCTCGATTTTAGACTGTAAGTATACAAAAGTTATTATAGATTTTGGCAAGAAAAAATAATAGATTTTTTTATTACCATCAGTTGTACAAAAACAGTTAACAAAAAATTATGCAGCGTTACAACTAAGGGAAAGAGTGTTTTTGATGAATTCTGGTACCCAAAGTAAGATTTAACTTGTGTTTACCCGGAATGTTACCACTTTATAAATATTATGTTTATATATACATTTAGAACTAGGTATAGTGTATTTATTTTATTTCTTATTTTTTTGTTTATTTTTCATTTTCGTATGCTGCACTGGTTGACGTCATCACGTCAACGCCGGCTATCGCTGAAAACCAGCGCTGGGGCTCTGTCTCGCATAGGGTCGTAGCATTATGCTGAGCGATGGCTGTTTTGCGTGGATGTGACGCATATTTTCCCCCAACTAGTTCTTCTTTGTATTTGTGTGTTTTTTTTTCTTTGCGTCATGTTTACAGCAAATAAACATATTTTCTTTCTTTCTTTTTCTTTCTGTTTAGGGTGCCAGCGTCCTCGCCTATACTTTGAACATACGTCAGTAGTTGTAGGACGAGCACAGAATATTATTATTAAGATAACTACTTACTAGTAAATGTATATATGATGTGGTCTATTAAAGTACCTATGTGGGGGTATGTGTATGTATTGAGAGAGAGATAAATATGTTGAAAAATTTGATATAAATATATGGCTTAATTAACTACATTAGGTTAAGCGATTGATACATGCAGTAAAACTTCAGTCCTATCGTAACTCAGTGTCAATACCCACTTTGTGACCTTGGTCTTACATCCATTTAGGCACATCGGAGAAATGGTGCTTAGTTTGTTTGTTTTGTTATATAAATGGTTAGACAGAATATCATATTGACGCTGAGCAAGGGCCGTTCTACATCCGCGAGTTGAGCATACTTCGAAGTATCTACGCTTTTTAGCAGCATTCGGGGGGATGTTTGCGCAGAATAGAAAAGAAATGCATGTCATTTTAAATGTTCAACATATTATCTATCATTTTCAATTTCACCAAGAATGTTGTAGAATATTGACACTGACAGCTCTTCAACGCAGTTTAGGTGTGCTGATCGCGCCCAGAATCATTGGTGAAATTCGCCCTTCGTTTTTATCACCAAAACGGATTTTCTTCTTATATTAAAACCGATAACTATGCTTGTTATCGGACCGCGTTAGTATTGAGTCCGCAATAACTATTTACTACGCGGTTTTATTCAGCGCTTCCACAGTTTCATTATATCCAGCCAATATCAAACTTGTCTTCTTTTCACGAGTATTTTTAACTGACTTTGTATTTTCTAAGTGGCCCAAAGATACCTTTTTAGCATGTGGAACTGATTTTAGTATTTTTGTTTCTTTGAAATAGGTATTATTGAGCAAGTTTTCAGGTAGGCAACACTGTAATCTACATTTTAATAGGTAATTAAGGTTTCATGATCAAATTATGGAATGGTTTTTCGAAAACTTGAGGCTCGTATGCATTGTATCAAAAGCAAAATTGTTTATTTCACAGAAAACTATAAGGGCACTTATGAAAAGTCAGAAGCTAGGTGCACGGTTCCAATTGGTCGTTTTCTATGGAGACGAGCCGGCAAGAAACTCCACGGTTAATCTTTTAAAAATATATTGTATCATAGCGCGACCGTAGTATGAGCTACGATCTTAGGCCAAGATCTATAAACATTATTTAGCACATGCTTTGGCTAAGCGTTATTCTTTTTGTCACTGTGTAAAATAGAGACGGAATATGACTATGATAAATGATAAATAATTTTATTTCTGCAAGAAGGTTTGTACAAACACTTTTACACGTCAATCATATTTTAAAAACTAGATGAGGTCGGCGTTTCCTATCTGACTACTCTGAGAAGAAAGGCCGAAACAAACTCAGAGGTCACAGTCTCTTTTAAAGTTCAGACATAATATTGGTCAGATCATGAGAAGATATGGATGGTTGACTGGTAGAAAATCCCTCAGCCCACCTTTGTACAGTATTTTGTTTTTAATTGTGCATAAAGTTTTAATAAATAAATATTTCTAAGGCTACGCTCGTGCTAAGTAACGTTTAAAGATCTCACCCTTAGGATTTTGTTTTAACATTCGCACGCCGAGTCGCCATACTAACAATTAGCTAATGACAGTTTCAGTCAGTTATTTGCAGACCACAACTTACAGGACATACACACGCTGGCTATTCTGGCGAACAAGGAATACCTTTCCTTGCATTGCCAGGTCCAGCTCCAAGCGGCTACAATTCTAAGATGTGTAGCGGCATAGACAACGCCACATACGAGATACGCGTTAAGGCTCGTACACACTGGCGCGACGCGACGCCCGACACAAAGGCACCGCGTGTCGCGCGACGAGCGGCGCCTTTGTGTAGTGCTGTCGCGTCGCGCCTGTCTGTGGGAGCCTTTAGGCTGAGGCCTCATTAGTGCGTTGCGTTGCGTTGCGTTGCGTTGCCTCGTCGTAGCGTCAACGCTACGTCGTTTTACATATATTTTTAAGTGACATGCCACATTATGCGTTGCGTCGTCGCACGCGACGTTTTAACGGATCGCCGGACGAGAGTCGAAGCGGAGAGAGGGTGATGCGCTGCGATGTCGGAGCTCCTGTGCGATGACAGACAGTGTTCCACTGCTATAGGGGAAAACTTGACGTGCGTAACGCTGCGATGGCGTGCGTAACGCTGCGATGGCGTGCGTAACGCTGCGATGGCGTGCGTCGCCCTCTTGCGTTGCGTCGCCATGCGTCGTCTCAACACAGGTGTGGCATACAATTTGTTGATCCGTTGCGACGACGCAACGCAATGCACTAATGAGGCCTCAGCCTTACACTGACGTCACGCAAAATCCTGCATCGCGCAAGCAGAGTTTACCGCGTAACTAGGATATATACAACGTCCCGACATCAAACGTTGGGCAGTTGCCCACCAGACACGACAACCGTCTGGTCGGAATATCCTCCCTTTTCTATGGAAGTATTAATGAACTTTACACCCTGTTCCTCATACCTCTATAATATATGTATGAAATTTAGATAGGACGAACATCAGCATCATTCTCTTGCCCTATTTTAGTTGTGGGCGGCGTAGCATGTCTTCTTCCATAGTTCTGTATTAGTGGTCATCTCATCAGTCATCTCGTTTCTAACTACATCATCTTTCACACAGTCCATCCATCGATTCTTTGGTCTTCTATTCTTATGGCCATCCATAATCATACTCAAAACATTCCTTCGCACAATCGAGTTACACACTACTTTTCAGTCACACCGGTGCCATTTTCAGACTTTCTCTTACCTCACTTATTTTTTGTTCTATCCATTCGCGTAATACCTGAAATCCCTCTTAGCATTTTCATCTCAGCTACATGCAATTGCCTTTTATTCATTCCTTTTGTGGCCCAACATTCTTATCCATATCTACAAGACAGCGGGCAACAAACAATCATTAAAAATTCTCTCTGCCACGTCTGAACAAATATCTTAAATTCATCCTCTTACTCGTAGTAATCAATTTCCCGCGTTTCAAAGTATGTTAGTGTTAAAAAAGAGAAGATTGTAAGAGTTTCTCGGAAGTCAATTAAATCTGTCTAAAGTTGCCGCGTTCTTCGCGAACTCGACCTACTTTGATTTGTGAATATTAATACCCGAGTAACGAATGTCAGAGGTCCTAACTTTTGTAATTAAGGCTACGATTTCCTTCTTAACTTTAATGAGAGTGAGTATAAACATTTGTGTAATTGTACTTGTTGAAAAGTATGAGAGTCATGTCAAAATCAAAACCAAGTAATTTATCCAAATTAGGCTGAGAATCAGTTTTGAGTCACTCATGTTTTCTCTCTTGGTTTATATTTTTTTGAGCGTCAAAATTACGTAAGACCATCCCCAATAACGCCCGCCCTTCACCACTTCCTAGTGCTTTAGCTAGGAAGAAACGCTGGCGCAAAATATTTCCCAGCAGCACAGCAGTCTTTTAGTTAGAAAAAACTTGAATGTCAAAAGTTCATAGGAAAAGAGGGTTATAGTTATTAGCATCGTGACAATAATGGCAGGTAATGCCAAAATACCCCAAAATAGCAAAATTCTCGCTATCCATTATTAAAGGATTGTCTGAATTGAAACTCCAAATTAAATAACTTTAATAAAGAGAGGTCTAGGTCAAAACTTTCCACGAACCCTTTCATTGAAGGATCGTATACAAATAAAACATAACAAAACCACAAACTATTTGTCCACGTTCGCAGGACCATAACAAAGAGATTTCAATTTAAGTAAAGCAATCCAATTTCACACGGCCATGGATATAAATGGGTGTAATTTTATACCGCGGATGTAAGCCCCGCTTAAAATTAACGACTGTTAGTTATGACGACCTGGTAGCTGCTGACTGATATTTTATTAGTTTTCATTGAAGATTGTATGACGGATTATTTTATATCATAATCGAAATGTTTTTCATAGGGAGAAAATACATTTTTCATTTCTCATACTCGGAAAGTAGTGTTTGTTTGAACTTTGATCCGAGCAGCGAGTAGACGACGCGGCTCCCCATCTTTGGGCGGGAAAAACTCAATAATTGCTTCCCTCTCTAGGGCGGGAATGAATTTAAAAAATAGAACTAAAGGTTAGGTAGACGGCTACGAAAAAATTTACATAATTAAGAAAAATATCGATTAAAATTAAAATTAAAATGCCTCGGTCTTGGGAGCGAATAAACAGCCAGTGTGAATTAAAAAAATACCTATTAAGCGGGAAGGCCCGCGGCAGTGACGCGGTGTGTTCCATATTTAAAATTTAAAAAAGACTATAAATTATTTGGCAGAATAGGTACTAACTCTATAAGCTGTACCGAAATTCACAATATCGGTTTTATAGACTAATATTTGAATAAAAATGAGTCTCATGTTATTATTATCAATAAATATTTTATAAAACGTACAATTTTTTACTTTCCTTACGTTCGAAATTAAAAGTAGTGTTTAGTTTAACACGTATGAAAGTCATCAATTCCCACTTTTCACCATTTTCACACCTATCCGTATATGCACCTACCTTTTCATTAGACATCTTAGTTAAATAACCTAATTTAAATTAATGCTACCTTTGTTACTACCTAAACTACAAATTTAGGAGAAAAAAAATAATTGATCATAGAAAACCAAACATGTTTCTCAAAACAAGCAGAGTAAATGTAGTGTCATATTGAACACTGGACTACAGTGTGTACCCTGTATTTTGTTGAGGGTAAATAAATATAAGCTATATTGTAAACATTGGGGTATTTTAGATAGCCTGCGCCTGTCTGTAGCCTGTCGCCGACATCCGAGAGGCATCCCGACCCACAGGTTGAGAACGTAACTTTGTGTGCCCGTGTGTTTATTTTATTAATATATTTCTGATTTTATTTCTGAAAAGTCTTCAGTTTTACACGTATTTATAGGTCACAAAATAGTAAATTGTTTCCAAATAGATTCGAGTACGAATCCTCCTTCAAAGAACATTCCCATACCTTGGCTAATGCATATTCACTTTTCGTGATCTTGCATTTTACTGGGCATCCGCAAGAGGTCCCCGATGAATATTAAAATAAAACAACAAACGTTTTCGTCGAATCTGAAAAACCATAACAAAATAGTCGTAATCATAAATCCCGACTACGTAAAAGACTAGTCGAAAAGATACACGTGAAAACCTTAACCATTTTTTGCAATCGAAAAAAGGCAAAAAGCGGGCCCGCACTTTTATGCACAGAAATATTACTCCAAGTAAAATAAGAATTTCGGTTTCACACAGCATTAAATCCATAGTTTAATATTACAAAATGACAAACCATTTACGTGCTATCTTCGTACAAGTCGGGCACGTCACTGAACGGATTAACGCTACGTCAAGCGCCCCGATACACCTGTTAGGTGCATTGCAGCTCCACGCAATGTTCTCCATTATTATCTCCGTCTGTTCATGTCGCCTTGGTAACCGTAATATTTAAGGTTCAGCCTGCAAACAGCCTTGTGAACCGAGTGCTCTACACCTAGCGAATAACGATGTTACGCTTTATGTTAGCCTAGTACTGCTGGAATGTAAGTCTGCCCACGCACGCGTTTTGTTTCATGGTTTTACATCAAACAACAAATTCAATTTATGTACTACGTTTTGGAATGGGCAACTAGCTTCAATTTTCTGACTAACTGTCCGACTCTTTGACAATGCAAAAGTGCCTGTAAATAGTTTAATTTAAATAAATGCTTTGAGTTTGAGTTTATGTTTGAATCCGGATAATTTACGTCAAAATTTGTGGTAACATTTCGTCTGTCAAAATGGCTAAACAAATCGATCTTAGATGTTTTTTATTTAATATATACCAGGATATCAAATTATAATATTTGTACACCATTTTAAAGCTAACAGTCTTAAAATAATAATTTGTACAAGTATATAAAAAGGAGAGGAAATAATCAAAGGGCATAAAAAATACGTCCGCATCGCTGTCAACAGGAAAAGTGACTGGCAGCATTGCCACGTTGTATCTGATTATTTGGCTAGAAAATAGGCCCGCCCTCTGGTCACATGATGAACAGTCGACCAACCGCTTGGCGATGTCTCGAAAAACTAAGTAGGCACTCGGACCCTATCAATGGCCCTAGTGTTTCAACCCCAAACGGCTCGAACATATGAGTCCCAAATAGAACGGAGTATTTGCGCCGTTTGAGGTTTTCCGCATCTGCAGCAGCCGCCCCAGCACAGCCCGCAATACAAGGAAGATGGGATGGCGCAAAGGTGTGGACACACGTTGCTTTCAACACCAAAGGCCTACCTACCTTCCAAGGCATTATGGTCGTACCATCTGTCTCCTCCCATCGACGCGTGCCAAGCCATTTGGTTCATAAACAGCTGGCACCCCGGGGGTGACAAGACCATGACGTATGATGTCATAAATGCTGGCGTGCCGTGCTATCCGGCCTGCGGTCTTCCTGCAGGATAGGCCATGATGTCCGAAGCAGTCGACACCTTCACCGCATTGGCAGCGTTGCGGAGTCACGCAAGGCGCGCCCAGATGCAGGCAAGTAGCGAACCGGAAGATGGTGTCACTCAGCATAGTGCCTATGTTGAGTAACAGTAGCGCCTACAGCCAGGGGCCCGACTCCCACTCACCCAGAGCCAACAGGCGGGCACGCTCAGAAGTATCAGTGGACGTATTAATAAGATTATTCCGTACCAACCTGCAGAGTGGCTCATCCCACTGCCTCTGTGAAGATGGGTTCACCGGCCGATTTGTATCCGGACAAGCCTCTGTCCAGGCGTTCACCGCATCGATCAAGCATGGCACTTAGTCAACCAAAGAAGGGCCTATAAATTTCCCGGTCAACTTTTCGGTGATGTGGACTAAACAATTGAAATAAGTACTTTTATTATTACCGGTTTAATTACCCGTAGTTGGCTTACAGAATCAAACCTTTTAGGCTCATATACAAATATTTGATAGTGCATTTTCCACCCTGACAGATAAAAATTAACAAAAATTACGATAGTTGGATACCGCGCACTTCCCACTTTTCCATCGCGTATGACTGATGTATTCACATTTCCGCATATACACAAGTAAATGGCTTTTTGCGAACACCATCGTTCATCATACATCATATTATAAACACGACAAATAAAAAATACACGAATTGTCAAATGTAATTAATTCGCTTTCGGATTTTAAGGTTTGTCGAAAAAGCAATTAACCTGCTAGCTTGTTTAATTGGAAACGGGCGATCATGTTTTAAAAAAGTTTATGTTGTTTAGTCTTATCTTTTTACTATTTGAGTTACATTTTGCTTTGGGCCTATAAGTGTAGATTTACCATGTCTCCCTGTTTCATGTTCTCCCAGTTCCTCAAAATCGCCATTGATTCAGATGTAATTTCACGGAAGGATAGTTTTTGTGATAAAACGATATTTTATAGACAGAAATTGACCAAAAAGATTGGTCCTTCTGTCCATACCCAGGCCGCTATAATTCCAGTACCAACCAATATTATAAGTACCCAGATATTTTATCCTTGCGATACATACCAAGTTTAGAACGAAACTTATTGTTGTTTCCACGATTAACATGTTTGGAATAACAATAGAACTGACTAGTAGTTTACTTAGGGTTCCTGATGATAAATATTATACACATAAACGTTAATTTATTAATTCTCAAACCTAACCACCAAATATCTAAGAACCAATCAATACAATGTAGATGGTTGCTGCTCGATTCTCAGAGGTTATCTAATTATTTGAAACCGAAATGTAAAGAAAGTATCTATTCTGATTAATATTAACAATACAGCTTCTCCCTATATAATCGTCTCTTAGCAAAAAGTCCATCTGGTTAGTGAAACAAGAAACGCGATTACAACTACCCAGTACCCTGTACCGCTGCTGGCTGCCGACAAAATGTGTAAATAGCGTTCCCGCTTAAAGTTGCACACTGGTCCGAGCCAGTTTAAACTAGTTGTAAATGTTAGGGGCACTGTTGCGAAACTAAAGTTTGTACTAAAAATTATCGTTGTTACATACAACTGTTGTTCTTTTTACTTCGTTTCTCTACGTATTTTAAATTTTCGCTACATGGTTGTCGATGTTATACGATGTCTGAATTAAATGTTTACATTTCAATGATTGGCTACATGAAATTTGTCTGGCAAACGGTCTAAAGAATGACTATAAAGCTGTGGCAAGATAGTGCTCCGACCCATCACATCCCTTCCACAGATGAAAAATCTACCACCTGGACATGAGCTGCCTTGTCTTACTTGTGTTAAACACTTCTATTTTTAAATTAAAACACTTGTTCTTTGTATAAAATAACTTTATTATACACATGGAATCCCGACTACAATGTCAACCGAGTTGCTTCGTTCGTAGCTCAATGATCACTGGCCAGCACTGTCTTTTTACAATTTAAAAAAGACTTTTGCCCCACCCAGAAATAACGAGAACGTCATATCCGTTATTCTCAAGTGTTGCCAAAGTAAAAATAATACATTCAGTTGCCATAACGAACATACATTTAAAAGTTTGCTACAATATTAATAATTTGTTCTTTTACAATGTTGCCACAATGGATATTATACTTAGGTATTAAAGTAATACATTGTTTTTTAAATTAAATGGCATACTACCGTTATTATAATCGATAGGTTTTTAGTAAAATTCACAACTTATTTACAATGAATAAGACAAATGTATCTAGAAAGTGTGCAATATTTACTTGAAATTAAAACATGAATTTGAAACAAGCTAACAATTCGTCCATCCTGATAAGTTTCGCGTCCCCGCGAACAACACAGCTTATTAAATGTTAGTACAAGAATTACACAAACATTGATTACACATCGAATTTTATAGATAATATTTACTTTTTTAGTTTTAAATAATCCTTTTTCAGCTATTATGCACTTTGCACTTCGAAGGAGTTTTCTCTACTTTCACGCACATAGCAGTGTATAGATTAGCACGACTACGTGCATATAACACTTCAAGTAGTTCCGTCTCTACACTCTCGCACATAGCAGTGTATGGATTAACATGACTACGTGCACATAGCACTTCAAGTAGTTCTGTCTCTACACTCTCGCACATAGCAGTGTATGGATTAACATGACTACGTGCACATAGCACTTCAAGTAGTTCTGTCTCTACACTCTCGCACATAGCAGTGTATGGATTAACATGACTACGTGCACATAGCACTTCAAGTAGTTCTGTCTCTACACTCTCGCACATAGCAGTGTATGGATTAACATGACTACGTGCACATAGCACTTCAAGTAGTTCTGTCTCTACACTCTCGCACATAGCAGTGTATGGATTAACATGACTACGTGCACATAGCACTTCAAGTAGTTCTGTCTCTACACATTCGCACATAGCAGTGTATGGATAAACATGACTACGTGCACCTAGCACTTCAAATAGTTCAGTTTCTACACTCTCGCACATAGCAGTGTATGGATTAACATAACTACGTGCACATAAGCACTTCAAGTAGTTGTGTCTCTACACTCACGCACATAGTAGTGTAGATGTACAATGTGCGTACTTCGCACTTTTAATTTAGGAAGAGTATATAAACTCAATCATTGTTCGGAACAAAAATATATCTAATAAGTCAAATCATTTCTCATACATTGTTTCATTACATTATTTTTTTATATCATTAAAGTATTCAGAAAAAGTATTTTCTATCATTCATAACAAGGAACTTCTTTATTATACTATTTACTTATTACTACACACAATCAATATTCAAAGTTAAATATACTCACGTACATAACGGTATAAGTGTACAATGTGCGTACTTCGCACTTTTAATTTAGGAAAAGTATATAAACTTAATCATGTTTCTAAAAATATATCTAATCAATTCAAATCATTTCTCATACATTGTTACATTACATGTTTACTTATAAATATTTACTAAATACAATAAATATTCACAGTTTCAGCTAAACAATAACATATATAATATTGTATTAACCTTCTGTACTCTCACTAGTAGATGATTCACTACCATTATTATTAAAACAAAGCCAAGGATGTATCTTATCGATAGAAAATATACCTTTATACTTTGAAGCCCCTTTTTTTTTGTAATAGGAGTGTCTTCTACCTCATACATATCGTGATCTAAAAGTTTTGTTACTTTGTATGGCTCCGAACATTTTGATAATAATTTTCTACTTTTACCTACAGTATGTACTGCTCTTTCCACTCTAACCAAGTCCCCAACTTTGAACTCAAATGCTTTTTTCCTTTTTTTATCATATCTATTCTTCTGATTTTCTTGGGACTTTTTCGTATGTTCATCTACTTCATCCCTAATCTTACGTAATCTTTCATAACCTGAGCTAATGTCATTTTCGATAGGTGTGTTTTCAACCATATCATCATATATTTCGGAAACTAGACTACCTTCATTGATCCCAGTAAGCCTTAACCCAAACAAAACCTCGGAGGGGGTTTTTTCTGTGCCTTTGTTTACAGTATTGTTTAATCCCCATTGTACCTGTAATAATCGGTCATCCCAAAGTCTTTCGTCTTTACCATGATTTTGCGAAGCTAAAGAGTCTAAAATTGTTCTATTATATCGCTCCACCTGGCCATTCGCTCTAGGTGAAGCAACTGCATTATTTATGTGATGAACTCCTACTTCAGTAAGAAAACTTTAAAATTTCGAACTAGTAAATGACGTACCTCTATCGCTAATTAGTCGTTCTGGCAAACCAAACGTCCCAAAATAGTCCCTAAGAACCGTGATGGTGGAAGTGGATTTCGTATTTCTAATCGCTTTCAAAACTATAAATTTTGTGAACGATTCTAGCACAAAAATACTTATTCCCTGCCAAACGATCAATCTCGTCCTCAATACGAGGCAACGGGTAATGTTGCTTAATCGTTTTCCTATTAAGGGCGCGATAGTCCACACAGAGCCGTTTATCACCAGTTTTCTTTTTTATTAACAAAACAGGACTCGCGTATGGAGATTGGGACTCTCTTATGATGTCATATTTTAAGAGTTCTTAACCATAATTCTAACTTCTTCCCGTTCAGAATGACTCAACTTGTATGGTCGATAAACGACTGGCTCTGTATCTCCTAACAGAATCTCCATTTCATTTCCGCAACCGTGGTCTGACCTAGTTCAGACAAGTCTTTCGCAAAACAATCGCGGTACTGGTTCAAAGTATTGAATAATTGAAGTTTCTGATCATCGTCCAAATTCTCATCAATATTAAGGTCATCCAACGTAAATGGAGGTTTATGACCTTGGTTTTGAACCTTTTCTATCCTATTAATGCCTTTAATGTTATTATTAATTTGAATAGCACGAGCCAAAACTTGGCCCTCTTTAAATTGGATTAACCTATTGTCATAGTTTAGAATAGTTAAATGACCACTACCGTTTTTTATATTATAAGTACCAATTTCTACACGGTGGTTTAAACGATAACCATTTTCAACGAAAACAATTCCACTAAAATTTGTTTCAGTAAACACCTTAACAGAAACACAACCTTCAGTCCTGACAGTTTTGACAGATTTTAAAGTCAGTCGGGTGTCATTTTTAATTCGTTTATCAGTAATCATCAAATATTTATCAGATTTAAATACCAATATGTGGGATTGCTCCGTAGCAGTCTGTCCAATAAGTAGATCATATTTTAAATAACTATCAGGAACGACAATTGCCTCAACATACATTTTAGCATTGTCAATCATTAATGAAATCTTAGTTTTACCTAAAGCACTCACATGTGTATTGCCAAAACCTTTTAGAGATGGCAAGCTGTTCACTTGCCATCTTTCACGAGGTACAATTACTTCCATGACAGATTCTTTTATCAAAGTACACTGACTACCAAAATCTACGTACCCTGTCAACTGTACATTATTTACGTTAACACCCTTAATGAATGTATTGTCCATTTCAAAGTCAATATCATTATCTAGTCATAATGTCTTAACTTCGGCTCTATCTACCCAAACACTCCTGTTGCATTTAGGATCATTATGACCAGTGCGTTTACACTTTTGACACTTAACAATA
Source organism: Dryobotodes eremita (assembly GCA_917490735.1). Lineage (NCBI taxonomy): Eukaryota > Metazoa > Arthropoda > Insecta > Lepidoptera > Noctuidae > Dryobotodes > Dryobotodes eremita. The sequence goes on along the minus strand of OU823247.1, from coordinate 2,228,767 downwards.
GGTTTTTTTACATCCCGATACGTAATGGCCCGTTTCATGGCAGTTATAACATGTCAAGACTCTAACCAAATTTTATTTTACCGGTTTACGCGTTTCGTTGTCAGAACGTACCGGTTTCTTATTGAACCTATCTGAAAAAGAAGATCTATCTATCTGAGAAGAAGAAAATTTACATAGTTTTAGTAAAAGAGGTGAAAGACACAATTATATCACTAGAAATAGGGACCAATTAGTTCAACCAGGTTTCAGGCTGGCTAAAATAGACTCTTCTTTCATGGGGTACTGTTTAAAATGTTACAACAAAATACCTCCCCATATACTTCAATTGAATGAAACGAAATTTAAATCCTGTATAAAACGCACACTATGCAGTCAAGCATATTATAAGTTGGGGGATTACATCGCTGATAAAAATGCTTGGCTCAACGCTGGTCCTGCTCCACAAGGGCGCATTAACTAATTGATTAGCATTTGGAACTACTGAAGATTGTAAAAACTGTCTTTATATTGTATAAATTAAATCTTGTAGTATTGTATAATTGCATAGCACATGTGTGAGTAGTATGTACCTACTATAAAGCTACCATTTTCTAGGTTTGTTTTTCATTGACTTGAATGTGCCCTGGCGGCTGAGAGTATGTCATGCTCACTCAAATGTCTCGCTGGTGGTGGCGTGTGTGTTGGATCATTAAGTTCCCTTCAAAATGGTTGAGCTGAATGGTGCTGATCCATACGTCATGTTCGTGAACGGGCGCCGTCAGTGGGGACTGGTCATCTCTTGGCTGCCACGGCTTATTTTAATTGAATATTGGAATTGTTGTCGTCTCTTTATTACGGACGCTTTTAACGTTCTGCATCGTTCTCACATGCATAATTTCAACATGAATGATGTAACCAATAATTTGTAACCATATTTTGATTTAAAAGAGTTTCCATGGAGTTTCTTGCCCGTTCTTCTCCATAGGTACCTACTACGCTTTGGAATGGGCATCTAGCTTCATCTTTCTGACTGACCGACCCCTTGACAATTCAAAAGTGCCTGTAATTGGTTTATTTGAAAGAAATGCTTTGAGTTTGAGTTTTCTGATCGCTCATGTTTGACACCCCTCAAATAGCCCAGTAGTTTATCAGCATTCTTAAAACCTACTGCCTCTGCTCCGAACCGAACCGATCTATCATATATTCCATAAACAATGCAGTCAACAGCATTCCTACCCACTATATTACACCGATTTAAGCTATTATCTTTTCATAATAGTACTCTTCTAAATCATCTCCAAACTTTGCCCTTATAGCTACGAGTAACATTTCCGTAAGTATATTACCATAATTTTCATGTGACGGAAAAGCAGATTTAAGTTTTTCGACCCTTTCGTCCCATGAAAGCATTACTGATGACTGTCCTTCGTACCACTTTTTTGCTGTACCAACTAACTTTGGAAGAGCATAGTGAGCGGTCTGTCGACTATCCCAGCCATAGATCTCAAAGCATTCTTTGATTTTATTCAACCAAGTCAGAATTGTTTGGTTTTTCGATTTAGGATCGAATTCTGGAACTACGTTATTATTAGCAAATCTTTCTTTACTCTGTGGATTTACGGCTAAGATGGATTGTAAAGACTCTTTGATACATTTTAGCAATTCATTATGAATATCCATAGATGGAGGCCGCGGTGTAACAGATGTAAGTCTTTCATTTATACCAGAGCGGACTGGAATTCGTGATCTGTTAACGCTTTCTCTACGAGGAGTTTGCAATCTGTGACGCCTCTGCCTATTACGACTACGATCTATAGGTCTATTTGCTGGTTCAAATATATGCGTGTCCGTTGATGATGTACGCGATGAGCGACGTTGCAGTGGAGGTATTACGACTGACCTGCTTCGACTTCTTGCCTGCCACTCAACCCTTGGAGTTGATCTTCTGGATCTGCGCCGCTCGAAACTACGACCATCATTGCGGGGCGATGCTGGTGAGCGACGACTTCGCCTGGGCGTTGCTGACAAGCAACGACTTTGGCTCGAGTCTCCAGCACGCATCCGATACCGGCTGCGTCTCGGGGGCCCTCCCAGCACAATGCTGTGATGACTCCCGGTCGACTTCTGACCGGTCACTGGACATCTTCACTCAATTGTACAATGTACACTGTCCCAATGGTCTGAAATAAATTTAAAACAACGAGTACCAATTTCATTTTGCTTGGTATTTATCGAATATATATCAATTATAGTTCGATATTCAGTATAAATAAGTATCACATTTTTACTAAGCCTGTATACACACTACCTATCGAAAATAATTATCAACTACTATTTGGTATTTTAAATATCACGACAGCCAGTATCCTTGTCATATGATATTCTAGGAAACGTATCACTAGTTTATAAATATACCTGCAGTATTGTAATATCAATACAGATAGATTTCTACTATGGTACCACACTTTCAATACAATTACACAAACAAAAACCTATTGAAAATCAATTAACTATTAACATACCTTACTGTGGACGTATGATCACACCAGGGTAGTAGCAATAGCTACAGCAGAATTCCCTGGTGTTTATCCCTGCTTCTGAATTGTTAAACACTTCTATTTTTAAATTAAAACACTTGTTCTTTGTATAAAATAACTTTATTATACACATGGAATCCCGACTACAATGTCAACCGAGTTGCTTCGTTCGTAGCTCAATGATCACTGGCCAGCACTGTCTTTTTACAATTTAAAAAAGACTTTTGCCCCACCCAGAAATAACGAGAACGTCATATCCGTTATTCTCAAGTGTTGCCAAAGTAAAAATAATACATTCAGTTGCCATAACGAACATACATTTAAAAGTTTGCTACAATATTAATAATTTGTTCTTTTACAATGTTGCCACAATGGATATTATACTTAGGTATTAAAGTAATACATTGTTTTTTAAATTAAATGGCATACTACCGTTATTATAATCGATAGGTTTTTAGTAAAATTCACAACTTATTTACAATGAATAAGACAAATGTATCTAGAAAGTGTGCAATATTTACTTGAAATTAAAACATGAATTTGAAACAAGCTAACACTTGCCTCCCGAACTCCCGACACAGGTTGTTCAAAGCAAGGATTACCTGCACCCTAATTACGTAACAAACTATTTATCACAATCTGAATCATTTTGAAGCCTATTGCTAATACATTGCTTCATACGTTCGAAAAATTTGTCTGGTCAACAACGTAAATAACGCAATGAATGTTATTGAACTGTCAAAATCAAACCCATTCCTACTGTTAGTGCGTTACGTAATTACCCCGCTGGTCAGGTAGAGGTTTATAGACCATTCCAACCTTGAGTGCAATTGTGGACTTGTCTTTCTGCTAATATGTCTGCATTCATAAAACTAACCAGAAGTTGGTATTATATTGCAAGGCCTATTCAAAGAAAACATAAGTAGTGTAGTGTCGTGAATGTTTTTGTCTAAAAATCCTTGTAATAAACATAGGTATAAGCTTGGAGCGAGACAGGCCTTCCATTGTTGTTCATAATTCGGTCACGGATTCGCCCGTGTCACGTACCAACACTCGACACAATTATGACCTGCTCCGTGACGCTTCTGTAGGGTATCGTGTAGTGTACCATTATTTATGTATTCCTAATACATAAACAAAACATACCATCATATATGTACTCCCGGCAAAGTACTACATTTAGCCAAATATCTTTAAACCGTCAAAGGGCAAACAAGCCTTTAACGCCTAACTGGGCCTAAATTAAGACTCCGGGTTATTTGTTCAAGTCCTATAAAGGATACTACGGACTTTTAAGAAAATATTGAAAGGACTACAAGAAGATTGAGACCTCAAATAGAACTACAGCAGAGAGTAATCAATGATCAATCCTCCACTAAAAACACTTTGACGTCATGAACTCATGACCTTACATCATCCAAAACTCACCGCCGCCGCCGCCGCACTAAACCGCCGGCACTCGACAGCCCCCCCTCCCCCTTAGGCACTTACAATGACAATCGTGAAGGACCCCCAGTGTATCTCGACAACTCGCATCTGAAGAATTCTGAATGGCACTTCCATAAATTTGTACTTGTACATATCTGTGTAATGTCTGTGAGGGCGAAAAGAGTACCCTTTCCAACTTATGATTTTAGTTTTTAGCTAGGATTGACACACCACACACGCCATACACGCTTTAAGGCTCGTGCACACTGGCGCGAGTTGTCGCGCGACGCGATTCTGCGATATTATATCCGTAGAACAATTTCTATGAAAACGCGCGCGACAGTTCACACAGGAGCGACTTGTCGCGCCGCGACGGCGTCGCGGAGCGACGGCGTCGCGGAGCGACGAGCAGCGCGACAGCAAAGGTACCATTTTGTATGGCGTCGCGGCGAAATCGCGGCGATTTCGCGGCGAATTCGCGGGCGCGACGCTACGCCGCGGCCGCGACGCGACGCGACGCAAAGAAAGTATAAATGGCAGTGCCATCCAAGCTGCGCTCAGACGTGCCTTCGTGCTCTGACGAAGACCGTCAACTAGACTATCTTCGTCAGAGCACGAAGGTAGGTCTCTACATGTTTGCTGAGCGTGGGGTTCTAGACTCCTAGGTTCGATTCTCCGATTTTGTTGCAAAATAAAATAAAATCATAAGCAAAATAGTAAGTCATTGAAATGTGACTCTTATCTCATTCTTTTAAGGTATAAATTAGGATGTTACATGAAAATAACTTCAAACCCAACCACCAACCAACGAACCATTTGAAACTAAAATTCCTTGCAAATGTCAATCATTCTAATTTGTATCTTATTGCAGTGGTATAAGAGTTACATTGCAATGACTTACTAATAGTTTTGGCGGCGCGCGGCGCGGTCAAAGGAAAGTACCTCTTTGAAGATGCCGCAAGCCAGCCGCTATGCGCCGCGTCGCGCAGCGGGCGCGACGGTGTCGCGTCGCGTAGCGCGCGCGACGCTACGCCGCGGCCGCGACGCGACGCGAAACAAGAGAGTATAAATGGCGGTGCCATCCACGCTGAGCTCAGTAGTAGACGATCTTCGTCAGAGGACGAAAGCAGGTCTGTACGTGTTTGCTGAGCGTGGGGTCCTAGGTTCGATTCCCCGTTCGGTCGACATAACCCAACCTAACCTAAGTAGGAAGTAGGAACCTAAGCTTGACCACATAAGCACGAACGACGAAACTGGCGAATTCGGACGTGCTAAGTGTCTTAGGTAGGCGTAATTTATGAATTTTTTACGGACTCTTAACTATCAATTTATTTGATTTCCTAAAAGTAACATTAACTTTTACTCATAGAGTTTACTTTCGCCTGCAGGCTGCAACACATTTTTATGGCCTTGTACAGGGCGAGGGCAGATCTGTAGGCCTAGACAAAAACTTTTCTGATAGCCTTAACGCCAGACGCTAACGTCAAAATGTATGGCAATGACAATACCTACCTGCGGAAAAGACCTGTAATGTCACGTGGTAAGCAAATGTCAACTCCATACAATTTGAATTTCCTTGGCGACCGCGGGAATATAGCACCTTTTTTGCATTATTTTACAATACGTATTATTTTGGCAGGAGTCATTGATAGGTAACAAAAAAAAAAAATACTTTGTCAAACATTTTTACTCGAATCTGTAGGAAGTTTGTTCAATAATTTTCTTGGTGCTCTTCAACATTCATTACAGTCAGCGTACTTGCCGTGCACCTCATAATTAACATTATGAAAGACATCTGAAAACATTAGGTTACCCAACTGTTCAATGCATTTAATAAGTATTGTTTGTAAAATATTTAAACGCAAACAAATGAAAAAATGTATATCACTAATAATACCTAGGTACCTACTTAATTCTAAATGAACTGGCGATGGCGGCGCGCGGCGCGAGTTGAAACGGTCTGCGTTCGTCGTACTTTTTAGCGGACGCCCGATTCATCGTAAGAGCGCTTGGGCTCCGCTAGTAGTCCAGCCCCTGCAGTCTCGACATGAATAGCGACAAAAATCTGTCGCTAAGTCGTATCGATGTCAAATTCCTTTAATAGATTTTCAACTTTATTTCCGAAGCATAAGGTTGAAAATCTATTACAGAAATTTGACATCGATACGACTTAGCGACAGATTTTTGTCGCTATCTAATGTCGAGACTGCAGGCCCAGGCCCTGCAGTCTCGACATAGATAGCGACAAAAATCGGTCGTTAAGTCTAACCGATGTCAAATTTCTGTAATAGATTTTCAACCTTATGCTTCGGAAATAAAGTTGAAAATCTATTAAAGGAATTTGTCATCGATATGACTTAGCGACAGATTTTTGTCGCTATCTAATGTCGAGACTGCAGGGCCAGGCCCTGCAGTCTCGACATAGATACCGACAAAAATCGGTCGTTAAGTCCAATCGTTCTCAAATTTCTTTAATAGATTTTCAACTTTATGCTTTGGACATAAAGTTGAAAATCTATTAAAGGAATTTGACATCGATACGACTTAGCGACCGATTTTTGTCGCTATCTAATGTCGAGACTGCAGGGCCAGTGCGTGAATGAGATCGAACTTCGAATGCGAACGGCTGTGTTACATTACAACTCGCACAGCACCGCACGCGCAGTTGCACTTGCGACCACTAGACCTACGAGGCAGTCAGTTACTTTACTATATTTATAATTAGATCACTCATTCATTAGACATAAAAAGTTATCACTGAGTATTACAAATACACATACATAACAGTCACGCCTGTAATCCCCAAAGGGTTAGTACACCCGCATTTCGCCAGTTATGAGCATAATTTTATTAGAGAAGAATTTACGTCCCGTCAAACGGGGTGAATAGAGATGCAGGTGTGAATCGAAACTCTAAAAGCGATTTTAACATTCAAATAATATAGTTTGTTGCCAACAAGGACACTTATCGTTAATTATAATACAGTAAACACATTAGAGTCCTTTTTCGCAACCAACTATATTATTTCAATGATAAAAACCCGTTTAAAGTTTCGTCTCGATTCACCCCTGCAACTGCATCCCTGCATCCCTATATTCTCTCCGTTTGACGGTAGGTAGATACTTACGGAATTAGTTTGATAAGTAAATTAAAAGTAAGTACTTACCTAGTTTAGTTCCAATATAGGTACCTACTCGTATGTTGTTTCAACTTAAATAAATATCAACTTTACGAGTGTGTAAATAAAGATGATTTCAAAATGATAATTAAGTATGTACTCTTAAAAAGGCCATAAAAAGTTTTGTAACTGAAAAAATACACTTTATATGTAGAAATTAAAGTTATTTTTCCGAAATCACATAGATTGGTAACTAAAAAGTCCATAAAAAAATAAAACTTAATTAGTTTATACCTAAGTAATTAAAAAAGAATCTTGATTTTTAAATAAATACTACGTAAAAGCATGTCCGAATTCGCCAGTTTCGTCGTTTGTGCTTGTGTGGTCAAGCTTAGATACCTACTTAGGTTAGGATGGGTTATGTCGACCGACCGGGGAATCGAACCTAGGACCCCACGCTCAGCAAACACGTACAGACCTGCTTTCGTCCTCTGACGAAGATCGTCTACTACTGAGCTCAGCGTGGATAGCACCGCCATTTATACTCTCTTGTTTCGCGTCGCGTCGCGGCCGCGGCGTAGCGTCGCGCCAGTGTGAAAGGTGTAGCGACGCGATTCTGTCGCAGAATCGCTACGCGACACGTCGCGCGTCGCGTCGCGCCAGTGTGTACGAGCCTTTACTTGCACAAACTTAAGATACGTATAGCTTGTAGGCACGTTACGTGGGTCTTAAACATAAGTTGCGAATTTATGTGCATATTCTTATACCTACTTTGAACTACCTTTACATCTGCTATCGGACGTCATGTTACGTCGGTCATACGATAGGCACAGCTAATTAATTTTCGTAGGATACTACTGTAATAATTAAAACTTACAGCAATCGAAATTCCATTAGAACAATCTTAGGAATTTCAATTATAATTCACTCAATACTTGTTAGAACTATGTTCGACTCTAGATGATCTCATTTATTGAAGCAAGTTTCTTCACAAACCAACCGATCGATCAAAACGTTTCGTGAGCCCTTAGGCGCAACATTTCTTTTCGTTTCGGGTCCCACAATTCAATATCATAAACCTAATTTTACGGATGGCATCACAATTTACAAGTAGTCGTCTAGATTTGCGAGGAAAATGCCGACAGTTGTAATGGAGGCAACATTGGAAAAATACTTCAAAGAAACTTGTACAGTTCATTACTTTCGGTTGAATAGAAATATAATATATGCGCTTCTATTTGATGAAATATATTTAAATATGGTGCTGGTATACGATATTTTGTGCAGTGTTTATTTCTGTAATATAAATGAGATTTTTCTCGCACTTTCTTTCCTTTTCTTTCTTCTTTTTTGCTTTTTTAGGCGTAGATACTATACTAGCAATCTTCAACTGGCGAGCTAGTGTTTGAATTGGTATTACATTCCACTTTCTATGAGTCATGAGACCCTGGTAGACCAGGTTCCGAGATTCGTTACATTTTCAGGCCTTTTTCATTGCCTCATAGTGTAAATAAAAAAAACAAAGAATAATATCCCTAAGCTGACACAGAACCACACAATCTGTGGCACCGCATCACAAACAGTGAAGACATTTTTTCAACAGAGCCGTTGCCCTCCATAAAACGTATCATATGAAATTCTCAGAGAAAATAAAACCTGCCTCGCGCGCTATCTTTATCCCTTTTATGACAGAGCGCGGGCAGAGAAAAAAATACAATATTTCTTTCATGAAATGACTGTGCCCCTCAAACCGTTGAAGAGGAAAATACAAGTTTTCATATGAAAGTATTGTATATTTCATACAGAACCTTGGAACGTTGTCGATGTAATAGTTTAGTATTATATTAAAAATCAGGGGACTGTTGCCCTCAATATGAATTTGTAGATAACATTCACTAGATTTCCTTTTGAGATTCAATAAATGTGATTTAAGCAATGGATGAGTTGGTAAGCTCTCGTACGAAGATTCTACAGTCTAGCTAGGTACCCACAGGAAGTAACAATTAATAAATTTAAATAAGAGGTGGGCAGAAATAAATTAGTTGTCATCAGAAATGTATTTATGCGATTGGTGCATTATGCGACAACAATATTTGCCGGTCAATAAAATTTGTGAACACAATAAGAAAATTGGTTACCGAAATTAAAGTTTAAATAACTTGAACTAATTTACATAGTGCAGTGAAGCAGTTACGGATAAAGGTTCTATGAAGACAAGTCTTCCGTTTCATTCAAAGTCACCTCATTACATTTTTTATCAATTTACAGCTTAGCAGTAGGTATAAATAATAAGACACTGTCATTTATTTCCTTTGGTTGACAACCTAATAATAAACTGCTTGTCCTAAGCATTGTTGTGTTATTCATAGTACAAAGTACGTAAGCACGTACCTACTAGGAGTCTAGGACTGCAAAGCGGAAACTGGCAGAATAATATTAGATGTTTTTAATTACAACTTTTTAATTTTCCTCATCAAATTCGCTTCTCCCCAACTCTTTCGCCGCGGCTAGTCCGCACTCGCGAGCTACACTCAATCACAAGTTGAACTCGAACCCAGTTCAGAACGTGCACAATTATCTACTAACTAACCAACTAACGAGAAAGTTAACCGGCACTTAAACAGCCACTTCGCCTCGGGCTTTTTGTTTACGATAGTACTCGCTTACTTCTCGTGTAAGTTCTATAACTCGACTTCAATTTTATTTGTACATCTATGAACTGCTTAGGTTTGCTGCTATCCTGGTACTAATTTTGTTTGAACGCGGCAGGTTAGGAGTCCTCAGGGCTTACCATTAACTTAAATTCCAGTTAGTTCTAATTGTATAATTAATTGGGACCAAATGCATTTATAAATTTGTAACGTGACGTCCACGTCCACTTCACGGCTTCACGATAACACAGGGAAGTAAAATGTATGGGAATATAATGAAGACGCTTTTAAATTTCTTTCTACAATAACGTGCCCCTACAATGGTATTCGTACTATGATCAATTTCCCTAAATTTTCCGAGAATTTCCCCAGTTGGCTGCTCAACAGTACAACACAAACAGACGATACAAGTTTCCGCATGACATCATTCCAGAAAGTTTGACACAACAGGGAACTTGGAACTACTTTCACCTCCGGAGTGCCTTAAAAGCTTCTGACTTACCTTCACAACTAACATTACTTTGTGACATAGTTCCAAAGTATAGTTTTAATGCTTTCGATATGTAGGCAGGTAGTTAAGTGAAGAATTAAGTTTGATGTACCTACTTACGTCAACCATTTATTCTTCGCTTCTTGAAAAGTATTAAAACACAAATGTTTTCTAAGAACTTATATTAAAATGAATCTGTGGTATTTATTGACTTATTAAATGTTTAACATAATTTTAGTAATATAATTTTAACACCTTTCGCTGCACAAAACTTGCTTAATTACAACCTAAATGAAAGAAGTTGGTGGCTCCTGAAATACAGGTACTCTACCTAGCTCTGGAGCCAGTGTCTCACATTTTGCTATAGCCTGTTTTTATGGCAATAAAGAAATCGATTGATAAACGATAAATGATTTTATTTCTGTAAGTAGGTTTGTACAAACACTTTTACATGTTAATCATATTTTAAAAACTAGATGAGGTCGGGGTTTCGTATCTGACTACTCTGAGAAGAAAGGTCGTAACAAAGTCACAGGTCACAGTCTCTTTTAAAGTCCAGACATAATCTTGGTCAGATTATGTGAAGACCATGTAAATTTATTATAATACCAAGTTTTGCCCGCAGCTTCGCCCGCGTGGATGTCGGAAATTATCCCACGGGAATAAAAAACCATAAGGAGAAAGTTCTCAATCAGAGCCTGCTAGTTGCATTTTTATTTTTCCCATAGCAAAATTGACTGTTCGACACAAAAAGCAGTAATTTCTTCCAACATCCAATAAAATAGTTCAGCGATAATTCAATTTCATTGAACCGTTCCTTCCCACAATAGCTCGTGAAATAATAGATGCAGCCAGCATCTGTGTCAAACGTAACTGAATGCAAGGAGCTCATTACAATCCTCTCATTCACAGACTATTGCAAATTTCACGCAACGCCAGCCAATAGAGAATTCAATAATATTGTGGTTTTATAACTACTCCAGTGGTAAGGGTACTGCAACTTGCAAAGCTCTTGTTGTTTAATCAAAACTATTTTTGATACGATGGTATTTATGGGAAACCGATGAAATATTATTTAAATCTATATTGTATACAGGGTGGCAGGGACATCGACACGCAACTTGTACATGGTTCTGAATCCCCAGTGTTGAAATGTTTAGGTTATTAAAAAAAATGCTGTTCCATACATTTTGACCGCGTAGATATTACTCTTTTCTATGAAACTGCAGATTTTATTTTTGGTAACTGACGAAAAAGTTCTACGCTGAGGTCTAGAATCATGTGCTGAATTCATGGTTACAGTTTGCGCGTCAATGTTCCTGCTAGCCTGTATACCTTCCTAGGTAGGTACTTTATACAAAACAAAGTCGCTTTCCGTAACTGTCTGTGTGTCCGCTTGATTTTCTTAACTCCACAATGAATTTTCATGCAGTTTTCACCATAATTTAGACCATTTATTCTGGAAGTATGTTTATACTAATACATTCATTTGAAACTTAAATAAAACAAAGAAATGTCGATGTTTTGCCAAGTCGTAAAAACAGTGCGAAGCAGGTAACACTAAACTAACATTGTATTTTTAAATAAAATTTTGGTATAATTTATTAATTTAGAACATTATTAAACTGACCATTTTAATGTTGCTAAACATTGACATTACGACAAATTTGACTCATTATGCCCTGGAAGACCTATTACAAATTGATGTCATATATTAGCCGAACAGTATAACTTGGGTTTTCTTTTCCAAGAAAATTAAACTTGAAAGCATTTCCAGAAGTTTGACATGCCTTTACTGGTTTTATCTTTTAGTTTTTATGCAAACACCAAGTGATATTAAGTTGTATATGTGCCTAATCCAACAATATTCAGTAAACCTGAGGAAGCTGAAGATATGCACTACAAAAAACTAGTGTTCTTAAAATATATTTTTAAATACCTATAAGAAATTTTTCAATTACGTTAGCCATAAATCGATACTTGCCACTTACCGGGTGCCACGTTGTCGTGTCTCGGCATACTAATACAAACTGATGATACCTACGCTAGTGGTACAAAAGAACCTTTCACAGGCACTTCTGCCGTGAATATTTTAACGTCGCTAATTGGTTTACATTGCTACCCCTACCATATCTACCCCTTTTAATTGGCTATCGAGTTTTTCGTGTAAACAACGTAACAGTATGTATATCGGGCGATGTATACCGGCGGGCTGCACTACTCTGAATTTTGTAACAGTTATGCAGTTATGTTTTCCTGGTACCTACATGTAGCGAGTAAAACAAGGATGCAGGAAGATACGCATGAGTTTTCTAATTTGAAATTAATTAATTAATAAATTTAATTAAAATGTGTATATTAGAACTGATTAGGTGTTTCAAAGAATCCTAAGTTTAGTCTGTATCTGGTACAAAATAAAATCTAGATAATATTATAGCAGGTTTAGCCATCATGCATTAGCATCAGCTTAGCTACCCATAAACGGTTACCTCCGGAAACTGTCGAATAGCGAATCTGCCCAATCCGGAATCTGTCGTATACCGAATAAAGGCGTTTCACGCCTTTCAATCAACAAAAAGTTAATTTAAAAAAACTCGTTTATTTTCCAGAATGAGACTTCAAGTTAATCGAGACCTCTTTCACTGAAAGCCGAAAGCGCAGCGTTTTAATGAAACGAGAATACAAAAATACTTACACGAAATATGTGATTAAAAAAGTACATATCTACCACTTATAATATGAAGAGTCCCAACGGAAACTACGTAGTTACTTCTTATTGAAAAATTTCTTTGGGTTTATGTTTTAGCTACAAAATTAAATATTCTACAGAGGTATTATCTCCCCTGTTAACTGTAACACAAAAACCCTGTATCTCTTTTATTGCGCATCATATTTCACAGCAACCGGATAGCCGTCGTTACGCCGCGCGCGTCGGGCGCACGCTAGTGCCATATTTACGCCATGTCATCTGATTAAGTTGGGAAATCGAGCTGAACCTGATTGATGGATGGCAGCATCGTTAATTACACTGGATGATCTTGTTGCCAAAAAATTGGTAAATCTTTACGGTTATTTGCTAGGGTTTTGTGAAATAATCCTCGGAAAAATTTACTCAAAATATGTGGAGTACCTAGGTACTTTTGGTTGACATTTTAACAATTCACGGTTCTTCCTAACAAAAGTCATAATAATTCCATACAAAATTAATGAGCTACTTATTTAAGATACCAGGGCATCACACAGGAGTTATTTTAAGCAATAAAGCTTAGAGCACAAACCAGAAATCAGCGAGCTATACAGACCATGCAGCGAAGTAACGTATTTAATTTTGCAACCGGTGCCGTCCGTCGAGCCAAAACAAAAGGGCCGAGTTAAATGCTCCTTGAATTTATTGCTATCCTAGTATGCAGAACAAATTAGTAAACATATTACGCTACAATTGTTTATGAAAAACCAAGGTCAATAATTAATTATAGTGCTTGGAATACCTATTTTTTTTTATCGAAATAGTAGTTAATGAAACTGTTACTTAATGAGGGGCATTTAAACACGGGTGTGTTTAATCACGAGTGTTTTAATACCTAGTTATATGCAGTTTCATGTTATCTACTCTCATAAATTAGGATTGAACCTACTAAATAAAAGATCAAAGTTACCCACGAAATTCAGAACAACAAAACATATCAAAATGGCGCCAAAACCCAGCACATCACCGCGCATTCGCTAAAGCGGGCGCTGCCACAAACAAGTAAAAGTTGGAATCAAAACTTTTTTGAAATGCAATAAAAATGGCCCGACTCGCATATGCGTTCCATTAGAAAAAAAATATTGTTGGAAACTCCTTGGTGATACCTATTAACTTCTTGGATTTGCCCTGTATCGTGTTGGTAAAAAAAATGTTTTTTTAACATTATTCTGACAGCAAAACTGTAATTTTTAAATTTCAGTATTTTGTTACTGTTATAAATTAATTCTATTTTTAATTTTCGGTATTGTGTTTATAAAATAATATGCCAATATAAACTAGTTTTGAAGTTTATAATTCGAATTTTACGATATGAGATTGGTAAAAGTATTTTACCTAATACGGGGCAAATTAATTCCCGTTAAATGGGCACAAATTCAGGCTTAGCAGGTACCAATAGGTAAATTAAATCGGAAGAACCCAGTCGGTAGGTTATACATACCGTATACCTAATTTAAATAATTGATCCGAATAGCCACAAAGAAACCATGGTGATAATTATAAGGCTCCAATCAACGGGGATTACCAACTAATTAGTAATGCGTAAATTATGTACATTTGTCTATTTATTTACTTAAAGCTATGTGACATCGAAATCGTCGGCCATTACTCAGATAGGCTTAACTCGCTGAATTTTAACTGGGATTTATTTTAAACGCTCGTTTACGTGACTATACCAGTCGCTTGAGCAAGTAGGTATTGAAACTCACGGATTACAGGCGATTTCATATTATAGATTACTGAAATTATGTGAGAGGAAAATTCTTTATTAAAAATACCTACCTATTCTCTTTTCTAAGGCCAGCGCGGTAATTGCGTTATACATTCGTAATCCCATTTTGACAATTCTACAATATTCATTGCATTATTTACGTTGTCGAGCATACGAATTTTTCAACAAATAAAGCAGTGGATTACTAATCTCCTTCGGATTGTGAAAGAAATGTTTTAAGCAATTGGGGTACAAAATGTCACTAGATACAATCACCAAAAGAGATAAGTAACCAGGGTCTCCGGATATAGTTGAAATTTGGTAAGAAACCGATGGATGTTTTGGAATGAAATTTAATTTGATAAATTAACTGTTTGTTTTCTATTAATTAACTTCGATTTTATCTGAAATTATCCATCGGTTTTATACTAAACTTCAACTATATCCGATGACCCTGGTTACTTATTACTTTTGGTGACCGTACCTAACTGCTACGGCAAACTAGACACATAAATATGTAAAGAATGATGATGATGATGATGTGTATGTGTCTTGCAAATGCGATGCATAATATTTTACAATTCAAATTATGGTAGATACAGACTACCAGATATCCAACTACCCATGCATAGCATGAAGTTTACTTAAAACGTTCTAGTAGGTACTTCACGTTTGTTGTAACTAAATGATCCGTGTAAACGAGGCACCGAGACGGAAGCCTTGCTTCGGTATTTACGATTTAAAATAAATGGTTGGGATTGGCGGCTAAGGCCCTGTACGACGACGAAGGCTTACTAGTAGCGATGAGATGATACCGACATTGTTCCCTTCTCGAATTCAAGACTATTACTTTTCTACCTACATACAATCACGCCTGTATTTTCTGTAGGGGTGGACAGGGGTACAAGCACATTTGGCCAGTCATGTTTAAGTTCCATGCAATAGTAATTTGGACAACGATTACATCCTCGATGGTTTTTCCAAACATAATATTGCGTTTATACAGGCTGGATTTTTGAGATGGGGCAGCAAGGGCATCTACCTTAACCGTTGTAGCTGCAGGAAAACGGTCTTAGGGGACTTTTCTTAACTTTTTGAGAAATTTTGATTCTCATTCACAGATTTTGAAAAAAATATACAACCCCGTAACCCGTTAAGTTGAGTTGTACAGAATTGGTTAGGAGACTGGATGTTGATTGTCTCCTTCGGTGTTGTACTACTCACCACCGTGCTAAAGTAAATTTGTAGGGTATAATAAGTTGCTAGGGAAAGATTCAATTAAACAAGTACCTTCTTACACAATGCAATGTTTATTACAATAACTCACTAATGAAGGTTCACAATATTGAATGTGGCTGGCCACATACCTTTCCCCATACACCTGGGCTTCCACACCAGTACAACCAGTCTCGGGTCTAGTTGTATTGGTGTGTTGACCTGCAATGAGACTATTACAATATACTCAGAGTCGCTATAGCGAGTCCGTGAGATGAACCACTTAATAGATACTAGCTCAATCATACAAGTACCTACCTATCAAGGTTGTGCTAACAACGGGAACATAAGATTATGCTAAACAATCCGCGACACAACACTTTATGGCAACTGGTCTCATCACCCAGTCCATACAATAGGCCTAACTCTCTCATAGACTAAATCGCTACCTTACCGATTATTCTCAGTGATCTCTCAGTACTAATCCCTTCACTTGACAAGACTACGACCCTTGGCATCAAACACAGGATACCCCTGTGTTCGCACGTTACGTGGCCTACGGGTATATAATGACGCTTCGTTACCTGGAGCGGCGAACTTCCCTCATCACCGATATCGGTTAAGTAAAGCCTTCCTGTCAAACGGATGACCACACCTCAAAGGTTGCCTGCACCCGGATCCATTCCAATCATCAGACCACGGGGCTACTCCAAAGCATCACGTCTCAATTATGTAGCAGAGCTACAAGAGAAAAAAGGCTAGCATAAACAGCCAGACCGGATTCATCTTTGAATGGGACTTATCGGAAACCCATCGGGTTATTTGGGTACAGTCTGTTCCTCCAGAACTAAGTCCCTCTTCCAAATCCTATTCGTACCGTGTCACACACGTTGCGGGTCTTCCCCATGCCGGATCAATGTCACCAACCTTCGAGAAGCTTCCACTACCATAGACTAAATAGAATTCTTGTCTATTGGTTATTTTCCATTTCTTAGGCATTGTTTTAAATTAAATGTGGGAAATTATGTCTGTATGTTTATTTATTTAAATTAACTAATACTCTTGTATATAATTTACATGACATAATTTATCTAGTGTTACAGAGAACACGCTAACAGCCATGCCAATGCCTGACACAAGATGTCGCTACTTGTTGCGTTATTTATTGATTTTGCAACGTCACAATGCCCCTCTTCCCACAATAAGGTTTTTGGGTAAGCAAAAACCACACACCGCCCTCGGTGTTAGAAGTGGGAATTCAATTTTGAAACAGAAATGGAATAAGTTCTATTAAAAAATGATAATAAATTATTAAGTCCTACTAAATGCAATAACCAACCTTAACCCTTAATTTGGCAAAGAAAAAAAAGTAAGAAATACATAAATTTAATTATTGTAAGGCTTTATGGGTGTGCTAAAGAGTCCCGAAAAAATGTAAAAATAAATCCTGAGTTGCCCACTATTGGGAAAATTCGTGTCCGTCACAGCGGACATTACCAATGACTTAACGATAAACGTGTAGATTTGCATGTCCGCTGTGGTGGACAGTGCCAAATTATGGAACAATAAAAAACGTTACTATTATTATGTTTATTTTATTTAAATAAGAAAATACAAAATTGAAAAATGCAGAAATTTACCTGAAAATGTTATTTTATTTTGTGTGAAAATTTAAAAAACAATTTCTCGGGGTTTTGCCTGTTACAAAACATAATCTTGTATTGCATTTTATGCAATATACGACTGTCTTCTTTTGGCAGTATCTGCAACGACCTTCTTCCATCGTTGAGGGGAAATGGCCTATGTTGTCATATTTGACTGGACTCGATGGGCGGGCTACGTGTGGTTTGCTTACTTTTGCTGTCTCAGTTTTATTTCTTTTGGCACATCTGTTTGCCTTCAACAATATTTCATAAACATCGTATCTGAATGCTTTTAGAGGTATTTTAGTTTTTGTGTTACTTGAATGCTTACGGCGGTAGAGTAACCAAGCGTTATTCACACATATGTCGAGCATTTGTGAAAATATAGCTAAATACCATCTCCTGCTCTTAAATGGTGTTTTATATAGCGAGATGAGCATGTCAGCAAGATCAACACCTCCCATATGTTTATTGTATTGGCGCACAATCTGTGGACATTTGACGTCGATCTTGCATTTTGCGTCCTTACAATATCTGCGGATTTTTTCTACAGGCTCACTTGCCACAAAAGAACTAATGAATGTGACGGCCTTATTGTCATTCCAGCGAACTATTGCTAAGCGATTTTGGTTACAAACGGCTTGTACAAAATGACCTCTGGGTTTCTTTTTCATGGCCTTATCAGTAAGCAGAACAGTTTCTGCTCCTCTAAGGCGATTGCCTCGGATAGTACCTAAAGCAAAGATGCCATAATGTTCCCGAAGAATGAAAAATAACTCCGGCGATGAAAAAAAGTTATCACAAAACACGAATGCCGGTTTATGGTAAATACTTTGGCATAAAGCTATGACCACCTGAGCGCCAAAACCAAGGGACGATTCCTCTTCGGTAAACGTATGGTAACGGAACGTATCGTCACCTCCATATAGCACAAAGTCATAAATTATCCCTGAAACGCCGGCCCGTACATAATTTTTAAACCCCCATTTATTTGGTTTATCCTTCATGTATTGTTTTCGTTTACCTGCCTTAGATCCTTTATAAGCTATCATCATTTCGTCAATGCTATATTTGGTCTCTTTTTTTTGTTGTTTTAAACAATTTTGCCTTATTTGCTCTACAACTGGACGTACTTTAAAGTATTTGTCTCCATCATCCATGTTATTGTCGACAAAATGTAAATATCGTCGTACTTGCTGGTATCTTTTCAACGACATTATATCACCAACTTTAGCATACCTAAATTTATCCGACCAATAATCGAGGTATGAAGGCATTAAAACAATGCCCATGATAATGTGAATAGCCAAAAAGTCTTTAAATTCTTCTTCTGACAGCTGAATTGACTTGCCAGTTTGTTGGACTGAGTATAAATTTGTCTGTTCTACAATATTAGTTATGACATTTTGAGAAAAAAATAAATAAAAGTAACTCAAAGGTGAGTCAACATCTTCTGGCAAATCAATATAATCTTCATCTTCATCCTCTTCTACTGTCGCTCTGTGACGGAATTGTGCTAGTTTCCATTTATAAGCCAGCTGAAATTTTTTACCCTTCTTCGGTCTCTTTGCTGGTACTGTATGTGGTTGTTTCCTGGACCTTGTGTTTCGTGATGCAAGTGGAGAAGAAGAAGCTACAGGTGCTACAGGCGTTGATGGCAGTGAGGGAATAGCAGATAGGGATGGAACATTCTCATAATTACACTCTCCAATTTCGCGCAAGATAGAATCTGATATAACATCAATATTCTCAGTGTTCAATTCTTCGTCTTCAGATGTACTGATTGTTAGGTTTGCAAGGGAAGATGTTATTGATGGTGCAGAAGAAGAGAGCGGGGAAGAAGCATAAGCACTCGGGTCACCATGCATTTCTGTTTCAGAATCAGAATTTTCACTAGCATCGGAAGGTGCATGGTCATTTGGCACTAAGGCGAGAATTTTACTAGCACGGTTAGGCTGTTGACAAAGAAAAACAAACCAAACTCAGCCCCACAACCCAAATAAAAAAAATTAAGCTTTTTGGCGTTGTCCGCCACAGCGGACATAGGAATAAAGTACTAAATCTCTATACAATTAGCAATGTTCGCTGTGACGGACAAAACACTTTAGCAACAAAAAACACCATGAAAATTAAAAAGAGCGTATTTGTTTTTGGGTTATAATTATTTATAGAATAATATTCTAATAGCTGAGTCGAGATTTCAAGGCATTCATAGGCAAAAAAGAAGAAAAAGAATTATAAATACCTTGAGCAAAACAGGTGGTCGTCTTGGCGCCGACATTTTGTGTCACGACTGACATAATGCAGTGTTGTCACGCTCAAAATATATTTTCTACTATTAGTTTATGAAATTAAGTTATATTTAGTCGATTTGAAATCGATGAGAATCGAATAAAAAAATAGTAGAATTTTTTTTTTGTTGATGTCCGTCACACCGGACTTTATCAAATTAAGGGTTAAATAATCCAACTGCCAGGAAACTCATTCTACTTACAAAATTTCCTACTATCCGGGCATAACCCCCCCAATCTTTCATACATCCCTAGATTTTCCTCTCTTTCAATCTGTAGCAACCTGCATTCAAATCGCAGGAGGCCACCTCTCGCATACTCCCGAATTCCGTCTGTATACCAGTGGAACTCTGCATTGTTCAATATAAATCAAAACGATCCTCCTGGTGAATATGTTCAGCGAGCTGATACATAAAAAAATTGGCAAATAATGTCCATAACTCACCAGGCAAGACGTATACTACATTCCCAGAAATAAAAATTTCTGAAAACTAAATGGTGTTTTGGCTTGTTTTAAGAGTCACCTGCCGCTCGTAACTAGATAAGCAACTAGTGCTATCTAACGTCTCACCGAAGCAACAATGCTATTTCGGCAAAACAAAACATTAGTCTAGGCTTATTTTAGGAGTTACTATCCGCTCCAATACCAAATATGGACACATCCATGGCCAATAAAAACGCAACCAAGCGAGCTTGGCTACTAAAATGTGTAGGCTTATTTTTGAAGTCACTATCCGCTTCTTATTAACTAGATAAGCAACTAGTGCTATCTAACGTCTCACCGAAGCAACAATGCTATTTCAGCAAAACAAAACATTAGTCTAGGCTTATTTTAGGAGTTACTATCCGCTCCATTACCAAATATGGACACATCCATGTCCAATAAAAACGCAACCAAGCGAGCTTGGCTACAAAAATGTGTAGGCTTATTTTTGAAGTCACTATCCGCTTCTTATTAACTAGATAAGCAACTAGTGCTATCTAACGTCTCACCGAAGCAACAATGCTATTTCGGCAAAACAAAACATTAGTCTAGGCTTATTTTAGGAGTTACTATCCGCTCCAATACCAAATATGGGCACATGCCATGCCCAATAAAAACGCAACCAAGCGAGCTTGGCTACTAAAATGTGAAGGCTTATTTTTGAAGTCACTATCCGCTTATTATTATTATGGTCTGAGCCATAAAAAAAATAAATTAAATCGCAAGGTATGCAAAACGGCATAATTACTACCGTATAATATGTGGAACAAATCCAACAAATAAACTAAACGAACAAATCCAAATAATTAGATCCCTCGTTAACAATACGATTTACAAAACAATGTTTAATAACAAAGTATAGCATGCATACGCCTTGTCTTCGTTGTTGGAATAGTCACCAAACAACACGTGGTAACACGGACTACGGCTAATAAACCCCCGGCTGAGACGACTGGAAGAAAATTTTCCGACCACTGTTGATCATGTTAATAAATGCTACGAAATTCCGATCCCGTGAATTGAACCCCATTATCGGTAATTACGGTCTCGGGAATCCCGTGAGCAAGAAGAACATAATTCTCAACGTTTTTGGCTACCAAAGAACCAGTCGCACGGCGTAATGGAAACAATAACGTGTATTTTGTAAAACAGCAAGAAAATATACCCTATCTAAATCCGTTTTGATATTTTCCCAATAAAATAATGCCAAAAAAAAAAATTAAACGATGTTTATCTAAAACACGTTTCCGAACGCACCAAACCACATATAACACAACGTCAAACGTCAAAAGGTCACCTTGACAATATCAAATTGTCAATGTGTTTTATAGGTTAAGTTCCTATGTATGAAAACGAATGACTAACCAACCTCTAAATCATGGAATAGAATAACCAAATCAACTGTTTTATCGAATGCTGTGATCGTATTTCCAATTAGGGTGTAATGATGAGTGTTAAAACGTTAAACGTCTAAGTGACTGACCAGTCGTCATATGGATTTACAATGAAAGTTACTGTTCATTATTTGCACAACCTCAATTAACAGTGATACTTGCCTGTAGTGTTATTATTTTACTATGGAGATCCTCTCAAACAAATAAGAAAACATAACACCTTTGAGAACTGTCTCGTTTGGGCTGTGTACAATATATCTAGTATAAACCAAAATGTCTTATAACTATTTTACAGAAATTAGTCTTTGAGTTTATTGAATTGTTAAACAATGTTTCACGATTTGAATGCAATACAGTTTATCAGTTATCTGATATATTTTAGTTTTCCTTGTAGTCAAAACTACTTAGTTTTTATCTTGAACCAATTGTCCAGTTGTATACAATTATTATTGTTACCTATACCTGTGGTATATAATACCTATAAACTGTACCAGATAATATGCAACCTCAATAAGTTACAAGTTACAATACCTTCCAAATTATAGGTAATATCAAGTCATAGACCTTTAAACAAACATTGGGAACATAAATACTCTCATAATAATTACCACAATGCTACCAATTCAACTTGTGCATTGGCATATATACAAATAGGTTAGTGAACTTTTAACACTGCACCTTACCGGTCCAAACAAGAGAAATTGTTATATTGTGGTGCGTTGTCCACTTTACATTCAAACTTAATAAAAAAAACTAGCCTTATTCTAATACATAATCCCGCCAAGTGAAAGACTGAGAGAATTGAGAGAGAGATACCTGCTATTAATTTGTTCACCTAATACAATTAAACAATTATATACCTTTGGGCGCCAACTGTAACCCGTTAAGTTGAGTTGTACAGAATTGGTTAGGAGACTGGATGTTGATTGTCTCCTTCGGTGTTGTACTACTCACCACCGTGCTAAAGTAAATTTGTAGGGTATAATAAGTTGCTAGGGAAAGATTCAATTAAACAAGTACCTTCTTACACAATGCAATGTTTATTACAATAACTCACTAATGAAGGTTCACAATATTGAATGTGGCTGGCCACATACCTTTCCCCATACACCTGGGCTTCCACACCAGTACAACCAGTCTCGGGTCTAGTTGTATTGGTGTGTTGACCTGCAATGAGACTATTACAATATACTCAGAGTCGCTATAGCGAGTCCGTGAGATGAACCACTTAATAGATACTAGCTCAATCATACAAGTACCTACCTATCAAGGTTGTGCTAACAACGGGAACATAAGATTATGCTAAACAATCCGCGACACAACACTTTATGGCAACTGGTCTCATCACCCAGTCCATACAATAGGCCTAACTCTCTCATAGACTAAATCGCTACCTTACCGATTATTCTCAGTGATCTCTCAGTACTAATCCCTTCACTTGACAAGACTACGACCCTTGGCATCAAACACAGGATACCCCTGTGTTCGCACGTTACGTGGCCTACGGGTATATAATGACGCTTCGTTACCTGGAGCGGCGAACTTCCCTCATCACCGATATCGGTTAAGTAAAGCCTTCCTGTCAAACGGATGACCACACCTCAAAGGTTGCCTGCACCCGGATCCATTCCAATCATCAGACCACGGGGCTACTCCAAAGCATCACGTCTCAATTATGTAGCAGAGCTACAAGAGAAAAAAGGCTAGCATAAACAGCCAGACCGGATTCATCTTTGAATGGGACTTATCGGAAACCCATCGGGTTATTTGGGTACAGTCTGTTCCTCCAGAACTAAGTCCCTCTTCCAAATCCTATTCGTACCGTGTCACACACGTTGCGGGTCTTCCCCATGCCGGATCAATGTCACCAACCTTCGAGAAGCTTCCACTACCATAGACTAAATAGAATTCTTGTCTATTGGTTATTTTCCATTTCTTAGGCATTGTTTTAAATTAAATGTGGGAAATTATGTCTGTATGTTTATTTATTTAAATTAACTAATACTCTTGTATATAATTTACATGACATAATTTATCTAGTGTTACAGAGAACACGCTAACAGCCATGCCAATGCCTGACACAAGATGTCGCTACTTGTTGCGTTATTTATTGATTTTGCAACGTCACAAGTCAGCAGGAAAATGGGCATTTTCATAAAAAACTTTTTTTATGCCTATCGATCATGTTTCATATAAGGTTCAAAAACCTCTATTGGACCAACTGAGGTTTGAGTACTAGAAAAGTCAGAAATCGCAAAAAAAACTTTTCGCATACATTTCGTAGGAAATGAGACCACAACTTACTGATTTACCATCGATAAACTGACAGCTACAAAAAGACTAATCGAAAAACAAATAAAAAATAGTAACTTCTACTTTGGATATTATTTCGCCTTAAAATTAAAAACTTGAAACTTTACATTTGGAATCACCAAAAATTTTTAAAGAGCGGGTAGACACGAAGCAACAAAATTCGATGTAAAGAAAAGCGGCCACATTCCTCTAGATCGTATTTTGTTGCTTCGTGTCTCAATATGAAAGTTTATAAAAGTTATTAGAAAATTCTAGACACACTTACCGAAGGTGCTGATTGAGCCGTTATTCAAAACTCCTTCTCAGTCACGAGATAATATTTTTTTAAAGGAGTGGCGCTAGTGGGCCCGTGTGCGCCCTCATAAGACAGAAGTTTTTTCTATGAAATCCGTCACAGGTCTAATTAATAAACAGTTTTTTACATGAAGGAGACCTTTGCCATCTAAGACCACTCTCAAAAATACCAACAAAAATATGTTTCAAAAACTGAAACAAAAAACAATTATTTATGACATGAGCACCAACGAAACTATTTCAAAGGGTGAATGGGAGGGGTTTTGTAATTCGAAGAGAAAAAGTACGAAACTGAAGAGCTAGTCACTAACATACACGGCATTGATTTGTAATCTCTGGACCCTTTACTTCCTTAGTTCAAAAAGCCTGTTGTTTTTGTTCAAAAATCTAAATACAATAATACAACAAATCATTAGTTGAATATTTAATTAAAACTTCATAATAAAGTAACGATATTTACAAAATATCAACAAATTGTACTAAATAATAATAATTATCAAATCCAACAATATAAAAGCAGTTTCATCTAAGTTTGCGCCCGTCATTTTGAACGAACATTATAAATACTTAGTTTCAATAAAACGGTACGTACCTACACTAAAAACACAAGGATATTAACAATCAGATTTAAGTAACTTTTCATAATGATTATACTTTTATCACATTCAGTATCACTTACATTTAAAATATTAAATTATTTACATAATAAAATCGTTACAAGTCCGAAATACAAGGTCAAGTAAAATTACCTAAAATGGCGGCGCTGTGTGATGGCTGAGACGTTGCATGTTTTTATGAATTTCCGTTAAGGTGAATCCTCAGCTGTCGCCCGCTAAATTCAAATTTTCTTTGGTTTTTTGCAAATTGCAGCTCTGTTTTACGTCGTATGTTGATCAACATGCGATTCGCGCCTGTAGGGATGATATATTTACTGAATAATAATCATCAATTTCATATCAATCGTCAAACTTTGGAAATTTGTTCCACCTAAGAATCTTTCAGAATATTTCATATGAACAAATTTCCAAAGTTTTAAACCGTTCCAAATTCCCAGAGAAATTCCAGTTTAAAGTTTTTCGTTTTTAAGTGACGTTTTGCAAAAAACGAAAGAAAATTTGAATTTGGCGGGCTACAGCTGAGGATTCACCTTAATATTGACAACGAAATGTTAGGAAACAGACGCCATTCTACATTGTTGTACGGGTCGCTATAGTAACGTACTTCTTGGAACTGTAAGTTATCGAATGTAAAAGCTGTATTTTTATAATTTGTAAGATGTCACAGGCGCCATCATGCACTGCCGCTGGTTTGTTGACGATAAAGCAAAAACTCAATTAACTAAACTACCAGGGAAGCAGTGACAGTTGAATCTATAATCAGCCGTACTTGAAATATAAGTTAAGGAAATCATATTTGTTTTTGTTTAAGGCGAAATTGCGCTAAGGCAGCCCGCGAAATTACAATTTTCTTACGTTTTTTGCAATTTTCAGGTCAGAATCAGGTTGTACGTCGATCTAAATATGATTCGCGGCCGTAGCGTATATTTATTTATAGAATTATATTCCCAAAAATCATCAATACATCTCTATAAGCTCGTACCCTATTGAACGACTATTTCATGAAATCTTGACATTTGAGGCCAATTCTAACTTAAGGAGTTGTATTGCTGATTCTAATGATTATAATTCTGTAAAGCCATATTTGTTACGGCCGCGAATCATATTTTTATCAACATACAACCTGACACTGACCTACAATTTGCAAAAACGTAAGTAAATTTTAATTTCGCGGGCTACCGTAGCGCATCCCCCTTAATCATTGTTAGTTATTTATACCCATCACTAGTGAAGTTTTGCCAGATTATTTAAGTTGACCTTTACTGCTAATGGAATGTTAACTAGTGAGCATGACTTAAAAGTATAATACGGTACTTCAGTAAAATAAGTCTAATAGCTAAGAAAGGACGAATTTTCAATCAGAACGAAATATCCCTGGGGCGTAAGACTTCTACAATGACAGATCATTCACTTTAACACAGTAACAGACTTTGACAGCGCCTTTATTACGCAGCAGTAAGGACTATTTTCGCAGTTTAAGTGTTACTACTGACGTACTGCACCCTAATGGGGGCTATCGTTTTTGTGCTCACCAGTTGGCGCCACTGTCGAGTAAGATCCTGTTGCAGTACTTTTATTTGATGTTTAGGATGTGTTTATGTACCCTTATATTCATATTATGTTTATTTTACTACATTTTAAAACTTCAAATGGATATTTAGATTATAATATTCCTAAAATTTGTAAGCATGAAGCAGAAAAATCTTATTCTTCCTTCAAGTGCTACCAAATTAGATCCTAACTTTTTACTTAAAGTCTTAAGCCATAATTAATCAAGAATGGCACAACCATTACAGCTATTATGAATCATTCGATAAAATCCGTGATAAAAAATCGCGCAAAAAGTGAACGTTCAGTACATATTTGGACTTCTAGAGACCTTACTCTACACTAGCGCCTCTAGCGGCCAGCTCAAGCGCGGTAGCCCTCATTGCGTAACACACTATCAGTCACAATCTGAATCTTTTTGAAGCCTATTGCTAATCCATTGCTTCATATGTTCGAAAAATTTGTCTGCTCAACAACGTATAATAACGCAATGAATGTTGTTGAACTGTCAAAATGAAAGCCGTTACTACTGTTAGTGTGTTACGCAATTACCCCGATGGTGACCGTATTTCGCATGACCATCAGTATCGGTATTGATAGAAGTATAATTATCCGGTGCTATCCAAACCTGAAAACAAAAATATAATTTATAAAGCCCGTAGAGTATTTTTCTTATTGCCATAGAAGGGGAAGGAAGGCAAGCGTGGAGAGTGGAAATAGCGGTAACTAACGAAGAACATAATGTGAAGGGAACCGAAATATACTCGAAGAGTATTTGTATTCACTACGGTATTCGATAGTATTAAATCAGTATTCAATCATTTTGATGTCAGTAATATCGATACTCGATACTATAAAAGTCGGTAAGAGATAATTCGTTAATATTCATTTGACTAGTCGTCATGTTGACGCTTCAGCGAGGCTCATATACAACTGCGGACGTATTTTAGCAAATATGCTGATGGTGATTCTTGGGACCGAGGATTGAGGATTGGAAAAAATAAAAGAAGGAAAATAAGATTATTTGCGCCTTATATGACGTATAAAATTAGAAATTAAAGTACAAAACTTTGATAACTTAATAAGGGTGCTGGTTGCAACACTTACCTGTTTTGTTAACTAGCATTAATTCAAGTGTAATGACCAGTGATCGGAATAGGCTGACTATATTTGCCTAAACTTCGGAGAACAGGGACAGAAAGTGGAGACTTCCTTACGACAGTATTTTTTTTCCCGGGATTCGGGAATAATCTTCAGTAAGTTGAAAATAAGCTTTATTTAAGATGTGTAAAGGCTATTTTTAACTAAACTTTACGCAATTATATATATTTTACTTTTTTTATGCAAAAAAAGTAAAATATATTCTTATTGCTAAAAGGTAATGTATTCAATGATTTGATACAACGGTTAGATGGATCGTTAATATAATTCGAATATATGAATTAAAGTTAGATTATTTATTACGGGATTTTACGTGAAAATCCCGAAAATTTGGTAATTGCAAGTTGAGTTAAAAATAGCCGTTACAAATCTTAAATAAAGCTTATTTTCAACTTACTGAAGATTTTGCCGAATCCCGGGAAAAAAAAATACAGTCGTAAGGAAGTCTCCACTTTCTGTCTCTGTTCTCCGAAGTTTAGGCAAATATAGTCAGCCTATTCCGATCACTGGTAATGACACTATGACACTATTTAATATTAACATTATTATTTGTTTTATTTTATTTTTATAAATATATATAAAAAATAAATGGTAAAACAAAACATGCGGCGAAATAATGCGTCACATCCGCGCAAAACGGACATTCGGTCATCATAATAGGCTTTATAGTTTTTACAAAAATAGAAAATAGAAGATAAGCAGGAAATAGACAAGCAGTTACGCAAAGTCTTGAATGTGCAAAGCTCCGCTACCCACTCTCCACACTTACCCAGTCCTTGGTCAGCTGTATCTGGTATCCTGGTATCCCTAGGTCACTCAGACATACTAAGGTTAGCCTAGGATTATCACAGCCTCGAAATAGTTGGCGGGACATCAGTGTGTCCATTGCAGTTACGTGGGGCAACTGAAAACGGGATTATAATGTCAAATCAAATCAAATCAATTTTATTTGTGTAACATAGGTAATGAATACAGTTATTAAATTAAAAATAGGTCGCTATGTTATGCCAAGAGGCGTACAAATATATGGTTACATGCGAAATATAAAAAAAATATAAATCATGCGAGAGGTAAACACAAATTATTTGGTAGGTATGTCAAAATTAATAGTATGATGATAAAAAAAACAAAAATTATAAAATGTCACAATATGAAGTAATTACTACAGTCAATGCTTAAATAAATAATCATATCATAAATTACCATTGCTCTCAATATTCTACTAGAAATTGTCTATTGTGTGTATTCTCCAGTCAAAAATAAATAAATAAGTCTACATTAGTTTATCATTCAGAAATTCATCAATCGTAAGGAATATCTCATTTAATTCTGATTGCTTGCTTAAAGGCATAAGCAAGTATTTTTGCTCAATTCCTGTGCTTAAAGAACACGGATGCTCGTAAAACTAGCTAGAGGAACACAAAAGCATTACAAACAAAATGTTCCTAAGTTTAAGGGAGACACAGTTAGGTCTCCGTTGCGACCAAGTTTAACACACCATACGCTAAGTATTTCTAGAAAATGTTATATAAAAATGAAGATTTAGCACGCGTGTGTGACAAGCATCGATTAACGCCCAAAATAGTAGTAGTAATATAATATATAAATAAATTTATATATATTTGACGGCACGGTTGGCGCAGTGGTTAAGCGATTGACTGCTGCGCTGCGTGTCGCGGGTTCGATTCCCGCACGGAGCAAATATTTGTATGACCTACAAGTAGTTGTTCCGGGTCTGGATGTTTGTGTATGTGAGTTTGAATGTTTGTAAACGCACCCACAATACAGGAGAAATTCAAGGGTGGGGCAACGTTTTAAAAAAAAAAATACTGAAAAATATATATATAATAATTAAGTAGTGTCTGCCTACCCCCATGGAAAGAAGGCGTGAGTTTATGTATGTATGATAATGTATCTCACTCAATATTGATCCCGATCTTTGTCTGTTACCAATCAACGTGCGAGTTTGCCGATCTGATTGAGAGGGCGAATCAGGTGCATGCCGTCAAAGCAAGGGATTGAGATACAAAATTAATTTCGGGCACAAGAGCAACGATAATCTATAACCATTACTAATTGAACATAAAAACGTCACAAAAAATCACAATTTAATCATATATTTACCTAATACATGTTGATCAATACTGGGTCCGTCCACAAACCGGCTCTCGAACCCTCGATGGATGTCCTCCATCAACTTCTGATGGCCTTCCTTGAAGTTCCAGCACAGGAACTTGTGGCCTTCCTTCTCTAGATCTACTATCACAGATATTAAGTTCTGGAAAGAAATTATAAAGTGAGATTAGAGAGAAGATAGTCAACTAGTCTTAGTATAGTCGTAAAGAGCTGGATATTGTTCAATTATCTCACAGAACTCTACACTAAACTCACTATCGTCACGCATTTTTCTGCACCTACTTTATAAACAAAAGTCGTGCTGCTTGCGCGCCTCTCCAGTCGCGACTGCTAGCGACGCGGAACAGGCGACGAAACGACGTGCCTGCGCCACGCCGCTTGAGTATAATTCACATCGTGTCGCCTACCTACATTTTGTATTCAAACGTTTTGAAACGGCAAGATGCCTGTACCGCGCCTTCATCTTACGCCGTTTCTGTATAATTCGCGCCTTAGGCCTACTTGCACGTTTAGTCGGGTTAAATGAATAAATATAGAGTTTATAATCTCGGAATTAAGTAATTAACCTTTTGAAAGAAAGAAAAATATTTTATTTGGGACACGCACAGGAAATAGAAAGAATAAAAATAATAATAAAAACGGAGCATATAAAACTAAAAAAAATTACAATAAAAACAACTATAAACAAGTAAAAAACATGAAAGACCTGTGCGAGGCCAAAAAGGCTCCTATCTCAGCATAATGCTGCGACATTTAAAAAAATAAGTATCGCAGCGCCGGATTTGAACTCTTAATACGCGTTGCGCCACTAAAAACTTAGTAAATCTGATATGTGTTTTTTGAGTTGGGAACATTACAGTCCAATCGACGAAACATAGAATAGAATTGCAATGTTTATGCCCTGATATGTACTTAATCCGACCTAAAAATGATTAAATGAATGAACGAACAATAAACGGAAATGGTATACCCATCTCTTTTACACTACATTACTTTCTTGTCTTTGATTTTATAACAAGACATTTTATTTTAATCGTATTGTATGTGGTTTCCATGGAGATTTCGTTTACTGATTGACGAAAACGTCAGATAAGGAAAAATATGTTAAAAGTTTTTTTTTTCATAAATTGTATTTATTTTTATATGAGTTCATAAATATATTGCCTGCTAATTTAGTACCTATCGAATTTTCACTTACCTACTACAACGTCAAACAATATAAAATACAAAATAAGTTATCAGCGGTACAATACCTCATAACGTCAATTTATTTTGACATTAGTAACACTAACCCAGAATATAGCGACTTAACACTCCCACATCGGTGGGTTAAATATATTTTTAAAAGTTTAACTCTAGGTTTACCTTTAATACTTGGTGGTGCAAAGTGAATTATTTGATTAACCCTGAGTTAGCTGTTAACTCCAAATTATTTAGGATGATAACCCATGAACACGCGAGAGGGCCTTGAAGACGTTAATATTCAAAAAGGTAGCATTTTGGTATAGTCGCAGACTTTTTGTTGTTACTATATATAGTTGGTGCTTACCTCAGCGACTCCGAGATCCATGGAATACAGCTGCCTTCCATCCAGTATCACAACGGCGATGTACGTGGGCACGTGACGGCGTATCTTGTTCTGTATGTGTTGCGAACTGGAGTATGATAGCGCGCCCGACAGCGTGATGGATACGCAGTCTTGGTTGCCCACCTGTGGGAGGAAAGGGGACATTTTATAACGTTTAATTATTACCAATATTTGCCAAATGTACTAACAATAGTGTTTGAGTTGTTTATGTAATTACTAATTAATAATAATTGTATGTTCTGGGAAATGAAATATTATTAACGATATAGAACGTTTTTTTTTATAGATTGCGGTCAAATGGTACTAGAAAAGGGCCATTGTATTGTACTGGGCAACTAGTATAGTCGACTTTGTAAATACTTTACTTCACTTTAGACAACAATTCCCAGTAAACTGAAACTTCACTAAGGTAGAAACTATCCAACATAGACAGGTAAACCTTGTCGGTTTATGGCATGCAAGTGACATTCAAACTGCGGGTAGTAAAGCAGTTACGTGGTCAATTATATAATCAGGGGCAAAATAGTAGATTATTAACTAAGGGCATAAAGTCACTAGGTACACCAGCAGCTCGCACAGCCACGTTACCTTGAAGGCAGCCGCGTGCACAGGCGGGCGCGCGGCGTGCGCCAGCGCGCGCGCCACGTCACTAGGTACACCAGCAGCTCGCACAGCCACGTTACCTTGAAGGCAGCCGCGTGCACAGGCGGGCGCGCGGCGTGCGCCAGCGCGCGCGCCACGTCACTAGGTACACCAGCAGCTCGCACAGCCACGTTACCTTGAAGGCAGCCGCGTGCACAGGCGGGCGCGCGGCGTGCGCCAGCGCGCGCGCCACGTCACTAGGTACACCAGCAGCTCGCACAGCCACGTTACCTTGAAGGCAGCCGCGTGCACAGGCGGGCGCGCGGCGTGCGCCAGCGCGCGCGCCACGTCACTAGGTACACCAGCAGCTCGCACAGCCACGTTACCTTGAAGGCAGCCGCGTGCACAGGCGGGCGCGCGGCGTGCGCCAGCGCGCGCGCCACGTCACTAGGTACACCAGCAGCTCGCACAGCCACGTTACCTTGAAGGCAGCCGCGTGCACAGGCGGGCGCGCGGCGTGCGCCAGCGCGCGCGCCACGTCACTAGGTACACCAGCAGCTCGCACAGCCACGTTACCTTGAAGGCAGCCGCGTGCACAGGCGGGCGCGCGGCGTGCGCCAGCGCGCGCGCCACGTCACTAGGTACACCAGCAGCTCGCACAGCCACGTTACCTTGAAGGCAGCCGCGTGCACAGGCGGGCGCGCGGCGTGCGCCAGCGCGCGCGCCACGTCACTAGGTACACCAGCAGCTCGCACAGCCACGTTACCTTGAAGGCAGCCGCGTGCACAGGCGGGCGCGCGGCGTGCGCCAGCGCGCGCGCCACGTCACTAGGTACACCAGCAGCTCGCACAGCCACGTTACCTTGAAGGCAGCCGCGTGCACAGGCGGGCGCGCGGCGTGCGCCAGCGCGCGCGCCACGTCACTAGGTACACCAGCAGCTCGCACAGCCACGTTACCTTGAAGGCAGCCGCGTGCACAGGCGGGCGCGCGGCGTGCGCCAGCGCGCGCGCCACGTCACTAGGTACACCAGCAGCTCGCACAGCCACGTTACCTTGAAGGCAGCCGCGTGCACAGGCGGGCGCGCGGCGTGCGCCAGCGCGCGCGCCACGTCACTAGGTACACCAGCAGCTCGCACAGCCACGTTACCTTGAAGGCAGCCGCGTGCACAGGCGGGCGCGCGGCGTGCGCCAGCGCGCGCGCCACGTCACTAGGTACACCAGCAGCTCGCACAGCCACGTTACCTTGAAGGCAGCCGCGTGCACAGGCGGGCGCGCGGCGTGCGCCAGCGCGCGCGCCACGTCACTAGGTACACCAGCAGCTCGCACAGCCACGTTACCTTGAAGGCAGCCGCGTGCACAGGCGGGCGCGCGGCGTGCGCCAGCGCGCGCGCCACGTCACTAGGTACACCAGCAGCTCGCACAGCCACGTTACCTTGAAGGCAGCCGCGTGCACAGGCGGGCGCGCGGCGTGCGCCAGCGCGCGCGCCACGTCACTAGGTACACCAGCAGCTCGCACAGCCACGTTACCTTGAAGGCAGCCGCGTGCACAGGCGGGCGCGCGGCGTGCGCCAGCGCGCGCGCCACGTCACTAGGTACACCAGCAGCTCGCACAGCCACGTTACCTTGAAGGCAGCCGCGTGCACAGGCGGGCGCGCGGCGTGCGCCAGCGCGCGCGCCACGTCACTAGGTACACCAGCAGCTCGCACAGCCACGTTACCTTGAAGGCAGCCGCGTGCACAGGCGGGCGCGCGGCGTGCGCCAGCGCGCGCGCCACGTCACTAGGTACACCAGCAGCTCGCACAGCCACGTTACCTTGAAGGCAGCCGCGTGCACAGGCGGGCGCGCGGCGTGCGCCAGCGCGCGCGCCACGTCACTAGGTACACCAGCAGCTCGCACAGCCACGTTACCTTGAAGGCAGCCGCGTGCACAGGCGGGCGCGCGGCGTGCGCCAGCGCGCGCGCCACGTCACTAGGTACACCAGCAGCTCGCACAGCCACGTTACCTTGAAGGCAGCCGCGTGCACAGGCGGGCGCGCGGCGTGCGCCAGCGCGCGCGCCACGTCACTAGGTACACCAGCAGCTCGCACAGCCACGTTACCTTGAAGGCAGCCGCGTGCACAGGCGGGCGCGCGGCGTGCGCCAGCGCGCGCGCCACGTCACTAGGTACACCAGCAGCTCGCACAGCCACGTTACCTTGAAGGCAGCCGCGTGCACAGGCGGGCGCGCGGCGTGCGCCAGCGCGCGCGCCACGTCACTAGGTACACCAGCAGCTCGCACAGCCACGTTACCTTGAAGGCAGCCGCGTGCACAGGCGGGCGCGCGGCGTGCGCCAGCGCGCGCGCCACGTCACTAGGTACACCAGCAGCTCGCACAGCCACGTTACCTTGAAGGCAGCCGCGTGCACAGGCGGGCGCGCGGCGTGCGCCAGCGCGCGCGCCACGTCACTAGGTACACCAGCAGCTCGCACAGCCACGTTACCTTGAAGGCAGCCGCGTGCACAGGCGGGCGCGCGGCGTGCGCCAGCGCGCGCGCCACGTCGGCCGCGGCGCCGCACACGATGCCGTACTCCAGGCCGGCCGCCGCGCCTGTTATCACCGTCACCAAGTAGACGAGTAGCTCGATTTCTGTGGGATACAACAAGGATGAGATATAGGTAACCAGCCGGTCTATTCTGTAGAAATCTCACCTTGAAAACTGTGGTGAAATGGACTTAAAGTGAGCCGTAATTCCACCAGATGCTAGGGATTAACACTATTGACAAAAATAAGTTAAACTACATTATTACTCACTGCTATTCCGCCACAGTCTCTTTACAATAGCGACCTCCATGAGCGAAAACATCGCGACGATGATGATGCCGGCCAGCGTCGCGCGCGGGATGAAGTAGAACGCGTCGGCGAGTAGCGTCACCGCCAGTAGCACCAACATCGCTGACGAAATAACACCAAGATTCGTACAATAGCTGATGATCCCGTGTCGGTAAAAGAGATGCATATACTCATATAAATAGATGAACGCGGAATGTTCACACTGAACTCTCTCTATTGTTTAAAATTTCTATAAGTAGATCTTTTAAGAAACTTTTACACGTCAATATTTTGCTGGTCAATATTTAAAAACTAGATGGCGCCAGCATTTCCTAGCTGACTGACCCTGAGAAATGCCGAAACAAACTCAGAGGTCTCTTTTAAAGTCCAAACATTATATTATTAGCATTTTATGAGAGTCTATCAATGCAGAGCCATGTCTTTTTTTTTTTTTTTTTTGCGTGGGAAGTCATCAAATGACCTCTCCCGCTCTGGGCGGAGCGGAAGGCCGTGTCAGACTCTTACTGACTAAAACCCACCCGTGTTCCTTCAGTTGCCTGTGCGCCAGGGCCACAGTAACTCTTTCGAACAATCCGCAGCCCCGGCAGGCATCGGTCCTATCGGACCCCGTCAATGGTGCTGACATCTCTTTGAGGCGCGCGTGGAACACGACGCGCCGTCGACCCGGGCCTGGTCCTTACCGGACGGCGAGCTGCCCATTGCTCGCCGTCCGCAAGCCCGCGCCTACGGTGGCCGGGAGTCGGCAATCGACTCCCGACGCACAGGGTGTCTCCTCCTCCTGCGGCGGCTAGGGGCGCGAGGGCACAGAGATTGCCTCTCTCTTTCGCGCTCCACCTCCTCCTTCGCGAGCATTACTGCTTCGCAGAAGGAGGTGACGGCTTCCCATTCCCTCTCGCTCCGTACCATGGCCTGAACCAGGGCCGGTCGCGAGAGGTCGCCGCCGCCGATCGCCGCCACGAGGACACGGCGGTGCTCCACCCAAGCCGGGCAGACCTCCACCGTATGCTCCACCGTGTCCTCCGGTCGATCCACACAATAGTAACACCCGGGCGTTTCTTCCCGCCTAATCCGAAACAGGAATCTCCCGAAACAGCCATGTCCGGTGAGGACCTGCGTCAGGCGGAAGGTGAGGACGCCGTGGCGCCTCTCAAGCCACTCCTCAAAGAAGGGTCTTACCGCCGCAATTGTGGCGTGCCCTACGCTGGGTTGCGACAGTCGCACTCTCCATGCCGCCATGAGATCCCGCCGGAGCTCTGTCCGCTGTGCCGCAATTACTCGCGGCAGCGGAGTTACGCCCCGGCGTATCGCCTCCTCGCGCCACTCCCAAACGTGCGCGAGGACCTTTGCCTCCAGATCCCACGGCGGTAATCCGGCAAGGAGGCTCGCCGCCTCGCAGGAGACCGTGCGGTATCCCCGTACCATCCGGATGGCCATGACCCTTTGGGACGCGTTCAACCGGCGGGCTGGCCGAAGCCTCAATGAACGCGCCCACACCGGTGCCCCGTAAAGGGCCATGGACCGCACGACCCCCGAGTAGAGCCTCCGGCAGGAGGCGTTTGGCCCCCCCAGTTTGGGCAAGAGCCGCTTCAAGGCAGCCCCAGCCCGCTGCAGTCTGGGAGCCAAACGTCGGAAATGCTCCACGAAGTTCCACCGGCTGTCGAGGACGAGTCCCAGGTACTTCATCGTCGATTCGACGCCGATGGGAACCCCTCCTACCGTTACTTGGGAACCCGACAGTGGCGCATTCCGAGGACCATGAAAGCACATGGCCTCAGACTTGTGCAAGGCCACTTCGAGTCCCAATTGCCGGATCCTCTCAACGACTGTCGCAACCCCGCGTGTCATTAATTCGGCCGCCGCCTGGTGCGACCTCCCCTGCGCCAGGACCAGCGTGTCATCAGCGTAGCACACCACGCTGACGCTGCTAGGGAGGTCGGCGCGCAGCACCCAGTCATACCCGATGTCCCACAGATGCGGCCCCAGGACCGATCCCTGTGGGACACCGCACGACATCTCTCGCCGGTTCCATTCTCCCTGGTGACCGGGGTAGATGACGGCCCTGTCCGTCAGATAGGCCTCGACTATACGACAAAGGTAGGTTGGCATCCGGTGATACCGGAGTGCCTCCCGTATGCAACTCCAGGGCAGGGTATTGAAGGCGTTGGCGATGTCTAGAGACACCGCCAAGACGGCCCCACCCCGGGCCACAGCATCCCCCGTCGTGAGGGCTCGCACGCGCATGATGGCGTCCACCGTGGAGCGCCCCCTGCGGAAACCAAACTGGGCAGAGCCATGTCTGGAAGGGTCTTTTGAAGAAAGAGCTATTACAGCTTTGAGTTGACCGGTCCTAACAGACGGCATGTATGCATCAGTCATCGTGCAGCTCAACCCTATTTTAGAAAACTCAACGACCTGTCTCCCGACGCTACCAGATCTGCAGGACATTTGCGTATGCCATACACAAAATACTCAAAACCGCCGCAGTTATAAGGTCATGTAGGTATTCAATCTAGGCTGCATAGCACCCACACTCACAGTCAGTTATCTCTCTCACGTAATAAAACGAAAATAAGCTGACAATATTAATTATAAACCGCTTAGTATAAAATAGATTGATGCTTGGCCTTGGCTTAATCTCAAGCCTTTTTGTGAACCAAGTAATCTTTAACTTTATAGAAACCTTTTCGACAGAGTTTCTGTGTAATAAATGATTTAAATTTATTAAGGCTCAGTAAGATAAGATAAGATTTCTTTATTTGTTTAAACATTGTATACATACAAGATCATGCAAGATATTACATAGTTTGAGTCCAATCATGATTAGCCCATCATCCCATCATGTTTGTTTGTTTAGTTCTTTAACATGGCTTGGGAGTTAGTTGTAAAAACGTATACTTAAATAAATTGCAATTTTTTTGTAACCTAATCGTGGGGGCATTAGACGCATCGACTGATGACCTAATTATCGTCACACTGTTGTGCGCCTCGCTAAATTCTTTGCGCAAATCGGCGGCGGTGTTTTGAGATGCATCTAATGTATACCAATACATTGCAAATACATCGGTTTTCATCTGCTTAACGTTAGGAAATCTTTTACATTTAGTCCTTTTCTCGTTTAAAAGTAAATTATTAAAACTGAACCAATGCACTATTTTAGCCAGAACATTATTTACATCGTCTGTTGTCGTTTAAGCTTAAATAAAAGTGATGTATCATCTGCAAATAACACTATTTTCATGACTGTTTTTATACGCCGGTCATCAATACCGGTATCAAAGTCATTAATATTTATGAGAAATAAAAAAGGACCAAGAATTGAGCCATGCGGAACTCCCATAGTGACAATAGAACCCGGGGATTGTTTGCCATTAACGTCTACTCTTTGAATCCTATTATCTAACACCATAGTGATGCCATTTCCTCACCAACGTTATGATACATTGTTGATTATTTCTCATGAGAAAAACAATGAAAAGCGTTAGACAACTCACAAAAAATACCTAGGGCATTATGTGACGACTCCCAGGCCTGAAAAATATGTGCAAGAAGCTCAACACCAGCGTCATTAGTCGAGCCACCCCTTGCGAAACCGCATTGTTTAGTGTTTAATAATTTATATTTAATGTCTTTGCAATTGATCTAGCATCAAGTTTTCAAAAAATTTGGAAAATCCAAAAGTGCACGGCTCATAAATTCATTCAATTCTATAAAAAAAAATATCTAATTACAATTAAACTACATTGAATTAAACCGTGATTTTCGAAATGACTTAGTTTTCGAAATACTGATGCTTTTAAAAAAAATGGACTCGATTAGTTAAGTTTTTCTGGAGTTATCGTGACCACGCCAGGATCCATCCATACAGACACACGGACGTCCACAGAATATAATTTTTCAACAGTTTTTTCATTATTTTAAATAGCAAAATGTCTTTTTAAAATAACATAAGTGTGTTTTTTCTTGACGTTTGTGTGTGAATATTATTCTACAAGTGCGATATGAAGTAAATAGAGACATTTTTAGCTCAAGGAATTACTTGTTCTTTGTAAAGCGAGAGTAGAGCACTACCTCACGGGCTTCGCTTATGAGGCGTTCAATATTTTACGAAATCGGTGTCGAAAGCCTTGACTAGGTCAAGGAAAATGCCGATGCACAAATCGATGACGGAGACCGGTACACGCTCAATGCAACAACCCGCTCCAACTCCACACAAGCTATTTCTGTCCGCTCAACAGAGAGGCTAACAATATCCATACGTTTTTTGAATTTCAGTTGTTTAGTTAATATTACCAATAAGCCACCATGTTTTGCATTTTTCTGCTGAACGAACTACCAACCTGGTAATTACTGATATTAAATAACAATATCGTATATTCGCTATGGATAAATGAGCCTGTTTTATTAGTTAATTAAACAATAATTTGACAGTACTGTAGTTACAGATTGAGAGCGGGTAGTAACCAAAATTGCCTATCTTCAATTAGATTTTTCTTGAAATTGGTAATACTTAGGTAGAAAATAAAAATTATATGAGTAACTACATGATATTTTCAAAGTTACTGTGGAACAGAAACACAAAATATTAAAATTTTCTCGATAAAATAACTTCACGAAGTTACCTCTAACTTTCACGTATTTTCGATCTGTTCTTAACTACAAAAAAGATAAAAAATACAAATACAAATAAGATAAAAAATGTTTGATTACTTGTATTAATACAAGGTGAAAAAAATTGTGGAGGTATTTTTAGAAATTCCTTTTATTTTTGGTTTTATTACGACTACACGCTTACGACGTTTTTAGTTCGTGGAAGAAGTTATCTTCCGACGCTCGTTGCGGGAACTTCAAGCATATTTTTGTTTCACAAATCAGTCGCCTGTGTCAGTCGCCGTCGCTCTGTTGAGACGAGAGGACTGCAACTCAAGATGACATACCCATTGCGCCATTGCACTGCATTTCGATAAATTTTCTTGCGGAGAAAATTTACAACATAGCCATCTCCACGATCATTTGAAAGTTCGTACTGGAGATTTTAGATCTTATTGCGATTAACTCAAGATACAAATTCGTTTACTCCCACTTTTGTTGACAAACTTTGTGTAAGGTTAACCTTAGACGAACCATTTCTAGCGACTTTTGGCCAACCCCCGAATCAAGTTGAAACCCGAAATTTTGAATATAGGTAGGTTATTGGTATAATAATATTATTGGAGTTTACAAAAGAAATAAATCGG
Source organism: Dryobotodes eremita (assembly GCA_917490735.1). Classification (NCBI taxonomy): domain Eukaryota; kingdom Metazoa; phylum Arthropoda; class Insecta; order Lepidoptera; family Noctuidae; genus Dryobotodes; species Dryobotodes eremita. The sequence goes on along the minus strand of OU823247.1, from coordinate 2,188,781 downwards.
AAAACTAAAATAGGTAATGGATTTATTGTGGACAAAATTACGAAACGGTGTACACGGGACATGACATTTTTCATACGGAGTGTTCTCGTAACTACCCCCTTTTTATGGTAGGGATGAGCAAACGTCGTAACGGATCACAATGTTTGGGATTGTCGGCTTCGCCGATAACAGAATTAAGATCTAAATGGGTGCTAAGTTCTATAGAGTTGAAAGAAAGTTTAAAGTTTATAGTGTAACTTGGCAAGTTTTCATAGCTAAAGTTTCAACAGTTACAAAAGAGGAACCTAATAAACTTTCGACTTTCTTTGGCACCCATATACATAAATAGATGCCAATTATTTTATCGGCAAAGCCGACTAATGTACCCTAGTTATTTGTTCCGAAATTGGCCTGTTTTTCACAAATGTTTTCGGCGACTTTTTTCTACTCGCGCTCTGCGCAGGATAGGCTTTCATGCCACATGCAATTTGACTTTGCACAACACAGTACAAAATCCACAATATCAATATTATTTTTTACTTGGTAACACTGTTGCTAATTGACTTTGCACGATCCTGCAAAGCGATATCCACGATATACCATCATATTCTTTTACTTAGTTATAATTACCGGCACGTAAGTTGGCAAAAGCTTTTCGTAATGGAGGGAGTTCGCGCATGTAAAAATGTATGAAATTGTGCGTGCGCGAACTTCCCCCACTACAAAATCTTTGCCAACTTACGTGCCGGTAACTATAACACAGTTTTCCGTGAAGACGTCGTGAGGTCCAACTTGCACAAAGCCCTAAATAAAATTTTGTTACATTGTAATTTGAACTTTATCACGTCAGCATTGAGTTTCTAGTTCCAAAACATGACTATGATCCAAGATTCTGTATTCAAGCTTAGCGTATAGTATAGGCAAAATAAACAGATGTTTTACGTACTGAATAATTTATTGAAAATAAAGGGAGTGCACAAAGATCATAATTCGTTTAAATATTGTAATTGAAAAACCGTTCGAGGAATAGGGTTGCTGATCACTGCGTCCAACAAATATTCTTAGATTATTGATATTTTTGTTCAGTTGATTTCATTTTCTCAACGTAAAAAAGCCAGTTAAGTGATGCGATTATAGCTGCTTTCATATCGTCAAAAAAGCAAGTTTATCGAGTTTGTTTTTATCATCATACTAGCGACCCGCCCCGGCTTCGCCCGGTTAGCAAAGCATAATATAACATAGCCTATGTCACCCGGAGATAATGTAGCTTCCAAACAGTGAAAGAATTTTTGAAATCGGTTCAGTAGTTTCGGAGCCTATTCAATACAAACAAACAATCATATGTTTTCTCTTTATAATATTATTTCACTGTATTTCGTTTATTACAAAATAAATTTAGGTTATATCTTAGTTAACCTAGTTAACTTAGTTACCATAATCACCACGTGTTGCTGAGGCAACATGTGGTGATTATGCTATTAAATTGTAGCTTATATGAAACGTTTGTATTTTTAACATAGCGCCATCTATTGAATACTTACTCAATCCAGTCAACAGATATCGCCATCTGTTAGAATCGTTTGGAGCTAACAGATAATTGTAACTGTCAAATAATAGACAAATAGTTTGCAATAAAATAATATTGCGACTATAAATTGAGATGTAAGCTATCCTATCTTTCAAGTTGGATCAAATTGCAAATCAAATTTAAAATCGGTTCAGTAGTTTAGGAGTCCATCGCGGACAAACAACGTGACACGTAATTTTTATATATATAACGATAGTTAGTATCATGAGTATGTAGTATAGTACTTTGATGGAAGAGCTTTGCTTTTTAGGGTTCCGTACCTCAAAAGGAAAAAACGAAACCCTTATAGGATCATTTCGTTATCCACCTGTCTGACCCTTTTTCTTAGGAATGCGTGGGAGTATCAAGTTGAAATTGATATCAAATACTTAGATATACGGTCCTTTGGAACTGCAAAAAAATCGAGCTGCAAAGACGTTGACTTAGAATCTTGGCATAAATTGCCATTCATTTCGCATATTTTGACACTCGCAAATATATTAAAACCCATAGGATAACATCTCGGTGACCTAGAATCATGAAATTTGGCAAGAAGCAAGGTCTCACAGAACAAATAGATATAGAAAAATATCTGAACATCTTTCATTTGTTCTATTACATATTGTATGGGACAATATTTGCTCAACTACAACGTTAAGTTTATCCTTCAAATCGGATTCGAAAATTTATAGGCCGTATCTTGAAGTAACATTTAGTCTTTATTTCATTCAAGTCGATCTACTCTTCAATCTAACAACCCACCAATATCAGTAACAGATTCACGGACATACAATAATATTGAATAATATACCTACTTGTACACAGCATTCATACTTAGGTACATTGAATAGAGCGGTTTTATCTGATTATTTTGCGTATACATACAGAAGATTCAAATTCAAATACGTAGATATACGCCGGGCGAAAGAATTCTGCTGCGGGAAGGGATTGTGTTTTGTTTTCGTCGTGTTTGATGAGAGGGGTAGGCAAAGAGGCGCGGGTGAAACTTGATTTTTTTCTGTCTTGCTGCACCCTCTTAAATATTTTTGCGATGACTACGAATACGTCATCGTTTTCTACTGCTGTAGAATTAAATATCAATGTGTTACAGTTCATGAATAATTAAATTTCAAGATATTTTCTGAGAAAATACCTTGAAATTGAAGTCTATCCTAAACATGTGCAGATTCAAAATTCAAAACATGTGTTTTGGCGTGAAATTTAATATGGAATGTTGGTTTAAATTGACGTAACTAATAACGTTATTGTCAGGTTGTGGGTACTATTGATTCTGTTAACTAAAACCGGCTACTTGTAAGCCACTAGCCAACATAACGCTTATATTCTTGGAACGGGGACGCAAAAGTGTATTGTGAATTACCTTTAAAAAAGCATCCAGCCGGTGTGACCACTCCACTGGCGTGGTTGAGAGCCGTGCGAGTGAATGAGCCAGTAGCTGGCATGCTCTGGCAGAACGACGACACCAAGTTACACATGCCGATGGCTAACATCTCCTGTGTCGCGTCCACTGTGGTGCTGCCGGCTACAAACAAGAAATGTAAAATCATGCCTGTATTCCTCATACATTTTGCCGATTATGTTTAAAGCCCATTTAATGGGGGACAAGCTTATGATCATTAATCGGGCACAAGTCTAGACCACTGAGAAATTCGTACCTATTGGAAAAACCTAATAACACTTCAGACTGATTTGAGGATCGAAACCAACAAGCCAAGGGCGGTGCGCGTAATTTTATTTACCATAGACGTTTTCTATAATGCCACTATCAGAGACACAATAACTTGATTTATTTATTTAACCATTTATGTGCACACATATAAACAGACAGAACAGAAAAATACGTACAAAGGTAACTTTACAATTGTTTCTCGCGTGAATCCAGGTTCCAACACAGAACGGTTAGTAGATGTTTTGGCTCGTTTATGCGAATTGTAACTAACGGTTTCACTAACCAGATATCGGTAGCCCACCGATCAGTTTGTGTCTACAATTGGCAGGTTAGTCTATGAATAGAAAACAATCTTACCAAAGGCTTTAGCAATGGCGATGCTTTCGAGTACGGCGACGAGGGGCATGACCATTCCCTCCCCCCCGAACACGCCGAGCATGTCGTGGAAGTACAGCGTCTCGTTGCCCACCACCGTGCGGAACGGTGGCGGCCCGAAGGCAGGCAGGCCGCCGTGGATTGTACCTGCGTGGACAAAGGGTTTATTGAAAAGTATCTCCAGGGTGCCATGGACATGCCTATATCCACCAGTGGAATGCTATAGATAATGAATAAGTAGAGTAAAGTTTTTGCAAAAGATACACTTGCGTGGGATTGGAGTCCTATATCTAGCAGTAGATGTTATAGGCTATGATGATGAGTAAAGCACGTGAATCGCGCATCGCACGCCACTCGCACGAAATTCGCGTGCCAAAGCTATAAAGCCATACAAAGCTACCAGGAGCGCAGCAAATACAGGTGATGCACTAATTAACCAGTAGCAGCAAAGGGCAAGAAATTGAACGAGTGCAGGAATAACAATCGAAGGACCGTTACCGTATCCCGTTGCAAGAAAGGAATGGTTAATGTACATAGTTCCGTCTCTCTCTCGCACTGGAATAATGATGGCATCAATACCGACCTCATCCCCCCCCCCCCCCCCGCAACGTCTATTTTATATTAAGAACTTAGAACTAACGTGCACTTTTTTACCAGGATGGCAACAATCACAGGTGTATTTACTAACCTGTGAGAGCAAAGGGTGTGATTCCTTTCAAGTTGAGCACGAAGGCAAGTATGGCGGCAGCAAACACAACGAGTGCGTTTCGTGCGCGCACAACATTGAGCCAGCAGGCTGCCAGCCGTGCTCGGCACGGAGGTGTACTTTCGGACACAGCTATTGTGGCTCGCTGTAAATAACACAAAAAAGAGGAAAATTTAATAATTTGAAAATCCTACGACGAATGTAAACGTAATCGCAAAAGGTTTTTTTTTTGTGTATCTGTTGTTTCGATGTTTGAGTGTTTGTTTTTGCACACAACCTCTCACCCTAAACGCATTCACCTTCTCCGTTCCGTCGTGGGTAAAAATAATTATTAAAATATACAGAAAGATATTTTTTAAAGAAAGACTAGGAGCTCATGTTTGCCCAGAAGACAGATTTCTCAGGGTACCCGGTTGATGGCAATAGATTCGCCTCCTACAGCGTGAGACTTAAACAATAACTGGCTAAATGAGGTTGTACTATACACCTCTGTCTACCGTATAGGATACAGGCGTGATGTTCAGTTAATTAATACTCACTTTCAGTAAAAATAAAGCTACGATGGTGCTGATGCCTAGCACCGTATCCCATAGCTGTACCGTCTTCAAGTTTTTAAAGAAGTTGATGATAGCCTCGAAGAATGTGTCACCCGAGGAGCCTGGAAATAAAAACTTAGTATTAGATCCTACACAATACGTGACCAAAACCTTAAAACTGGTCCATTAGGTGAAGTATGATTATAATATTTAGGTACACTTTTTTGTCAAAATCCGAGATAATCGCCTGTCTTTCAAAATTTTTATATTCTCTCGTTTTGCAGTCGGTTAGCATATAGAGGTATGAGGAACAGGGTGTAAAGTTCACTCATACTCTATGGAAAAGGGAGGATCCTCCGACCAGACGGGTGTTGTGTCTGGTGGGCAACTGCCCGACGTTTTGATGTCGGGACGTTGTATATATGCTAGTTGCGCGGTAAACTCTGCTTGTGCGATGCAGGACCTTGTGTGACGTCATTGTGACGTGTAGCTCGCATGTGGCGATGTAGATACCGCTACAAGCATAAATAAAATCAGCTGCACAAAGTAAATAAGTTATAAATTTCTGGAAATCCTGATGCTTGAAAAATGATCGTTTAATCACACGGTGTGCTAAATAGAAGGTCGAATAGGTACTCAAACAGTGTTAAAACATCCTGAAGTGCCCTCAACGATACATTGTAACTATGGACATTGATATTTTTCTGTTACGGATTGTTGAGCTGTTCTCATCAAGTGGCAGTTGTAAACAAGTCACTTCACTAACTCACGTGTGGCTGTAAACGTATAACTATTGTCGTACAATGTAATACAATGGCCTGTTACTGTCAGCCTGTCTCATCCCACTGCTGGGCAAAGGCCTCTCCCCATTACTTCCAGTTCTTGCGATCCTGGGATTACGTGGACCACTGTTCGTTCCCGCCATATTACACGGATTCTACCGCGACGCCTTGGGGCTGTTTCAGGGCTCCAGATTTTGATTGATTGATTTTGATTTTGGCCAACAATTATATACTTTATTGATCTTCTCTCAATGAATAAATATAGGTACAGTATCAACGCCGCTGTTAATATGGCACATCGAATTTTAGTTAGTTCGGCTTTGAAAAGCACCGTCTATGTCTGCATACTTATGTGACAGCTTCGTTCCCAAAATCGCCGCAAAACGCCCATGTTCTGCACTCCCAATAAATAAGGGCTTGTTACCTTCTATCCTGAACAGCGACTTGAGTTGTGATGCGCTGATCTGGAGCGCAGCCGCCGTCGTGAACCCACTGATAACTGGCTTCGATATGAAGTCCAACAGAAAACCTGGAAAAACATTATTTTATTAGAATTATGGCCACACAACATAGTTTTCGGCTGGAATGATGATCATGATGATTTGATGATGATGAAGTAAAAAAATAGATATTTAAACTCAGGCCATTTTCCAAGGTAGCCAAAATGATTAGCATGTTTTCGAAAGTTAGATCATTTGTTTGAGCGACAAAACCGGCGTTTGTGCGGTTCTAATGTATGTTATGTCCCTATTACATAAGATATTTCAAGACGATGAACGTAAACATAACACCTAACATTAACTAATACAAAACAACAAAATTAAAATAATTTTCCTTTTCTATTGTGACTTTGTAAACATCATGAAAAACATTTTAACATCACGGATGAATGCACGGCCTTACTCTTGCTTTGATTTCATTGAGTTCAAGGCTATGTTAACAATAGGTACCTCTCGTTAATCTAGTAAAATGCTATACTTAAAAAAACATCAAATAAAAACGGTAAACTATAACAATCAATTAGTTTCATCATTACATTGTGGTAGAACATTATTTCAGTCTAACAATGTAGGGCTAAATCATATCCCTGCTGCACTTGCCCTTCTGAAGAAAGAAGCATTGCAGCTTTGAGTTGACCATAGCATGTCCCGTCGGAAGGCACGCATGCATCGGTCGGACATCGTGTAGCTCAACCCATTTTTGGGGAGCTCACCGGCCCGTCGATCAACGCTACCAGTTTTGCAGGATATTTGCGCAGGGTACATATAAATTACTTATTAACTTGCGTTAAAAATACTCGTGTAGGTATGTATTACATAGGTCCTACTCTTCTGAATAACCTGAACAAGAATACATTATTTATTTAGATCTACCAACGTGTCTAATAGAAAAGTTGTATCGTTGACTATACAACCTATAACTATTCATACTAGCGCACAGTGTTGTTTTTGCCTCGAAAAACGGACATCCTCTTTTTATCAACTTATCCGATAGAGCAGGTTATTTTAAGAGTAAGAGTAAAATACCCGTGTGCCAATTTTACACCAAACACGAGTAAAAAAATGTTTAATTTTTTTTTTAATTTTTCTAAATTAATTAATTACAAAAACAATACGCATTATTTTACCCTTTTCTTTATTAAGTGTAATAAAACTATATAAAAGCTATTTAAAAAAAAATACAAAAGAGTACTAACTAGTACAGATGTAAAGAAATATGCTTTTTTTGTGTTTTTAGATTTTGATTTTTCATGGTTGTATCTTTGCTTAGTTGGATTCAATATTTATTGTAAATCTTACTCAGATCCCAACCAATCACTAAAAAAAAAAACACATCCATATCTCGCGGTATCTAGGAGTAATTCACTTCTAAAGTTTTTTCTGATAATTTTAATTTTAGGGTCATCACTTCACAAAAAATAATAATTTTTGTTTATAGGTTTAAATTTTATATTGGATTCAATTTAACATAGAATAATACTTATCTTCGTACACATATTACCACCCACTCTCATAAATTTTACAAATAATGTTCTTATATTTTTTTATTATTTTTACATCGAACTAAACATACAACTAAAGTAAAGTAATTATTTATACTAATGTTTTTTCATGCTTTATTGCATGGCAAGCCAAGTTCAGAGATGAACAGGGTGAAGCACACCTTACACGAACTATTTCGAGCTACTATCCACCACCTAAATCTATTAGACCTACGAAAATATCTCTAAATTTAAAAATAATTTTGACGCAACTAAAATTTAATTTGACAATCGCGACTCCACGTGGTACTTGTTTGCCCTACCCCGTGAATTTTTTTTAATGCCGGAGGCGCGCATTGGGGCAGCCTCGACGTATTTTGTATGGAATTTTCCACTTTAGTATGGAAAATATGAAAAATAATAACCTACATGTAAAGTTTTAGGGGTTCATTTGTTTCGTAGAGGGGTTCGAAATTTTCATCAGTTTTGCGATAGGACACACTATTTTCGAGATATAAGCAAAATATAAGAAAAAAAGAGATACATTACTGTTTTTGCACGTGCTCGTGCAGGAGTTAAAAAAAAAAAAAAAAAGGAGTATCATGACGCTTTCTATTTCTTGGAAGACAAGACATAGCTATTTCCATACAAAGTGACATTTCGTTTCTCTATTTTTGACATCGCACCGAAAAAATCCTTCTAAAATCCGTAATTTTGTCTTATGTTTTACCGATCGTTGTCTAGGTCTTTTTATATGTAGACTATTTCAGAAGTAAGTTTTCTATCCCAAACGTCAAAATCACACTGACAACTGTCAGTTGTCTAAGGTAGTGAAGACAATTTGATTTTGTAATCGCCATGCTAAAGACAGTAGAAAACTTTTTACTCGACGGCCGCAAAGTATAAAAATGAAATGGAAAAATGGAATTTTTCACTTTTTGTATGGAAAATGTGAAAAAGTATTACCTACATGTTTAGATTTAGGGGTTTAAGGGTTCCATAAAGGGGGTCGAAATTTTCATTATTTTTGCGAACGGACACACCATTTTCGAGATATAAGCAAAATAAAAGAAAAACGTGAATAAACTACTGAATTTCGTAAAAAGTGCAGTTGACTCTTTCTACTTTGCTGCCGTCGTACTGTCTTCACGGATCGTCATTTTTGTCTATTCTTCCGTTGACAAAACCCGTTTCTATAATGGTCATGCTACGCGTGCTGAAGTCGAGGTGTTGTGGTGAATTTTAGTTCATGACAACAAATTTTATTCCACACCTTTTTATTCGCGATTAAAAATAGTCAGATATAGTTAGGTAACCAAAATTATAGGTGAAAAATGTCAAATTCAGAATAGCAAAATTGCCACTTTCACTAAATTACTAACTTAGTGCCATCTTAGTGATGTCAAACTTATAGTTAAGTTGTGTCACTTTAGTCTACTTCAGAATGGGAAATCGACGTTTGACAGGAATAAACAAAATTTTTGTGAATTTTAGTCTAGTTTAGAGAATTTTGTGACAAGAGAATCGGCACCATTAGTAAACTAATAAATATCCAAACAAATATCTAAAAGGCTAAAACATTGTACATTTATAAAACTAGTAGGATTACTATAGCATTATAATTCTGTTTATTCATTTTAATTTAATTTGTTTTTAATTATTTATAAAATAATATAAAAATAGTTGGATTTATCATTAACAATGTGAAAATCAATGATATTGTAACATCTTTCAGATAACCATGTCATTATGTCCTTTATTTATTTTTAAACATATTAATTTACATTTTTAAACATTTCTTAAAAATAAATACATATAAACAATTTAAAAATATGAAAAAATAGTAGCCCATCGGTATCGGGAACAGGGCCCCATTATCATGTTGTTTTTTTTTTTTCAATAATAAAACATTTTTTTAAATACGACCTGTGTCAACCCTAGCGCCAAAATTTCAGAATCCTGTAAATTCTAGATACCATAAGATTTGGATATGATATTTTAAATAGGTACTTCTTAGTGCCAAAGCAACAGCTTGTCTTGATATTGAATCCAAATTCCATGAAATAAGCCCATAAAAAAATAAAATCGATAATATGTAAACATTGTTGTTACTCACTTCCGGTTAACGATAAAAATTTAGAGTTTGCTTGATAATTTACTTAATATAAACCATCAAGTAATTGCAATCAAAGATATAACACAAACCGATTGGATCTAAAGTTATTGCGATTTCTATGGTTTTTATGGAAACCATAGAAAAAAAATGAAAAAAATTATATCTCCAGATTGGGGCAAAATTGTCACCCGGGTGTTCTAGTCTTGCTTTTAAAATGACCTGTTTTATCGAATAAGGTAATAAAATGGGGATGTCCGTTTTTTGAAGCAAAAGCAATACTGTGTAGCGTACTGTCCCCGTATGCTTTAGTAAACATAGTTTCTCAACAAAAACAATGAACGCCAGAAGTTCAGTGTCTTGCATATATTAGCATAAACAGCACTTTCTCTTTACGTAACAAGGCGACAGATGCCGACGGAGTTGTTGACATGCGATAGATGAATATGCTAATAGAGAAATTTAAATATGATTCGATAAGAAGTAGGTACGATATTAATGATCGACTGCTCACTGATGTGACGAAAAGTTTTGGTTTATATTTCAGTTTCTAATGAAACCGGCTGATATCGATAAATGTCATAACTTCTAGGTACAAGTTAATTGTTGCAGTTTCAAATTGACCCACCTACTCAAGCATTCGCTTCTAGAATTTAGTTTTAATGGAAATGTAGACATTTTTTGTTAAGGAAATTCAAAACTTGATTGAAGTAACGTGTACATATATTTATAGATAATCGATCATATTTTTTTCAACTAACAATTTGTTTGAAGGTTGATTAAAGTCGAAGATAAATTGAAACATTGGCAAAATGTTGTTTCGATAATTTGTTAGTTTTTGCTTTCTTTGGGCGATGCTATGACCAATGTTCCTATACAGGGTGTAAAAAGACCCATCACATACCCGTCAACTACGCATTATGTACATCAAACTTAATAACATATCACAAAAATAAATGCTGGTAAACGAATTTTATTTTTGATGTGAAATATCGCTGCTTACGGTAGTGTGCAACGCAACGCACGCAAAACATTGTGCTTATGGGTGCATGCAAAGGTACAAGGATCGTGGGGATATTTAAAGTTGTGTTGTAACATTAAAAACTTGTTTTCGTAAAAAACGTAAGTAAAAGTTGGAATTTTGACCTTCAATATCACCGTAATCAGGTTCCTAGGTATGCTGCAGTACAAAAAAAAATATAACAATGACGGGGAGCACAAGTGACTTTCGGCTTCGTGAAGTGTCTTTTTACACCCGCTATATTTCGATTATCTACAAGAGGTCCATTGATAAGAGTTTGCAATAGTAGAACAGTATTGCCAAGAGTACTTGGAACAGTATATTAAGAATATACTTGACTTCAATAGGTTTCCAGAGTGATAACGAGCTGATAACAGCGGAAATTCGTTACAATAACTAGTATTCTAGTTTATTATGAAATTGTGTTAGCATGTTTCAGAAATATATCAATAAGTTTGAACATTATTTAACCAAAAATAATTATAATTTTTAATTAATGAATAATTTTTTTTTTATTACCAATAAGAGCATTTTACACTTCATTTTTCGTATAATCGGAACCCCAGAAATTTTGATTAAGATTTTTCGTTGCCTTTGTACTATAGGTAAACTAATGGGGTTTGTGTATTGTGATTTTGTTAATTATGTTTTTAATGTTATTTGATTGGATAATCAGGATTTAATGTTATAAGTTTTGTTCTGATGCTCAATGAATTGAGTTCTATTTTGCAGCAAAACTTTATCAGCCTCTAATGTTCCACTGATGGCCTCACGGGTCTCATCTCTGTGAGAATGAGGGGGCTGCAAATCACTTTAACTATTTATTTGCAAATTTATTTATTATTTTATAAACATACAACAGCCAAAATCAATTGCACAATGAATGAATGATGCTGCGATACACAATATGTCTGACAAGTCCCAAGCGTGGGTGGGTATTAAAGTATTATCTTGAGGGATTTTCCTTAAAAAATCGCCATAGCCAGATAAAGTCACCGTGTAATGAACCTCTTCGTAAATTAGTATGAACTAGCGACACGCCCCTGCATCGCATGGTTTTTACGACTTTACAAAACATCAAGATTTCTTTGTTCTTTATGTAAGTTTAATATTAACGGGTCCAATAAACTTTCCGGAATAAATTCTCTAAATGATGATGAAAATCGCATCGAAATCTGTTCCGTTGTTTATAGGAACAACGCTGTCACACAGACAGACATGAAAACTATATTTAATTTAAAATATGTATAAATGTAGATGCACTCACCTAACTGTAGTATCCCGAGCAGTAATATAACGCATCCAGATAAGAAAGATGCCAAGTACGCGAAGTCAGCTGACTTGGCGACATACTTGGCCAGCAAGGCAGCCAAGATGGCGGTGGGTCCAACTGTGACGTCCTTACAGCTCCCGAACAGCATGTACATGAGGCCAGGGAATATGCTGGAGTATAGACCCACCTGGAAAAAAATATTGGAACAGGTTAAAGGCATGCTTAAAATGAAAATGTGGGCAAGGAATCGGGTGCGAGAAGTGCAGGGCCTGTCGATATGGCAATGTTTGGAAGAGGCCTATGTTCAGCTGTGGATGTATAGCTGAATGATGATGATGGACGGAGGATGGAGAGGCGAAGTAGGTCCCAAGTTTTATCTTTACGATTTTTTCGTCAACCGCTACATGACTCGACCATTTGCCAGTTTTTTATACGGATTTGTTTGTTTAACTTCTTCGAATGAAAAAATCCTGTGCAGTGTACCTCCGCTTAAGTTTTGCTGTTTCTAAGGCCAAAGAACTATTCAAAAATATTTTTGCTCACGGCTTTGCTCGCGTATTTTGTCCAATTTACACAATATCTTTATAAATTATAGCCTATGTGTTATTCGGATGTATAAGCTAAATTATTGTGAAGTTTCATCAAAATCGGTTCAGTAGTTTTTATCCTCACAAACTTTCGCGTTTATACCTAATAGTAGTAGGATGTTCATGGATTGGATAAAAAGATCCAGATTTGAATGTTTGGAAAGGAATCGACAACTGCAAAAGATTCTGCGTGGAGCTACACTTAAAAACCGCATAACCAGACCAGTACCAGCAAGTTAAAACTTGCAATAAGCCAAAAATTAAAAGGCCAAACTAATAAAAAAAAAATACCTGCGGAGGCAGACCAGCTACCATAGCATACGCGATGCCCTGAGGTATTGAGGTCAGACCCACTGTAATACCTGCAAAAAAACACATTAAAACGTTTTTTAAGGTCTTTTAGAAAACATAAACAACAAAATAAATGTATTTTTTTTATTCCTTTTACCTGACCAGATTTGGCAATGACTAAAGGATTTCAACGCCGTTTAACCTCTACACAAAAGGTCAGGAAAAGAACTAATTTATTTTCCTCATCAAGCTAAAGTTTGGAGGCTGTATGGAAAAAAATTACAAAATAAACAATGCTTTATAAAGCGTTCATTTTCAATAGCAAAAAATGCTGACTGCTAGGTAATTGATTATTATTTGTCCAATTCGAGATCCCAAATAACTCAAAAGTCGACATAACGAGAATCGACGTAGAGGGGTTAATTCAATCTCACGGATACATATTTATAAACCCTATAGTTCATGTGTAACTATGTACACTCACCAAAAGAGATAAGTAACCAGGGTCGTCGATATAGTTGAAGTTTAGTAAGAAACCGATGGCTGTTTTCGAATGAAATTTAATTTGATAAATTACCAGTTTGTTTTCTATTAGTTTTATTTTATTTTATTCGAAAACATTCATCGGTTTCTTACTAAACTTCAACTATATCGACAACCCTGGTTACTTATAACTTTTGGTGACCGTACATGCGGTTTGCAGAAAAATTACCTTCTCTAGTCTGTGTTACCTAACCTACTTCAGGCACCAGCTCTCACAATGTGAATTTATAAAGTTCAAAACTGTTAAGTGCTACAAAACCATTGTGAGAGAAAATAAATAAACTAATTTAATTTAATTTAATTTTAATTTCTTATATTTTCGTAAAAGAATTAATAAAACCATATAATTTATGACAGAAATCATGACTGTATTACTGAACTTCGAAGTTTAAAATATCGATGTATTTAATTGAGGATATTCATAATCGCGATGTAAGGAACTTCGAAAGAATGTCTATTCAAACTTGGAAGTTCAGTATGACATTCTTTCGCAGTTCCGTACATCGCGATTATGAACATTTTCAATTAAATACATCGATATTTTAAACTTCGAAGTTCATTAATACAGTCTTACCAACAACATATTCAAAAAAACCTGCGAGAAACTCTGTACTTAAGATTGTTCTGTTTTCTCTGTTACACATGCAAGGCCTCGAATTAATCAATTAGATATCAACACAATATAAAACACTGCAGCTACACCAGGCACTCAGATACGGCTCATAAAACTGCTAAATTGAATCACTGTTTAGATTTATAGAACTTGTTTAAACCTCAAATAGTTACCAGCACTACAGCATCGAGTGGAGTTTTTCATAAACATTTTCCTTATTTTCCTGTTTTACATAATGCATTCTATTTAAAATCTTGTGTCTCCTTATACCTATTTGGTAAATGTTGTTTTAGAATTTAGACAATCATTCGTAGTATCTAGTTTTGACAACGGTTGCATCTGTAACAGTCTTCATCAGGTTTTGCAGAAGACTTTTAGTCATTTAGATCTCAATTCTCATTGTTATCATAAGGGCGATGTCTCTACCTAACTCAAGAACCATAAATCACCGGTCATTCACCCAAGACATGACCACATATGTTAAGTAAGTAAACTACAGATGACGTTTACTGCCAAAAATAAAGATGTTTCTACACCCTCAGATCCGCTTCACACCAGATTGAATTTAACTAAAGAGCCGGATTTATATCAGCCCTAAACACTGTTTCCACAATTCCGTGGGAAGATAAGATAACATCTATTTCATTCAGAGATTATCTATAAATCCCAGACGTGCTCAGTTTACAACGACGGTATGTTTACGTAGTTAAGGTTTAACATCATAAACGGACAATTAAAATTCTAAACGCACAGGATATTACGGTTATTAGTTGGCACTTAACAAGGTAACGTGTTGATTATTTCTCACTAGTCTAATGCCGCGATTCCACGGCCTGTTAACTGACAAGCCGCGCCAGGCAGGTTACTACGCCTCACAGTGTTGTTTTTGCCTCGAAAAACGGACATCCTCTTTTTATCAACTTATCCGATAGAGCAGGTTATTTTAAGAGTAAGAGTAAAATACCCGTGTGCCAATTTTACACCAAACACGAGTAAAAAAATGTTTAATTTATTTTTAAACTTTTCTAAATTAATTAATTACGAAAACATTACGCATTATTTTACCCTTTTCTTTATTATGTGTAATAAAACGATATAAAAGCTATTTAAAAAAAAATACAAAAGAATACTAACTAGTACAGATGTAAAGAAATATGCTTTTTTTGTGTTTTTAGATTTTGATTTTTCATGGTTGTATCTTTGCTTAGTTGGATTCAATATTTATTGTAAATCATACTCAGATCCCAACAAATCACTAAAAACAAAAACACATCCATGTCTCGCGGTATCTAGGAGTAATTCACTTCTAAAGTTTTTTCTGATAATTTTGATTTTAAGGTCATCACTTCACAAAAAATAATAACTTTTGTTTATAGGTTTAAATTTTATGTTGGATTCAATTTAACATAGAATAATACTTATCTACGTATACATATTATCACCCACTCTCATAAATTTTACAAATAATGTTCCTATATATTTTTATTATTTTTACATCGAACTAAACATACAACTAAAGTAAAGTAATTATTTATACTAATGTTTTTTCATGCTTTATTGCATGTCAAGCCAAGTTCAGAGATGAACAGGGTGAAGCACACCTTACACGAACTATTTCGAGCTACTTTCCACCACCTAAATCTATTAGACCTACGAAAATATCTCTAAATTTAAAAATAATGTTGACGCAATTAAAATTTAATTTGACAATCGCGACTCCACGTGGTACTTGTTTGCCCTAGCCCGTGATTTTTTTTTAATGCCGGAGGCGCGCATTGGGGCAGCCTCGACGTGTTTTATATGGAATTTTCCACTTTTTGTATGGAACATATGAAAAATAATAACCTACATGTAAAGTTTTAGGGGTGTATTTGTTTCGTAGAGGGGTTCGAAATTTTCATCAGTTTTGCGATAGGACACACTATTTTCGAGATATAAGCAAAATATAAGAAAAAAGAGATACATTACTGTTTTTGCACCTGCAGGCGTTAAAAAAAAGGCGTAGCATGACGCTTTCTATTTCTTGGAAGACAAGACATAGCTATTTCCATACAAAGTGACATTTCGTTTCTCTATTTTTGACATCGCACCGAAAAAATCCTTCTAAAATCCGTAATTTTGTCTTTTGTTTTACCGATCGTTGTCTAGGTCTTTTTATATGTAGACTATTTCAGAAGAAAGTTTTCTATCCCAAACGTCAAAATCACACTGACAACTGTCAGTTGTCTAAGGTAGTGAAGACAATTTGATTTTGTAATCGCCATGCTAAAGACAGTAGAAAACTTTTTACTCGACGGCCGCAAAGTATAAAAATGGAATGGAAAAATATGTGAAAAAGTATTACCTACATGTTTAGATTTAGGGGTTTAAGGGTTCCATAAAGGGGGTCGAAATTTTCATTATTTTTGCGATCGGACACACCATTTTCGAGATATAAGCAAAATAAAAGAAAAACGTGAATAAACTACTGAATTTCGTAAAAAGTGCAGTTGACTCTTTCTACTTTGCTGCCGTCGTACTGTCTTCACGGATCGTCATTTTTGTCTATTCTTCCGTCGACAAAACCCGTTTCTATAATAGTCATGCTACGCGTGCTGAAGTCGAGGTGTTGTGGTGAATTTTAGTTCATGACAACTAATTTTATTCCACACCTTTTATTCGCGATTAAAAATAGTCAGATATAGTTAGGTAACCAAAATTATAGGTGAAAAACGTCAAATTCAGAATAGCAAAATTGCCACTTTCACTAAATTACTAACTCAGTGCCATCTTAGTGATGTCAAACTTATAGTTAAGTTGTGTCACTTTAGTCTACTTCAGAATGGGAAATCGTCGTTTGACAGGAATAAACAAAATTTTTGTGATTTTTAGTCTAGTTTAGAGAATTTTGTGACAAGAGAATCGGCACCATTAGTAAACTAATAAATATCCAAACAAATATCTAAAAGGCTAAAAAATTGTACATTTATAAAACTAGTAGGATTACTAGCATTATAATTCTGTTTATTCATTTTAATTTAATTTGTTTTTAATTATTTATAAAATAATATAAAAATAGTTGGATTTATCATTAACAATGTGAAAATCAATGATATTGTAACATCTTTCAGATAACCATGTTATTATGTCCTTTATTTATTTTTAAACATATTATTTTACATTTTAAACATTTCTTAAAAATAAATACATATAAACAATTTAAAAATATTAAAAAATAGTAGCCCATCGGTATCGGGTACAGGGCCCCATTATCATGTTGTTTTTTTTTTTCAATAATAAAACATTTTTTTAAATACGACTTGTGTCAACCCTAGCGCCAAAATTTCAGAATCCTGTAAATTCTAGATACCATAAGATATGGATATGATATTTTAAATAGGTACTTCTTAGTGCTAAAGCAACAGCTTGTCTTGATATTGAATCCAGATTCCATGAAATAAGCCCATAAAAAAATAAAATCGATAATATTTAAAATTTGATGTTACTCACTTCCGGTTAACGATAAAAATTTAGAGTTTGCTTGATAATTTACTTAATATAAAGCATCAAGTAATTGCAATCAAAGATATAACAAAAACCGATTGGATCTAAAGTTATTGCGATTTCTATGGTTTTTATGGAAACCATAGAAAAAAAATGAAAAAAATTATATCTCCAGATTGGGGTAAAATTGTCACTCGGGTGTTCTAGTCTTGCTTTTAAAATGACCTGTTTTATCGGATAAGCTAATAAAATGGGGATGTCCGTTTTTTGAAGCAAAAGCAATACTGTGCGCCTGTCCAGGCCTGTCGCGGCCCTTGCCGAGCATTCCCATATAAACAAAGTAAAAAGAAAGGCGCCCATAATGGTCCCACGGACCGCTTTGTCATAGGCTGCGCTGCGTCAGGCCAGGCCCTGCAGTCTCGACATGAATCGCGACAAAAATCTGTCGCTAAGTCGTATCGATGTCAAAATTCTTTAATAAATTTTCAACCGTACGCTTTGGAAATAAAGTTGGTAATCTATTAAAGGAATTTGACAACGTTACGACTTATTGACAGATTTTTGTCGCTATCTAATGTCGAGACTGCAGGCCCAGGGCCGGCAGTCTCGACATAGATACCGACAAAAATCGGTCGTTAAGTCCAATCGATGTCAAATTTCTTTAATACATTTTCAACCTTATGCTTTAGAAATAAAGTTGAAAATCTATTAAAGGAATTTGACATCGATACGACTTAGCGACAGATTTTTGTCGTTATCTAATGTCGAGACTGCCGGCCCAGGCCGATAGGCCGCAGGAACCGTCGCATCCGACGAGGCCTGCGGCGGCCCGTCGCCGCTCGTCCAATCCGTCGCGAGTCGGTAAGTTCAAAGGCAGACATGACGCGGCGCGACGGCGCCTGTCGCGGCGGCGCACGGTGGATCGAAAATCGGCTGTAGAAGACATAGGATCTCGATTTCTTAAATGTTATTTTTTTTGCTGGAAATGACTTCTGCTGATCATTACTATTCTATAAAATGTCATATGAAGTAATTGTGTGCACAAATGGAAGAGTTATAATTTTTATAAGAAAAAAATGTATGGAGCTGACATGAGAAATGAGGATATCTCTGGAATCGCAAGGTTGGCCGTTATATCCTTGCACACTGTTATAGTACTATTTATTTGTGAATTTTTGACATACTTAATGTTGCAGCATCTCTTGCGATTTTTTTTTTTTTTAAATCGTCAAAATTAAATAATAAAAAATGTTTATGATATGTACATTTTAATGCTTAAATATGGCTATACCAAGTGTAACTTACAATATTTTTTATGCTTAGACCAAAACATTCTAAGAAATCACAAAGTCGTATTACCTACTTTGTGATTTTCATTTGAAATGACATGGTAATTATGAATTACGTAATACGTAATCTTGTCTAATGCCTCAAGTCCACATTAGCTAATGATTAATAAAACTTAATACCTAAATACCTAGTTAAAAGGATACGTACCAAAATAATTTGGGGTACTCGCTAATTTAGCAATTAGTGCAGGATTAACTTAATGAAAGTAATTAGATAAATGTGATACCATCATTAGTCAGTAACAATAAATAGTCAAACATTGGATTCACAACTTCAGTTCATTTAGAGCATTTCTAATACTAACATCTATCCTACCGTGTCTTTTTACTCAGTGATCGTGAATAATGGAAAGCATTATTACAAATTTGGATTTGTTTGTTATTCTGAGCAATCAGGATGCTTCGTCTTTCGATCATGAACTATTGTTCAACACACTTGTTATTCGACTGGGCTCTAGCCTTTCAGATGAAGACAGTGTTACCGTGAAAGAATTTTGTCGAAGATTTACACGGGCAGTTCAAAAGCGATTGTTACGATCCCACAGGAAAAGTGAAGTTTTTAGACGTGATTACAGTAATTGGCTTGAGGCAAATATTGACTGGCCAAACTGCGTGCAAACCAATTTGCTCATTCAAGAATCAACAAGTGAAAATATTTCTACTGAACCTGTACCATCAACTTCAACAATGAAATCAACTTCAACGATGACAAAAAGATCTCGAAAGCCGTTTGAAGATCTAAGTAACAAGCAGAAGAAGAGACGATCTGATGAACATATAGGCGATGACCCTAATGAAGTAGCTTATTCAGCTGCAGCACTTTTGAAAGGAGATGGTCGTGAGGATATTGCATCTGTTATTAAACATATGCTCCAAAATCCAGAAGCAGCAGAAAAAATCAAGGAAATGTTGAACAAACCAGCTCCTTCAACAATATTTTCACCAGAAAAAGCACTGGGTTTTCTACTTTCATTAAAACTATCGAAATGGCAATATATCACATTAAGGGAAACGACTATTCGAGAAGGTTCAAAGGAGATATATCCGTCTTACTATAAAGTGCAAAAAGCTAAGCTACAGTGCTACCCTCCGAAGACATTTGTGACTGTAACGGATTCATCTGCTAAGATTGCACTACAAGCGTTACTAGATTTAACAGTGAACAGAATTTTTGAAACTATTCGTAGTCCTGATGCGATACAAGATAAACAATTGATATTAATATCAAAGTGGGGATTTGACGGTGCATCTAACCAAAGAAGATATAAGCAAAACATAGAGAGTGGTCAAGATGATTCCAGCATATTTATGACCTCTTTGGTTCCATTAAAGTTGACAGCTGACGGTGATACCGTATGGGTGAATCCAAAACCCTGCTCACCTAGGTATTGTCGTCCAGTCCAGTTTAGTTTTGTGAAAGAAACCAAAGACGTTGTCATAAATGAAAAAACTGCAATGAATAACGAAATCGAAGCTCTCGTTCCCTCAAAATGTCAAGGACATGAAATTAGTCACAAATTAATGATGACGATGATTGACGGCAAAATTTGTACATATCTGTCTGAAGCTAAGTCAAATGCGGCCTGCTACCTGTGTTTGGCTAAGCCTACAGAAATGAATAAGTTAGATGTCATTGCGTCAAAAACCATTTCTTCTGGTTTGTATGAGTTCGGATTATCATCACTTCATGCCCGCATTAATGTGATGGAATGTCTTCTACACATAGCGTATCGTCTCGACTTCAAAAAGTGGTCTGCAAGAGGAGAAGGTCATCAAGAGTTATTGCATTCACGAAAAAAACTCATTCAAGATCGATTCAAAGATGATCTCAACCTTTTGATAGACATCGTTAAGCAAGGATCAGGCACAACTAACGACGGGAACACAGCAAGGCGGTTTTTTGAATTTCCTGATAAAACTGCAGCGATCACTGAATTAGATGAAGACCTAATACGCAGATTTGCTTTGATTCTGCAAGCTATCACATCTGGAGAGATTGTAGACGTGCCGAAATTTAAAGAATACGCTAGAACAACCGCTGAAAAATACGTGGAACTGTACGATTGGTACTACATGTCATCAACCGTCCACAAATTGTTGATTCACGGAGGGGACATAATTGCAGAAAATGCTATTGTACCATTTGGAAGTCTTTCGGAAGAAGCTTCAGAGGCCCGAAACAAAGACTTTAGGAGGTTCAGAGAACACCATTCTAGGAAAAAGAGTAGGCAAGCATCAAACGAGGATATCCTCAATATGCTTATCGTTTCTTCTGATCCTCTAATTTCTTCCACAAGACCAAAATTAAATGCCCACAAGAGGCAGACATACTTTAAGGAAACAGTAGAACTACTGAAACTTCAGGATCAGGAAGCTCCGACAGAGTTCTTAGAAGTTATATCTATTGTAGAGCCTGATTCTGAAGTGGATTCTGATGGTGACGAAGTATAAAATAAGTTAACTTTTATTGTTTATGTTAGGTTAGGTTAAGTTATTTTTTTTTTTTTTTAATAATTTGCTTTTATTTTTAATAATACAATAGTTTACCATTTATTGTTATTGACTAATGATCACCGTTTATCTAATTACCCTCATTATGGTACATATCCTTTTAACAGGTATATAGGTATTAAGTTTTATTAATCATTAGCTAATGTGGACTTGAGGCGTTAGACAAGATTACATATTATGTAATTCATAATTACCATGTCATTTCAAATAAGTAGGTAATACGACTTTGTGATTTCTTAGAATGTTTTGGTCTAAGCATAAAAAATATTGTAAGTTACACTTGGTATAGCCATATTTAAGCATTAAAATGTACATATCATAAACATTTTTTATTATTTAATTTTGACGATTTAAAAAAAAAAATCGCAATTGATGCCGCAACATTAAGTATGTCAAAAATTCACAAATAAATAATACTATAACAATGTGCAAGGATATAACGGCCATCCTAGCGATTCCAGAGATATCCTCATTTTTCATGTCAGCTCCATACATTTTTTTCTTGTAAAAATTATAACTCTTCCATTTGTGCACACAATTACTTCATATGACATTTTATAGAACAGTAATGAACGGCAGAAGTCATTTCCAGCAAAAAAAATAACATGTAAGACATCGAGATCCTATGTCTTCTACAGCCGATTTTCGATCCACCGTGCGGCGCCTGTCGCGGCCTGTATGGAATGTACGAGCGCGCTTCTTTTTGATTATATAGGAATGCTTGGCACGGACGCCGCCAGGAGTTCAGGACTCGACAGGCGTAGCAACGCCTGGCGCGGCCCGTCAGTTAACGGACCGTGGGAACGCGGCATTAGGAATTGGTATTGCCTGATTCCCAGAACGGACAAAATGTGGTGTTTCTATTAAATTAATTAACTACATAACCCGGCAATAAGTTTTTCCTTTATTGTCTGAGAGCATTTATCGCAGCACCTTCATAGCATTCTGTAAAAATGCACCAGACAGAAAAAATACAAAACCTATCTACCTGCCTTAATCTGGGTCGAATTTTATATTCTTTATATCTTTTTAACCGACTTCACAAAAAGGAGGAGGTTCTCAATTCGACTGTATTTTTTTTTTATGTTTGTTAGCTCAGAACTTTTTTCTGGGGGAACCGATTTGGATGATTTTTTTTTTATTTGAAAGCGGGTGCTTCACATGTGGTCCCATTTAAATTTGATCAAGTTCTGACCAGAAGTTTTTGAGTTATTTTTAATACTGCGTATTTTTTTTTCCACTACGTTTATATTGATGATGTTTCAATAATTTCCTGTCACGGTTATTTACATATCAAGTAGTGGTATATGAATGTATGTGGGGTAGGTTACAACTAAACAGTGGAAAATATTTTTTTTTTTACAAAAAATGAACCGACTTCCAAAAATCACACAAAAAGACCTGAAAAATAACGAAAGCCAAAGACACCCGACTTCCGAAATTAAAGTAATTTTTCAGGTTTTTTTGTGTTTTTTTTTTAAGCCGGTTGTTTTTTTTTTGTAAAAAAAATTATATACGAAACTAATTAAATTATCGGGTACACAAACGAAGCGACTGTATAATTACAAAAACGGAAACGTTGAAGCAGGTTATCAAACGTTATGTCATCACTGAACCGGTTAATTTGTCGGTCAGGCGAACGAATTCGAGCATCAGGTAATTCATGTAAGGTAAAACGTGCCACTGTATTAATTTACTCGTATGTCCTTTTCCAAAATCTTCAGTCAGGTTTCTGCTGTACCTATTAGGACTCATTTTCCTACTAATCAGACCCAGGACGTCCACTGACACTGAATAACAATTTCTCTGCAGTAACAAAATGTATGCTAAACAAAACACGGTGATTTGATTAGCACGCATCCGGGAGAACAAAGCCAACTTTTAAAAGGTTTTTAGAAAATTCTTAGTTACAGCCGTGTGTATTAGAGGCCAGTTATTGGATGCAATTAAAACACGCCGATGATTTGCCTACACCCCCTCAAAAACGCAAGTCATGAAATCCAAAGCTTACCAGGATCTAATAAGCGCAAAGTGGTGCATCGCTGTCGCAGTGGCATATTACAGAAATATTAAGGTAAGGCCTCGATTGGGGTTCACAACGAGCTACTTATACTGTGTTAAGTTCCATTCAATGAGATCCTGTTGGTGCTACCAGGATAAAATGTATAAACATTAGAAGGTTATCCTACTCGCAATCTAATCGTAGCTGACCTACGCGGTAGTCATAGCCATAGCACCACGAATGACCACGATGCTGGTGAAGCTCGTGTCATCGACGGATGAACGGATTTACTAAAACTTTAGGTGCCGCATGGTACAATAATATACTTGGCCAGGTATAGCATTCCTAGACACAGTGGTCACATGAGTGACACAAGTCACGTCACAGTACAGTCTACGTCATCACCGCTGTGTTACCAGTAGTGTGTAATAATAACACCCCAACCACCTTTATTACCTGTGCGAATCCGATAAAACGATGAGGTTTTAATTAACAATTACTTTGGTATATGTTTAAATTGAATTGTTTCGTTTGATTAGAAAAACGAAACGACAATTTAAATGCTTTACATACATATTTTTAACAGAATGATGACTGAAAATGTTTCCATAATTCATGTTTTGTTGCAATAAAGTGGCAACTGGATAGTGACGTAAGCATGTGTCACTCCCGGAGTGCCAGACTTTGTTTTTTTAGACCATGGGGTACCGTACCAGGATACCATAGACATTAGAAAGTGTATCTCACCAGCAATGGCGTCTCGCAGTAGGAACTCGAAGCTGTACTTCGGCAGCCATATCGTGATGGGCAACCTTCTCTTCCATGACTCCATGCTACAGAGCTTGGAGGACAGCCGCCGTAGTCTGCTATTTGTCTGCTGGACATTTCCTGGGTACAGAAAGGTGGAAAGTGAGAAGTGAATTATTATTTCAGATAAAAAGACAACAAAAATAATGTACTAAGGTATGGATTCGCAATTTTGTTTTCTCATAATAAGTATGTATTTAATCAGTACCATAATAATTAATAGTAGTTCCCGTACAAGGCCAATGCTGGAGCATTTCCTAGCTATTATGATAAATACTAATGATAACTAAGTACTAACAATAGTCGATGAAGATTTATGAAGCAACTCGCTAAGTGGGTAATTCCTATACGCACGTACTAGGAACACATAGTCCATAGGTATTCCGATTTAGTAACTCTAAAAGGCTATCAACCTCTTATCACGTACATTGTGGGAGCAAACAGAAAATAAAAGAAAAACGGATCAACAATCAGTTATATTTTCTTTCTTTTATAATCGCAATAAAAATCAAAGTATAAAACGCTGAACGATTTACTTCTTAGCTATAAAGTGACTGTGAACTAGTGGGAAATTTAAACATTGCTAATCTGACAAGTATCAGTATAAGCCTAGGCTAAACTAAGTTAAACAATATTGTTTGACTAGGATGAGCAATAACTATCTAAGCGGATTATGGAAATTAACTACGATTAATTATGATTGTTTTAAAACTCTATTGTGATACTTTATGTTGCAGATTACTAACTTGCTACAATCCTAGGTATAACATAACACAGTAAAACGGTATAATAATTGAACTCTTTATTATGGGAATTATAGAGGTTGCTCATAAACAAGCAGTCTATCACCAGACTTAATTCTTATACCTATACAGGGTGGATTTTTGAGACGAGGCAGTTAGGGCACAAGAACAAAAAACTTTTTTATTCATGTGGTTAGGGTACCTTAATCATTGTAGTTACAGAAAAACGGTCGAGAAGACTCTCCTTATTTTTTTTTGAGAATTTTTCTTTTCCCCTTCCCAGATATTGAAAAAAAAAATACAGCAAGATAATGGGCTATTCTTACAAAGACTTTTTTTGTTACCAGGCGATCCTGTTTCTTTTAAAGATCAAAAAACTCTAGGACCAACTGAGGTTTGAGTAATAAACTAAGTTTGAGGTTTGAGTGAAAAAATTTGCTCTGCCATACATTTTGACCGTGTAGGTACTTTTCTTTGAAACTGCAGATTTTTTTTAATAACCGTTGATACATTTCAACGGAGAGTTTCATCATGTTCTGAATTCATGGTTTTACTTTGCGCATCGATGTCGGACGCCATCCTGTATTTTCGATGAAAATAACATTGTTTTATTAAAATATGTGTAAAACAAAACGCAGCCGTAATATATTTTCGAAAATTGTATTTAGAAATAAATCAGTTTAATATAAATCAGGCTATTGCTCTTTTTGACCAAAAATGTGTTGCTAAATCTACTGTTGCAAAATGGCAACAAGTGTTGCTCAGTGATTCTGACTTTTCTTATATTTTCAAAATAAGTACATACCTAGTACCATTTCTTTTGTCTATACCAGTAACTTCAGCTTTTACTGAGCGCATATATTTTCAGTGATGAATACAAAATGACGAGATGATCGCAATAGGGCCTGTAATAATCTCGTAAGAGTTGAAATTAAGGTATTTTGTAACCATAATTTATTTTTAGAGTTTAATAATAGTTATGAGTAAGAGACATGAAAAAAACCTGTTAATAAAGGCTCAAAGTAGCAAAAAATATGGAGTTTTTTTAAACATTAGGTAGGTACTTAGGTACTTATTCTTTAATTAATTTGGCATCTACTATATTTTTACAGGCAATGGCTTCGAAAGTACTATAAAGAGGTAAAATTTGTTTGTTTTTTTGTAAGTCTGTATGTAGGGGGTAATCTCTGGAACTACCGGTCGGAATTCTTTTTGAATTTGATAGCCCAATTCTTGAGGAAGGCTATAGGCTATTTAACATCACGCTATGACCGTTAGGAGCCGAGCAAAAAAAATCAGAAAGAACACTAAGCGAAATCGAAGTGATAGCGCGGGGACCAAGCAGGTGATGCGATGCGACGGGGTGGGTCGGGGGAACAAGAAATTTCACGCGGACGAAGTCGCGGGCAGAAAAAAGTTGGCAACCAGGCACGTAATACATTTCAACTTTCTCTCTAGTGTGGAAACATGCCGTACGGTACCGGTGAAATATGCCAACTTTGCCAATCAAGGTATCTTTTTCCAGCATATATAAGCAAATATAAATTGCTTTTAGGCCAAAGATACTTTGATTGGCAAAGTTGGCATCTAGGTATCTTTGCCCTAAAAGCAATTTATAAGCAAATCCGCTAGATTTGCTTATAAATTGCTTTTAGGGCAAAGATACCTTGATTGGCAAAGTTGGCATATTTCACGGTATTGCAGATATCACGGCAGTTACCAGTTTTCCATCCAATAACATTAAAACAATACTTATCAGCACCCTAATTACGTAACACACTATCTATCACAATCTCAATAATTTTGAAGCCTATTGCTAATCCATTGCTTCATATGTTTGAAAAATTTGTCCGCTCAACAACGTAAATAACGCAATGAATGTTGTTGAACTGTCAAAATGAAACCCATTCCTACTGTTAGTGTGTTACGTAATTACCGCGCAGATTAGCACAAATTAGTTTAAAACTGCCGACTTTACAGACTAAATAATAGTTTATCACACAACATATGTTTTCTCAAAGTCATTTAGGAAAACGAATCCGGAATGTATAAAGTCCTTGGGCAAGTAACAATAGAACGATTTGAATACGTGAAGTGGTTACAAGTGTAGTGGTTTTCTACATTACGGACATATCTTTGAGATCGCTTTCAATAAGTATGATAAACAAATGCCACTTGTAAAATTGTAACGAATGAAATAATTGTAATACCAGATGAATCGTGGAAAATCTACGGACGATCTGATCTACGAAATCTACGATACCCTAATGTATTTTCGTGGACGGCGCAACATTTCTTCATCCCTACTTCTCTTTTACCCCTTTATTTACTAGTGGCTCCGTGAGCTGTAGACCTCGCGAGTCTGTCTT
Source organism: Dryobotodes eremita (assembly GCA_917490735.1). Lineage (NCBI taxonomy): Eukaryota > Metazoa > Arthropoda > Insecta > Lepidoptera > Noctuidae > Dryobotodes > Dryobotodes eremita. The sequence goes on along the minus strand of OU823247.1, from coordinate 2,161,460 downwards.
TGCATAGCTTAAAACTGAATAAATGTTCACCGCGCACCTTAAAACAAAATCTTTGAAACAAAAAGCGCGAAATGGCAAAAATTTGACTTTTTTTTACGTTTTCAACAAATATACCCATATCGACAAAAAAAATCCACATAATTATCGAATCTGCTCACAAAATTTCACGAGAATCGGCTGAGAAATGCGACCTGGAGAGGAGAACAGCCATCCGGACATCCGGACATCCGAACATACGAAAGCATTTTTGCCCGAGCTGAAACGCGCGACGCGGTCGCTCGGTCAATAAACGTTGCTTAAGTTAATTATTAGCGACTGTTTAACCCTACATTTTTATGGTTAAACACCTCTTAACTTTTATAAATAAAACCCTTAGTTGTTATCTCGGTAGCCACCCCCTTTCTAGCCATATCATCTATCAGAGATGTCAGCATCATTGACGGGGTCCGAAAGGGCCTATGCTTGCCGGGGTCGCGGATTGTTCGAAAGAGTTACCGCGGCCCTGGCGCACAGGCAACTGAAGGAACACGGGTGGGTTTTGGTCAGTAAGAGTCTGACACGCCCTTCCGCTCCGCCCAGAGCGGGAGAAGTCAACCATATCATCTATCACACAGTTCATACATCTTCTATCATTAAGATAAGATAACATATGATAATATTTATTTTGTAAAACATGAGAAGCTACAATATGAATATTTATTTGGTCTTCCCCTACTCTTATAGCCATGCACGTTCATTCTCAAATCTTTCCTCGTGACATTTTCCTAAGGACAAATCTACAAACAGATTTCTCGATTTCATTTAAAGGAAAACAAAAATAGTGATACCTACTATATATATGAGAGTTGCAGATATTTATGTGGGTACGTAACATAATAAAAATACTTAGAATTGATTAAGGACCATTAGTCTGCAACAGTTTTTATTAATGCAAATCAGCTTTCTCGGTCATTGCGATTTCTTGTTGATGTTGTATGAAAAAGTAATTTATCATCATCATTTAATTTCTTTTTTATTTTGTGTTTTTTTCTCTATAGCTAATTAGCTACCTACCCACTTTAAAAATCACGCTACTAGAATATTGTCATGCAACTCTAAACCAGAAACTTAGCCCAGATCCTTTAATCTAAGATGACCATAACCATCGGCAAATAGCAGAAGGCAGGAAATTATAATATTATCATCAAACTTTTCCTTATGGTTAAGTTCAGGCTTGTTCTGGGTAAGCTCACTCCATCGTCAACTTTGTCTCTGTCATCTCTGACCTAGACTAGAGTCAACAGCAAACCCATCTAAAATAAAAAAATAAAAGATTTACCATGCCCATTGTATGCCTACCTACCTACCTACCCATACCTTATCGAAAAATTTAAACAGGTAACCAAATAAAAAGAAGATTTTCCTTTCATTTCTATCCAAGCATTGTATTCATAACCAGTAATTTCCGCATTTTTTGTTGAAAACAATAATATTTATGAAACAATTCACACATTACCGATAACTTCAATCATTTTCACATAAAACTGAGCACAAATCAAACTGTAACAAAATTAACGTGTTACATTTCGAAAACCATTTTCAACAAGTCGTAAAAATACGATAAATCGTAAGAAAATTCCGCGACGGAATGAACAACCACCTTCTATGGAGGTTTAAAACATACTAAGTCGAAGCCGGTTACCATCGGCGTCTTGGTTATTTATCATCCAAGCTTTGTTTGGTCTAAATGTTGGTCGACCAACGTCAACACACGTCCATCGCCCTATTACTTACTTGATTGACCATCAACTTGAGAACAAATGCAGCGTTTGATGATGTGCACTAAACATTGCTCATATTGGTCAGACAGCAATGCCAACAAATGCCGTGATTTTTGATTTGATATTATTCCGATTAAGGTAACGCACACTTACCAGAGACGAAAGAAGCGAAGGAGCCGAAAGAATCGAATTTTAGAATTACTTAGTATGAAATCCTATGAAACCTCGCACACTTATCCGCGCCGGGCCTTTCATGCGATTCACGTACGCCCGAACGTAAAAATATCACAGCGGGATTTGTTCGCGCACAAGACTGCTTAGCACCGAGAGTTGCAAATACAACAGTGTGTTTTTTCGACGCGTTGGGATGCACTCTGTTGGATTCTCAACGCTCGGTTCAACACAGCGAGTTGAAAATCCAGTGCGGGAAAAAATCCCGCCGCGATATGTTTACGTCCGTGTGAACGTGGTCTGTCTAAAATTCAATTATTTCGGCTCCCTCCTTCCCTTCCTTCGGATCTGATAAGTGTGACCTTAGGAACCTTATCAATAAAGCAAGGGATGACATTGAAATTGCTGAAAATCACTTCTGGAAACTCGCTTACACCAGTGTAGGTATATTGAATATACGTATAAGTCTAGCAAAGACCAAACAATGTTCTCTCTCTTATCAACTCCTCTATCTTTCTTAGGCAGGACAGAATCCTGGAGGATCTCAATAAGTCCCCACACCCACGTTAAAAAGTCGTATGAATCGCAGAATGCTAAAGGCAGTTTAAAGGCCAGCTTTCAAGGACACCATTTGTATATTGAACATAATTATACATGCATCTAATAGGTACGCTAATATTAAACATAGAATTCTTCACACCGTACAAATTGAGGAGGTTTGGATCAAAACCACTACCTACATATCCACTTTTTTCAATAAGGCAGAAATCGAAAAAAACTGAATAAATAGTGAGAACAGATTTTTATATTTATTTTTAAAGCATGCCATTTACGTACGTGATAAATAGGTCATTATAACAGTTTTTTTTTTTAATCGACTTCAAAGAAAGGAGGAGGTTCTCAATTCGACTCTATGTTTTTTTTTTATGTATGTTAGCTCAGAACTTTTTTTTGGGTGAACCGATTTGGATGATTCTTTTTTTTTATTTGAAAGCTGATGCTTCACATGTGGTCCCATTTAAATTTGATCAAGTTCTGACCAGCAGTTTTTGAGTAATCCTTAATACTGCGTATTTTTTCCACTTAGTTTATATTGATGATGTTTTAATAATTTCCTGTCACTGTTATTTACATATCAAGTAGTGGTATACGAATTTGTGAGGGGTAGGTACTACAACTAAAAAGTGGAAAATAAAAACATTTTTACAAAAAACAACGACTTCCAAAAAAAGCACTAAAAAACGTGAAAAATAACTTTAGTTTCGGAAGTAAAACAAACAAAAAATACATCTTTAAAAGTTACTTGTAATTGTATCAGCTGTCTACAAAAAACTAGTAAAGCTCATCCGACAACGAAAAATTTAAAGTGCCTGTAACTGAAAAGGAGCACAAAATCGCAATTGAGTGTCTATGGCAAAGTGATGAACAATTAACCCCTCTACAAGCTGCGCTAAGTTTTATTTTGAATACGTTTGAATCTTGGAAGATAAAGACAAAATTAGGATTTTTTCATACAAAAAATATTTAAAGTGCATGTAACTCAAAAGGAGCACAAAATCGCAGTTGAGTGTCTATGACAAAGTAGTGAGAAATTAGCCCCTCTACAAGCTGCGCTAAGTTTTATTTTGAATACGTTTGAATCTTGGAAGATAAAGACAAAATTAGGATTTTTTCATACAAAAAATATTTAAAGTGCATGTAACTCAAAAGGAGCACAAAATCGCAGTTGAGTGTCTATGACAAAGTAGTGAGAAATTAGCCCCTCTACAAGCTGCGCTAAGTTTTATTTTGAATACGTTTGAATCTTGGAAGATAAAGACAAAATTAGGATTTTTTCATACAAAAAATATTTAAAGTGCATGTAACTCAAAAGGAGCACAAAATCGCAGTTGAGTGTCTATGACAAAGTAGTGAGAAATTAGCCCCTCTACAAGCTGCGCTAAGTTTTATTTTGAATACGTTTGAATCTTGGAAGATAAAGACAAAATTAGGATTTTTTCATACAAAAAATATTTAAAGTGCATGTAACTCAAAAGGAGCACAAAATCGCAGAAGAGTGTCTATGACAAAGTAGTGAGCAATTAGCATCTCTACAAGCTGCTTTAAGTTTTATTTTGAATACGTTTGAATCTTGGAAGATAAAGACAAAATTAGGATTTCTTTCATACAAAAAATATTTCAATATTTTTTTTCTCTGAAAATACGGCTTATTTGGCAAAAACTCAATCTATAAAAGTGATTTGTAATTGCATCAGCTGTCTACAAAAAAAAAAATCAGCCGAATCCGTTGACCTTCTGTCAAAAATTTCTTAATGTCCACTTTTTTATCATTCGGGACCAGTGTGCGTCGGTGGCAGCACAGAGGTCACTATGACAGGCGCGCACTTTACTTTGCGCAACTTTTTTAGTCAGCATACACAGCTTAGCTCTGAGACCACATTCGCACGGACGAAAAAAATAGTGCAGTGGGATTTTCAAGTCTCGTTGTTGAACCGAGCATTAAAAATCCGACAAAGTGCATCCCAATACGTCGTAAAAACACACTATTGAATTTTCAACTCTCGCGCCAAGCAGTGCGTTGAAAATCCAGTGCGCGAAAAAATCCCGCCGCGATATTTTTACGTCCGTGGTCTAAAGACGGCTGCATGAAAACAAAACAATCAGCGGCCGCTGACCCCATAATCAGCTGTGCCTACTTACTAGAAATGAGTCAAAGTCATTCATCAAATCATTAATGTCAAATAGGCTAAATAATAAAAGCCACTGTAGCGGTATCTACATCGCCACATGCGAGCTACACGTCACACTGACGTCACGCAAAATCCTGCATCGCGCAAGCAGAGTTTACCGTGCAACTAGCATATATACAACGTTCCGACATCAAACGTCGGGCAGTTGCCCACCAGACACAACACCCGTCTGGTCGGAGGATCCTCCCTTTTCAATAATGAGCCTCCCTCCTCCCTTTTCTTTTATGAGTGAGTTTTACACCCTGTTCCTCATACTTCTATAGCACTTTTGAAAGTCAAAATTTACAAGGGAATTGATCCTAGGGGCCCCTTCCAAAAGGTACTTTACGTATGGAGAAGAATGGGTAAGAAACTCCAGAGTTAGGTACCTACTCTTTTAAAATGTTTTGCAATATTTTGTACACATTCGTTATATTTATAAGTGAAGATGAACCTAGAATAAAATGACTATACTTAGTACAATCGCCAGCACATCAAGTTAGCACAAACTTTCAAATTTTCTCATTCGATTTTGAACTTAACCATTAACATTTTAAGGTTTAAAATCGTTTGGAGAAATTTGAAAGTTTGCGGTAACTTGATGTGCTGGCGACTGTACAATAGGTTTATTATTAGAAAAACTTTTTTCGTTTTATCGTCATTAGATATTGACAACCATCACGTCTGTGGGCTTGTGAAGTTTCGCTAGCTGATTTAATTTGGCCTTGTATGTATGTTTGTATGGATGTTCGACCGTAGCTCAAAAACTGATGGACTGATTTCGACAAATGATATGTCGCTTGTTTAGACTGACACTGTCAAATACTTTGTTTTCTATACAAGTCGCTATGATAGCTCAGAAAGTCAGACTTCACTAAAAAAATGTAAATAATGAAGAACCCTGACATTATAAAAATGTATGATAAAGTAAAGATAATTTTGACTATAAGCCTCATATAAGTTTACAATGTTAAAACAGATTTAAGTAAACCAGTGAGGGTTATCTCCTTGAAACAATTAAAATATCAAAATTAAAAATTAAAAAAAAAACTCCTATTTATTTCTTCAAAGATAATATTTACAAAGAAAAAATCTTGCCTACAAGCTTTTGAATTTTTAAAAATTAGTGGGGCCCTTATGATGCATTGGGGTATTTAGGTATTTACAGAATGACCCAAAATATGCGCATTTACGAATAGGCTCCCTAATGACAATATTACTTAGCCATTATTTCCTACAATGTCATGCTCGTTGTTTTTTTTTTCATATCTATATTATCTGCCAGACAAATTTAAGCAAATACAAGATTACAAAGTACAGATAATTTTATTGTAGGCTTTAATTTACATGGATAAGGTGTTAGTGCTGCAGTTTAGGATTTACTTTTATTGTTTGTTTATTTAGTCTCCAACTATGAAGGTATATTTATGAATAGTAGCTTCTGCCCGCGACTTCGTCCGCGTGAAATTTCTTGTTCCTCCGACCCACCGCGTCGCGTCACGTCGCCCGCCCGCGTTACTTTGTTTTCACTGAACGTTATTTCTGTCTTTTTGTTTCTGCTTAGCTCCTAAAGGCCGTACCTTGATATTAATCATGTGAAGAATGTCCTCAAGAATTGGGCTATCAAATCCAAAAAGAAAATTTTCAAATCCAACTCGTAGTTCCAGAGATCAACGCATTTAAAAAAAACAAGGAAACCAATTATTAGTATTGATAAAGATATTTTTCTCTAAAAGTACAGCCTTATGTTAGTGTACATATCCTTCTAAAGGGCTTGCTTTTTAAACCAACCATAGCTGGGCCCACGTGGTGGGTTATGGCCCACTCCCTCTCACGGAGAGGAAGCCTATGTCCAAGCAGTGGGAATGTTGTAGGCTGATTATGCTTAAAGGGATGCAATTCATTTATTGAATATACCTTTACTTTATACCATCGATCACAACAACATATTTTAAGAAGATTTAATATTCCTGTTATTTATCTATTCTAGGCTAAGCATTACTATACAACGTAGTAATGCCGCCAGTCTTTTGGGTACATTACCAGTCAACAGCGATGCGGAGGAATTTTTCAATGACCTATTTTAGTTTGTTAATAGTTTTAGTCAGGTTAGGTTACTATATTTTAATTTTAATAGTAAATAATTTATTATATTTACAGGAAGGTTGGCCGGTATATAATATCTTAAGGTGTGAACCTTGCCTTATATAAATACCACACCACTACGCATAAAAGTATAACTAAATAAATGACTGTCACCAATCAAGAGTTAAAGTTTTATTTGGCCTTTGTTAATCATTCTTAATCCTTCTTCTTTCTGCTTTAAAATATAGGTTATAATGATAAATGATAAATTATTTTATTTCTGTAAGCAGGTTTGTACAAACACTTTTACAGATCAATCATGTTTTAAAACTAGACGAGGTCAGCGTTTCCTATCTGACTACTCTAAGAAGAAAGGCCGAAACAAACCCAGAGGTCACAGTCTCTTTTAAAGTCCAGACATAATCTTGGTCAGATCATGTGAAGACCATGTAGATTTGAGTCTGAAATGGTCTTTTGAGGAAAAACCACACTGAATGAATGGACCTGTCCAGTCAGTGCACGCATTTGTCAGTAATCGTGCAGCTCAACTCAAACTTAAGCTAAACTTAACTTATATTCAAATGAAACTTATGTTCTAGGCTAGACACACTAGGTATAGGCAGTAGGCAAGACCATTGTCTTTCCATAGGTACCGTGCAAGTGAAGTCACTGTTATGACCTATCCTATCCCTACACAGAAACAATAATTCTGACCTTTTATCTCTGTAGAAAAGTTCTTATTACCGTTAGAAAAGTTATTAAAACAGCGAAGAAGTGTAAAATAAAGAGAATAGAGGACGGTACCTATTGTTTCTAATCATCTCTTTGGTATTAAGTATTTTATACTGATACAGACTGGTTACTTAGACAAAGAGTAGGTTTATTTGATAGTAGACACAATGGTCTTTAGATGCAAGTTAAAAAGTGATGATAAATACGTTTATTTCATTGATATATACAAGAGAATAGTAACGAAATGATGAGTCGAAGTTCAAACTTTATTAACGAAAGTTTTACGTACCTAAAAGTGGTCTCCGGGGGTCGTCAGCGTCCATTTTCAGTTCACTATAGCATCTCTGTACACGTGATACTCGACCATTTATGTCATTTGAATTTGAATAATCTTATCTACATTGATAGAATTACATTATTATTTTGTTATTGTTTACGATTAATTCCATCCTATTGCCTTTGTTTGACAAGCCAATGTCACTACGGTGACATTGACGTTTGACAGGCTAACGACAGAGCTTGCGTTTGGATATTTCATACAATTTTGGTAGATTCTACAAGAGTAAACATATTCGTGCGGCGATCTGAACTTAAAATAAAAAGAAATAGACCTATGATTATCATCTTGAAAATGTGATAGAAATATTATGTTAGATTGCTGTATTTTATAGTAATTTATGAGATTCGAATGACAAGCAATCAACGCGTTACCGAAACAAAAAAAGAAGGATGACTTTTTTACGAAACACGATGCACTCTTCACAAACGAATTTATTCTTAGTAAGTATGTAATTTCTGCTTTAAAAATAATTAATATGTAATTGTTCAATTCTTGAAAACTTTTCACTTTAACCTTGCCAATTTCCAATAAATAATGAGAAAAGCCATATTAAAAAGAATACCAAGCTAATTATATTCTATTTTAGGCTAGTGCTAGGTAGGTATTTAAAAATAGTGCCGTTTTTAACATAAAACCTTTTAGTTGTACCTAATCTGTTTATCTGTGTAGATAAAATTGATAACCCATTAGGACGATAACCGTTCAGAAATAACGTAATTTGCCTAATTATGACAATAAATAATAGTTCATAATCAAAACATCTATAAAACAACCAATGATCTCAAAGTGGGTCGTACGTGAGGGCTGGATGCTGCTCGTAGATAACCTATTACCTAGGCTCAAGTCACATTCTACTGACTGTAACTGGTTGGTTTACCGGTTAAAGGACTGAAATAACCAGTTGAACTGATTATTACTGGGTTATTTTAATGTGCAACTTGTGACATGCTGGGGTTGACATAAGCACGCAGCTGCAGTTTTTTTTTTTTTCGAGTTTCTGTGTTTCTTCAGTTTTAAGTTTAAGTAGGCGCTTTAATCATTGGCAATCATTGGAAACCTGAAAAAGTAGATGAAAATTTACAGAATCTGGTAGTGTTTATTGTCTGGTAGGTACTGAGGTACCGTTCCTTTGATGGATGAGGCCAAGGATAAACTGACAAACCATGCCATACATTTCTACGAGATATTAATCAAAAGCGCCTTATCTTTTAAATACCGCAATCTGCGTAATTATGAATTGTGCATCAAATTTTTCTGCGGTGGCATCAATATTAGAAAAGGAAGAGTACCGAAGTAAGTAGTTATAGAAGATCTAAGTTATTTGTAAAATATACAAAATAAGTAAATACCTAACTACGTGGGCGAGACTGCTGAGAGTCATCTCAGTCAACCGTCAGCTAATAGAGAGATGAGATAAAGGAGAACCCATATTGTGCCTTAGCGCCAAGGCCAAATAAATTTGGATTTGGTGGGGTAAGGAGCACGACGATGAATTGCTGATTCAACGGTTTGGAAATTTTTATGGGAACATAATGCAAGGTACAAGGGTACTAAGTAGTTGTTATCATTAATGAATTAGGGCAGTCAAATAAAACAAATAACCTCTTGCATGTTATCATATAAGTTCTTTCTTATTATAATAACCTCGGGTGTTAACCAGACGAACGATAAATTACATATAACGTCATACAATGACGAACGTCAATAACATGAACTGACGTAATTTGCATCATCTAGGCTGCCACCATCATAGATAGGTACCATAGATATCCGAATAGGTACCTACTATGCTATGACAAATTGAGCAAAAAAAGTAAAAAGAACAACTTAGGTTCCAATCGTCAAACTTTGGAAATTTGTTCCACCTAAGAATTTCCATACTTAAATGAAATAAGTATTCTTAAAAATTCTTAGGTGGAACAAATTTCCTGAGTATGACGATTGATATGAAATTGATGATTATTATTCAATAAATATATCATTCCTACACTACAGTCGCGAATCGCATTTTGATCAACATACGACGTAAAGCAGAGCTGCAATTTGCAAAAAAAACAAAGAATATTTGAATTTGGCGGGCTTCAACCCCTTAATAAAATATTGGACTTTTTAAAAAGCTTTCTTATTATTTTTTACTAGCTGTTGCCCGCGACTTCGTCTGCGGTGAAAAGTAGCCGATGTCCTCCAGTAGGTCATGGTCTACCCATGTGCAAACTTTCATCTAAATCCGTACAGCCGCTTTAGCGTGAAACCGTAACAAACAAACTCACTTTCGCATTTATAATATTAGTAAGGATAGATTTGTTGAATTACTGATAAGTATCAAATCATTCATTCAATTCATAAATAAATAGGTAGGTTCGCGCTACACAGTGACTCAATGGGCTTTATCGCAGAATAAAATAACAAACATGTTTGTTTTTGTTATTTAACAAGCTTCTATGTATTTGCTTAGGAAAATTCTTCTACATGTTTCCAGTCAAAAACTTATCGCATTTTTAAAAGCTTACGTAAGCCCACACTTATCTATAATACTGATAAATATAATTTATTTCTACTAGGTAATCATAATAATTACCTACTTTCCTATATGGAAATACGTAATGTACCTACCACCTATACTTATAATATGCACAGTTCATTAGGAATTGTATGTATCATGTAGAATTAAAAAAAAACAGCGAAGAAATAATTATGTCACATAGGTACCTAATCTCCCAGTACAAATGCATGTCATGAACTCATGACCCCTACGGTCACATCGCGTCATAAACAATAACACATACAAAACATCTCCTTCGTTCGCTGCACGCCTGGTCCAAAGGTTCCGTGTGTTACATCAGAGATACACATGTAACCCAGTAAATAGGTACTACACTCCGTCTATGTTTTCCTACTACAGGAAAATAAGATAGATAGAATATGTTATATTGTACTACTAAATAAGGAAAATAAGGTTTAGTTTACGGCAAAAAATTACAATACAAAATTACGCCTGTCTTTGTTACCTTATGGTAAAGCCAGCCAGGACTCAGAGGTTCACCGATAGGTGAAGGTTCACCAGGACTCAGACCTCTGAGTCCTAGTCCTAGTCTGAGTACACCCCATAGATATAAAAGCCGCTTTTTATATTTCTATGGTACACCCACATTTTGACAGTTTTGTTGAAGTCACATGTCTATTAAGTCAGTCAGTTTACATGCTGACTTAAAAACTTTAACTTCAACTTCCTTGCGACTATGCGTAAATGATAAATTATTTTATTTCTGTAAGTAGGTTTGTACAAACACTTTTACAGGCCAATCTTATTTTATAAAAACTAGATGAGGTCGGCGTTTCCTATTTGACTACTCTGAGAAGAAAGGCCGAAACAAACTCAGAGATCACACTCTCTTTTGAAGTCCAGAGATAATCTTGGTCAGATCATGTGAAGACCATGTAGATTGGTGTCTGAAATGGTCTTTTGAGGAAAAACCACACGGACTGAGTGGACCTGTCTAGTCAGTGCACGCATTTGTCAGTAATCGTGCAGCTCAACTCAGAACTTAAAGAGCTCAACCACTCGACGAACAATACTAAATAAAGGACATTTGGGTAGGCCGCATAAATTACTCAAAGCCGCCAGACAGTTATAAAGTCATGTATTCGATCTAGCCTGCATGGTGCTCACATTCACAGTCAGTTTTCTATTTAAATATCATCAAAAATATCATAAGTTATGTCACGTAAATCAATAAAAATAAAAATGACATTATTAATTCTAAAACACTTTAGTATAAAATGGTTTGTTGCTTGGGGGTGTGTTAATCCTGTTAATCACAAGCCTTTTTGTCTTCGTAAGGGTATGATCGGTGGTGGTACCTAAGTGTAAATATTAATGATGGATTGAGGAAGACGGTTTAAAAGAAAATGTGAGATGAGTACTAATGAGTAGGTATACAAAATCCAAGTGGATTAGTTGTCGAAGTTTTAACTTCAAAGTAATAAAAAAAGACGAAATAGGTACCGATCTTTCATTATCTCTGAAGTTTATTGAACAGTAAACAAAAAGAATAATAGGTAATTAAAAAGATGGAAAAGAAATATTCAATTACTTATTTGATAAGTATTTAAGTAGGTAGTAAAAGCAACCAGTCAAAGAATGAAGAGGGGTGAAGTTTGTATGGGAAAGACCTAAATAAACACGGACGAAGTCGCGGGCAAACTAATACTACAGTACCACAGAATACATAGTACCTAAGTCTGTAGTGACCTAAGTACATGCCTGTTAACAAAGTATTTTCAAAACTTTCATCCAAATCCGACGCTATATTATTTTCGATCTGTATTTAATAACACCTCTACATACAAATTTCTTTCTCTTTCTACTGCAAGCCGACTCTACGTTGCGTCAGCCGCGTTGTTTGCTCCTACCTAATCATCAAAATTCTACGACATCGCTACATGAATGCCTTCACTTCACGCGTATGTTAGCGTTTCGACACGCCTCTTGTAAACCAATAGTTTATTTCATCAGATTATAACAATTCTATAAGAATGTTAGATTTTCAATGATTTTTGAAGATTTAAAAGAATGTAGGTGCGTACTTAGGTAATTATTAAGTTTGATTTTAGTAGTATTGCTGAAACTTGGATTACTATTTCCTTTTATTGTAACTAATTAACGATTCAAAAATACTCTAAATACCTACTCGGCAAAATGTAGGCAATGATAAATGATAAATGATTTTATTTCTGTAAGTAGGTGTGTACATACAAACCCTTTTACACGCCAATCATATTTTAAAAACTAGATGAGGTCAGCGTTTGCTATCTGACTACTCTGAGAAGAAAGGCCGAAACAAACTCAGAGGTCACAGTATCTTTTAAAGTGACATAATCTTGGTCAGATCATGTGTAAACCATGTAGATTGGTGTCTGAAATGGTCTTTTGAGGAAAAACCACACTTATTAAGCGGACTTTTCCAGTCAGTGCACGCATTTGTCAGTAAACGTGCAGCTCAACTCAGAACTTAAGGAGCTCAACGATTCGACGAACAATACCAAAGAAAGGACATTTGGGTAAGCCGCAAAAATTACTCAAACTGCTAGACCATGATTAAAACTAACTGAGAAGAAAAAAAACAACAATGACCCAATGTTGCTTTAGTTAGTACTAAAGGACTCAAATATTAGGTAACTAGTATCGTTTTCACGTTTTCTTAATAAAGGTGCTTGTGAAGATTGACACCACTGTAGAATAAACCTAATTCGCTAGATAAGGACAGGCGTTATTGTTTATATTACTATCTCGCTCACACCGGAAGGTGTTTACGCAAGGCGCTTGGCTTGTTTCGTCATGCGAAGTGTCTACTTTATGCAGGTCCCTCACAACTCACTTTTGTATGCTTCGTTAGCAGAAACCCTATAATATTAGAGGTCCCGTTAAAATAGTTATCAGGCTCGCAGCAATATCTAGGACAGTCAGACAGATCACGAGGTTGCCAATAGCTTCGGCCCTTTTACGAAATTCTCTTACGATTATTTAATTACCCGTACATTTATGAAGTCCTACGACTAGATTAACTGATTTGCTACGTTTTGCCTAAAATAACAGATGAGAAAAGAAGGGTCAAGTTAACAAGATCCAGAAGAAAATTACAAAAGTGGATGAGGATTGAAAGTAAGTGGATCGAAAAAAAAAGTTAAAAAATTCTGTAAAAAACTATTAATATTTGGGTTTAAAGTAAGTATTGAAATACGAAAGTGCATAGATCGGTTTCGTTCAGATTGAATCAAAATCAAGCAAAAGGGCCAATTTCAGAAGGTCATCATTGAAATTATCATCGAAATACATCAAATTAGTGTAAAAATTATTGTGAAACAGAAAATAAATTTATCAGTTTGTTTGTTCGCTGTCCCAATTATTTAAAGAAGACAAACATGCAATTAAGAATGAACGATGTTGTTTTCACCTTTGTTAGAAAAACGTTCGTTAATAATATACCTACATCCTATCCTATCCTACTTCTAATCTAATCTAATCTTTTAATATTAGAAATGTGAAAATTTATGAGGAATTGAGGATGGATGTTTGTTACTCTTTCACGCAAAAACTACTGAATGGAATTTGGAACACAGATAGTTTATAACCTGGATTAACACGTAGGATACTTTTTATCCCGGTATTACGGTCCCGTGGGATAATTTCCAACATCCATGCGGGCGAAGCCGCGGGAAAAAGCTAGTATTTAATAATTTACCGATGGCAGTTAAATGCCGCTGATACTGAAATCTACTGACAATAACACCGAATGTTTTGGCGCGAAATGCGTGTGCAGCTGATGGCAAATAAAACCGCATCGCGCATGCGTCAACCGCATTTGCTTACCAAACGTTGCCCAGTGAGGTCGTGCGTATACGCGTCACAGTTTCAGTTTTTGACATTTCAGTGCATATTTTTGTTGATAAATCAGTGATTATTTTTGAGAAAAAGGTAGGTTCAATAAAATATTTTTTTATTTTTATATTACCATAAAATTCATCGATCATTTGACTGAGATAATATAAATATTATATAATCGTCCTTTTTCGAAAACGTTTTACAAGAGCTTAAACTTTCTTACTATTTTCCATGTACTTAGTAGGTAAATAGTTGAGTCAGCGTATTCGTCCTTGTGCGTGCAATATTATTGCATCGAAAGCTACGAAAAATTGCTCCTTCCGTTCAATATATTGGTAAACAGTAGAAAAAAGTGAGTGTGTAGTCTGAAACCGTAGATACATCACTACAAAAATCACCCTTGTCCCTACGTCATACGCGCGCTGTCAATGTCAACTTTTTGTCACTAATGTGTGGCTGACTGTACTAACACAAGCAGATAAGTGTTATCTCTACCTACCCCTTCTGAGAATACAGGCCCAATGTGATTTATACATTGTAGCAGGACATCGCGCAAACTGTAACCATCAATAAGGTTATCAAAAAAAAATCTGTCGTTTCCATAGATAAGAGCAAAACTTATGAAACAGCAAATATATTTTTTTATTACCGACCTATAATTTCAACGCAGGGGGGTTCAGAATTATGTACAAAATCCATGGTAACAGAAACAGCACGTCGTCAAATGTCGCAGCATCATGCTGAGATAGGGGCCTTTTGGCCTCGTACAGGACTTACTGTTGTTATTTTCATTTTACATTTGTTTTTTATTTTTTTTTTATGATTGTGTTTGGTTTAGTTTCTGATAATCCTGTGCGAGTCTCAATAAATACTTTTTATTTCTTTCTTTCACGTCGATGTCCCTGCCACTCTGTATATTGAGACTCTAAGAATCTGCCTCAGCTCAGTTGCAGCCCGAGGTCTAGATTTGTAACCAGTTGTTTGCAATAGGCTCGCCCCCTACTACATGGGACTTCAAAGAAAAATATGGGTGTACTATAGGTACACCTCTGCCTAATCATTCGGGGATTTCAGGCGTGATATGATCCATATATGGCGACTATAGATAGTTCTTAAGGTCATCTCACACTCACACGGTCATAAACTTAAACCGGTCGGAAACTTACGCTGGTAAGTTGGTCGTGTTGCATGCGGATACATTCGGAATTGTGGACTTATCTCAAGTAGATTTATTGAACTGGGTCTGACCTACATTGAACCTGTCAATCAGGTGATTGAGGTTTTTAATGATATTGTAGTGTAGGCCGGTGACCAGAGGCCCTGGACCAAGTGACATTCTAGCGGCGAAAAGATAAATGCATGGGATTGACATAAGCTACCAAAAATATGTCAATCCTGTTCAAAGTTGTTATAGAAATACGAAACCCTTTGAAAGCGATGGTCACTTGTCTAGGCACTCTGGACAAGGTGACCTAATTTTGTAAGTTAATAAATTTTTTAAAATTTGTTTTTACATTTCAAAGAAAAGATACCGATAGATTTTGGATTTTCTTGTAACGTTACAAGGAAATCCAAATTAGGCGCATCTTTTCTTAAACTTAATAAAACAGCCGCGTAGCTGTAATAACAAGTCTCATAGTTTTCATTTAAATAGTTCTGAAAATTAAATCTGAGCGAATTTTGTACTCGATTGCATTATCTAGCATCATCGAGCTGCATGCAATTAATTTTCACTTATTTATAAATCTTCGTAATCTGTAATGTCAAACGTAAATAGGTACCTATTTATTAAGTTCTGAGGTCATTGACCCCTTCGCTTACCTAACATTGTACATAGGTTTGAACCCTAGGACCTGTTTTACCAGAGGATCATTCTTTTTCGGCTATTGCCAAACTTGAATCAACTAGTGTTATTTATATGATCATCTTTAGCTTTGAATAGCAAATTCAGCAACCTTAAAATGAAAAACTTCAATAACCTTATAGAACTAACTTTACAAATAATATTATTACGATTTCTAACTCGCAAGATGTTGTGAGCTAGTCCAAAACGCAATTAAAATAGTAAGTCACACGAATCAAAGTTTGAATAGGTAATCTTGAAGTTTGGAGTGGGTATTCTAAGGTGTTATCAATGTATTATCACAAGCCACTATGCTTTAAGCTGCAGCCAAACATAGCTTTAATATGGTCACCAAGACATGACCGCATCTTATTTCTTATCTAATACATTTCATCGTTATCACGCAAGCCCCAATAAATATTAATTGGGTACATAACATTCATCTTGGGAAAGAGGTCGCCAGAACTATAGTATGTTGCATAACGTGATAGTAGACATACGACACAAAAGGTGATAGTATGATTATAATATCTATGTAGCTATGCAAACTATATGTAACCGATAGGAGGGAGAAAACGCAGGTGACTTAAAGAGTGATGAATGTGTATAAATGTTGATATCCATCAACATTTATACACATTCATCCTGTCTATCCAGACAGGGAGACGAAGGCCAAAGAAAAGATGGAAGTGAGGAAAGATATGAAGGAGAAGGGAGTGAATGATAGCGTGACAATTGACAGGTGAGAACGGAAGAAGAAAACGTGTTGCGTAGACCCCAAGTAACATAGGAAAAGACTAGGAAGATGATGAATGTATAGCAATAAGATGGAGCTCTTTTTTTTGGGTGGGAAGCCATCAAATGACTTCTCCCGCTCTGGGCGGAGCGGGAGGGCGTGTCAGACTCTTACTGACTAAAACCCACCCATGTTCCTTCAGTTGCCTGTGCGCCAGGGCCAAGGTAACTCTTTCGAACAATCCGCGACCCCGGCAGGCATCGGCCCTATCGGACCCCGTCAATTACGCTGACATCTGTTTGAGGCGCGCGTGGAATACGAAGCGCCGTCGACCCGGGCGTGGTCCTTACCGGACGGCCAGCTGCCCATTGTTCGCCGTCCGCAAGCCCACGGCTGCGGTGGCCGGGAATCGGCTATCGATTCCTGACGCCCAGGGTGTCTCCTCCTGCGGGGAGGGGCGTGAGGGCGCAACGATTGCCTCTCCCTCACGCGCTCCGCCTCCTCCTTCGCGAGCATTACTGCTTGCGAGGTTACGGCTTCCCATTCCCTCTCGCTCCGTACCATGGCCTGCACCAAGGCCAGACGCGAGAGATCGCAGATGGAACTATGAACTCAACTCATAAATGAAGCGAAATGCTTTCCACCAAACGAAAACAATCGGCCGATTAAAAAGTTAGCATTGATTGAATGATGATGATGCAACAAACTTATTTCCGTGTTTTCTACGAATTTGAGAGGCATAAGGCGTATTTAGGAAAGAAAATGTAATTTTTAGGTATACGATAGAATTAGTGTTGATTGCTTAGCGTCCAATGACTTGTAGCTCGATTCGAGCGGTAAGTGATAATCTAGCCACAGAAATGGACCTTACCCTAGGCAATCGTAACTTACGAAATATGGGTAATCGCAGGAAACTTCATTAATTTTGCAAACTACACTGAAAGCAATCTATAATTATGGTTGAGTAAAGCTAGCTTGGGACAAGCTAGCAAGTTAAATTTCGCAAGACATTTCAAATTACCTACACGCTAGGTAAGTAACTATATTGAAGTCAGTAAGAAGTGGTGCACGGGTGATGATTCTGAGAAGTGCTTAGTGAGATTTTGACTTCAAAGATGCGTTTTCATACGAGCAAGATTTGGATCTCGCGCAGACCAGGGAAGCATGGCACAAAAGGGAGGAGGCCTATACTCGGCCTATATTGCAATGGGTGGAACAAGACTGCCAATGATGATGAAGATGTTGACGATTTGGAACTTGGTAGTTTAAAAAATTCTAAGTTTGTCTTAAGCTTAGGCAGATATACAAGATTTGGTATACATATAAATAAGTGTGACGGAATACCACTATACCTTATGCAGATATCAGCTATCAGTGACGCAATCCGCGGATGCATTAGTCTGCCAGTAACCAGTTCAATTCGCTCCTTATCATAGTTTCCTCACACACATACTTTCAATGAACTTATAACCTACACTGCAAGTTTGTCACTCCTTATCAAAACATATGATGATATATCTATACGAGTATATATAGGTATATCTTCACCCATCTTTCGTCATTCTGGCAGTGGTTCAAATTGGTAGGGATTGTTGCCACGACATTAATTTTGGAAATAATTGTAAAAACATTAAATTGTATTAGTTTATTTTCTTGTTAATTAAATGGTTTAACGGTTCTTTTAAGTTAGAACAGAGCATTTTTGTAATGTTTTATTTGAGCATGCAACTAAAGAGAGATTTTTGAGTGTCCTTTAAAATCAAGATGTTTTTTTTGCACGTGTAGTAACTTATACCGGTAGATTAATTATTTAATTGGTGACGTGTTTAATCTGTGTAATGTACCCATTCTATGGAATTTTATTACCATTGATGTGCGATATATTTCCATTGTAAATAATGTATCGCCGGTAAATGCAACATGCATTATTTGACCTTAACATTACAATTCCTTCCTTTATGCCTTTATTTAGATCGGAGGTAGTTTCTTCACATCGGAAGCTATTTGTAAATAGGGCTAATTAATTACATCAGGTTGTTTGCATAAAATAATTTACATTGACGGGCGTCCAGAGAAAATTATTGACGAGTATTTTGTTCCATAATTATGTTTCTTTGAATACTTATTTTTAGTTTCCTAAGCTATTAGGTACATCTGTATGTACAAAGGGGCCTGACAGGATCATTCTTTCACAGAATATTCATTCAAAATTGAACGAAGTCCGAGGACTTTGTCGACCGATGCTACCGGTCTAGTGAAGTGAAGTGATAATTCTTAAAATCTGATGGATGGAATACACTCACCCGATATTGTTGTTGGTTTTATTATGATTTGAGTTCAAATGAGTTTAAAAATGAGCAGAAGACGATTAAATTGTCCCTACTTTATTACAATAACAATACCCATTATGTTAAATATTAAATTAATAGTGTCTTGTTAATTCTTAGTCTGTCGTTATTAAGCTATTGCATAGCTTTTATCGCGGGCTTTGAGCGAAGCGACCGAATCAAGAAATTCCGTAACGAAAATAAAACCTAACACCCCCCACTCCACCTACCATGTAGCTCGGCCGAGCGTTCGCTTAACGTGTATGTATATGGTACGACTGTACTTGAATTAATAACAAAGAAAAATAAATACTGCATAAATAAAAAATAAATAAATAATTATAATTGCATAAGTTGATAAAAAATGCTATGCAATAGCTTTACCGCGGCAGTCCCCGAGTGCCACACGTGTTTTTTTGCACGAAACTGATATCTTACGTGTTTACAGTCTGATAAAGGTTTCCAGGCTTTCCTAACAATAATATTTTTGATTTTGTTTAGACACGCTTGATAAAACGTTGCCAACTTCGAGGAAAGTATCAAAGAACCTATCACGCTGCTAGGTCAAGACTTCTAGAAAACTGACCCTGTCTTAGATGTTTTTTAATGTTAAAAAAATGTATTTTAATTTTCATTAAATGAAATTGTCCCGCCGTGTGGCCGAAAAAACTTTCATCCTATTTTTATATTTTGATAAAGGTACCAGGAACTCATAACTTTACCTGTCTCTCTTCAGCAATGGCTCGTGTATGCGTGATCGGAGCGGGCGCGGCTGGGCTGTGTGCAGCTCGTCACCTCCTGGAACAGCCGTGTGTCAGTCAGGTGGACATTCTAGAGCAGGCGCCCCAGCTTGGAGGTACCTGGGTCTACACTGAGGATGTTGGTTATGACGACTTTGGACTGCCCATTCACACCAGCATGTACAAGAGTTTGAGGTGAGGTTAATAGGTTGCAAGCGCGGTAAAACTTAACTGGCGTACATTTTTGCTTCAGGCTTATACAGGATTGCTTAGTTAATCATTCTTCTCCCGTATAATGCGTCTGAATATAATGCTAAAATTGCAGTCATTTAAAACAAGGAAATTGTTTTGTCTGTCTGGCTGTCTGTCTGTCCAAGTTATCAGGATATTTCCATTCCACTGTACAGAAAACAGTTTAATATCATAATTTATTTATTAGTTCTTCCTGAACGCCAGCATGGCAACAACAACAAGATCTCAGCTTACGACACGTTCCTATCGAGGGTCGAAGGCTATCAGGGCAGCATAGCTTGCTGGGACTTATTTACGAGTATTTCGTAGGTACATTCTAGAAATGTGTGTTTAGAAACGTGATTAGGTTAGAGTCTATATTCTATTATCATGAGCATTGTGTCCATCACATGTAATGTACCACAGAATGTACCATTTCCTATAGGTACTTTCATGTTCCCTGCGGTCTAAATTTATTAATTTAAAATCAGTGTTCGATTATAGGAAATACTGGACAGAACTCTTAAAAGGTCACATTCTTTCACATAGCCAATATCGAAGTCATCGTGAAACGCAGTATGCGTGTTTCTCAGAAAAAGCCTCACATCGTGATCAATAACAGAAAACTGCACTCAACACGACTCCCTTTATTATGTTTATGTCTTTTAAAAGCTAAATTTTATAATAGTTATAGTTTTGCCTATGTTTTGTTATTTGCAATACCGGGTTAGGTTTAGCGTACCTAGCTCTAACGTACACTAACTGAAATGTTTACTTGACCACGTCCGTCTAAACATTTGCCGTAATGGATACTTATACTGGCCCGTAAATATTCACACTTTATCGAAATTGATTTACGATTCCACGTGGTTCGAGGTAGGGATTACAGGCTCCGGATCGTTTGTGTCATACTCATTATCCGGTAGTTTTACGAAAATAATACGACAAACAACCAAAGGTTAGCTGTAGTGAAGAAAAGATAATTATTGTGATCAGTCCAGTGATAAAGAAATTTATTGATCTGCTTCGTACCTGTATGCGTTTCTCCTGTCTGTTCATATAACCCTGGTAGCTCTGATTACAAGATTTTAGTTGCCGTAACGTAAATAATGAACGTGCGGTTAATTGGGTACCGTGATATTGCTATCTAAGAGTGCATTATTATCTGTTCATTCACGGGCCAAAAGTTCAGTCTGCATTAATTTATTCAATTAAATTTGAAACCAGAATGTAGCAGGGGTTGCAGATGTCAATCACATAATTTGCCCAGGACCATCCATAAAACTAAATATGATCCCGCCTATTTCAGATGTTAAAATTCTATGTCTGTTTCAGGACTAACCTTCCTAAAGAAATAATGGGTTTCCCTGATTTCCCGGTACCGGAGAGTGACAAGTCTTACTTGCCTGCTAAAGACATGCTGGCTTTTCTGAGGCTATATGCGGATAAACATGGAGTCTCGGAGAAAATCAAGGTAAAAATCACAAAATTTTGCTTTAATTAAATTAAACTTGACCAAGGAAAGTGTCAGACATTTTTAACTACAGAATCATTCAAATTTAATATCCTTAAATCCTTTCATTGTTAAAAATAATTTGCTAAGAGTGAATGTGGATGGATGCTTAACAAATGCAGATCTACCCTTTGCAAAGAAGTTTCCAGCCATTCTCACTACCCCAGTTTCAAAACACCCATGGCAAAAATGGTAATGTTGGTTTTCATTTACAGTTCAGCCACCACGTGCAACTAGTCATACCAAAACAAGGTCCCTCCGGGAAGGAGCTATGGGATGTAACCTTCAAGAGTATGATCACCGGAGTCACGGAGACCAGAGAATACGACTACGTGTTCGTCTGTAACGGGCATTACAATACTCCGTTTATACCACGCATACCAGGGCTGAAGCAATTCAAAGGTTAGTCAAGATGCAGAAAGATACACCCGCAGAACGCAAGCGAGCATAACCAAATTAGAAAAACCCCAAATCCATTACAGCAGTCTTGAAACAATTAATCAAAGATCCTCATGGTACCTACTTTACCAAATAATGCAATATTCTGTAAAAATATAATCTACTCGTAAGTCTTTAATTTTATGAAACAAATAACATTCCACAGGTGACGTAATGCATAGCCACGATTACCGAGTGCCTGATGTCTTCACTGACAAACGGGTGCTAGTCATCGGCGCCGGACCTTCAGGCATGGATATCGCTTTGGAGCTGACCAGCGTCTCTAAGAAAGTCATCCTCAGCCATCATTTAAAGGAACATCCTCGGACAGTGTTCCCTGAGAATTTGAAACAGAAACCTGATGTGGAAAGACTTGACGGAAATAAAGTATGCTTCCAAGACGGCAGTGAAGATGAAATTGATGTCGTGTTCCTTTGTACTGGTGAGTTCCACTTACTTCAAAGTTAATATGCTGATTCTTTTTAGTTAGGTAGATATCAATTGAAGTTGATAAACGAGAAATATAGATACCATAATTATTATGAGCTGACCTATGGTAACTTGACTAACTTGAAGCGTCATTTTTAACGTGATATTCTGAAGAGTCATAAACTTGTTTGATAGATTTATTTCGACGTAATTTGGTAACTCTAATATTCGTACTATATGAAGTTAGGGTAGAACTTTATTATATTACTATCTGCAAGAAAAATTACCTATAAAATACTTTTACATGTCTTGGCAATATTTCTATTGGCCTCCCGAAACGTACTCTTTCTTAGATAAAAAGAACAAGCAGTCAGTAACTTTTGATTAATTATAAACTAAACCTTATAAAAAATATAGCTTGATTTTAGCTTGATCGTTTTGAATAATCATTTTTTATGTTCCCCAGGTTACCTTTACAACTTCCCGTTCCTGCACGAGTCGTGCGACATCGTGGTGGAGGAGAACTGCGTGGAACCGCTGTACAAACACGTGGTCAACATGAACCATCCCTCCATGTGCTTCATCGGCGTCCCTTACTACGTGTGTGCCTTCTCCATGTTCGATTTACAGGTAAACATAAAAGTAAACAGATCAACAATCCTAATGATTACTTCCATCCAATGACGGGCTTTATAAAATTGCCTTTAGCTGACCGCCATTAGTGATATAATAATATGTATATTGTGTACTGATATTAGTCCTATCAGTGTTAAATACAGAATACCTATCTATGTAGCTATCTAATAAATTGTTTCCAAGTCGTTGGGTACGAGGTTGGTAACTAATAAAAAAAACCTATCAAGTGCGGAGGTCAACGTATTTGTAACCATACAGATAGTTCAGATCACAAGTCTTCGCAAGAGGACGTCGATAGATACGACTAGATCTTAATAAAAACGTTCGAAAAAAATGTTCTGAAGCATTCAACTTTGAAGAACAGTAAATCAGTAATTGTTGACTTAAGAATAAGGAGAGTGATGACACTAGCTTCTCTTGAATGTCAAAATCTGTTAAGAAACTTATCGTAACCAACATTTGCAGAACCTCCTATATAATTGAACCCCTATGATCCAGGTCCGCTACTATGTACGCTCAATGAACGGCACCTTCAGTCTGCCGACTCCTGAAGAGATGGCTGAGCATTGGGAAGAGGAGAAGCGAGATCGAGCCGCGAGAGGCTACACCAAGCGACAGGCGCATATGATGGGGCCAGATCAGGTAAACAAAAACAATACACTCCAGAACAAAAGAAAATAAGTACCTAGTATATTGAGGAGAAGCCAAACGCTGAAATTCTGATGAATATGAGTCGTCACAAAAGCAAATCAAATCGAACGAAAAATCCATGACTCATTTTGAGCAACGCCCTGGGTTACGCTTGCTTCAATCACGTTCTTAAGCATTAGTGAAAGTGCTACGACTAGTGCCACAATTCAAATTTCCGCATTCCGGTTTAGGGTATTTGATTTTCCAACTTTTTATCAGTTCTTCCGTCACAATATAACGTTGCTGTTAGAAATGTGTCCATAGCCGTCTGTCCTGTAGCCACGTTCTATCTGGAACTAGTCCATTATCCGATAGATAAGGAAAACAATTCACTACTGATCATTCATCGATGCTTATTTATATCTTGGCTTATGACATTCGAAACAATTGTGCATTTATGTCCTGCAACTGCCCTATTTCATCATCGGCAATGTAAAGGCTAACTAGGTAATATAATATACTGGCTAGGTACCAGGTAGTGAGTGCATGTGAAAGGGAATGCAACCTTTAGGTACATGGTCGTCGTGAAATAGAACCTGCTTGCCGAAGGCGATATCAGAAAGGTGTTGTAATTTGGGGTCGTAGGCTAGTCTAGAAAATGTCGGATATGTCTAAAAACTGTCTGTCGGGGTTTTTTATTCTAAACAATGTTGAAGGAAAGCTACGCTTTGATATTGACAACGTTATAAGTCTTTACTTTTTTTTTTTACTTCAAGGAAAAGATCAGGAAAATTACTGGCGCATGGGCAATGTAGATGAGAAATATGGTTGATTGTTTCCAATGTTACCTCTAAATTCTAACTTTTAATAAGAAACGGAATATTCATTTGCTTGGCGTATTTAATAAGCGTTTGCGAGAGTCAATCCCTGTGCTCTTCGTCTATAAACCTCTTCATCCATCATCTAGGCTGACTACTACGTGTCCCTGGCCCAGGAGTCGGGCACAGCCCCCCTGCCACCTGTCTTCACGAAGGTGCACAATGACAGCAGCCAGAAATTCCTGGATAACCTCACAGACTATAGGAATGATGTGTATTGTATCTTGGATGAGGATAATTTTATCTGTTACTGAGATATTCTGTAATATTATCGTATAAGTCGTAACCTTCGAACAAGTATAATCAAAAACTAGGTACTATACTTTATGTAGCAGAGACATCGACGCAAAACGTGTTACCATGGATTCAGTACATGCATGATTCTGAGCCCCCCCCTGCGTTGAAATTTTTCATCGGTAATTTAAAAAAAAATGCTCTGCCAATCTGCCATACATTTTGACCGCGTAGGTATTGTACTTTTCTATGGAACAGCAGTTTTTTTTTTTTTTGATAGTTGGCATATAATTTCTACTCTAGGGGGTCTAGAATCATGTGCTGAATTCATGGTTTCAGTTTGCACGTCGATGTTCCTGCCACCCTGTATAACATGACAACGTTGGGCAGAGGTGTACCTCTATAGTACACCCCCATAAATATGTTAGGGTCTTTGTTTAACCACCTATGAATAAGCATATTGGTGTTGATGTCATCATGAAGTAATTAAGTAAACGTAAGCATATTAACTATATTCAGTAATATCTTTACAAATATATAATCGTAGCTTCAACTGATTGTATATTATTTAATTAAACATAGAATACGAAGCAATAAATGTTTCTTGAACGATTTTGTTTCTTTTTAGAGTAGACAAGGAGCATATTTTCTCAGTAAGCAATGCAACTGTAGGACACCAAACTAACGTGAATTTAGATAGAAAAGCATTCAGTTTTTCTTTAGTATGCAACTACTTAATAAGCCTCTAATTTTTAGGTAAAATAAAATACGAACAGTGATTTATATAACTTTTATTCTGGAGATTAACAAAGATTTCCATCAACTGTAGCTCGTAACAATCGGCAAAACGCTATCCAGCGTTTTATTGCTAATTCATTCCACAACTCGCTCTGTCGTTGACATCAGTTATAGCTAAAAGAACGTTCCTTTAGCTGGCCGCCTACAGTCTACCTCCATACTTTGCCAATTCTTGGGCTCTCCAGGTTTGTCAGGGTTCAGATAAACCTGCTGACTGTACCTTCATCATCATCATGATCATTCAGCCGACAGACTTCCACTGCTAGACGTAGGCATCCCCCATCAAACGCAAAAACGACGGGACCTTTGTTTCCCGAATCCATCGGATTCCTGAGGGTTTCACCAGGACAAAGATCCACTTTGTGAAGGGCATATTTCACTTTCCTTGCCCATTTCTCTACCTCAACTAAGCACCTCAGTCAGCCATCCCATTTTTTTAAGATTAAGTATACCTACCTACCTTTAAGTACTTACCAATTGTGAGTTAGATAACATTGGCTCCTCTGCTTCCCTGTGTCAATCATGTCATCAAACTATTTGACTGGCGGTGAACCGTTGTCGTACTTCTGCGGTCATCTGTCTTGAATACCTTGGCTTGCCTTGATCAATAATGCAAGTCTCTTTAGGTGTGTAGGTACCTATTTATCGTCTAATTATCCACTGTCGGACTGTATACATTTATCCACAGTCGACCTATATACATTTTCAAATTGCTCGGCATTTCTTTAACAATGCGTGAAGCATTTGGTCTAGCCTAACACTGAGTTACTGACACAGGTAGATACCCCAGCAGTCCCAGAATCTAGTAAAAGACTAAGATGATGATAGGTATGTGTGTGTCACATGAAAAGAGATATATTGTCAGATTAATTTCAGCGTTCCTACTCTTTTCAGTAATTTAATCGATGTGTGAATTGATTAACTGGTTTGACATAACCTATTCGCACAAATTCATCCAATAGAATCGGAATATTAGTATTTATTTTATTCCACAATAAATGAATAAATGATTGAATAATAATTAACTTACCTCATTGAAAGGTTACTGTTATTTTTATTCCAATAAAAAACAGAAGAAACAGTTATTTATTTTCATATACACAGAAATCAATTATATACAAATACCAGGAGTTCAGAAACCACAAGCGATTGCAGAATGTTCAATTAAACTACTATAGTCCGTGCGGCACGTCTTGATACAATCGGTACTAGTTTCGCACTACTGACTGACTTGCCATTTACTTCAAGAAAGTTTGTTCTGTTGCACTTTAGTTCAACCTAGTTGGAGGTTATCGGATGTTTGCCTTAGCTCGATCGTACACTGCGAGTATCGACGCGTCTTCCTTGCTATACCTAATCAAAACAAGGATATGTTAAATGACCAAGTTTGCCGAGTACTTCCTCTGTAGTGGTAATTTGTTAATGTTTATCATTTCCTTTTATTGTTGACGGTTTTATCAGTTATTTCGTTTTACCTTTTTCATATTTTCATGCAATGTTTACCTGTTTTTACTTAGTCTACGGTATTTATTAGGTTACTTGTGCAACAGTGGGGTAATTACGTAACACACTTAAAGTAGGAATGGGTTTGATTTTGACAGTTCAACAATATTCATTGCGTTATTTACGTTGTTGAGCAGTAAAATTTTCGAAAATGGGTTAGTAATAGACTATAAAATGATTCAGATTGTGATAGATAGTGTGTTAGCTAATTTGATATTTCTATTTCTTAGGTGGCGTATAACAGTTATAATTCCACTAACTTAAATAGCATTCATTTATTTCTCGTCTGTAATTTTTTGCCTTTATGTAAAACTAAATTTTACTAAAACGTATTATTTTATACTTGTTACAGGAAAAATACTACGCCTCATTAGCAACAGAAGCGAAAACAGAAACCTTGCCGTCAGTGATGACCAAGATCAGGGATGAGAGCTCGATTAGGTTCCTCCACAATCTGAAACACTATCGGCAAGACGTGTACAAGATCATCGATGACGACACCTATGAGATCATTAGTAATGGAAAAAGGGAAGTTATTTGTTGAGCCCAAACAGATAACTAAGTTTATAGGTCATAAGTTAGTGTTAGTCCATAATTTACGTTAGATTTTACCATTTTTGAATAGCTGTAACGGTCTGGTATTAAAGATTTAAGGAATAACTTATAAGGTAGGTACCTGTTCTTTTTCTTCTGCCTAAAGTTGACAAATATGTATTTGTGTATTTTAATTTATTTAATTTGATTTATTGTTAAAGTCAGACATGTATTAAGAATCATTTTACAAGTACAATAAAGTTTGGTACAGTTGTGTGTAGCTTCAATAAAACACAAAATTCAGCCAAAAATATTTTATTTAAGCGTATTTATAATCTTTATATTATCAATGCTGATATATTATTAATCTTTAATTCTAATATTTTTATGGCTTTCCCCATTCTATTACACGCTAAAATTGATAGGAATAATTCATAAAATTTACAACAGTCTTATCTTGAAGCATGCAATATATCGTCCGTTTATTGCTTTCTAAGGCTGTTTTAAACTTCTAATGAATTAAACCAGTGTTAGTTAGATACGTACACTGGGCCGAGCCAAATATCTTTCTTCAACAAGTTTGTACTTATTGTAATAATAACTTCGCTTCACATACTTTTAAGTTTCAAAATAAAAATGTTATTTTTACGTTTAATATAAAAATACCACATTTTTCAATATTGTTACCGAAATTCGCACTTTTGTTTCTCTAATATATTTGTCTCAATTTTTGTCACCAATATTTTTTTTTGTCAGTATGCAAAATTATAAAGAAATTAACTTAAATCTTATAAAGAGACTTACATCTAAAGCTATTTATTCGTTAACAAAAGTACGACGCACGCCAAATAATAATAAATTAAAATAAATTGGAGACTTGATTATTTCAATCTTAATTAACTGCCAACTTACACTTATTTGGCCACATTCTCCGATAAATACCATTACCTTGTTGTTTGAGTTTTCATTTTAACAATATTACAACTTTCTAACGTTTCGACCTTCAGGCTGAATGATTTGCAACGTTTTCTTATAAACCTCCCTGGCCAATTCGTACAAAACCTACCCTACAACCATACCCTTGGTCGACCTACCTACATCCCTGTCTTTTCAGTCCCTTAAACTTCAAGATATGAAAAAAAGGATCAAAAGAAGAGCTCAATCATACCCTGTCGAAATAATATGGTTATGTACTAATTAAAAATATATAAGTATAAAAGTTTTACAGTAAAATGGCAACATTTTAGGAGTACAAGCAGATGAAATGAAAATTCAGAACGAATCGTAAAGTACACATACCAACTAGTTTTCCAAACTTATTTATGTACAATCTTAAGTTACTACGGCGAAACGTAAACGAGTAGCATCAAGCGTCTAGCACCATTTCGATATAAAAGTATACTTCAATTAACATAAAATTATCAACCGAGAAAATATAAAAATCATTGATTAAAACAATAATATAACAAACAGCTCCAAGAACCTCATGCAAGACATTATTTTCGTTTATTTCTCCGAAATTATCCAAAATAAGACTTATGTCTCACACTGGTAAATTTTGAATAAAAGAGGGGACTAGCTGAAAAAGTATTGCATTTTAAGATAATAGACATTTATACCAAGGAAAACTACGTATACATAAAATCTAATTGAATAATATACATGAAAAATACATCTATACACTGAGATTACAGTGTTACACGTATAAAAAATAAAATCACATGTCATCACCTTCGGTCGCCCACAGTCGACCAACAGTCCACACAGATCAACATCTCCACACACTCGGCCCACAAACCAGAATAATTCAACATTCCAAATGGATACCACTAAATACAACGTAACGAGGGTAACTTTTTAAGATAATTCGAGTTTTATTACGTCAATATAAGTCGTCTCCTAAGGACGGGTGAATGTGAAAAAATTGCCACAATTTGAGCCTCAAAAATCTACATTGTACTTTAAGACCTGTATTACGTGAATCTCCAAGCTACGATCAGTTTAATGGAAGAAACACATTAATATTGCAAAAATCTATTTTAAACGCGCTAACACCGAGATAGATAAAAATGTGTACTTTTAAATTACGGCGCCACGATACAGTGACTGTACTGTGACTTTAGAAAATAAAACATTAAACGATTAAGATCGTTATTGCACTCTATAAAATTAAACTTGCAATTTTTATTACATTTTTCCTCCACTCGATTACAATAACGTTGATGTCAAAGTACTAGGGAGACAGTTCCGCTTAGGAGGTCGTTTTGTTCGCGAATGGTATGTCTGGTTCCATTCGCAAGGTTTGTGGCGTTGGGTCATAGTTTCCTGCTAGGTAGTACACGTCATTGTTATCGTAGACTGTGCTGTACTTGACCGGGTCGTCGCCCATGCGCTCCTTGTACTGGGCAAGCGGCAACACCTCGCATTTGTGAGATATTGTTTGGACGTCGTTCTCATCCGTGTGTGGAGATTCGAACAGGCCACCCTGAAAAGTTAGTAAAATTATTTATTATAGCATTTTTGGAAGTTTCGTGCTTTCTAGGTGATTATTTATTTCTATTCTGACTTATTTTTTCAAACCCAAAAGACTGATACTTGTAAACCCTAAAAGCAAGATAATTATGTCAGATGAACTATGATCTAAATCTAAAAGAACGGCCTATTTATTGAAAGCTAGGTAACATCGGGGCAGAACAAGGCGAAAATGGGATGAGCTTGACTCCTACTGAAAGGAGTGGCCCACAGAAGTGTAGAAAAAGAAGAGGGTGGCCCTACAAAGTGGGCAATACGGATAAAGATTTGTCAAAGCCGCGTTAAAATACCGGGTAGTGCAGCTGGTCGGTACAGCTGACAGTCTCCTCGGGGTGGTAGAACCACTTGACGCGCACGGCCATGGCGCCGCGCGCCTCCCACAGCGCCACAATGCGGCCGATGTACGGCCGGTCGGGCCGCCCGGTGGACAGGAATACTGCTGCGTCGCCGACCTGGAATGAAGATAGTAGAAAAGTTGCAAAATGAGGTTCGCAAGGTGGTACAACTTCTATTAGTTAGACTGATCACATCGAAAACAATAAACTTTTGTTCAAATACGGCTGAAGAATCACATTTTTAATGGTCTTAAGTTACATAAAAACTATTTTACAAAAAAACAACCGACTTCCAAAAAAAAAAAACAAAGAAACGTTTTTTTGAGTTTTTTTTTTGGAAGTCGGTTGTTTTTTTGTAAAAATGTTTTTATTTTTCAATGTTTAGTTGTGGTACCTACCCCACACACATTCGTATACCATTACTTGATATGTAAATAACCATGACAGGAAATTATTAAAACATCATCAATATAAAATACGCAGTATTAAGGATAACTTAAAAACTACTGGTCAGAACTTGATCAAATTTAAATGGGACTACATGTGAAGCACCCGCTTTCAAATAAAAAATAATCATCCAAATCGGTTCACCTAGAAAAAAGTTCAGAGCTAACACACATAAAAAAAAATACAGACGAATTGAGAAACTCCTTTTTGTGAAGTCGGTTAAAAACACAAACTCCAGCCCGCCCTTCACCACTACTTGGTGTTTTAGTTAGGAAGAAGACGTGTTGCAACAAACTCCCTAACAATACGTCTGTCTGGAGTAATCTCTGGAACTATCGGTAGTTTTTTTTTTTTAATGTTTTTTAGCCGAATTCGTGAGGAAGGCTATATAGGCTATTGAACATCACGCTAGGACCCTTAAGAGTCGTGCAAAAATAAATAAATCAGTAAGAACGCTAAGCAAAATGAAGTAATAGTGCGGGCAGGTGATGCGATACGACGGGGTAAGTCGGGGGAACAAAACATTTCATGCGGACGAAGTCGCGGGCAGAACCTAGTGTATCAATAAGAAAGTTTGATTCGATATAAGTATAGTATGAGGAACGTAATCATATTATCTACCTTGCGTGCAATAAAATCGACCCACCCCGTGCTCTTCGATTTGAAACAATATAATTCAACAAGGTTTACTAACAATAACCTAATTTATATTGTATACTAAAACCTTCCTGAAAGTATGTATATTACGTTAGTTAAAGAATTATCAAAACTGATTTATAAGTTTATGAAAAATTCACGAACTTACAAATATGGGGGGGTCGAATAAAGAACCTCCTTTTTTTGAAGTTCTTTAAAAAATTAAGTAAAATTTTCATTAAACGAATAGAAATTAACAAAATTAAATTTTTGTCAATTATATTGGCAAAAAAAAAGTCATGCACTTTATCCGAGTAAAAGTGAGTGATGAGGACATCTGAAGAATTGAGTTGATCTTGTCAAGAATATTGCTTTTATCCAAATATAGTATATGTGCAAATAGACTCTGCTTTATCTACCTTCACATAATATAAATTAATAAATTATATTCATTACGATTTTTGAGATATCGTTTCTCAAATTGAGAATACAGGGTGGATCGATTTTTTTTCACGCAAGTGTAAACATTCATTTTAAATAAACCAATTACAGGCACTTTTGAATTGTCAAGTGGTCGGTCAGTCAGAAAGATGAAGCTAGTTGCCCATTCCAAAGCGTAGTAGGTACCTATGGAGAAGAACGGGCGAGAAATGTCATGGACACTCTTTGAAATCAAAATATGGTTTGAGAAATGTTAATAAATGTTTGTATGGATGTCGTTCGAGTAGTTAAATCTGTGCTCACATTGAGCACCTCCTCCCCGCGCTGTATGCCGCGGTAGAACAGCTTGCGGTGGCGCGCGCGCGCCGTGCGGCGGTAGGGCGCGGCGCGCCAGCGCCACAGCGCGGCGCCGGGCAGGAAGGCGGCCATCTTGCTGACGCCGCCGCCGCCGCCCTCCGACGACGTGGCCGACACCGTGCGACGCTTCGCCTTCTGCGGGTACAGCAGAGGCTGGGTAATGATGCAAGCGGAACTGATATTAAAACTATCGAATTAGGAAAATAACATTGCCTCTTGAATGCTAATTGCATAGATCATCTACGCTCGAACATACACGAGGTTTAATATTGCACAATCGCTCTATCGTGTTGACCAAAAAAAGAACCACCAAGGAATCTTTCAGATAGGGTTGCCAACTATACTTTATAATAACGTATGCGAAAATACTTTATTTCTAATCTTTACCGTGATGCGTAAAACGACACTATTGAACATTTCTCTAGTTTGTTTACTGAACTATTTGTCGATACTGATGAGTCAAAAAAGAAAATCTATTATTATTGATAAAGATATTTCAGAGAAAAATACTGTTGATAAATATGGCAATATCTGATACCTAACCAAATTAAAAAAAAAACATTTTATATTCACTCTCTCTTCCTGCCACTTCAGCTATCACTGAGAATTTTTGCGGTAGCGAATCTGAAGCGACAAGAAGACAGAAACGGATCGTCCATAAAAACGATTTATTTAAATCTAAATTTTGGTTAAGAGAAACAAAAAATTGTTAGCGTTTGCTCAAAGCACCCATAAGTTTGAAAAATACTTTATTTTTCTTCCAAATACTTATTTTGTTCCTATTCAAAGAATTTTATACGTTATTTTTCTCAAAAAAAAGTTGGCAGCCCTACTTTCAGACAGCAAAATAACTCTTACACCGCTATTTGTCCTTTGTCTGTCACATTATTATCATACACATCATTGGACATCTCCCTCAATTGCTTTAAGTGCAATCTGAACTTTTGTAAAAACTGTTAACATGATGAGGGGTAACATAAACTCGCAGGCAGTTCTTCTACTCTCATGGATTTGTGAAATCGTAATAAATATTAAAATAATCACGCACCTTTTTAGCGTCACTCGTAGAAGCAGTAGCTGCCTGTTCTTCTAATCCTATTCCACTATCCTTCAAATTGTCTTTATTCTCTTCTTCCTTCTTCAACGTGACTTTACCCAAATTGCTAAAGTCCAACACGGCGTTTTTGACCAAGCTCTTCTTGGACAACACCGCCTTCTTTATCACAGTCTTCATTTTGTCTTGTGGGGACTTCTCCACTGCGATTAGTGTGGAAAGTCTGTCGTTTGAGTCAATCGAGTCTTCATTCGATTTGTTCGAGTCAATGTAGTCAGAAGAAGACTTGACTCTTTGCTGATCATCACCAGAAGAACTAGAATGTTCCTTGCAACTTGAGTGATGTCTTTTCCTGTGTTTCCTATGGTGTTTCTTATGATGTTTCCTGTGTTTGCAGTGCTCTTCGCAACATTTATGTTTCTTCTTTTTCTTCTTCACGTAATCCACAGAGTTGGGATCATCCTCACTAGAATGACGCTTTATTTTGTCTTTTCGATGCTTTTTAAGTTTCTTTCTGTCTTTTCGGTCGTCATCTTCTTTTGGAGTCGCGACCACCGGTTCTGGTACTGGTGGTTTAACTTCAGTACTTGAACTTGTCGCAATAGGTACGATAGAAATAACGGCGACTTTCTTCTCTTCAGTACTAACGCCGCTTACACTGGTATTTCTTCTTCTTTTACCAAGAGTGAACAACGGATTTTCATATTCTGAAAAATATAAAAGACATTAATATAGAACACACACGTACACTATGGGCATAATAATTTAGCAAGAGATAGATTAGTTACTGACCTACAACAGGATAATTTGGTTCCAAGAACCTAATATCCTCGATAGCAATTCTGCCTGAGTCTCCGTCGTCAAATTCCACAGCGACGAACTTATCATCGTGAGGGTCTGGAGACGAGACTGCCACGGTGCCAGGGTACAGGCATCGGTACTGTTGTGACCAATACGCGCACACTCTCGTACCAGACGGCAGTTCTGTTACTGACGTGGGGCTTACTTCCAAGATCTGAAATGGGTGAGAAATTGATTTAGATAAGTTATTTCTGACTAATAAATTGTAATTTTTAAATATCTTTGGTATCAAATACTTACAGCATCTCTCAAAGTTTCCTCTCTTGACATAATATGAGGTTTGTTCCCTCGTTCTCCATCAAGAGTGATAGCATACACGTCAGGTGCGGTCACAGCGCTCAGCTTTCCTGCATAGAATAGTCCTCCCATAGCAGTAAGTACTCGAGGCGACTGATCTATTTTGTTTTCTGTTAAAGTACACTTAGATACCGGCGGTGGTGCAGCCGGCTCTACGGGTGCTTCCTTTGCTTCCTCTTCATTCCTCTCTTTTGATTTGTGACTCTTTCGTCTCTTTTTCGCACGCCGCTTCTCCTTGTCGCTATCACTTGAAGCACTAGCACGTCGTAGCGCAAACTCAAGCTCGGGTATGTCATCCCGCGAATGTTTCCGAGCTAAGCGGTCCACTTTCTCTCTATTCTTCTGTCGGACCTCGTTGAGACTCTCCATAGAAGAGCTCGCTGACCGGTTCAGTGCCCATTCGGCTTCTTCCGGATCAGAACATGCCTTCATAATCGGTTCAGCTTTCAACTTGGGACGCACTTTGCTTGTCCGGTTGACCTCCTCTCTCGAAGGCTCTCCTCTCGTGCACAATATGCCACCTTTGAGCTTGCCCTTTGCCAGAAGGTAGCCAACAAGACTGCTCTTAGATTTTGGCTTCTTCGCTACTATTGTCTCGGTGGAGTCTGGACTGGATACCTTCCGTGGTCTCCCAACTTTACGTTTCTTGGATGATCCTCTGTCAGAGTCAGGTGACAATGCTGGAGTGGATGGTGCCGTAGACACTGATAACGTAGGTAAAGGCGGGTTTAAAGCTTTTAACTGGGCTTTTCTCTCATCAAACTGTCTTTCCAATGCTAACAGTCTCTCACGCATGTCTTTTTCTATTGCACTGGCGAGCGCATGAGCTGAGCGGACGTTAGTGTTATGCGTACACGTCACAGAATTACATGAACAAGCCGTGACGCGTCTCAGACTTGTCTCCAACTCTCCTCCACTATTTCTTCCCTCGTCTCTTTCTCTATCTCGTTTATGTCGACGCATTTTTTCCAGTTTGTGTCGTAACCTTTCTTCTCGGTCATGACTTCTTATTTTTCTCCTTTCGCCACTAGAATCGCCATCTCTATGTCTATGTCTGTCTTTTTTATTTGTAGAAGAATCTGCCGAGCGACTTCTATCGGTGGGACTTAATAAGGGTTCACTTTTAATGAAGGGACGGGATGTAAGAGACATATTTTCTGGAGGGTTTTCCACTACTTCCTCCATAAACCTCTGTTCTGCTAGAGCACATAGTAAGCCCAACCCGTCGAGAGAAGGCTTGCCTTGTTCACTGGTACTGGGATCTGTTGGAGGAAATTCAAACCGCCTGTGAGGTTCTGCTTCAGTTCTCGATGGTGATTTGGGTGATGTCTTTATTAAAATATTTAGTTTAGTTGGTGTTCTCGTATCCACGGTCAATGGTACCGGATCTAACGTTGGCATACTAGTTCCTGGTGTAGTGCGTTCGAACTGTTCAATGCTGTTTGACAGAAGTTCTAAACCACTTACATCTACCGGTGGTCTGGTGTTTTGTGCCAGATGTGAAACTGGCGTCGTCCTTGCCGTATCTATCACTAGTTCATTAGAAGCATTGCTACTTGAGTTATCTAAGCC
Source organism: Dryobotodes eremita (assembly GCA_917490735.1). Lineage (NCBI taxonomy): Eukaryota > Metazoa > Arthropoda > Insecta > Lepidoptera > Noctuidae > Dryobotodes > Dryobotodes eremita. The sequence goes on along the minus strand of OU823247.1, from coordinate 2,125,259 downwards.
ATCGTCTCTTTCTATTGAATCTATTGCTTTTTCTCCGACAGTCATTAGGCCTTCCGAAGAAGATTCTTCTGCATGATCGATAGGTGGATGGTGTAATAATTGCGGGTGACTATGCATCATATTGTCTTCAGGGTAATGTGCGACTCCAACACATGCTACGTCCCTTTCATCTTCATCGGCGTGATTTGGAGATTCATCATCCTCGTCGATGTGATCAGTTTGGTTGGAGGCGTCCCTGTGTGCCGGGAGCTCAGGAGCATCAGGAGGTGGCGTCGGTGGAGCAGCTGGTGATGTCGCTTGACTCCGACACGCCTGCTCTGAGTAATCAGGCTGGTAGTACAAGTGCGTCGTGATCATCGGCTGCTGAACCGGTTCTGGTGCATAAGTTGGTTGCGGTTTTTCATGCTGTGGTTCTGGTTCGATTTTTATTAAATGTGGCGTGATGAGCGGCTGCATGATAGGTTTTCTCTTGTCTGCTGTGTGTGAAGGATGGGGTTGTGGTTGAGGCGCAGGCGCGAGGGTTACTAGGCGCGTTGAATGCGTGTGAGTGTGTTGTAACGTCGCAGTGCTGGCGAGGAGGTCGCCTGGTAGCAGTTGCAGGTGGTGTGAGGGGTGCGGCGCTTGAGGAAGGAGCAGCGGTGCAGACTGGTAGGGCATGCCACCCCAGACCACCGCGTGGGGCAGGTCGGGGGGCGCGGGCAGCAGCAGTAGCGCGCCGGACGTGGGCTCGCGCACCAGCTGGAAGCCGCCGGACATGCCGCCCCCCACGGACCCGACGCCACCCACACCGACACCACCAACCATCATGCTTTCCATTGACATTTGAGCTGGAAACAGAATTTGCTTGTTAAAGCAGGCGTTCAAATAAATATCAAATAATAAAAGTACATGAAGCATGGATTTCATTGGGCACTACTGATTCTAAAATGTCATCGTCACATTATTTTGTCAATACCAAGGCATCATAACAATAAAGCGAGTGGCGTCATCTAGGTACGCTTTATTAATGACGATGACCACAGAGTAGTGAATGAATGGAGTGTCAATAATATGCACATTTCTAATTCTAATTTCTGGAGAATCAAGCTCGTTATCATGTGCTCGGCCACACACTATACACGATGTCTGCATAAGGCGCACATTCGTCAGCATATCAATACTCTATTAGTTTATTTAATAGTCCGTGTGTATGGCTCATCACTTAGTCACAATACGAGCCGATCGTTTAATATTCAGCGGCCGCGCTTCCGGAGACGAGCAGGAATGTTAATGTTTTCGGTGGGAAATTACTCTTTATGTCGTGTTTCCAAGTGCAGTAAATGTAGGAAAAATATGCCACGGAACTATAAATTGAAAATTGAACAAAAATTATTACTCTTTCTGTTTTTATGACTCATTTTCATAATTATTGCGTATTTTAAAGCCGTTTATTATGTTTTTGACACATTGTCTTCCGGCCTATGTATTAATCTACATAGAGGTACTTAATAAATATTTTTTATCGGTACTTAATTCATAATTCATAAGTTTATAGCGATTTACATAAAATGTGTAAGATCTTATTGTCTGCTTACCTACCTATTGTTCCTATAGATATCATAATAAATTAACTTTTATGTAGCTAAAATTAATTTGATTGTTAATACGACATACATGGCAAAATAAAAGTTAATCGTTGCTTTAAGAGTCCACTTAGTAAGCACTTTGCTTAGTAAGTTAAGAATAGAGGCATGTCATATCTACAGAAGCACAGCAATACAAAATCATTACCAAAATCAAAACGTAAACCGATCACTAAGAAACACAAAAAAAAAATCCCATTGATTGCTTAAAATTCATTTTGAAATGCCCAGCTCTGCGCCCGAAACACATCTTAATGACTTGCATTTTACTGTTCCAATTAATCCATTATTCTCTTCACATCCCTACCGAGAGGGAACGAGATGGTGCATACAGGAAATAGGTGCGTTAAAAAGAGACAGAACGAAACCATTAGCATCGCTTTAATTTTAAACGTTTCTGAAAAGCAGCCTGTTTTTTAAATAGTTTGATTTAGTTTAAATTGAGTGATGCGTTGAATGTGAAATAGTTCGGGATATTTACGATGTGAAGTAATTTTTATTGGAAGGCGCCTCGACAAAAGTTTGTGAAACTATTTATTAGTTAGTTTTTGCAATTGAAGTTCGTCATAACTAAGAATTTTAGCCAGTTGTTGTCGGGATTTGATTTGAATCTATACTAATAATGAATCTGAAGAGTTTGTTTGTTTGAACGCGCTAATATCTGAAACTATCAGTCGGATTGGGTTTTTTTTTTTTAAATTGCATTTGAAAGTCCAATTCTTGAGGAAGGCTATAGACTATTTAACATCACGCCAGGACCCTTAGGAGCCGAGCAAAAAGAAAAAGAATCGGAAAGACCGCTAAGCGAAACCGAAGTAACAGCGCGGGTAGGCGATGCGATGACGGGGTGGGTCGGGTTAAGGGGACTACAGGACCTAAATGTAAGTTTTATAATGCCTAAAAGTATATGATCCACTGCACTAAACAAAATCAGAAAAATATATGTTATTCTTCAGGATATTTGCTAATTAGATAGTGTGTTGAAAACATAATACAACTAATTTGATACGATAGAAAAAAATCACGAAGATACCTCTAAAAATTTCTAATAACGATTAAAAACCATACTACTATGCATTAAATCATTCTGATTTTTTGTCAGATTATTCTACAAGCAACATACTAACGTAATAGTGTTTTATTTTTTTAATCCAATCAATAGATTTTTTGTAAATAGATAATTGCTTCGTATTTTGCAATAAATTACCAGCGTTGTGTCATCGCGCTTCTCTTTCTTTTCTATGCAGTCCGAAAGTGACCGCGCTTTAGCTCTTGTAAGCCTCTTAACAAGAAATTTCACGCGGTTGAAGTCACGGGCAGAAGCTGGTTTTAAATAAAGTTTATAATGTTACCGGTTTTTGATAAATAAGTTAAATAACTTCATTTTTGGATAATGCTACTGCACAACGTTACTATGCTGTCGTCTTCCTTCTACAGAACATGACATGTATTCTTTACATCTCTATGAGCAACACAAGAGATGAAACTCCTCAGACCAAACAAAAAATTAAGACAGCGGTGCGGTCAATAGTGAACCATGCAAAACTACACCCTGCTCTATGCACACGCTCACATTTACAACCAAACTACACCTCACTAAGTGCACACATGTTTACGAAACCGGCCTCATATCACTGTTGACAGCGCTGTGTCTTGATTTTTTACTTGGTCTGAGATGAAACTCTATAAAAATTCGTGAATCAGCCATTCTGAAACCCTTGGATTTGAATTTACACCATGACCAGCTCAAGTAGTGAGATGCGTGATGGCCGGGGGTGGCATGACGGTGTTGGATGCTGAGCCCAACCTCGTCATTAAAGAGGTGTTTTTCTTTTAGGTACGACAGCAGGGTCTGGTAGATTGCTACATTTCAACAGATATGTAGTTAGACTAACTCCGACACATTTCTTTCGAAACGTAAGAAATGTAGAACTTCGCAAGTTGTCCATGAAATTACAATCACCGTTTGTAGAGGAAATTAGAATGATTTAATTCAGCTTACATAAATCCCAGTTTGGAGTGAATAGCCAGACAAAGTTGATAGAATTCTGTTACGTCCAAATTTTTTGACAAGAATGCTCCCTCATCATTAATTATTTGGATGATGGTTTATTCGTACATACAATCCCATACAAAAGAATTCACTTTATTCCACCAAAATACCAATTTGGCAAAATAAATAACTACATCTTTCTCTAGACCCGGGTATAAACGTTTCTTATACTCTTGTCGTCATCTTCAAGGTGTTTTGGGTTGACTGCGAGAAAATAATCTTTAATAACCTACTTGATGATACCATTCTCGTATTTTTGAGGATGCGACAGTCACATTCTAATCTCTGTCTCATTCCCGTCATTATTTTCCCTACATTTAGACAATTTTTTTAAATTCACTGTCCCTGCGGGGTAATTACGTAACACACTAACAGTAGGAATGGGTTTCATTTTGACAGTTCAACAACATTTATTGCGTAATTTACGTTGTTGAGCAGATACATTTTTCGAACATACGAAGCAATGGATTAGCAATAGGCTTCAGAATGATTCAGATTGTGATAGATAGTGTGTTACGTAATTAGGGTGCCGGTATGAGATTACGATTAGATTTTGAACGTTTTTAAATACGGGAATTGGCCTTCATCATCATCATTTCAGTGAAAGACGTCCACTGCTGGACATAGGCCTCCCCAAGCACCGCCACTTCGACCGGTTCTGTGCTTCGCGCATCCAGCGGATTTTTGCACTTCATCGTATGCGTTAAATCCGATCGTCGACTGTCGTCATGATATTTGCGCTAGGTGCGCAAATAGTAATCGCTCCATTAACACTACTTACTCCGTGGCAAGTGATCAACTTTTATCGAATTCCGCAAGTCTTAAGCTAATGACTTACCTAATTGATTTTCTTCAGAATACGTCACTTGCATTCGATTCATCTCTTGAATCAAGGAAGGATACCTATTCATCGAATGATCAGACAGTGCTGGGTTTTATCAATTACGATCTACCTACGTGTATCAATCGTTTATCAACGCGTATCAAATCGGACAACAATCAACAGGCTGTCTAGTAGGTAGGTACTGTGACCTGATAAAGGCGGATAAGATTCATTGATTAAGCAATGACAGGTCGACATGTTGATGCTTTGTTAGTTTTTCGCGCTTATCTCGTAATCAGCATCAATAAGTCTACCTAGGTAACTACTTATAGGGCTAGGTATTAATTAACGGTGGGGCAGGCAATCAAGATTAGATAAGCAGTACCTACCTACCTATTGGAAATTGACGTAGTTACATACCTACGTACCTACCTAGGTAGGTAGGGACCTACTAAGTTTGGAACTTGGAAATAATTGTGATACTTAGGTAATATTAACTCTGTCAAAATACTTCTTTTTTTTTTACTTTTTTTCTTCTTACTTATAATTTCGGTTAATTTCCCTGTCAGATAATACGTATCAAAGGTACCAATTACGGTGCCATCAATCATTGTAGCGAACGTTATTTTTTCAACGGTCGCGTGAGGTGTCAAACGCGCAGCGTGCGTTCAAGACGCGGCAAAAATCGCCATTACCGCACCACTTGTTATTACAAGAAAAACATAAACGCAAAAAAGTCATTCACAACACTAAAAAGATCGAGGCGGCAAAGATGAAGCACTGCCTTTGGACGCGCGACGGCTTCTTATTGGCCGAGACGCCAAGGAGGCGGAGTCTTGTGGGCGGAGCGGTAAATGTTAGGGCTGCACGTAAGTCGACTCCAGTTTTATCGATAAATGAGTTTTTATGTTTTTTTATGGTGTTATAATTTATGGCGTGCAAGTGACAGAGTTCCGTTCGTGGGGAACGCTTTAGCGGATGGATGCGGGTGAGCGATGGATCCGGACGATATAGTTTTTTTACCTCGTCTTAAGACGCATGACGTCATTTATTTTAAAGTGGTCAACATGTGAGAAATATTCGGTGATTACTGTATGGCGAGTATTAGTTTACGCGTTCATAATTTGTAAATGGTTCGTTAAGAACCGATTTGTGGATTAATCTTTTTTTTTTACGAGCTTTTGTAGGTATTATATTTTTGTTTGAGAGTTAATACGTTATTGCCAACAAATGATGTAAAGTACGAGGTACGAGTAGGTCTCTAAGTTTTTCTCCTTATCAGCACCCTAATTGCGTAACACAGACTTTTAATCACAATCCGAGAAGAGTTAGAAGGAAGTATCCATTGCTTCATAGGTTTGAAAAATTCGTATGGTGAACAACGTAAATAACGCAGTGAATGTGGCTGAACTGTCAGAATTAAATCCATTGCGATCAATTGTCATTTTATGTGTGTTACGCAATTAGGTAGATACTTACCCCGTAAATTGCCTTATGGCCTTTGAGTGCAATTCCATAGAACTTCGAGATAATTACCTATTATTATACCTAACTACCTACCTACTTAAACATAGATAACAGCAAAATTTTCTATCACTTTCAAATATATTTTTTGCAGAAATATCATAGACCATCCTAATGATATTTAAATATTTACTCAGTTCGATCACTTTTGAAAATTAAAAGAATCGAGTCTTGGTAGTTTGGTGGGTACCTAACCTACCTACTTAGGATAAGTACTTAGTTGACCATACAAATGTAAAGTAATAACCTTGTTATTCAATTCAACAAGCGACATGAAAATGAATCAAGCCGGAATCATTAATATTAACCTATTCAAATGTCTATGGATAATATTTCTCTATTATCCATTAACTTATCTAGTTTACAATCCTTTAACCAGACTACTGCCGCTGGTGCTTCAGATTAACTTTGAATTATTGAATTGATTAATATCAATGCAATTGTATCTTAATTTATTGTACCTTTGTACGCACGACAACATTATCAACCTATACATTTCTAGTATAAGCTGTCCTCTCATTGTACAAAAACATACAATACGAGGTCAGCTAAAATTGGAAATGTATAGCTTGATATGTACCGTGTGTACCTAAGTCCTACCCTCTAGAAATCGGATCTAATGTCTATTTGATCATAAATGCATAGATAATGTTGTCAGGAAAAAGAGTCGTGTGATTATTAAAATTGTTAGAGAAAACTCTATGATCACTTTTTATCGCGATCAGAGCAATAACCATGACCTGAAAAACATCATAGGCATGGCTATACCAGTCCACTGCTGGATGTAAAGTCAGAAAAATGTATTGTTTATCAACTTGAAAAACGACGTCAATTTTCCGTGTAACAGCCATTCCATACAACTGTCAAAGAAACACGGTTGTGTTTTGAATATACGGAAAATTTAAGTTGGAGTCAGTTTGATAAAGAATTAATTTCCCTGTCTTCACCTAAGTAGTCCTTTCATATTGCACTCGCACACCACAAAGCTGGATCCTCGACCACTCTTATTCATCCGCTACTACCAGTCTGCGAAGATTACCGCTCTACTTTCAAGAAATCTAGCCGGACCAACGATGAAAGAAGAACTGCAGCAAATAAAATGCTGCAATTTTATAGAATAACTATACTTAGATGTCCGCGATTTCGTCTATGTGTATTTCGTATTTCATATTTTTTTATACAAATATCCAGGATGAAAGTAGCATGTCTTTTTCTAGATCCTTGACTCCTAGTCTCTGTCAAATTTCATGATGATCGGTAAGATCGGAAACTTAACAGACAGAGTTCATTTCGCACTTTTAATATTAGTATGGAGCGATACAAACAACCATCTAGCTTATAATAGATCCTTTAAAAAGCTACCCCTGTGCCTCGAGTTTGCAGTAAGAAATCGTGCAAAAACAAGGAAGTTTCCATACAAAAGTATGACCTTAAGCATGCATAGCTTAACTTCTTCAAACTATAGCATTTGTAATTAATGAATGTATTTCTAAATCAATATGAATAATACCTTCAGCAAATAAAGCCATTATTATCCAGATGTTCATTTATCTAAAAAATATAAATTACTTTGTTGTCATAGAAAGGTGTTGGATAGCATCTGCATTAGAAATAGTACAAAGGAGGACAATTGAAAAGATGTTCAGTAAAAGAACTTCGACAAAAAGCAGAATAAGGACTAGGCTCGCAAGAAATTGAGGATATGACAAAAACAGTTGACATGGAGGAAATACCCTAATCTTTGATAGCAAAGCTGCCCATTTTCCAAAGAGCTAATATTTTAATAAACATGGTCAAGCGCGTTTGCCGCAGGCTTCAGCTGCCAAATAATTTTTCAACTGACTGTCGTAAAAGGTGACTAAGTGATAATTGTAGGGTTCAACAGCAATTACCTGCCACTTGTGAATTATCATGTCATACGAGGGCAATCATTCCTTCATCCAACATGTGTGATAATAATATTATTATAACACCTTGGGCCAGACTATTTGGCCAGCGTGCAGTTACACGAAGCTTCGCTTTCTGAATTGACGTCAAAAATAAGAGATTCATATCTAACCCGCTCCTAAGGCAAGGCAACTTTCATATTCCCTCCATCCAAGATCTACCTAGGTAAAAGACACCAAATGACTATTAGCTAGTGAATCGTGCAATTAGAAACCACATTCCATAATTATGATTTCCTTTCACCTCGATCGTTTGTCGTCACATTCACCAATTAACTTTTGTCGTCGAGCGTACCTGCGTCCATTCATTCGACAGCACAATCTGTAGGTACAGGTGAGTGCGAAATTCAACGCCGTCGTTTTAACGGCAAAGGGATTTCATTAATTTATACCTAATGACGAGAAAGAGATAAAAAAAGTTCGGTGCCCGATGAAAAGACCCGATGTGGCCCGATCGACATTATAAACGCGATCGGGTTACGGAGGGAGGCTGTTGTGTGCACCGTAAGTAGGTATGCGTGTTCCGCTTATTCTAGATTATGGTTAAAAACGGTTTGTATGTACCTAATTGAAATCGATACACCAAATATTCGTATGGATTTGACTGATTTATAAAAGTGTTTGAAACTTTAATCTTGGTTTTATAAGCTCGAATTCTACCTTATTACAACCCTATCTAGGAACCTACTTGTAAAGCGAACTAGCTGTCTTTATCCAGCCAATTGGCTCAAATGCAAATTTATGTAATTAAATTAGGTATTCTGATATGATTGGTAATATTGGATTTTATTTTACTCATAGTAATGAATAACTCACTAAGTATTTTTGTAAAAAATAAGATGTCTAGAATTCTACAATAATGTAACAACAGACTAAGTGACTCGCTTACGCCAAACTGGAATTTTGTGACTTTGGACAGAAATCGTGGAGTCCTTTTTTTTTTTGTAGCCGCAGCTTAGCCGAAGTCTGACCTTGACTTATGTACCTAGTCCTAATTGGAATTAAATACTAAATCTTTAAGTTATTTTTTTAAATGCACAAGCCGAAATGAAACCCTGAAAAGGAAATTAAAAGAAGGGAAATAAAAAAAAGCGCCAAAGTAGCCACGCGCGAATTTGCCGTCATTATAAAACCCGACCGATTTTAATAGACATTTTATTTCACATGATCCAATGAAGCAGATAGCCACCTCACTTGGCCGGTTTACCGAAACCGGTCAACAACGACTATTGACCGGATGAGTACAGTTGCAATGCTGCTACCAAAGCAACATGACTGAAGAGGTGGTACCTATATTATCTAAACAGTATTCTCATTCAGAATTAGGCGCCTTTTTTCCTTAGACCCATTTTCTATCTCTTTTTAGGTTTAAAATAAAGAAAGAGATAGATATACCGGTTTAGGAATTAGTACGCCGGTGTTAATTTTTTTTTTCTGGCTGGGGTCCGATCTCGCTGAAACGGCGGTCTCGTAATGCAGTTGGCGCGTAGCTACCAGGGTCGCAGATATCAGTAGGAGGTGACTCACCGGGGTAGGGCCAGAGGGGCGCGGGCGGCGCGGCTGTGGGCGGGGCCGGCCACGCCAGGGGGGCGGGGCGCTCGTCGCACAGCACGTTCGCCACGCCGACCGTCATGGCCGCCTGCGCCGCTTCTGCACAACAACACAGTGACGTGGCGGCTGCAACGCGCGACACGCGTACAACACGAATTATTATTACATCACACGTTAAAACCATTAGAGCTCTTCTAAAACCTGGCTTCCTAGTTTTCCGAGTCTAATTGCACGCTTTCGTTTAAAAAAGAAAACATGATAAGAAACATTCAAAGACTCATTTTATTATTTTATTTACAGCATTTTATTATTTTATTTTATAAAACAGTAATCCTACGAAAACAGAAACTGCGATACTTGAAGTTACTATTGTTATTATTAGGTCTAGTGAATGCTGGAATGAATCTAGTTTGTTCGCTATCCGTACGATATGCAAGGGCTACCTACGTAAATATGAACTAAATACGGATAGCACCCTTACTGGGTAAAAATATCGTACCTAATGAGTATCTCTTTCATTTATTTCGACAAATCAACAAAATCGAGTAGTCGATCGGACGAAGTTTTCAATCAAGTACCTATAAGGTAGATAGGTACCTATGAAAAGAATTGGTTGTGTTGTCGAACCAAAATGAAAAAGATTTTATTCATTTCGAATGTGTTATTAGGTATTAATAACCAACTACGCAAATTAAAATCTAGCTCCTTCGCGAAAGATTAAATGCAAGCTAACTGACGAATTTTTAAGAGTAGGCTAAGTAGACCTCAAAGCCCCTAGAGTTAACCAAAAGCTTAAAGCACAGTCAGTAAAAGCCATGCCTATCTACATAATGATACGAAAAGTTAAGTAACCTATATTATTATTTATTATAAAACCTCTTCGTGTCTCTGTTAACCTTAGATTACAAAAGATGATCAATTTTAAAGTCTTACTAAATTATAATAATAGGAAGATAGCACGGCACTTGGTAATAACGATATTTCTGTGAACATGGTTCTAATTAGGTAGGTACGTTTCATTAGCAGATTTAAAATTCTAACCGATTGAACATAACAAAGTCTTCGCATGCAAATCAGCGTTTGCTGTAAACAACAGTAGACGCTTTTTTATGAAAGACATAATTAACGTATAATATGCAAATGATCACGAGAAATGCACTCGTAAAACCAGCTTTCTTATGTAACGATTCTAACTAAGACGGTCAGATTGCGTGCGCGATTGTTTTAAAACATTCTTAGTTATATTATGGGTACACATAAGAACCTTAATTGCGTGTGTAGCTCATAATATAAATGAGTAAAACATCATCAAAACAAAATCAAGACGATTTCACTAAGCATCTCTAGTCGACTATTCCTTACCAATTACCTACCTCTTAGAGCGAATTTCAGCAGTGAACCTAAACGCGATCAGCGCATTTAACCGATAGAATCCCGGTGGCCCTCTGTAGGGCCGGGGTGGCGCTCATACCGTCAAGCCCCGCTGGCCCTCTAGAGGGTCGCGCGGTTGTGCGGTTAAATAATCATCACTATTGCTTCTAAATGAGGGCTAATATCGTCTTTTGAGCATTTCACTGTAAAGGCTTTCTTTTTTTGGCTGCCGAACTGTCTTGTTCCACGACATACCGGCCCTACAGAGGGCCACCGGAATTCTATCGGTTAAAGCACATTCAAGAGCTGAGCTGAGCTGTCAGTGTAAATATTCCACAACAATGATGACACTGACAGCTCTAGCTCAGGTCAGTTTAGATGTGCTGATCGCCTTCCGTTTCGTTGGCGAAATTCGCCCTTAGACATTGGGTACAATAATATCGTGCATGTCGTAGAAGTCGATAAGCGAATTAAGAATATTATCAATCGGTAGGTTAAGTTTAGGGGTTAAAACAATTGTATGGTCCTATATATCAATGTGGTGTGATGTGGTTCGACTTGTGGCAAATAATAAATGGATGGATTGAACGACATGAATGATTTGAAAGATGATATGGGTAGAGAGTGACTGGAGAGGCCGGCTATAGAGATGCTTGAAAGAAAATGCCGCGCCAGCACCAAACATGGGCTAGAGGATGGTGACAATGATGTTCAACTGAAAGGATACGGGAACGAACGATGAGTACCTACGGTGTAGATATGTATGGCTAGATTCCATTCAGAATATGGGTACTTAAGTCGATTCCAAACTAGTAAATAAAAGGTTAAGTTGTTGAGAGTTGATGTTGAAGATTAAAATGTATTAATATGATCCTTCTTTAATCTATTCATCCTATAGTTAGATACCATGATGTCAGGATGAAAAGTAGCCTATGTCCTTCTCCAAGTCATGGTCTACCCATGTCCCCAATTTCATTCAAATCCGTTCAGCCGCTTCAGCGTTAAAGCGAAACAAACAAACACCAAATCTTTTATCTTTATAATATGTACGAGTATTACATTTTGATAAATACTCATTACTTTAAAACTTGTTTATGTTCCTGAGAATGTTATCTATTAAATGAAAGCCCCATATCAAGAATGAATCATTGATCAAATTAGGTACATAGATCATTGGAATCAACTATAAATAAAGAATGTATTTTAATTTAACGATATAGGTAAATCAAGATAACCGTCAGTATGTTCTTATCAAATTGATTAAGAATACCAAATGACCAAAGGTATTTCTTACGTCGAAGAGTAGATAACACCGTTAAACATCGTAGGAGACACACATTCTTAAATACATAGATGTAAGTAGTGTTAGTAAAAATTAATGGCATAGGTAATAGCTGAATAAATAATTTATGAAACTCTCTTCAAAAACATTAAAACTCTCCAAAGTGCGTAAAACTTGCAAATGCAACAATCAAATTGCTTTTCAAAGGAATACTTAAATAATCAGCAAATTTAAATGAACAATGCGTGAAAGTATCAGAATTCGAAGGGAATCATAACAGTGTTGGAGCCAGCCCCTCTGCTTTCATGGCGAATGGCGTTATAGGATTAAAATCAGGTGAATGGACAGCAATAACGTGCTCCCTATTGTTACAATTTACTGCGGGAAAAGGGGTATCGTGGTCAAACAAACCGCATTCAGCGGAAAACCAGAATCATCCCCTATGGATATACAGGGAAGATATTATGCTTCTGTATGAACAATTGGTCTATAAGAAAACGCCAGCAAGACCAGTCTGGATGATGGTGATGATAATCATGATAATGTAAAGCAGTAAAGGGCCAGGAATATCTGGTATGGAGTATTCATAAAGTTTGTTGGAAGAAGGTTTAAGAAAACTAAGAAATACATGTCAGTCATGATCATATCCTTTCCGAATCTTAAAGATAATAGACTATTGTTGTTTTATTACTATTAGTTATAGACTATTTATTAGTTGTTTTTAGCTTATATGTCATTTTGGAATGGTAGTACCTAATGCCGAGTTAATTTCCAAGTCAGTTTAATTCCTGGTTGCTTTTAAAAGAATGGAATAACAGGTTCCATATTCGCTCAAGTTATTTAACAACTTGTTTGATAAGTTAGATATCATTCATTAAGCGTATCCACTTCATAATAAATATCGCAACAAATACTACGAGTAACAAGATTCCGAAGACAATATAACGTAAAGATTTCAAACTTAATTTGGAGTTTGTTCTTTCAAATTCTTTTCTAGGCATTTAACTAATTATGCTTACTTTCACTGCTTCCTTAGATTTACTGTTAGAATAGTCTAGTCTTAAATACTGCGTTTACGTCAAAGTACCACAATATTTCATTTAAACCATTTACAGGCACTTTGAACTATCAAGGAGTCGGTCAGTTGGTCCGAAAGTCGAAGCTAAGTAGTTGCCCGTTCCAAAACGTAGATCAATGTGAACTAAACTAAATTTGTCCGTATAGATTCTTACCGACTACCGGACGTGGCCCTACATAATATCTGTAGTATGTGACCTGACCGGGCTGCCCAGCTGATCGGAAACCGGTTCGGCCGGTTCCCGACTAATTTATATTGTAATTCATTTGGACTCGTTATTAAAACCCAATGGCCCTTAGTGGGCTATTGTGGACTAACAAGTCTTGGCCAACTCGGTTCCTAGAACAGCAATAGTGTTGCTTTGTTGTTGCCCTATACTACTTCTTTACTTGTTGGTCTCTCCTGATTTGTTTATAAACTTCGCCAAAATTCCCACACTGATTCGAGTTTTCGAGTGTTTTTCTCAGTCCTATTTTTGTCATTTTAATATCAAAAACTGTACTTGGACCTACTTTTAGAATAAATAAAGACAATGTAATTTATTCGCGAAACTCACACACATTTTATTATTTTAATGGAATTCGCTTATCAACTATACAAACTTTAACAAAATAAATAAATAAAAAATCTGCTAATTCTCACGAAACAAATTCCCACAATGAGATGAAATATCGGAGTGGCAGCGGTGCGAGGAGCCAAAACGAAAATTATGAAAGGAAGCACGTGCTGGTACTTCTGTCTCGCTCCAATGTATAGCGATGTCCTACTCCATCAGTTGTCGTACTACAGAGTAGTAAAAATAATAAACGTCGACACCGTCAGTCTTACAAGAAATAGCTGTTTATTCATTTCATTCAAACTTAATAAATAAGTGATAAGAAAGGTTAAGCTCTTTTATAATGGAAATTAAAATTTTAGCGCTCCATTTGCAGAGAAAAACTTTTTTCAACTATGAAATTCGAAAATCAATGTCTAAAATAATAAAAAAGTACCTATCAGCTTATTTTAATAAATAAAATATCCATTTACTTTATCGCGTCAATAATCTTGATACGACGTGTACCTAAGTTTCTTCTATGCTTGAATTACACTGTGTATCCTATCAGTTGACCTTCACCATAACGTCTCTGTCTAACACTAGCATTCCAAGCACAAGTGCGTCTCTTTCACTCCTACGGCTACACTCGCCGCGGCGTTCCGTATAACTCCTCGTGCTTACTGCGAGCCTAGTATCACGCGCGCTGAAGAAAAGGGTTTATCCGACGCCGAATGACCCGGATGCAACTAGGATTTTCCGAGCAAAGAAACTATTTAGATTTTCGCGACACAAACTTTATTTTCCGATAGAAATATCTACGAGGTTTTTTTTTTTCAATTTCTGTTATTTGTTTTTATTTAAATTGATAAATATTACAGGTGAATGTCACGCGAAATTGGCTAAGTTTCGATTTTTTGTGGCAAAAATTGCAGTGATTCGTTACATTATTTTTCACGCTAGGAAATCTAGGCCACAGTTAATAGCGTCCCTATTCTAGAATTAAAATAGCTGCACGTCGCATCGTCGCGTTGCGTGGTCAGCGTAGTGAAGCGTAGCGTAAATAGACTGACGCGTGGTCCTCGCTTGTGCTCGCTCAGCCAACTAGTTGCTTGCGAATTGAAAACCAATGTAATTATTCTAATGTTTCTATTTGTGAGAAAAACTTCATTGGGACGGTTAAATAGTAACTTAAATAAATTATACTTACATTTTATAATACCTAAGTCTACAACATTGCCTATTGACCGGTCCCAACTTCCCAAGGCCCAATCGCTACACCGCCAAATAATCTTTTTTTGAAGAAGCTGCGTATCGAACGTATCTTTATTATAATTATATTGTAAATTCAACGGAAGGAGTTCCTAGAAAGAACTTAGGTTTCTTTTCCTTCACCGGTAAGCTGTATCGATAAAGAAGAATCATTGAATTTAAATCTAGAAAATCGATAGTGGAATCTTTGAATATAATTTCTTTTTTTTTTTTCCTACCACTAAAACGCAATTACAAAAATATTTAAATCTAAAAGTTCAAGTTGAAACGTCATCGTCTCTCTCATCCATCTCGATCCCATTTTTCGGGAGCGAGAGCGGTCGCCAATCAAACTCCTACAAAAATCTACCAGGGCAACATAAATGCGTGGAGTTGGTTTTGTATTAGCGCGCCGAACAACTTGTCACTTCCATTGATTCAAGCAAATATAGACTTTAGTGGAGCCTACAAAATGGTATAAATTCGCACAGCTAAATTATTTGGTTTTAAGTTAAAAGTTCAGAAAAGTGCATGAATGTAACAAAATTATTGTGGTGCGCAATGTGCACAATTTAAATTAGTGCATAACCACAGATTTTTTTTTTGTCTTCAAATAATAAATGGATCAGAAACACATAAAGTACTAATTATTTTTACATGAATTTTTTCTAAGTATAGATTTCGTAACAAATTATGTTCAATGGTACTTTCCCCAATGGCAATTAGCAATTGCATAAAATAACACTTAAGTGGGAACAGATTAGGTACCAAAAATTACAATAATAATGCAAATAAATGTCAACATACACATTTAATATCAAAGTCAACATTTTTATATCCAAACAACATGGGCTGGGGTGAGATATGGCACCCTCTTTGCGCCACCCCTCAGAGCACATTACTCCGTAGAAAAATAACATTTCTTACCCCGAATTAAGGTATACAATAATTACACAACAAAGTTTAAGAGGGGTTCGTTTAGTTTATTTGAAAATTGTAGGCATGCGTTAACGGATTGAAAACTTTATGGAAGTGCAAATTTTCTATAAATTCCACAGGTTTACGAAGTTCGAATAATGAATAGCTTCGTGTGTTATGGCTTAACTATGCAGAACATAGGTTGTATACCATAGGAGAGAAAAGGGTCGGAACTAGTAGGAAGGAGTACCTAGGTACTTATGAAAGTAGTACCTATACAGGGTGGCAGGAACATGACGCGCAAACTGCAACCACGAATTCAGCACATAGAGTCGAAATATTTCGTCGGCTGTAAAAAAAAATCTGCTGTTTCATAGAAAAGTGCAATACCTACGCGGTCACAATGTATGAAACAGCGACTTTTTTTTAAAATTATATACGAACAATTTCAACGTAGACGGATTTAGAATCATCCCAATCCATGGTAACTAACAGGTTGCGCGTCGATGGCCCTGCCAGCCTGTATATCGCCGATTTATTTGTCTTGCCTTTGCAGAAATTTTGAGATTTAAATAGTTTTTGCAAAGATAAAGCGGCTAGGATAATCAGCGGCGACAATTTCCTATTAGGTAATCAAATGTATGCCTTTTAATCAACATAATATTGTAAATTATTGTTGTATCAGAATTTAAATGATTGCTAAATAGTATAAATATCTACTGTGTTAAATCACATATCATTTAGTTTTTGTCGACAATAAATGGTTATAATCGCCCATTGAGCGGACACATTACCTAATTTGATTACATGCTCGTTAGAAAATCGCCTTTTATAGTCTGTGTATTAAATATTAAAACATGTATAAGTAAGATCGATAATGTTCAAACTTACGACGCTAATTATTATTTTATCTTCAACATCTGCCGTTCTACTTATTCTGTAAATTCTCACCGTGAAAACTTAGGTGAAGTAAGTTGTCAATAGTGTCAATCCCTAGCATCTGGTGGAATGACAGCTCACTTCACACCTAAGTTTTCACGGTGAGATTTTAACAGGATAGACCTGCAGTTACTGATGTATACATAATTATGAGTAAAATCAAATGCGAACTAGTTCAATCATTTATTGCTTTGACGAACCTTTCAATTTTATATTTATTTGAAGTCCTTTTCTCTAATAACTACAGTAAGTTAGGTTACATAAAACAAGAATTCGATTGGAATAACATAATTAGTCAAGAGCTATTAACCGAATAATTACCTCTAAACTATGATTGATGCGGTAGCATTGAGAGCTAAATTAGTGTTAACCGGCGGGCGTCCGTCTGTTTATTATATCAAACACAATTCGTAACAGTCATTTATTCAGACACCGTGAATTATTTCTTTATTGACCCAAATATGGTCGTTATTGTCTTGGCGTTTTCATGATCAATCGTTGAAATTTAGGTACCAATGTAGTCACATCTTAGTTTAGCGTCTATCTATTGATTAAAATCAAAATTTTAAAAGAAGTGACGCATACCTGTCAAGTGTGAAATATTTCCAAGATCGGTACTGTGCCTATTTTTAATTAAGTTTGCTGTTTGCAAAAAAAAACGCTATTGAAGTATTCTTCTTTGCACGTGGGGAAATTGGGGATAGGGAGGTACTAGATTACCTGTAGCACAGATCACTAGAAACACGAGAAACCAAATATTTTATTTAGATTGTGGTATAATTCCTAACGAAATTTTTATTTTGATGTCAAAATGATCTTCAATATTACTAAACATCAAAATCGTGCTGTTATAATTATCATTAATCATAACGTGAAATCAGAACCTGTCGGTTTTCTTCCCTACTCGGCGGTTATCTATCACTCGATTCTATCTCTCGATCATCTCGACTGTACGCAACGTACGGGCGGATAGAAACGTCACGGAATGTACCAGGGGCGCAGTAGCGGGCAGGCGGTATATGCGATCCGCTCGACAGTCGCCGGCTAGGACCGAGCGAGGGTCGCAGTGCGGGGGAGACTGTCTTAAGTCACTTTGAGGGTTGTCACTTGTTAGGTTATCTACTAGGCGTTATTTGTTACTCATTTCTTTTTCGATACGAATTTGGAATATGTTCATTTTGGTGCAGTTTCTTTCAATTAAATACTATCACTTAAGTATAACTTGAGTGATAGCTGCAAACTATTACTTATCTAAAAAAATCTTTAATTGCGATTCAAAATTAAAAGACCTTAACTCCAGTATTATCACAACATGTTGCTTAGCAGCTTACCTACTTAGTCATAAAACATATATTAACCTACAGTCCTACACTATTTCCACCACGAAATATTTGTACATGAACAAAGATACCGAATAACCGCTGAAATCGCAGTAAGTAATGTTATCTGCCAATTGCCACAGCGTGGTTAGTAAAAAACTATGTAATGTCATAAATTGGCGAGCGTTGCCAGCCCTGGCCCAGGGATTGGCGGGAAGCGCGCCAAATGTTTGTGACGGGCGGTCGGGGGCCGAATTGCTACGACGTGATTAGAAATATTCTACTCGGCTGCAACACGCCAGCCGCTGGCGATGAAGATAACCTCGGGCTTTAGAGATTCCTACGATTCCTACATTTCCTATCCCAGCCTTACTGAATAGGTACAGATTCCGAATACCTTGTCTACTCTTTCAAAAACATACACGATAGAAAATCGAACTCCGTCTACGTAAGTAACAAAAAAAGGGGTTTTAACAATACTTAATATATAATTATGTCTCATCAGGTAAGTAATGCTGCACCCTAATTGCGTAAGTAAGTGAAACACTTTCAAACACAATCTGGATGATTTTGAAGGATATTGCTAAGCATTGCTTCATAATTATTTTCGTAAAATTTGTCTGTTCAACAACATAAATAACGCAATGAATGTTGTTGAACTGTCAAAATGAAAGACATTGCTACTGTTAGTGTTTTACGCAATTACCCCGCTGATGAGATCGAATTTGCTTAATTTTTCATTTAACACCTAAGATCTTAAAAATCTAAATTGTAAATGGTCAGAACTTGGGTAAGTTTATTCTTACCGGTAACCTGTCTAGTAGGTATGTAATTACGTACCTAGGTGTCATAATTAAATTGTATTAAGTAGCTTACAGCCCTTAGCATATTTAGCCTATAACGTTCCCACAGCTGGGACACACGCCACGACACTACGACATTTACTTACCAACTTATTATATCTAATATAAACAAGTTATACACGTACCTATAGTTTCAAATAAAACTATATTTCCCATATTTCTTATCCAGCTTCGTAGTCAGTTACTTAAGTTACCCGACACTCGCTGGCTTCTCAGGTAAAATCCTTGAGTAAGTGATACGGTAAGACAGTTTATGTTCTCGTTAATAAATAATTACCTACTATGAATTTTTCTTGGAAGTCATTCTCATTCGTAATACAATCACACAAATGACTTAATTAAAAATAAGCGACGAATTTTGGACTGTTTACTTATCGCTATTACAAAATAATAATATGATTCATCGTCAGCTACTGTTTTAATACAGAACAAAAAAAACCGAACCATTTATAAATAAACAATGACGGCAACCCTAATTTGAAATGCCAATTAGGTAAATACACAAACACTTCGTTTCAGAATTCCTAGCACTGAACGTATCAAAATACAAGGAATTCATAATGATCATCACAGTTAGCCCACATGTTTTCGACCACTTGCTGTGTGGCATTTATTATCTAATCGTTCTCGAATAGCTTGTAAGCAAAAAGAACCTCTATTCTAATTTGGTAAAGGGTGAATTTGATGTGTTTGATGAATTTAAATGTGCATCAATCTCACTATAACGTAACTTATGACTACTTCTCATATTTGTGGTGCCCTGGTACATGAAAGTCAACTTTGTAGTTGCGACATAAAATCTCATTTCGTGGGAGAACAAACGGCGATTCGTGCATACCAAGGGGTAGGAAAGTTTAGGGGTGCCCTGTGACAAAGTATTGATTTTTAATTTAAATTTATTTCTATAATATGAAATATCCTATTATGGAGACGCAAAAATAGAAAAACAAGGTTTCGTAAGATTTATTATGGAAAAGAAAAGGCAACGCTATGGAATTTACTTTAGTTTGAGAGTTATGGCAATAACTATTAATACTTGTTAAAACTTGTCTTGTAGGTAGTAATTATTGTACGATTTTTTAAAAGACCTGGCGTGGACTAAATTGATATCGGTGGTAAAATAAAAAGGAGGTTTACTAGTATAAGTAGCACTGAAGTAAACTAATTCCAATACAAGTAAAATAATCTCCTGACTCCTCCCCTTTGAGGATATTCCACATCGCTAAGGGTAGGAAGATAATAATTTCGTTTGTATTCATAAGGGCGAAGCGCCAGGTAGACCGCGAAATTCAAATTTTCTTACATTTTTTGCAATTTGCAGGTCAGTGTCAGGTTGTATGTTGAACAAAATATGATTCGCGACCGTAACAGGTATGTATCTGTTTACAAAATTATAATAATTGAAATCATCGTAATTATAAGTCTGTAATACGGTCACGAATTTTATTTTGTTCAACATACAACCTGACACTGACCTGGAAATTGCAAAACATTTAACAAAATTTAAATTTCGCTGGTGACCTGGTGCTTCCTCCCAGCAAATACTATTCCGCTACAAAACGTAATATGAAAAGGAAACGTAACTTGGAAAGTCGCATGTTGAACACACATCGACGACCACGCTTGTACAGCGTGCTCAAAAAATAAAAACAAAACAAAATACACTTACAAATTAATATTTTTTTATTGTTTCATCAAGTATTATAAAAGCCACCGCGAGCGCAGTTACAGTAATTGTAAAACTGTGATTAGCATGTAATTGGTTGAGCCGGTGCGTTTTTGCAGTGTAAATAATTTTGAACGTGATAATATCCGCTCGCTTTCGCGATGTTATCTGTGTAGAACGGGAGCGAGGTTCGTATTCCGTACATAAAAATATTGTTCCATTACGAAGCTTATTTTTTCCTTGGTAGAAATTAGTTACCTACAATAAAATATATGTTTTATTTTTGTAAGATTTTTAAGCAGTAAATTATGATTTCTTAAAAACTTCAAAAGCTTTGGCTGTTTTTTTTTCAAAACGAGTAATCCCTTTTTTATTAATAAGTAAGTAACTAAATTAAAGCGATTTCAGTCAATTAAGAACAACACTTTAGTTGTTAATAGTAGATACCAACTAGGTATCTATCTAGTCTTGAAAGTACAAAATAACAAAAGTAAGTTATTAATTAACTTAGTTCATACGCCACTATATTGTGTCACGGACACCTTCGTCGTAAAAGGGCTAGTCAAAATGTTAAGTGCAACATAAAATTTAACGACGTATCGCTTATATTACGTTACCCCTAATACTTATTACTAGGTTATAATTATTTACGTCGATAGAAGCTTTTGTCAGATTTTTCACGGGCAAGCTCTCATAATTTAATATTACATAATCCACACAATTATCATTTTACAAATAACTTCATATACCTAAGAAGCTTTTACGATAGTATGTACATATTTTAATTTTAACTGCAATGATAAGTATACAAGACAAAATGAGTATGTAAGGATCGTAGCAGGTGGCGTTCTGTAGTTTCTGCCTACCCCCATATGAAGAATTTATATAAACTCACGCCGATTATATAAATGTATGTATGTATAATAAGTATAAAATATATTGAACCATTATGCTAGATATAATTTTTATAAAAAGCTAAACAATAAGCCTAATTGCACATTTTTATCGAAGTATCTATATAAACTTGCCACATACCAAATAAGTATAGTAATTGTGGGTGGCTGAATTGAAAAACCTTGTACGTAAACAAAAGTTTATTAAGAAATAAAATAAATTTTACTATAAAAAAATAAAACTATGGGTTGTGAAGGCAGTTGCAAGCCAAAATAGTCGTAAAATTGATCGTAATTTAGCCATTGAATTAACAAATGTCGTTTACGTCATCGTCAATAGTTTAAGCATTCAAGTCGTCGGCAGGTGTTGGCTTAACGTACTACATTTATTCACTGTACAACCCCTTCGTATCGATTTGGTCATGCAATGGCGTATTTGTAAGTTTTATACGATATATTTTTATTACATTGCCACTTTATTTTGTACTGGGTTGTAAAACAAGAAAATATTGTAAAGATTTTATCAGAATTTATTCTTTAAGCACTTTTTATTAGTTTTTATTGCATATGTCGCCATGTGCCGAGATGTCTCAAAACACAAAAGAATACTCTGTCGGACAGTTAATATAGGCGTGTATTTCATATTTGTATTCATTTTATAAACCAAATAAGCTTCCTTTAGCTTTCCTTTATCACGTTGTAATAAATTCTAATAAACAGCATTACTTATGGGAACTATTCAGTAGTAATGATGAAATAATTGAATGATCAAATTCAATTTTATTCAAGTTTCAATTCGCAATAAAGTTTACTGCGTGTAAAATATTATTAATATATTATGTGCACGATTGTCGATACTATCTATGGTAAGCTATTTACAATAATAAGGGCCGCTAGAATATTAAATATTCATGTAATAATTGCAATTTACAGCCGAAACATCGTATGCCACAATGTAATCATTAAAAAACACCTGCTTGCTGAGTTAATTGATATTTTAATAAGTTTAATCAGTAACAAAGTGGGTTTTTATTAGAAATATGAATTTACGTTGTATCATCAATTCATAATAGACTTTTATTCTCTATCAAACATTTTCGTGTCACAATTCGCAAATTAGCCCAAAAAATGTACTAAGCTTGCTTAAAGTTTTTCTAAACAAGCACATTTTAAATTCTAGTTACTAAACAATTAATGAAGTCAGGTAAAAACGCAAGAATACCCCGTGGTCACTTGCAACATAGAACTCGTTGCATACGTAACAAACAAGCCTGCAATATCCGATTAGCATATAATTGTCGGATACAGACGCGCTTTTGTGCCATAAATCTCCTTTACAAAGGCCGATACGCACATACACATAATTATAACTATACTTATTGACCATAAATTAAATGTCAAGCTATGTTCTCGTAGAACTGTGGAGGAAAACCTCACTTACATAGCTATGGCGTTCAACATGATCGGGCAAAGTATGTAAGTTTTTTATTATAAACAGGGAAAAATAATAGCCCGTTATGATGTAACGACTTTGTGTAATTCATTTGCGTTTCATGAGTTGGAAATAGAACCTGTTTGGGACGGTCATTGCATGGTTTTTTTTATTGTTTAAGTTATGCAAAACACAGCATTAGGGTTGGTTTCTAGTCCAACTAGAAACTGATGTAGAAGCCTATAATAATGACAATCAATGGGAAACATGTAAGTAAAAGTCGATATCTGACGTCCTCTACCAGAAGATTTAATTAACTGCTAGCCTATGGGCTTCTGAATACACGCTGATTAATCTTTGGAGTCGTAGAACAGAAATGTCCATGTTTCTAAATTTAACTACCAAAACAACACGCTCAAGTGATGGCAAGCTAAATTCTGTGTTACATTTTTGTGGTAAATATGTAATCTATTTAAATATAAAACTGACATGAAATCTTCATCAAATGTAAATACCAAATCATAGTGGCGCTTCAAACACAACGTCAAACACGCGATCGAAAACGGTGGCAGAACAGAAGCTAATTTGAAATGATGGCGATTTAAATTCCCAAATACGTTACGATTTTCACATTCGATCGATAATGTCTAAGACGTCGATGCCTGACGGCGCCATTCAAAACGGTAGCATGCGATTAATGTAAATGGCGAATTCAAATTGAGATCCTCGAATCAAATTAAGTGAAGAAAGATTTATTTATATTTTAACACGTCTTTTTGTTGAAAGGATGACGGTAGAAAGCGTTATATGCTTACCTATTCGAATATGAATGAGTAAGCACAGAATTAAATCCCATCATGTTTATCGCATTGAAAACTTTGTTATCAGTATCATGGTACTCGTATTCTAGTAGGTAGGTATATTATTGTTTGATAATTAAAATACATACACGCAAAAACAATCTGACTATAACATCCTAATATTCACAGCAACAATTTTCAGTTCCTAGTTAGTTAGTTACTTTAAAGGCAAGCTTCTAAGTTTGCAACAATATAGCGCCTTATTATTTATGCTTGCACATAAATAATGTACATACATTAGGCACAACGACTGTTGTTATTTATTCATTGGATGTAGCTATAATTCAAAGTAGTATCAAAAACTGTGCTCGCGTGATCGAAGCGATTCGGCGCGATGCCGCGATAACGGCGCGATTTCATTTCAAACGCGCAATCAATTAAACTAGACATTTGACTTACCGAGTCCAAACGTTCGATTTTGTTTTTATTGGTTTCAGCGGAACGAAATCTACGTCTATTTTTTATTCGAACTTACGAGCAAATAATAACGGAACACGGAAGCCTTTGTAATAAACTACAAAAAGTGGAGCAACCTGTAATTTTGTCAAATCAACACATACCATATTGAGCTTTAGCGCGATAGTCTTAAGCTCACTTGTCGAATAGCTGGATCTTTCAGCCTTCAATAAAGTTTAATTTACTTTTTTTCATTACCAAGCGCATCTTGGTAAATACATAGTGGTACCAGGCCAACAGAGACAGCAAAGAGGTTGTAGCGAGTGTCGATGGCGCATCGATATTGTCTGCCAATGACAGTGAAGATAAAAACTGTTTATACAACTCGACGCATACTCTACGTCACTAGGTACCTAGATAGATCTTTTCGTGTTGTATATTCGTCGTGTGATAAGAAAGAAATAGCAATCTGTGTCTGCTGAAAACTCGAGTTTTTATCTTTTGTGCATACAAAATAACTTACCGATATCGTGCATTCGCTGTTGGTTGTCTTTTTGAGACAATGCTGCGAGGAGACCGGCATCGCCTACTCGTTGTCGGGCGACCGCGATACCGACGGGAATTGAACCTGCGATCAAAATATTCATACAGTTAACCAAAAAAAGGGACTCCTAAGAAAATTCTGTATATCAACCCAGATGCCAATTCATTCCAAACAAATAGTAACAAAAATATCTAATTTAACTTTTTTATTTTGCTGGATTTCATTTTAAAGAAGCAAGAAAAACATACAAACAGAAGAAAATTGTGCGATGATGGTAGCATTTTCATCGCTGTCTCGCATAATACAGTACGAATGTACTAGGCGAGCATAACATCGTAGAAGGTAGAACCGTAGAAGCTTACCGTTGTTTAGCGACGCCGGTATCGCCGGAGGCGGGTGGTCTGGCTTGTTACC
This sequence comes from Dryobotodes eremita, assembly GCA_917490735.1. NCBI lineage: Eukaryota > Metazoa > Arthropoda > Insecta > Lepidoptera > Noctuidae > Dryobotodes > Dryobotodes eremita. The sequence goes on along the minus strand of OU823247.1, from coordinate 2,099,979 downwards.
AGGCGACGCTTGCTCAAGCTTGACGGCAACCAGTTCTGAAACTTGGACGTGTTGCGGTTCCCGTTTCACCTGAACTTGCACATTTTGTCCCGCAACCCCAAGCCAGGTTACAGGATTTGTTCGACTGCAACCACTGTCGGCGTGCATCACCTATTGAGAAAAAATATTTATCAGTAAAATAGTTCTACCCTACCGACGCGTTCGAAATAATAAAAAAATCCTATGCTATAAAATAAAAAAATAGTTTCTTACAAAAAATATAGCAGTATTGATATCCATTTTCGCTACCTTTTTAGGAGAATTTGTGAGGCAAGTGTTGCATGACCGTTTTGCCTGTTCGGTCTTGATAGTTAGCGGCTGCATAACGCCGATATTGTCCAGCATCTGCCGCTGGTCACCGGGACAACATAAAGAATCAGGAAGACAACCTTTGCCCAGTTTCGCTTCTTCCATTTTATTATGATCCCTGTCCATGAGAAAAATAAAAAAAGAATTAGGTAGGTATGTAATATTTGGTACAAAAAAAGAAAGAATATTTTTAACATTTAGGCAGGCAGTGTAAAGTATGAAAAAAAGCAACTTTCAATAGCTGCAGCACGTGAAGAATGCAAGATTTTCCAGTAGCAAGTCGTTGAATATCGCAACCCAATATCAACTAATAGTAATTTTATATGTTTTGATGGATAAATAGGCTAAAAAATTTAACTAGCCCTATTCTACCGCAAAATTGCATACCTTATACCTACGCAGCATAATCATAAAACGTATAAATAACTGCAAACATTTGCTGCTACGCCAATGACAAAACATTTGGAAAATCTGAAGAGAATTTCGTAACAATGCCAGACTAGTGATAAATGTTACCTACATAGGTCCATCCGAATCAAACAGTGCATCACGGTTCACACCGTAGCGGATTCTGCCGACACATCAATCAAGTTTCCAATTTGCGTTTACCTACAAATCGCAGTCGAGTAATTCGACTCCACGACTTGTGAGCAAAACTCCTCAACTCACAAAAGCATGTCATCATTTAAACTTACTTGTCGGCAAGGAGTACTCGCTGCGAGCAATTGAGCAACTCCAGTTGCAGCGGCGAATAGGGGGAGTTGGGCGGAGGAGTCGGCACGCCAAACGTCGACAGCGATGTCGAGAACAAACTCTCCGTCACTGGAACAACTGGATTCATTAACCTTTTGAGTTATGTGACCTTAGTACATCTTAGTATTTTAGTGCTTAAACTATGATTGAGGACTGATATCCTAGTACTTCAGGTTTTTCATATAAGCACTAGATAGGATATATCTATCTCCCTCTAACCAACAGGCGTTTACGGCACGTTTGCTGTTTTGTTTTGTATAAATTATGGAATGGATATGTCATTATTTTTATAACATTAAAACGTCTGTATTCCCCGAATAGGGTAGGCAGAAGTGTATTATAGATCCCACACTTCGTCACTTATTTTTAAATCCCATTTTAAACAGGGGCAAAATTGATTCACAAATTGTTTATAGGTAAATTCAATAATTATGAATATGAATTCGATTGTGTCAATTAATATTCCGATTCAGAGAAATTACCTGAAATTGACTGGGTACAGACTCGTACAGTACCTACTGTTAAACATACGAAGGGTTACAAATATTTGCTTAGTTCAACTTTGCACACACTCCTTTTCCCGTACGCTCGTCAAAGCCAGCCAGTCTTTAAAAATTAGAGCTAAAACCGGCCCAGCGACTAACAAAATAAACTAAACATGAACTCTTTGGACATTAGCGAACAAAGAATCTATTTCTGTCGAGGCCCAAGGGATCTAAGACCTTAATTACTGAGTGTCAGTCGACAGCCGGCAACTCAGGCGCACACATGTGTTCATATTTATGTCGCATACTTGTCATGTACGATCGTATACGCATTAAGCTAAAAATAAAATATAACATCACGCCTGTATTCTCCCAAGGGTAAGGCAAAGGTGTACCTATAATCCCACCATAACCTATACCCACCTATAAACCCACAATTTGCCAGTTCCGTTTAAGACCCATTTAATAGGGGGCGAGCCTATTGCCATCAACCGGGCACAAATCCAGACTTCGGGCTGCTACTGAGCAATTCCAGATGGAAAAACCCAATAACACATTGGCCAACCCTGGAATCGAACCCAGAACCTCATACTCAGCAGTCGCTTTTGACCAACGAGGCATTATTACGCAATAAATAAACATTTAAATACTTTCCTAAATTAAAAGATCACAAGGTCGGAAAAAACAAGAACCTTAGAAAATCCTGAAAAACTTTTTCAGTTAAAGCAAAAAACTTTTCCTTCAAGTTCTTGAGAGTTTTATAGGCTTCATGTTTTGCATTAATATCGTTTTCTTTTGAGCTAATTCTTGTTAAGTAAGTATACGGTATGTAACCAACCCGACATAAATTGAATAAGAATGACGATGATGAGACAGACCTTACTGATTTGTGCTTATTTGTGTACCACTCTTTGGAATTTCATTAAAAAAGATATAAGTTTCTTAATTACTTACTCGTGAATATCTAAATAGAAAATTTATATTTTCAAATAAGTTTCAATTAATTATAATAGTAGAACGAAAGTATAAGGCAGTCATAACGTTACAGGAGCAAACCGTAATTTTTTGAAAAAGTGAGCAATGTTGAACAAACATAATCAAACAATAGAATTCCTACTAGTTCTACTACGAGTTGAACTAAATTACCAGGCAAACATATCGCTGTAAGAGCAAACCTGCATTATTCCTGTTACTATACAGGGGCAGGGACATGACGCGCAAAACGGAAACCATGAATTCAGCACACGATCCTAGACATTTTCGACGGTTACAAAAACTAAAAAATATTTCATAGAAAAGTGCAACACCTACGCGGACAAAATGTATGGAACAGTTTTTTTTTTTAATGCCCGACTTAATACTTATTTCAACACAGGCTGATTCAGAATCATGTAGGTACTGAATGCCTGGTAAAGGCGCCTACATACAGGCGCGACTTCGGACGCGAATCGCGCGTGACGCAAAGGTGCCGCCCGTCGCGCGACGACCGGCGCCTTTGTGTCGCGCAGTCGTGTCGCGCCTGTCTGCAGGAGCCTTAACACGTTGCGCGTCGATGTTCTTGCCACCTTGTAATGCAAAAGTCCCCGACGATACCTATCAATTAAATGTTTTTTAAATAAGTATATTTCGTTTATAAGTCGGTTGGTATGTTGACCTCCATTTCACGGGTGTCACTCGGGCGCTCGCGCCGCGTAACTAATCGTCTTAATTTGGAACTTCAAAGCATTGATGTGATTTTATACGCATGTCTGATACAAAAAAATATCTTAACATACAACCTTTAAAAGTTTTGGGTTCCTAGAACTTAAGTCTCACAAGGAAGGTCTTAGGATCAATGAAAGAGTTGATAAGAAAATCTTTGCAGCCTGAAAATCAATGCTAAGCCTTCCGGAGTTCCGGATTACAATCATTACAACTATATGTCATGAAAGTAGAGGGAGACGTTTTGTTGTTGTTAAATGCTTGCATTGCAGAGATTATTACCTCCCTGGAGCTACGTAATTGCTTTTCATCCTTTCTTCGCCTAAATCGTAAATTCTAATGTAATGGATCCTTATGGGAATGGTTTCCCAAAGGAATCCTATGGTCAACAGTGGATCTTTACAACTGAAACAGCTTGAATGACAGCATCGGCGCGGACAAAATTATGGACTGTCACTTGTTGACACGGCTTGTTTACTTATTTACATGCCGTAAGTTGAAAAACCAATCAAATGCCAGACGTACGAGATGTCATGCCATACTCGTATTTAGAAGAAAAACAGAAGGAACCCAAACCTCACTCAAAATAATTATTTTATACGGAATCAAAGGTCAACTAACTTTTTAGCTTTTTTTTTACCATTTTGAGTATTTCAGACAGACAGTCAATACATCTGGAGGATACGTTATTGTTTTAGCAAATTTGACATAGTTACTTAATAATTCGTTTCTATTTTACGGTTATTTCAGCTTGGTAAATAGAGGACTGAGGTGTAAACTTATCCAGAAATTTCATTTTAATCAATGGAATAAACAGTTTAATCTGTTGAATTAATATTTAATTAATCTGGCAATCCCTCACCTACATAATATATCAAGATAAAATCCACAAAAGTTTTTTAGGTGTCGTGATAAAAAGATATCACATCACACTCAAAATTATTATAGTTTAGACATCTCCAAGAATTTTATGCATCCCTGATCACAGCGATCTCTGCCCTCAGGAGCGTTTACATTCTAAACATAATGTTATATCGCGGGCTAAACCACCGGTGAGCCGGCTGTCAGAAACGTCACGTCAAACATATCCTCACGCCTGTCGCCCGGGGCGCAGGCAGGCATCACGCGATGTGTAACCCCGTTACGAGAACAACATTAACTCATGCATTCTTTGTTTTGTTTCTGTTGTGTTAAAATGTATGCGGCATGTCCTATGTATTTATGTTTGCCTGGTAATCCAAGATCAATTTTTCATTGTAACATTGGACATGACAGTCATGTCATGCCCTTTGCTAGATTCGGTCTTAACCATGGCCAGTGCATTTTCACAACATTCTAATAACATAAAGGTACGCTACCTAAAGCTTATTTCAGTGTTTCAGAGCGGGCATAAGTTAGTTTTAAAACTAACAAAAGGTAGCCTTCATTCACAGAACGCTGAGTCAACGTCCTATGAATAACACCTAAGTAAGGCAAGGTAAGTTAGTTAACAATTAAGCAGAACCGTGCAGTTTGAACCCACCTTTGTGTATCGTGGGTCGGTTACCGGCCTGCGACGGGAACAGCGAGTACAGCGGGAACCGGGCCACACCTGTGGGGAAAATATTTATTTTAACTACCGTATGTAGTAGACCTGTGTTTGTTTTACAGTAATAATATAAGTTGAGTAGAATGTAATTAACGTTAACTACAAATACAAATTGAGACTTAACAAAGAAGTAATTAATTGTAGAATAGGTTAAATTAATAATATTACTTATTTTATGTTGTTTGTTTAACTTTTGACATTTATTAAAAATATGAGAAATGTTTAAGGTTTCGTAGTTTCTTTCTCTTTTTAGCTGGATTTTCAGCAAGTCTCAGGGAGGCGTTCAAATATCGTTCATTGGCAACAAGGGTGACATAACTAAAAAATCTGCAATTTTGAGTTAAGTATATAGGTGAACGCAGCAAATTGTATTCTTTTTGCTGCACAAACGACGTTACGCTAAAACCTAAAAATGAGGGAGTTAGAAAGATTTGAGTTTATGATTCGTCGCACTCTTTCCACTACTTTTGAACTTTTTAAATCATCTTATCCAAAAATTGCTCTTTTTGAATGATGTCAAGCTTCTCGCAAATGAACGATATTTTGGGTGTAACAAAAATGAGTTCTAGTACCGAGGTTACTAGGCTGTCATACCTTGCTGGAGATCAGAGGGCGGGCGGGAGCGGGCGCCCCCCGCCGCCCCGCCCAGCATCGCCTCTCGTGTTGAACCACCTCACCACCTGTGAACATACCACCACGTTATCAAAAATTTAATACACGCAGGCATGGAAATATAGCAACAGTCACTTTAATTAACAACAGAATCGTTAAAAAGACAAAAATATCTAAAAGTTTCCTGTAAAAGTAAATTACGCCTGAAACTCTGAAGTATGATAGATAATAAGATAAACTATCTAAGAAATTCTTTAGCTAGATCATTAATTTAACACATAATGAAAGTAAAGTATCTAGGTGTACCCACCTAACTTTAAAGTTTTGAAAAGATTGCAACGCGAGCTTGTAATTTTAACTTAGTTGATTATCTAGGTAAGCAGACTGATTAATAAATAATATTTTATTGATACAAAAATAGAACTCGAATCAATCGTTTAATAAATACGAATTGAATTAACTGCCTGCTGTAACAATAACTTGATACATTGTAAACAAACTGTTTTGTATAATAAAATTGCATAATATACAGCAGTTAGCAGTGAATCATCATTGAGCACTATGAAAGAATACATTGAGAATTTTATAATGATACTCTTTTGATATCTGTTGCCTTGGTACACCGAATCTTCGTTCACTTTCAAATCTAAAATAATCAATTCGGATTTGCGCATAAAGTTGGAAGTTTTATTTTTCTTAGTACTAGGGGAACATGTGCATCAGTGGATCACGGGGAACAGTGAATCATTTGTTAAAACTCTGTATCTATTGTACTCGCACATACACGCGTTGGCTTCGGTAACACTATCCCCTACCCCGCGCCACCCGACTAGTCGCCGGCACTGAATCACAGCGAGAGGACGCGCGACAGCGCATCGGTCAGTAGGTAAGTACGAAAAAATAATTTACGTAATGTTTGAAATTACTTTAGTTCAAAGTTATTTAGATATTTTAAAGTCTTTGCATATTTTCCTTCAGTATGTGTGTCTAATTGTATAAAACTGTATTATGTTGTGTGATATAAACGGTTAATATTTTGTTAAAAATATTATTTCTGTTATTAGTAAATGGGTTACAGTGAATCATGTGGTAATGGGGTTCGTTGGATCGTGATCCACTGTTCCCCAAAAAGTTTTGAGTTTTAAAGTATACCTACTTGTTTACAGGTAAACATGCCACGTGATAGACAAAGGAAGACACAAATTGGTCTTCATACAGAAGAACAAATGCGCAACGCTTTAAACATGATAGTGGAGGGTCAAACCATAAGAGCCGTTTCAAAAGTAACCAACATCCCGTTCACTACTCTACAAAGGTATCACAAAAATGTATCCAACTCTTTAGCTCAGGATCCTACTAGCTCAATTGCACTAACACCGAACTATGCTGTACGCAAAATATTTACTTCAACTCAAGAGCAAGCAATTGTTGACTATGTTATTAAATGTAGTCAGATGTTCTATGGCCTGACTACAATTGATATTCGTAAACTTGCATACGAGATGTCAATGCTCAATAACAGTTTGATTTTGTGACATTTATTTTTTGTTTTTAGTTTTTGCAAGATTTAAGTGCATTTTTTGTTATTTTCATTTGTTCTATTGTTTATGTTGTTACTCAAGATTTTTTAGGAGATTTATTCATGTTCAAGAAGGTGAATTTTATGTTGTAAAACTAAACAAAAGTGGGTAGTAGAAGTTGCCAATTTTGTTTTCTCTTATTATTGTCTGTACCAAATAATCTTACCAAGTATTGTGATTTTGTAACTAAGACTGATTAAAGCAATGACTGATAATTATATTTTATTTGTAACAAATAAAGAGTTTAATAAAAATAATACGTTTTATTGAATTATAAACGCTTATGATTCATAGTACCCCATTCGATCCACTGTAACCCAAACCCTGATTCAATGTGACCCATTCATGGGTCACAATGGGTCAATTCCCTGTATGAAAAAAAACGATCTTGTAAAATAAACCAAACTGTAAAAGAGGCATTTGAATAAATTATGTTAAAGCTTAGACATGCTTTTATATATTGGATTAGAAACCTCTGTCAATAAAGCAGAAATTTAACCCAAAATAGCTTTAGAAAAAAAAATGATCCATTGAGCCCCATGTTCCCCTACTTACCTAATTCTATTAAGTAATTTATATTTTTTTATGGTTTAGGCTAACCAAAAAAAAAAAAAACAAAAGATAGGTAAATAAAGGTAGGTAAATTTAGTTTTTATTCTTACTGCCGTTCTATCAACTTATTGATTTGATATTAAGAAAATGCGTTATTTTAGAAGAAAAAGCAAAATATTGACTACCTACTATCACGAAAAAGTAAAGAACGCACTTAAAACTTGAATAGGTACCATCTACAATCGGTTTTGATGAGATAATAAAATTCTATAGAAGGATAATTTTATTGGACGATAATTTATGTGTGTATGTACAGATAACGTTACGTGTGCAGTGTAATAAGTAGGTACCCTAAATGCATTTTTAAAAGGACTGGGATTTTATGTTACTGCAGGTGCAACTTACCTAATAATAACTAATAATTACATTGATGTAATTTCTAATAATAATTATGTTTGATTCACGTAGGTAAACCAAACAGGAAAGGAAAAGTTTAATTTAAGTACTTAAAAACAATGTCACTAGCCATTCAAATACGGTAAAAAGTTTAAAAATAAATATCGGTCGTCCGCGTCGCCATAACCACCAGAGCCCAATGCACCAAAACAACAGTAAGGTACAAGAGGTAGCAATTTGGCGAGGTCGGTTACTGATTGGTATGACGTCACAGATATCGGACACCACTGACGCGGCGTGAACAGTGTATAGAAAGTGTAAAATCGCGTTCTTTTTTTTTTGCTGCCTTTTGAACCAGATGGACCAGGAGTTTAGGAGAGAAAGGTGATTGGCAATTGAATTTATTTACGAAATTATTGATGAAAGTTGAATCAGAGGCAACAGTTATTCATAAAGAAAATTGTGGATACAGAAACGTGAGTGCGAAGGATTTAATACCATTTCGTGTGTAGATGAAATGACCCAGTATACTAGGCTGGTAGCATTTGTCAGACTAATTGCCTTACCATTACTTAGGCTGTAGCCTGTCATGGCTCAACGTCTGCAGACTTAGTAGAAATGTTTTGAGCTCAGCTTTACGTCCCATCCGTCCGTATCGTGGCTACCTACCTACCTACCTATCTGTGTGAAATTACTAGTACTACCTTGTATACAAACAATACGAGCGGTGTCGCGCCCACCGCTAATTTTATTTAAATTAAATATCTTAATAGTAAGGCGCAAAGTTTTCTTTATAACTGCTCATAGTTTTGATTAGACTAACCGTAATGAGATACTACTGAGTGATCTACAGATACTTTACCTACCATATGCTCGTAACCAAAACGTAATATTTCCATCACCCATTCAAAATAAATTAAAACGAATCCTTTCTACATAAAATATAATAATATGCTCAACAAAAAAACGATAATAATTTATCATTTTCCGCTCAATTTTACACAATCGCTCGTTAAGCGATAATAAGAGTTGTTTCTCTTAACATTCTTTTTCAAAACAAAGTAATACATTGTGAGTAGTTTGGAAGCAATTAAATTATCATTTAATAAGGAGAGACTTGCCTAGCGGAACAAAACTACGCGGACACAGAGTAGGCAAGAAATGGAGTGAAAAACGACACACAAGCGACGTAAACAGGGTACCCCTGTTTACGTCGTTTGTGCTGCCTAAGCGCAAAATCCGTAGTTTCAGCCGAAGCTACGGGCATTTCCTGCTCCGTATCACTTACGGAGATAAGATTACTTCGAGGCCCGAACTAAGAATGAATTACAAAACGATTTGAAAATTGATTTTGTCATTTGTTTCGACGGATCCACCACTTTCGGACGGGCCCGTATCTTCGTAGACGGACATAGAGAGTAGACCCCCAGTACCGCTGACTGCACGAATATCGCCAAAATATGGCGTTTAAAACGACCGCCCTAATTGCTGCGAATTTCCCGTAATAATAAAGTGTAAGTAAAATCCTTTTAATGAACTAAAAAGTACTAAATAAAACTTTTGTTAACATAGAACTTTAATATTTTCGTAAAGGCTTGCGGCTTATCTTAAAGTGTAAGAAGGATGTTCACGCCTCAAGCTTGTTGTTGCTTGTTGTTGTTTGTGGTGTAAATTCATTCAAGATTATACTTATTTTTAGACCACACCTTTGCGTAGGTACCTAAGTATATTTTTCTCCCCGCAAACCTAAGCACTTCACTTACTAAATACTCCGTGGACTCCCACATAGTTTGGGAACGTAACGGAGTTTGTATGAAATATTAGAATTATGTTGTTGTAAAATGTTTCCACTAATTATCATATTAAGTGGATATGTCTAAGATGTATTGTGGCAGTTCGGCGAGCCGCCCACTGCGGTATGTCACGAAAACATCATAAAGTTGCACAAAATTATGGAATATTTACAGTAATTACGACTAAGTATATCGTTCTTAATATACTGACACAGTGAAGTATCGCAGTGTTTAGATTAATCTACTAAATGCATGCTCATTTCTAAAATAGTATTTCAGGGCGTCTTTCGTGAAATGTCTCGTGGATTTCAGTATTGAAGCATGAAAACTTTGTAACAAAGTCGATAAGTTTCGTGATGGCGCAGAAAACGCCTTTTTCTTCTTCTTTTTCTTTTGACGGTACATCTATGTTGCTCGTAGGTACTGATTGGGTCCAGTAGGCGGCCATGTTTATTGCAGCGTCGGAGGCGTTGTTCCAATCATCAAGGGCGGGATTACTCCATTTCGCCAGATTATGTTTGCAGCGGCGTATTTGGATACGCAATCGATTCAAGTGCAAAAACTCCTCAAACAAGCAGTATATGTTTTCAAATGTTCTGGTCAATTTCAGCTATAACCATCCGGAAAATCGCATCCCTCAACAAAACGTCTCTCTCCCCGTTTTTCAAACAACGCTAATATACTCGACAAGGTTCAATTAACAAAAAACGATTGTTAACTCGCGAACTTAACAAAAAACGGATCAAAAGAACTAATCATTCGAAATTGTGAAATAAGAAAAACACGGACGTCCTTCGTTTAACAGACGGACGCGCCCCGGGACGGTTGGAAGAGACGAGAAAAAAAAATCGTAACAAAAAACCTGGTGTCCTATTAAACAGTGAGAGATGCAGAGAATAAATTTTGCTAACCCATTTGAGAAAAGGGCATCGCACAAAAGGCCGGTATTAGGACCTTCTTGGAATACCGAAGCAATTTTCGAAGCGGCATGGGCATTAGAATACCATTTTAGAATAGTTCGTGAAGTTAATTTAAGTATTCGTGTCTCTGTTTAGAGGCGTGTGCGCATTTCATTCGGAGATCTGTCACGATTGGCGAGATCTTGCAATAATGCGCCTGAAAAATTGCGTCAGCCTGTTTTTACGCCAGAATCGAGTTTCAAGTGTTTTATTATTTTCTTGTTTACTTGCTTTGATGCTAATAAGTTTCTTTGCGCTTTTGTTAGTCATGAGTTCCATTAACTTTTAATCCATTCAATTTCCTACTGCCTCAGCCCAAATAAAAAATCAAGACACAGCGCTGTCAACAGTGACGCGAGGCCGGTTTCGCAAACATGTGTGCACTTAGTGAGGTGTAGTTTGGTTGTAAAAGTGTGCGTGTGAGCGTGTGCACAGAGCAAGGTGTAGTTTTGCAAGCTTCACTGTATTGTTCGCAGCGCTATGTCTTAATTTTTTGTTTGGTCTGAGCGTACTGCATTAAGTTCCGTGTAATTTCAAACAATCTCTTGGAATCAAACTCGTATGTACTTACTAAGTTATTTCACCTTCCTATTTATACAAAAATAACAAAACCTATTCGCCAACAAAGTGCCTCCCCCCCAGTTTAACAGATCAGTGCCGTTATTTTAAAAGCCTCCTTTATACCAAGTTCACGCATGAACGAACTGAATCACAATGAGATCGCTCCTCAGAAATATTCCTAAAGGTATTTTCTAATTTCCTGACCTATAAGAGTCAAAAGATAAGGATTCTCTTAAAAAGAGATTGAAATATTAACTCAGGACTTTCTCATTACACGCGATAAGTATCTAAAGATTAACCACGACGAGGTCTTAAGATAACTGCTACTTGATGGATCGCGCATGGTCCTGCGGATACGATAACATCTTTAAAGTTCCAAAATTAACGAAACGGGACAAAACTACACTATTATTATTGCAGAAAATTGGAAACAGAGATCATAATCTTGGTATCCACAGCAAAATCTTCAAACAGTCTAGTTATAATTTGGACAGCTCAGCGTATTCGGTATCGCATGATTATTTATAATTATCGCAAGATCTGCACGCGATCGATCGCACGATATTATCGCGTGTGGGTTTATGCACTAATGAATGATATGAAGGGCAACGCGATTATTGTGAAAAAAAAAATCTAAAGCAAATATAATCGTACGTAAGCTTTGGATTACTTTCAAATCATCTGAAACATAAACTTTGGAAGGGGTTTATTTATTATAGGAGCAATATTCCTACAGTTGGTTCAATGAGGGTTTTCTGAAATGATGTTTACTAGGTGGCAGCACTGAGACGTCCGGTCCGGGCTCCTGTCAAGTGTCAAAGCGCCTATATTTTCTTTAGTCGTGACTGAATGATGAACAAATGAATGAAACGAATGAGGAGCATCATCATATATTTTATATGCATTGTTGAAATGGTAGACCTCTCGTCAAAGTGGCGCTAACTGGTGGCGTGAGTTTTCATGGAAACCCTCAATTCGGTGTCACCATGCACGTTAATCGAGAAAGATGATTCTGCTAATAATCATGCCATTACAAGAATTCATTCGCAACTCAACACCTGCGAACCAAGGTGGTCCATTCATAACTCAAGAGGACACGTAAGACAAATTAATTTAACAAAACTGGCAGTAAAATGTTTACTACGTATACCGTAATTCGCGTTTATGTCTCGAGACAATGGTACAAACAATAGGCTCTAATAAACGGCGACCAGGAGGACAGGAGATGTGAAGATGTGAACGGATGCAAATGCGTGCGGTCTAGCGCTTAGGTCGGAGTGCCTCGTAAATGTTCAAATGCCTATTCTTCGATGACAAAGAACTTCTCTTCGGTCACAGCTCACTGTAAGTATTGCAGTAGTCGACAGCTTACCGGTGGTGCCACTATGAATTTGAACTTGATTTATTTAGCGCTTACGTGAAAGTAGGATTTACTTTTTTAGATCTTACAAGTCGCAATAGGTACTGTACGATCTATTTATTATGACATCATCAGTCTTCAAAATCTACATGTATTGTATGGTTAAAAGCTGGAAGAGTCCAAAATTCTAAGCTCTCTCTATTTCCACATAATTCCTTGGATAACTATTACTTATACCCCTACTCTAATTTATTCAGTTACTAGTTTAGGATAAGGCACTTAAAACCAGTTTGAATTAATTGCAGAAATTGCACGAAACAGTGAAATTCCGCCACTGAAAACTGCGCAAATTTGTGCAAAAATCAGAACTCGAAATAAATGCGGCTCCATTACACACTTGCCGAGGGACAAACATAGAGCGAACTCATTTTAATTACAGCCAGCAACGCACATATCCCGGGAATGTGTCCTTTATTACCAAGGGGAACACACTGAGCCAACGAAAATCATAAAGACTACAGGAAGGTATTTGCAGCGAGAAATTACGTCAACTATTCTGCAGGTCGGTTCTACGATGAACAAAAAATAAATAGATACGCCTCGTAGACAGGTACTATTTTCCAACTTTTATCCCCTTTTATAAGTACAGCATGGAAATGATAAGTCCTCTCCGCAGTTGGAAACGAAAGCATCTCTTTGGCAGCAAAGAGAAAATGCTTGGACAGCTGCATACATGGGAAACATTTCTATCGGTTCCTAAATAAACAAACTCTGTGTTTACCTTTTTGTAACTAGATGAAGTTTTACGAATTTTAATCGTTGCGGATAATAATCGCGAATCTGTGAACAATACCATTATACTAGAGTCCGCGCACTGCAGTAAGAAATCGCTTGAGACCTCGCTTGAAATTTTATTTCGTTTGCGATTTTATATTCGCAGTTTAATAATCGCAACGATTAAAATCGTAGTACGAGCTTAGCCTAAGTTATGTCTGTGCATGAATGAATGTTGTTTATAACCCTTTTAATATGTTACATCTGGGTGGTATGTATTTCTTCAGATCTATCTACATTATTTAGTGATTATGTATGCATGTATTTTCTCACGTACAGCCTAAATGACTGAACCAAAATTGGTGTACCGTTGAATTCATCTGCTTAATATGCAACGAACAGTTACATTGTGGACACCCATTTTAAAATACGTGCTTTATAGGTAACTAGCTTTTGCCCGCGGCTTCGCTCGCGTTAATTTAGAATTTGACAATCAATTCGGATTGTTCGGGGAATTATAGTTAGGAGAATGAAAAACCGGTCTATCGACACTCTAGACTCCCAAATGTAATAGGTACTTAAATAAAAAATAAAAAACGAACACACTACTAAAGTTTCTATAATAATTATAATTCAATCATGATTCGAAAGGCACGTGGCGCCATCTATTATCATAAGAACGTTATTGTCGTTTTCCTCGGGAACAGTACTTTTTTTCGGGATGAAAGGTACCCTATGTCCGTTTCTGTACCCCTGACAACGTATATGCAAAATTTCAGGATGATCGGTTCAGTGGGTTAGGCGTGAAAAGGTAACAAACAAACAAACTTACTTTCGCAGATTATAGTTAGGATATTTTTTAGTTATGTTAGCTTTTTATATGATACGAGTGCCCCGCCCCTGCTTCGCACGCAACTTGACAAAACATTGAGAACTATTTATTATTTGTAAGTTTAATATTAATTTATGGTACACATAAACATTCTCGAATAAATTTTCTAAATGATGGTGAAAACCGCATCAAAATCCGTTGCGAAGTTTAGAAGAACAACACAGACAAACTCGAAAAGGGAATTTAATTTATTATATGTATATACATATTACATTCCCAGTATCCAATATTTGCAGATTTCTTCGGAATAGTCGCGTTATCAGGCCATTATTAAAAGTTTGTTGGCTCTCAAATATGTGTAGACACTGTTATTAAACAGGATAAGGCAAGCGCATTGAACAAACTTTTAACTTTACTTTAGAGACCAAGCTCGCAGCAATTTGCGGAGATGACGTGCTTTGGGGGGTTTGATAAACTTCGTTATCAAAGCATAAGAATAGAAAAACCACCGATAGGTATACACTGCTACAAGGATATTTTGGCGCTCAAATGACGTTGACATGGGGGCGCTGTTGGTAATCATTATTTTGTGCAACTGTTTTGTAAAATGTCACTTGAAATGTATTCAAAAAACAAGACGGCGGCCTTAGTACCGATTCTGGCCACGCGCCACAATAACCTTGTAGCGCTATACCTTCTACCGAATGGTTTCTTTCCGATTCGTTGTTATTTCTATTCTATCAGCAATTAACAATGTACGATGACACAAACACCAGGGAAGCATGAAACTCATAAAAGCTTTTATTAATATCATAACACCGAAAATCGATTAATTCGGCAATACAAATTGCGGGAGATGTCTCTCCGGGGTTGCTATGCGACCCCCACGGGCCCCACGTCCGACCCCTGTGGCACCCCTGTCCAAGCGGCCGTTATTTATTTGTTTATTTCTCAGAGTACTTAGAAATATCGTTACTTTATTGTTTTTGTAATCGTATTATGACAAATGACTACTTGAGTAGGATTTGAGGCAAAATTTTGTCGATAAATTAAATTTTAACTATAGTTGGTTATTGGATAAAAGTCTGGTTCAATTTAGGGCCCGCGTGCACCATAATTAATACGTTTACTTTAAAATATCGCTCTGTGTCTGCCAATCGTTTGAAGATGCCAGAGACAGAATGATGTTTTAAATTATGTTTGGCTCTGAACCCATTTATAGATTTGAGCTGCATGCGGCCCTAGTGTTACACTGAGTAACGCAACATTACAAAAGGGATAACTAGCAGGAAAATGACTTAAGAGGAATTGTTTTAGATGCTTACTAATAAGTACAGATTCTGCAGGCAATTCTGTTCTAGTGAGACAAAATCGATCATCCTGTATTGTTTATTTACTGCCTCAGCTATTACAAACGACACGTGATCTTCACGTCAAAGCATGCCTATCCGTCTTTCCTTTACTTTCTCACAATTTATTTTTCCAAGTTCGTTGTGGATTTCAAACACGATTTCTGCGAGACGCGGAGCGTCATCGCTCAGTGTTATCTTCAGTCAAAGACTGCTGTTTATGGGTTATCCTTATTCGTATACGGTATTGTGTGGTCAGAAAGTGGTAAAAAAATCTCGTACAACTTAACTTCATAAGTAGTGTGTGCGTGTATTTTAGTATTTTACCAACCACTAGCCACATAAAACTAGCGTGTTTTTACAACGTCACGCGAAACCCAGAAAGTGATTGATACCTACATTCAATGACCCTTCCCTAACTCGTTAAAAAAGTACATTTTTTAAGTCATTTAAACTTTCTAGTTTCTAGCAACATCATAGCTTTTCTAAAGTTAGTAAGTTACAGATGACAAGTACCTAGTAAGTATTTCGGTACCAAGTTGAAGTTGGTAGCTATTAACCACTGCGCCAATCTACATTTACTTACGATTTGAATCGAAATGACCGAAAACCAGAATGAACAAAAAAAATGGTTATTTTAATTACAATGTGCATTTACATACAAGATTTGGAGATCACCTTTTAAGCAAACATTTTTTGCTAATTATTAAATTAATTAATTATAATTAAATTAAATTTATTTATTATTATTATTGCTTGTGTTAGGAGACACCGATCTTCCAATTAACATGAACCATTTGTGGAATTGAGTGTAAAAGTACAGAAATAAAATAAAACAAAAATTTGTACGTTAGATTTAAAAGAGAAAAAGGCAAAAATGCATGTAACCAAACAAGCTAACTGCAGTGGCTGTTCAACCTCGCGTGACACATCACACGGACGAGTATCGAAACTAGAGAGCTTCATCATCACAGGCTCGCTCTCAATTGTAACGCCGTTTAACCTCAATTGGTTAATTCACACTTTGCTTAGCGTCAATTAAATATAATTACTTGATTATAGCCGGGGTGGCTCCGTCATTATTTTATGTACTTGTTTTAACACGCGGTTGCAGTTCTAATTTTGGTTTTTCCTGCATTTTGCTATATTGTTCACTTTCTTTTCAGGAATTCAGAAGAATGGTCCAGCAGAGCCCAGGATTTTGGCGCTTAGATGTGACAAGAAAAAACGAATCGATGGGTTACGATCTTCACACTGAAGGACCGACTAAAAAAAAAGAGAGAATAGCTGGATTTGTCTCCTTCATAGAAAGAGATAACAATATGATTATATTCTCGACCTGTGATGGAGATGACAAGATGAACAATGAAAATGACGTATCCTGACTGAACTAAGAATAACATTGTGTAAATTATCAGGAAGACAAAGAAAGAAACGTTACGCATAGAGGTAAAGATCTACTTACATATAAAAATGCGCTCAATAATGATGTTACGTATGACGAAAAAGAAGCAAACAATGGTTCAAATTCTTCCAGTTTCACAGGTACCAACAGATTTGAACTAGTCATCGTAAGTTCCCATTGTCTGGCACCACAAACATTTTAACTGCACTCAAGGAGAAAAGTTACAGTTCAACATTAACGGAATTTATGAGCGTGACTCAGCGGAACCAACAATAAGTAAACAAAGTTAACAACTTTACGAATACTTCACAAGTATTTCTTAACTTAAAAGTGTAGCGTAGGTTGATACTATAAGGTGGCAAGTTAGGGCAAATACGTATAATTCAAATTATAACAATGGGTGGAAAGCATGGTAGGACTTAACTTGAATTCAATCATGGGTGGATTGATTTGGGTAAGGATATGGTTATATAAAGTGTAAAAATATCCTATAAGTTGAAAATGGAAGAAATAAAGCTTTGTTAGACACTACTTATTGTGTAAATACAGACAAGCAATCAAATACGCAATATATTGAAGCTAGAACTAAAGCCCTAGTGCTGTTTTTGCGTTAGATGTTAAAAATAGACTGTCTGACCAAAAATGGCGAGTGATAGAAATAATTACTTTAATTAACTGAATGACAATGAAGCAGGATATAAATAAGAAAGACTTTTAAGAAAGCCAGACGATAACAAGATTTTTTTTATAAAAATAGAAAATAATCCTAGTCTTATTGGAATTTAGACTTCGAGCGTCATTCAGAAACGACTGTCGGTGTCGACACTTAGATATAGTAAGTTCCGAGAGTAATATCCAAGGATTTAGGTCCAATATAGCTTCTATAAGACTACCTAAGACCTGTCGATGACTTTAGGAAGTTGAAATGAAAGAAAAGCTAGAAATATTAAGAGTGAATAGGTAAGCTAGTGCTGATCGCTAGATGGAAGATTGGCGTATGTATGAAAGGGAATATGTCAATAGGGATATATACATGGCTATGACATTTGAAAACATGATTGTTTTATTTGTAGTTTGTTATTCACAATCCGTGATTATAATCGGAGAATGCTCCAACCCCGAAGGCCGAGCGATCAATTTGCTTGATTACTAGCTCCGTCTGCGATCAGGATGAATAGTAAGAATAGAATAGAATAGAATACTCTTTATTATGTACACCATAAAAAAACAGATATAAATGTAAAAAAATTAAATAGGGTGACACAATGGGCGGTCTTATCGCTAAAAGCGATCTTTTACAGACAACCTTTGGATGGATTCAAGGGAGATAGAGAGACAATAATGCAGGTAGTCAGTGGTGCAGCAAGCATATATCCATCTCCAGGTCCCAGGCTATAATATCTTTCAAATTTCATAACGATCGGTTTAGTGATTTATGCGTGAAAACGTAACAGATAGACAGTTACTTTCGCATTTATAATATTATACTACCTGTTGCCCGTGACTTCGTCTGCGATCGGGATGAAAGTTGCCTATGTCCTTACTCAGGTCATGCTCTATCTGTGTGCCAAATTTCATCCAAATCTGTTTAGCCGTTTTAGCGTAAAAGCGTAACAAATAAACTCAATTTCGCATTTATATACATATATAGTAAGGAAGTAAGGATTATAGTAAGTATTGCTTGATACGGGGATAAACTGGTCTATTTAATCTTCTACTTATTCTTCATAAACAATTCCAATACCTAAGAGCTAATTACATAACTTCTCCAATAGACAAACAAAGTTTTAAATCAATATTTTGCCAGTTTTACTGGCTTCGTTTACCTTTCCAGTATTCACAAAATTGCACAAAAATATGCGCCAGCCATTCCTGTTACAACAAAAATAACTAATAGGTACAATGTACGTTATTTATTATTTCACGGATACATACGCGCCGGTTACGTTACGAGTAACAATAATATTTATTTATCGCTTTCCCGGAACCGGTGATAACGGTTATCAGACAGGGCTGCCACGTACTTGTGTTTGTGCTTTTATTTACTGGTTAAGTAGGTATGTTAAAACAATTGAAATAGACTGTGATAGATAAGAAACTGTTTCTTCTTGGGTGTCTCTTATTTTTATTTGTGATGGGTGCCATAGATAATACTGTTTTGTACTGACTTTTTATGAGGTTTTATAAATCAGTGGCTTTTTATGTGGTTTTAAATTAAAATTAAATTATTTAATGGATGACTCACAAAAATGAACTGCCTGCATTATCAGAATGAGTCCTTCACTGTTCTTGCTTTTTTATTAACTTTAAAATAATTTGCCTTTCCAGAAAAACCCAGTACCGCCTACCTATAATGACTTCCTTGTTGATGAAACATTTTACTCAAATCAGTAAATCGTAATTAATAATTGTCACAGCCCTAACTGGACTGTACGTTTGAACTTCGAAGTTTAAAATATCGATGTATTTAATTGAGAATATTCATAATCGCGATGTACGGAACTGCGAAAGAATGTCATACTGAACTTCGAAGTTTGAATAGACATTCTTTCGAAGTTCCGTACATCGCGATTATGAATATTCTCAATTAAATACATCGATATTTTAAACTTCTAAGTTCAGTAATACAGTCCCCTAATTGATAACGGCCATAAAACGTTCCACAGTGCCGGACAACCCTGCGGTGATAGTGTCGCAGTATAATATAATATTAAGTGAGTCGAGCGCGTGACATTCGAGAACGCGTATCAGAATATACCACGAATTTTCACTAGCAGCCATCAAGTTTACTAAATGGAGTGCTAAGAAACAAATTGTAGAAGTTTAATAAGAGCCGAAGGCGAAGAACGGCACCCTAAGTACGTAACACACTATCTATCACAATCTGAACCATTTCGAAGCCTATTGCAAATCCATTGTTTCATATGATCAAAAAAAAATCTGCTCGACAATGTAAATAACGCAATGAATGTTGTTGAACTGTCAAAATGAAACCCATTCCTACTGTAAGTGTGTTACGTAATTACCCCGCAGATTTAAGCTCTAATAACAACAGAATGATTGCGATAACCAATCTATTAGCTAAGTGCCGTGATTGTGGGCGACTGTTCATTGCAATGACACCAGTTTATGCGAAGGCGTAAATATACTACAAACGTGATTGGTACGATATGCCTTTTACTAGGTAGCTAACAAGCATTCCTTCGTTACGTGATTCTTTCAAAATTAATGCAGTAGTAGAAATCAAGTTTTTGTTGAATGCGGCCGAATGTCACAGTCACTGTGCACTATAAGCACTAGATGTATGCACTGTTTCTGCCTTGTTGAAGTGAACACCGTCATCCTGGGTGTTAGCGCTCCATTCATTCTTACTCCGTGGTCACTGCTGCTCTAGGTAGGTAGATATGTAGGTATTAACGAAAATATCAACTTGTGAGCTTATAATTAAAGCGAGGCAGAAAGTTCCATTGCTGATATGAGGAATTCGATACTGAATCGGATTTAAATGATTAGTGAAAAGCTACCTATGGCCATTTTACCATGGAACAACACGGACACATTTTCAGTGAATCCACGAGATCCAGAGTATTCCAGAGTAACTAGATGTTCATGCTTACTTCATTATCTATGATTATGACAAATGTTGCAGTCACTTGCTGTGGACATCGATCATCATTACAATGATTAAGGAATTCTATTACAGAACGATAGTTACCTATTACAGTCATTCTTTAAAAGTGATCAATCTTAACATTTTCTTATAAAAAGACTAGTAGGTATCCTTCCTTTTTCCGCCATCTTTTAATATCTTTTGCCATGCTGAAGTAGGAAACTCATTTCCTTTCACTAGGCTCCTAGGCACACAAAACGTCTGCCGAATACATTACTAGAGACGAAGTACACCTATATGTCTATATGTGAGCCTAGTAGTAGATATAGCTAGCACCGGCGAGACACGAGCGAAAGTCCCTCGCTACGCTATAATTCGAATACCTACCTACGGTACTCGGAGTACGGTCAGCAGATTAAGTTTGCTTTGATGTGTCAATTTACTTACAGGTAGGTAGGTTTCTTCTTGTATATGCGATTTAGTCATAAATGTTTAAAGGGCATGTCTCCACCACGTGAAGCATTTTTTTTGCCATATTTCTTTTTTCAAGGTAGTTAATAAACACTTAAGTGGAAGCGCCAGGTTGCCTGCGAAATTCAAATTTTCTTACGTTTTTTGCAATTTGCAGGTCAGTTTCAGGTTGTATATTGAAAAAAATATTATTCGCGACCGTAACAAGTATGCATTTCCAGAATATAATCATTAAAATCATCTATACAACCCTCTATGTTCCCTTTAAGTATTTTATGAAATTGTCATTTAGTGGGGTTTTTTTCTGTCTTTCTATATGAATTTACAGGGTTGTATGATATTAACGATTATAATTCTGTAAATACATACTTGTTACGGTCGCGAATCATATTTTGTTCAATATACAACCTGATACTGATTTACAAACAGCAAAAAACGTAAGAAAATTTGAATTTCGCTCTCAACCTTGCGCTTCCCCCTTACAAAACTTTTAAACGATTACAATTTGACATTTCAAGTAAAGATGACCGAGATACTGAAGTTAACCTTCAAAGCATGGCACAATCTGTATAGTCGTTTCCGTTTTTCTCATAAGTAATAATATGGAGTAGAGTAAAAGAACACAACAAGCTATACATTGTAAATATTAGGTAATTGTATACTGTCCTTTCTGAGGGCATAACATTTACTCTTATTTTCTATTGGAAACTACTTGATAAGATTATGAGTTTTCTTGTTAGAATCATAACGTGAGCAGAAGAAATACGAGTCAATAATTTTAGATACAAATGGAAGATGAAATGAATGGATAATGGTGATTAAAATAGTTACAGTATCGTTGAAAACTAGTGATAATTCGCAGGAGAATTGGACAGTAATGTGACTATAGATAATTTGAACCTAGCTCAGCAATTTAATTTTATCGCCAGCTTTACTAGATTTAGGATGAGATTATAAAAAAAAAGATTATTTCTCTTTGGACGAAGCTTAATTCGCAAAAATAATCTTTAACCATTAAAATAATTTTACGAGAAACCTCTTTGAAATCGTAAATTCTTTGAAAACGTGTGAAAATAATGGAATTACACTTTTTATATAGGAGAGGAAATAAAAACAAGAGTTTGTGTGCAAACGTTACCGCCTCCCCGCGTAGTTTTTCAGCGCAGTGAGAGTGGAGTGGGATTATACATAATTGTGTGTTTATTTAGGGTTTCCTGCCAGACGCTGCCTGCCTACTACTGCGCGCCTATGCCGCCCTGGTACTTGCTCACGTAATTATATCTGGTGGGGCTCTCCCCCTTGCCGTTTGCCGAACGACGTACGGGCACTTTATTAATGTTGTTTGTTACGCCTTAGGTATTTCTGCTTGCCTGGATATATTATTTCCTGGTACTACTCGACGTAATAACATGTTATCATTTTGTGCAATAGTAAGATAACGTCAAAAATTGATTCGAATGAAAGGATTAGGATTATTTTTACATAAAAGGTGAAAAACACGGTCAACCACAGCCATGTCCGTATAGGTATTTAACTTTAAAAGTTTTATCTAACTACAGTAACTGATATGTAATGGAAACAAACTTTATAACAATGTAAAGAAAGTCTACGAACTAAAAACTTAGGGGTCCAAGAGCGCTGCCTTGTGAAACTCTGCCCCGCATTTACTCAAGGCACCCGGCTCGGGTCGCCAATTAAGTAGTGCAGTTGCGTTTTGAACTTTAAACGAATTAAAATATACCTTGGTAACGTTATTTGCATATTTTTTGCGAATAATTCGAACGGAATGAGCACAGTTGCTGTGCTTAATAAGTAAAATGGCTTTGCTAGTTCTTTTAGTACCAAAGTTGCACTTTAAATTCAGATAGGTAAGATGGATCACAACTCATAAACTTAGTTTTTCTTCGATTCTGATTATGTAATTGTGAATATTCACGTAGTTATGGAATTTTCTTATTAAAAATAAAGACAAACCTAGTCAGTTTTTTTTTTAAATAAAATATTTGATACTATACTATAACTGCTTGAAACATAAATCAAACAAAACTGATAATAAATAAATTAAATATGCAAAAGCGGGAAACAACCGAAATACCCTTCACGGCCACAAAAACATCGTAGAGATTTACATACATAATCAATTTTATTTATTGATTTATATTTGATAAGCAATACAAAACAATAATCACATTTATAACCAAGCAATTCGTAAACGCGTTATATTCAATTGGGTCCATAATGGTGACAATAATATATTATCGTATCGTTTCGGATTATATTCAGAATTGTAGATACTGTTATTTCCAGTATTTTCTACAGGATGTTAATACAGTGTTTCCTAAATTGAGAAACTGTGTTAATAGTAGAGAAAATCAGATGTTTTCTGACAAATCTACTTTTAGATAAATACAATAACACTTGATATATTAGGTCTTTACCTATGAAATTGCCGTTCTGCAGTACTGGCCATTTCAAATCAAAATAATTTTTGTTTGGCTATGAATTCTAATTTCAAATTAATTTTATTTTAAAAACATGGATTTTTTTTTCTAAAAGTAGTCATTTCTTTATTGATTAGTGTTACATTTTCATCGCATTTCAATCTTTTTCGTCATCATGGATACGTTAAAAATTCGAGTAATTATGGAATATGAGTACCGTCGTGGCAGCAACGCGGCACAAGCGGCACGCAACATCAACGACGTTTACGGAGCTAACTCTACAAACCAACGCACCACCTGTTATTGGTTTGCTCGCTTCCGTTCTGGAAATTTCGACCTGAAAAATGAACCTCGCGGTCGTCCGAAGACTTTGGTCGACAATGACGAATTAAAGGCGATTGTGGAAGCTGATGATACACAATCTACGGCTGAATTAGCAGCAGCTTTCGACGTTAGCGTCAAAACAATATTGGTCCATTTGCGTCAAATTGGCAAGGTAAAAAAGCTTGACAAATGGGTGCCCCACGAACTCAATGATCGCCAGCGCGAAGTACGCGTCGAGACGTGCCTTGCACTGCTCAACAGACACACAAATGAAGGAATTTTGAACCGCATTGTTACCTGCGATGAAAAATGGATTCTGTTTGATAACCGTAAGCGCTCAGCAAGTTGGTTGGACCCTGGTTCAGCACCTAAACAATGCCCTAAACGAAAACTTACCCCTAGAAAAGTGATGGTCACTGTTTGGTGGTCTAGCGCCGGTGTGATTCATCACAGCTTCTTACCAAACGGGGTGAGCGTTACTGCAGATGTGTACTGTGAAGAACTGAACACAATGATGGAGAAGCTGGCGCATCTCCAACCAGCATTGGTCAATCGCTCGTCTCCGCTGCTCCTGCACGACAACGCGCGACCTCATACTGCACAGCAGACGGTCTCCAAGTTGCAAGAACTGGGGTTGGAAGCTCTCCGTCATCCGCCCTACTCACCAGACCTTGCGCCTACAGACTACTACTTTTTCCAGAATTTGGATAACTTCTTGGCGGGAAAAAAATTTAATACCCGAGAGGCAGTACAAAATGCCTTTGAAGAATTTGTTGCCTCCCGTCCAGCTGATTTCTTTAAGAAGGGCATCAATAAACTGCCACTGCGATGGCAAAGATGCATTGATTGCATGGGTGATTACTTCGATTAATACAAATAAAAAATTCATGAAAAAAATTCGTTTAAATTTTTTCATACAAAACGGCAATTTCATAGGTAAAGACCTATTATTAACAAAATTACTTTAAACTGGAGGAATGTGGTTAATATAGCAACAAAAGTTTTGAGTATGAATGTGGAGGGGTATAAGAGTAGGAGAAGACCAAAGTAACGATGGATGGACTGTGAGATAAATCAAGAAAGAGTGAGACTATTGAGATGACGACGAATTGAGAAGTGCGGAAGAAGGAGACATGCTGCACCGACCCCAAATAAATTGGCAGGTGAATGATGACGGCCCAATTTACTTCAAACTCTGGTACTCAAAGTAAGTAAATCAAAATTCGTTTCGCTTATCGCCCCACCTTCAATAAGTCTCGCTTTTTTATACACACTTACAAAAAATCTCTCACTACCTAAAGCCCTCATTACACGAACCACATTCGTCTCCGTTTCCTTATTCATCAATGTTTTACCTCGGCTGTGTCCTGTACATTTACGATTTTTAATGCGCCGTGTATCGTCGGGGCAGCTAATGAAGCAATCTGTCTGTCCCGCGTCATTATTCATTATATTGTGCTGGCTGGAGTCGGGTTTATTCCAATATACAATTCTGTCTGATCATCAGCCGGATTCTAGATAGCGGAAACGAGTTAAATTGTTTTCATTTAATGCTTTTTGAGCTGGATAAAAGTGAAGTTTGATGTAATTTCGTTGTCAAACATTTGTACAAACTGGGTTCGTAACAAAATCAAACGAGAATGTTCTGCCTAAAATGAGGGAAAATTATTTGCAAAGAAATCGAAAATCCTTCCTGATCCTTTTGAAAACAGCATTAGCAAAAAATGACGAAAATCATTAAAAAGTAAAATGTACGAACGTGGGTGTATCAAACATGAGAAATAAATACAAGGCACTATGAATCAGATATTTCCCTATTAAATTAGGAAGCAAAAGAAAATTCAAGAGTCGAGGGAGAATTTCAAGCGTTACAAAAATCAATGATATTACAGAAGAAGCTGTGCCCAAACTCCGTTCGGTATGCGTCCAAAACTTCAACTATAAAATTAATTCAAATTCATAAGCAGCGCGTTAGGATGGACGGGCGATAACGCGGCCTTCCAAGTCCTTCATAA
Source organism: Dryobotodes eremita (assembly GCA_917490735.1). Taxonomy (NCBI): domain Eukaryota; kingdom Metazoa; phylum Arthropoda; class Insecta; order Lepidoptera; family Noctuidae; genus Dryobotodes; species Dryobotodes eremita. The sequence goes on along the minus strand of OU823247.1, from coordinate 2,074,070 downwards.
AAAATATTCAATACTTATTATTCGTGCGATAGAAAAAACCTATCGTGGCGATGGCGGTGGGAAGTGGAAATAGCGAACTAGTGATGTGTGTTACTTACTAGGTTTTAGGATTGTATCGATGTCTGTTGTGTGTGTTATGTTAGCTTTAACAATAGTATTCATTTGCTGCATGAATTCAGCGTTTATAAAAATATGGGGCTTTGTTAAATTCTTTTGGCATCGAAAAGTTAGTAAATATTTAGATTCCATTAATGTATGTGCTTTCCCCCATTAATCAATGAGAACTGAAAGACACAGTCAACTTCAAAATAGTAGGTATAAGTATTGCCGTGGAAATGTTCCTAGTTTTCAGTCCTCCCAATTCAAGACTTCTGGCTACAATATTTGCATCATTTTCCAATAATATCGAGTTTTAAAAGCCGTCATTTAAAAACGCATCAGTAGTTATATCGATTTAATTATCGATAACTGTATAAAAACTGATCTGATTTACGATCAACCAAGTTGAGAGTATGCAAAAACTGAACTTGCTACTATCATTCAACATTTTTTACACCGCAATACCTGTACGACTTGATAGCTGATTGAATTGAAACTGGTTTCTCGAAATATGCGATCACTGATCGTCTGGCTATAGGTACTGAATTAAAATACTAACTTTTATAGACCAGTTTTTAGATAGGCTTTAAATCTATGCGTTTATAAAATGCGCTCTCAAATCAGCGACAAATATTTGAATAGATGTTAATAATGAGGTAAATGATTATTAACAATTCAACATGTATTACATACTTGTTTATTAAAAAAAGTAATTGTTATCTATAGTTTTTGAATATTTTTTTTACAGACTACTAGACCGGGAACGTTGTTTTATTATATGAAGGAATAAAGTAGGTAGTGAAGATACTTATATTGATTTCCTTTTAATTCAAAAACATCTAAACATCGTATAAATAAGATATGTGGGCGACATATCGTTATCGACACATTCGACACGCCACGTACATCCCTAATATTTTTTTGTGGGGGCTTAGGGCGCTACCTGGCTCTTCGTAGGTTGGCACTTCTTGGAAGTTGGAACCGTCGACACTTGATAACTGCGATAAACGCGCCGCGACAACGCGCGTTCCTGTGAACTATGCCTTATTATGTAGGTTCATTGGATACTGTGGTATTGTTCATTAGAAATTTAGTGATTTATAAAATTATATAATTTTTTTAGATATATTTCAAAAGGATTGCCGAGAACAGGAGCACTAAAGACAATTTTTAATGTAAACGAAACGCAAACAACGTTATACTAGTAGACTATTTAGAACAACGCCGCACTATAGCCTCGATACTTAGACCGACAACAACCTAAGATTTAGACGTACTTAAAAACTAACAACACGCAGTTATTAAGAATCCTTAATTTCCTATTATCAGTTCTTTATGAATCGTTAACACGAAAAGGGTAACCGCTCGGTTATTTGCAGTACCTACCGATAAAACTTAGATTCCGTGGCTCGCGTGACTGTTAACTTTCCAGTGATTTAGCTATTTCCCCATAATTCTAACGCCCTAGTAGTTCTATTTATTACTTTGTAAGTAAATCATCTTCCAGTACCTCTCAATTAGTGATCTATTGAAGGATTTCTATTTCTGAATTAATGATGGTTAGTTTATTATTGGACATTTTTTATCGAGAATTTATCAATTATAATAAAGTCATGGCTTCTTTTTCATGTTTGACAAGGGGCGCTTTGGTTTAGTATGACTAAAAAACGGTTTTTAAATTTAAGGAGCACCTACCTATTATTATCATTACTCATTAGGTATCATTACCCATGGATATCTCCTAAAGTACGATAGGTACCTATACCTAACCAAACAAACTATCTCCTAAACAGTGGAGTGTGTTGATTAAGTGCAGATCAAAGGGCCGGTCGCAGCAAGCTGTTAACTCATCTATTGACTGACACTGGCATCGAACGTCACTCGATGTCCTTCGACGACGGTCGATGTTGACACTCCACAAATATTTGACTGGAGTGCTCTCGGTCAAACTGATAAGTGAGGATTGTGAGGAATCTCTACCCAATTCCTTATCGCCTGGTACTATTAATTTTAGCGTTGGAATATTGTCAAAGGTAAATTGCTAGAGCTCTATAGATACGGATATAAAATTTGGTCCCTTGCGAGAGACGTTTTTTAAGGTGAAACCAAAGCCTTGTTTGAATTATTATATTGGATCCATTTTTTATAAATATAAAGTTATCTGATACACAAATATAAAAAATCGCCTTAACCAATTTCCTTACATTTCATTCGACGATGGTCAGAAATTCAGAATTTTATCGACAAAATATGAAAATGAAACCATTTCCTGAATCGACACGACAGTAGGGGCAATAAAATATTGCGTGGGTTTGCACAACAGTTGAAAATAGCGGGGTCGGGCTACAAGATCGATGGTGGGTGCATTTTTTATGGTAATGTACTCACTTCGGGCCACCGCTGTTCAGCGCTGCCCATTGTACGAACTACATGACTTTATAATATCTGCACTGTAATATGGACTCCTAGTACTCCCAGCTATTCAGCCAGTTCCCAAACTAACCACAAATTCTACTTTTTTGATAACGGACTGAATCGTCGGCTTCGGTCATGAAAAATTATTAAACCTATGGCGTGACGTCATTTCTGATAAAATTACGATAATTAGACATGTAAAACGGCTATTTTGGATGAAAAATAAGTAACCAGTACCAAAAGTAGCCAATTGGTGAAGATACCTTCAGATAATAGTGGGGGTACCGATTTCCAAAGACCCCATCATGCAGTATAATGAAGCAAAATGTCAGTACATTATTTAATTACCATTTACTGCTAATTAATATCTACGGAGAAGCAGCAAAGCCAGCTTGCATAAGACACGGTGGCTTAAGAGCTGCAAACGTTTGTGTTTACTGCAAGACCGGCTGTAATTGGAGTTTTGCTTAACTTAACTTTTGTTTGACTTCAGTAACGATGACAAAGCTGAGCAATTACTAACAATAAACCTACAGTTAGCCACAGAGGTACATATAAAAACAAAAACCTAAACATTCCGACAATCCTACGCAACTAGCCATAAGAATAGACAAATTCATCCAATTGAACTGATTAAAAACTGTTGAATTACAAAAATATAATATAATGTTAAACAAAGCTATATTTAACCACAATACCAAAGCCCTAATTAAAACTACATTAAAACACTTGCAAAAATAAAAAAATAAATAAAATGCAAAATGTCTATCTACAATCTACATTTAGCTACCAGTTCTAAGTAAAATACTTAAATTAGTTGCAAAAAAGTCTGAGATCAATTAAGATTGTCCGTTTTTGCTTTCTTTAATTACTGCAGGATATCAAATAATAATGGTACTATTATGTAATAACTCAAAAAATACCGAGTGTTCGTTGTGTGCTTAGCCATTCCCCACCTGCGGGCTTGTACCCCCATCGTGCATCGGCTGCGCAAGCTCAAATATCACGCATCCGATTAAGCTTGATAAAGTATCAATTAATAACGAGCAGGCTACGTTTACAACGTTGTACACTAATACTTATTAAAGGAACACCTGTCGGATAGGAATAGGCTTCGTGTGCACTGGACACAAGAGTCTTTATTTTTTGCTTTAACTGGAACTGCTAAAACTCGCGTGAAGTTTCATTTTAACAGTTTCCAGTTCCAGAATAGAGTTCTATCTATCAATTTACATCCAAATTGGTCCAGCCCGTCAACCACGCTTCATTGGCTGAAAACTTTGAGTATGTCAACTTTAATCAGTTTCAACAGTTGCCCTTATCGATCTGCATGTCTCTCTCTGTGCAACAAGCATCATTTGATTTTATCATCAGTGATTTCGAGATGAACCACGGAACAAATTCTGACAGTGAAGTCACTAATACTCTGTGATAAAGTTAGCGATGCACAAAGACCTGGCAATTTATCTAACGAATGCAGTGTCACGATTATCGTGACAGCAGATTAGAAGGTGTAGGCTAAAGGCAGTTGTTTGTTTATGTTAAGGCTAAAGGCTAAGGCTAGAACGCCCACGCCATAAGCAGTAACCACGACAACTGGACGGAAAATATAATAAAAAAATTAAATAAAGAGATGATAAAAAATAATGATAATGATGATAATAATTTTTATGGTGTACATAATAAAGAGTATTATATTCTATTCTATTCTATAAATAGCTTAAATATAAGAAGTGCCTTCAAAATTTTTTTTTATTTCAATTTGAGGTAATCAAATGAAAAGTTACAGAAGTTGCCGCCTGAGAATCAAACATAATCACTTAAAAATACAAGAGTATTATGGGTGCAAAAATGCAGCCAGTTGATAACCTTCTCTGTTTAAAGTCCGTTAAAAAACCATGAACCTCGGTAGGTAAGTAAGTAATAATTATCAAAAACAACAATTAACACATTGCGGCTTCGAAAGTCTACTGCGTCACAAAGGAGTATTATGAGTCTCAACAGAACTCTAGTCACAAGTGACCGCAACTACAAAGTTGTAATCGTAGCCCTGTACCTAATGCCCGAGGCAACTGAGTTGCCCGACGCATTTGCATTAACTACTTCACAGCACCGGAAACCAGGCTTGTTCGGAATTGTTGCTACAAAAATGTAGCCACTCAAATTAGAATAATTTCTAGCTTTGCTACATGAAATAATACATTGCAACATGCTAACCGAATCCATGCATGAGATTACTTGGTTACTTGCCTGATTTCGAACGAGTGACAGTTTGAAAAGAAAATGGCGGATTGGTTTGTGACAACATTGTAACTGATATGAATAATCATCATTAACGATGATGGCGGATAAAAACAAGGAATGTATCGGTTACGTGTCATGCAACGCCAGTAGAAGAAGTTGATTAAAGGAAAACTGTGCGTTATCGACAAGCTGGACATGTTGTCAATACTCTGTGAAAGCCTGTCATCACACAAGACTGACTTTATAAACGAGACAAACTTTTAATAAGCGACTAACACGCAAAGGATGGCGACACTAACTGTTCGTATCACTCCATTTAACTTATCAGGGGATCATAAATGTGAGATGATATATAAATTACAGATACTTATTGAAGTAGTGAGAGAGAAAATAAAACGAAGGGTCCAACTCAGACTCATCTATCGCGCAACATTGTATATGCAATTAAAAGTTTAGAAGCGCCGCAGTTGTGCCACCACATCATAGAGGTAGTGTTTCATACATGTCACAATTAGTTGTAACGAGAAGAGTACTTGACTGTAATTATGAAGAACTGCTGAAAAAATTGGTCTTATTTTTAGGGATGATGAAGTAGAAAGTTCTGCAACTTCAATGTAGTTTCCAAAAACCTACAGAATTAGTGGCTAGCCTCAACAAGTTTTAGGTTTCGAATTGTCCTTATAGGAGGAATATTTAACCTAAATTTAAACGGTTAGATCATGTAAAGACTTGCTTATAAAGTAACAATCAGATAACAGCATCGGTGAAATACAACCCAAGTCATACGAAAGATTAGCTACACGCAACTGAAAACCTGACTGTATTGCGTGTATGGCCACCTTAAGACCAAAGTGTTTTCCAAAAGGATCGCAAGCGTGACTGCAATTTTACAGAACTAACCTTTTTTCAAGGGAATACTTAAGCAGTGACATTTAAAGAAACCAGTCAATTACTAGTAACTAGTATCTACGGCTACGCCACGTTTCCCGTATCGGCTGCGCGTGATTCACTTAGGTTAGGTGCACTGAGTGCCACTGAGTCGATTCTTTGCTATTTCCGTCCATTAGTGTAACATTGTACTTTTTGTGACTAATGCAACTACTCATTGTTGCCGATAAATTGGAAAATTTGTATTTTTAAAGCTGATTTGTTTTGGCTCGAGGAGGAAAACCACAATTTATTCATAATAAAAACGGTAAAAATTCTATGACAGAAGCAGTATTATGAAAAAGAAAAACTAAACTTTCACGCAAACATGAAGGTTTTCTGGGCTAAGTTCTTTGATAGTTATTTTAAATCAGCGTAATTCGTATTAGGAAATACGTTTTCTAATTTTCTCTGAATCTCTCAAGTAATGGTAGATTCCCACCTGCGCAACGCCTAGAGGAAATCCTACACAACTATTACTCATATACGTAGATACGTGTATTGCCTAAGAAGGGCCATAGGTGGTCGCCGTCACGATGGCCATAAACCGGTGGTACTAACAGAATGCCAAGCGTTCATATCCATGACTAACGTTCGAGACATCTCTACGCCAACCGCACACCAAACATACTAAGGGCCTTAGCAGACGATATAGCTGTCGCATCGGCAACCAACGATTTAAACACTTTTCGCAAGCTGAATACAGCAACTAAGGGAAAAGCGACCAATTTTGATTCTATCGAATGCAGCGCCACATCGCTGATGCTAAAAGTAGCATATTTGCTAAGGCCGAGCAAGAATCTTGTAGGACCATTCGTTGTGTCGCCATATCGACTAGGAACGAGTCCTTCTAACAGGTTGAGTTGTTGTGGTAATTATCAGCATCCCAGAAGGTAGCAGTAATTTTAGCAAGCTGCCTGCATATTAGAATTCAATGGGGCTAGAAGTTACGTCGGTATACATATACGTTCCTTTCTTCTACATTAATATGAGGTTGTAGTAATATCAGACGTCTGTAGCAGAGAGGGGATCAGAAATCTCACCAAAACGCATAGCCCACAGCTTATTAACTGCGTAATTTTGAAGGGGAGGCGAAAGTCACATTACAGTCTCCCCATAATGGAAAATTAGAGTTTTAGTAGTAACTTACGAAGGCTTAATGTATATCCTGATCAACCATAATCATGATGTTTACCTGAAACAGAAGAAATTGAAAATTAGTACCGCAGTGTTTTATTACCATAATAGCGAACTTTTTTCGAGTAGTCCAAATGTGAGAAAATTATAAGCATAATCAGCCTATAATGTTCCCACAGCTGGGACACAGGCCTCCTCTCTTCGAGAGGGAGTGACGTACCACGCGGGCCCAGTGCGGGTTAGTAGATGTCACATGTCTTCGAATTTTTGATTCTAGGACATGCCGGTTTCCTCGCGATGTTTTCCTTCACCGTTTAGAGAGCAGTGGTGATGACATTATTTACACAAAGTAAAGCGCCTGCCTGGGTTCGAACCTATGACCACTCGTAAGTCGGAGCCATTACCACTGCTGGGCCACCATTGCTCTTAAGAAAATCATTCAACCACATAATTACCTATTATGGTCACAAAAGTACACTTCTAAACCAGCCAGTAAAGCTTTAACTGCTAATTAGTAGAGATTTCAGGAGAAACGGTAGGTCCGTTTAGTTTCGCGATCCCTAAGAAGATCTTGGCAATTATATTAGCAGTCAGAATGTTGGAAATATAAAGAAATCAACCGGAGGCGCCTAAACACGGGCAAGGAAACATAATACTGGAGTTCACACTTAACAGTCTCATAAAACCAAGATGTCCGTACATACGTGTGTACTTCCAGCACATATAATTCCCATCGTTACTGCGGCAACAAAACCAGGACTCCATAATAGAGAGGGGCACATGTGGCGAATCGAATTACCCACACATTAGAGCTGTTTAACGTTTTATTTGTTTTTTAAGCGCGGGCGCCGGCGCGTCGCTTTGCTTTATGACCGGTAACTATGGGCACTACTGCACTAGTCTGGGTATATGAGGTCCTGGTACAGTGTGCTCAACTTAAATAGAATGATTGTTTCGTAAACCTTTTCATTTAAGTTTGAAACTGTTACTACCGAACGCCGAGTTGTTAAGTTCAGCAATCAAGAACTTTTATATAGTTGTATTCTAACCCACGTAACTAAAATAGATGAGCTTGAATCACTCAGCAAATAAAATACTAATAGTTTAGTATGGTTGCATTTTATATCAGTTCCAAGTTCCAATCATGCAATGGTATTGTCGTCGGCACGTAACATGGCAAGGTTTTGGCGTAGTGGGAGTAAGTTCGCGCATGTGCACTTAATGCAATAAAAAAAAAACACTTTTATTGCTTGTCATTATTCTATCGTTATTGCCATAATTTATTTTTAAATATGTCTGTTTAGAAGAAAGGAAAGACGCATCTGACGACTCTTGCCAAGTTACGAGCTATAACAAGTTGGATTCAGTTACAAATATAGTACGCAAAACTTCATAACTCGCATTTTGACAAATAGTACTTACTTAATGTAGGTGAAGCTTATCTACTTTACATTAAGCTACATGCATAACTCTACACCCTGGATAATTTCTTTAGTAGTCTGTTTAAATTTTTAAACTCTCATTTGCAGTGTCGTGTTTTCCCTACTTCGCAAAGGGCTGTCCCGCCGCGGCACGACAATTACCGAGGCGACACATCACCGCGACGCGTCTTAAGCACCGCAATCATTTCGCCAGTTTTCTTCACCACTGGCGGTAACAAGCAAGTTGTGAGCGTAAAGCGGGTTGTGAAACATCGAGAGACAAAAAAGTGAACCAAGGAAAACCATTTATTTCTGAATCAACTGAATCCTCATTCAACGATAAGGTATAGTATTAGTACAATTCGCGCAAAACTTTATGAGCCCTCTGAACGGAGGTCCGAGAACGAAACCGCGCATGGTACAGTTGAGTGAGAGTGACAGAGTTCCCTCGGACACCTATATTATGCATACTGCGCAGCCACTCGCGTGCAACTTCCGAAAGCTCATAAAGTTTTGCGCGAAGTGTAGTAGCAGTAAGTACCGAACACCTACATGAGGCCACGCCCTGCAGTCTCGACAAATATAACGACAAAAATCGGTCGTTAAGTCTAATCGATGTCAAATTTCTTTAATAGATTTTCAATCTTATGCTTTCGAAATAAAGTTGAAAATCTATTAAAGGAATTTGACAATGATACGACTTAGATTTTTGTCGCTGTCTAATGTCGAGACTGCAGGGCCTGGATATAATTATTATGTATGAGTATTTAAGTTCAGCGGAACTGCGGTTTAATTCGCACATATAACTGGTTACTTTGGTTGGTATTTTATTGCGTTTGTCCTTATTTTTTTCAGTGAATGCATTTGAGAGACAAGACAGCTTTTAAAGCACGAAAATAATATCAGTATTCTCAGCTACCACTTGCTCTTATAACTTGCACCACCATCGTCTGGTCCCGAGGCGCTCGTCGCAGTCCCGCCACTACGCGACATTACTCATCGGTCAAGTGCGCCTCTGGGACAGAGCGGGACAACAGTACCTCTGTCTCTGTCTACACACACGATCCAAATACTACGCGTGTCTATTTGGACTGCGTCGTGAAAACTACGTCTGCGAGAGCCAGAACACTTTTTAGTATTGGAAAAACCAATATTAGTTGAAACGTGATCTTTTCATCTATGTGCTTGTAATATTACAGCCCCTGCATTTGCAAGTTCGATTAATACCTTGTTCTTCTTAGCGACATACTAAGATGGCCAAAATAATGTTTAAAGTTTGCTGCAACATTCAGCAAAACTATGTACCTATCTTATAATATTATCTTGTTGAAATAATTACTTCTAACATAGTCTGACATGAAACATATGTAACTCATCACCTCAGTCCTAAGAGTCTCATCCACATCCCAGGATTTTGACAAGGTAAGCTATTCATCTAATGAACCCATCGTAATGAATCCTAACGACACTCGTTATACACTAACAAAGATGAAGTGCATCTATTTCTACTGCTCATCTATCTGCAGCAGCTATTTGACTGAAATAGATGCAACTATGTAGGTCTTTCCGACATTTACGATCAGTATTCGTCGAAGAGATTCCATTTCGACGTCATTTGGTATTTATTGGTCTATGATAAGTTTATATGAGAATACAATATGGCGACTGTCTGTCATGTGGGAGTATTTCCTTGGAAGTGCAGTCCCTTCCGTCCAGTTCTGTCTACCAAAGCGTTATTTGTCAAAATATATCGCCATCACTGGCAACCTCCATCAGACAATTAGTCATTTCTGTATCAATGTTGTTCACTCCCATATATCAATGTGTGTATTTTGTATGCACCTATTAATATTATCATATTGTATACTCTCAAAATTGATATCTATTCTCTATATTATACATAGTTATTATCTAACATCATCATACTAATATTATACATTCGAAAGTAACTCTGTCTGTATGTTACCTTATCACGCCTAAACCACTGAATGGATTTTGATAAAATTCGGCAAGGAGATAGATAGCATCCTGGGGAAGGACATAGGCTACTTTTTGTCCCGGTAGCACGTTCCCATGGGATATTTTCCGACATCCACGCGAGCGAACCCGCGGGCAGAAGCTATAGTATTTTATAAACTAAGGTCGCTTTTCCTGTCTGTGTGACCGCGTTGTTCTTCTAAACTACGCAAAGGATATTGATGCAATTTTTATTATAACGTTTGTTTACAATGCGTTTATAGTGAACTTACACATAACAACGAAATCTCGATGTGTGTCAAGTCGTTAGAACTGTGCGTAGCAGGGGCGGGTCTGAAGAGCACCCTAACTGCGTAACACACTATCTATCACAATCGGAATCATTTTGAAGCCTACTGCTAATCCAGTGCTTCATATGTTCGAAAAAATTGCCTGCTCAACAATGTAAGTAACGCAATGAATGTCGTTGAACTGTCAAAATGATAGCTATTCCTACTGTTAGTGTGTTGCGCAATTAAGAGTGCTGGTCTTATGATAAAATCACTTGGGTAACAATGTTACCAATTGCTACATTAGCTACTTCAAAAAAATCAAGAAGTCATCGTATTTAAATTAGGAGTTTGAGTAGCATTTGTTACTAACTTGTTTGTTACTAATAGCATAAGTACTGTGTATCACTAACATTATATGGATCAAGGTCCGAATTAAAGTATTTTTTTATTGGTAAATAAGTTTTATTAGAGAAATTAAAAACTCGTTACTAGAAGTGGGTCCAATACTAAAGTTTGAATAAGTGGTTGGCAATAAACTTAGCATTTTCATCGTAACAGGATGGCATGTAGTGTAGGTGGCAATTTATTTCCATCTGTCTAGGTTTCTTTGTTCCTTGTAGGCGTTGATCATATCGATACGTCGTAGTTAAACCTATTCTTTAGTATCGAATAAAGCTCTTTCAATAATCAAAACAACACCCTATTAAGTAAGGCTCCCTTTTTCAAGATTTTTGACATCTTTTCACCACCGAACGTTATATCTATAAGATAATTGAGCACACATGGATAGACAAATCCCCGACCCTAGCTCGAGCCAACCCGCGCCGCTGAACCTGTAGCTTTAAATTCGTCCCTAAATAATTTCGATCCAGCCTCTCCTTGCTGCGCCCTCCCCCAGCGACGCCCTAAGCCAAGGTCCGTACCCCACAGGGGGTGTCCTTAGCGTGTAGTCGCTAGTTTATAAGTTGTTTAGCCCTGGCTGGAGGCCTTAATTTATTAAGGCAACCACAGGTAAGCCTGGTTAAGCAGCCGATAACCTCCTAAGTTGACATGCGAGACGCCATTTAGAAAAAAAAAAAAAAGAATACAAATACATCGCCTTAACAATTCAGTAACACCATATCCAATGATGACGATTGCACGTCGTGTTCAGCCGCACTGCAGCCCACAAGCAGCCATGCAAGGCTTGCTTCAATAGTTGTCGGTTGCTAACTACTAGGTTGAATGTAGTCTTATGCGCACAATGCGATGCTGCTGCTCTAGTCTCACGATAATAGGCAGTGGGTTTGAACCTATTGTACATAGTAGATACCTTTATGTAGTTCACCAATTTTCCTAGGCTTCCAGTTGACAAAATATAGTAACTACTTATAACAATACATTTTCCCTCTACTTAGTCACTGCTCTCACAAATTCACGATTTTCATCAAACGTCTGAGTGAATACTGGGTAATTTTATATGTTTGATGATATTATTTTACTTACATTTAGCAACAGACATAAAATAAAGAATGTTAACAGTTCCCAAGGCGTTAAACTTATATGTAAAAACATAAGAACAACCTCTTTATCACGTTAACTACTCGCTACTTACTCGAGGACAAAGCGATTTTTGGGCGGATGGGACCCTTCCAACCCTTTCTGTGATACAAAAAGCGGTTAGGCGATACCCGAGGGATAGACACGGACAGGGGACAGAACAAAATCGATGGCATTAACATATACTGGCGACTACACAAGAGTAAAGTCTCCGATGACCATTCCTTGATGAAATTCCACGACAGAAATATACAACTATATATTTTTCGCAGTATTGGCGAAAAAAGAGCACTAGAAAAAGTTTATCAGCTAGTATTTCCAGCAAATGACGTAAGTGTGCGAATGTGCGTCAGCGCGGATTTCGCTATGAAATCGTAATTGGATCCAGTCGCCTGCCCCGTCAGCGTTCCGTGGGCTATTGTCTTATTAGCGGCTAATTAGTTCGTGGCGCAAATGTACGGGTTGTGTGAGCATGTGTACCTACTACCATGGTATAACCAAGTTAGTGGGAAATAGTTATGGTGGTTACGGTGGAGTGCGAAAAAAAGAAGCTTGGCTCCAAATTCTACAACTATAACATCGTGTAAAGTAGGATTTTGGCAAAAGTCGGGATTAATAATACCAGGGTGAAGGCAGTAATAGCTACACTTTTTCGTCCTAACATCTAGCTACAGTATACAACAGTAAAACATGCGCCGAGCGTTGGTGTTTTTTTTCTGGAAGCGAGAACCCTAAGTGCGCCTCCAAATGAGAATGAATGAATATAGGCCACAGCGAGGCCAAGAAAATGGGAATATTTTTCAAGAGAATATGTTCATTTTACTAACAAAAAACATTACCATTTTTTGGTGAAACCTATTTCAGACAGCGAAACATAAACTGCTTGGCTACAATTGGTATATATAGTTAACAGCCTGACTTTCAAGGTTTAGAAGCCTATCCGTTGGTAACTAAGCACTAAAAATTCCGCTTTTCGTTTATCCATTAAGTTTTTATGTTCCACCATAAACCCGGGCTGGGATTAAGGTCAGAATAAGTTCGAAGTCTGTCAGCAATTAAAGGCAGTGTCTTCGGAATCCCACGTCTAATGCGTGGGCAGGTTTAGGTCCCGGTTTGTTAGAGGCGCGCCTTCTCCCGCGAACAATGCTTCTAGATCGCTGATCTTGAGATAATCGTATGATTTTTTTTAACCTTCTAAGCCTCTATTACTCATTTCTTTGTTGCTATATAGATGCTTTCTACTAATTATCACTTTAATACCATCTGCCACATATAAAACAATACCTCCGTATCTCAAAGGTGGACAAAGGATTTAACAGTGCGGGCAATTAGAACTTTTTGTGAAGGATATTTACGATGCCAATTAAAAGTGGGCTTGCAAAGAATAATTATGATAAGCGCTGTGTAAATCTTAGTCCGATGCGGTACGGTAACAAAGCAATAAATACTTGTGTAATTTACTGCCACAGTCGAGAATTAGCATAGACACCTTGAGCGTGTTATAGATTTGATCCTATTTATGTAGCGGCACGATTTTATCAGGGCAAGGACTGGCTCTGAGAACGCCAGACCGCTTACCTGAGCGTAGAATGAAAGAGAAAAGACTCTGAACAGACACTATCTAAAAAGATAAATTTAAAATGAGAGACAGATTAAAAGGAACAGAATCTGGATATGATTTTAAGGCAGAAACTTTAACCAAAACTCTACAGGAGGTTTGAAATCTTACCTAAGAAATCTTATTTCCAAAGCTAATGATACCAGGGCTGCATAAAGCAAAACATTTACTTTACTCCCCCTTCCTGGAATGAGCAATGCACATAAAATGATGACAGTGTTCTTTCCACACCTCTAACAATTCATTACTATTGCATGGACAGTTGGTTCGTTCCCAGTGCGGGTATTACGTGACTGTTTGTAAGGACTGGTAGTTAGACTACTCGAACACAAAAAAGTTTTCGCGTGAAATGTCGACTAGTAGCGAGATTTTACACTGAAGTGTTAATAAAAGATACGAAGTTGTGTTCGTGGAAATAGGGTAGAATTGGATCGTGGAAATATAATCAATGAAACTGAAGTATTATTATTATATAAGGGTTGTTCGATCATTTTGTTCTGAACTGCTAATGAATCAGATGTAGTGATAAATATTAACACTTGTATTAACCTTTCTAGTTTTTATTAATTCGTCATATCTGAGAGTTTCATCCGTAGGGACTCATGAGACCAAAGATAGTCTATGATAGTACGAGAAGTTATTCAGAACATTTCATATAAATACGATGTTTGACGTGAAATCAAACAAAAACATAATTTCGATATCTTTTCTTCCAATAATTTATTGAAAGTTTTGGCTTGAAATATTCGTTGTGAAGATAAATAAACAATCCCATGCAGTTCGCCAGTCGTAAAACTCTAGATATCATAAAGATGGAAGGTAGAATTACTGCTCTTGTTAACGGTCGTCATTAGTTCGTATTCACGGGTATACAATTATTAAGGGACTGTCAAATAAACTTGTTTTTAAACCACGTTGATCGTCAAAGCAAGAATTTCATTATTAGGTAATATTCTAACTTTCATATTGCGTATTGCTTTTTTTATAAAAGAATATTTAGTGTTATCTGGCTTACCTTAATTTGAACTAGGTTCAAGACTTACAATATTATTTTCTTTTCTATTCCGAATCACTGCTAAATCGTAACCAACACCGATATCATTTACAACTTCATTGATGTCTATATTAACACCAACAGCATCTAACGTTTTAAGGTTTAATTCAACTGTATTTCAAGTTTCAAGTTCGCCCTGCATTCCTTGGAAGCTTGATAGCACTAGTACAAACTACAAACTTAATTATTCCGATCCGGTTTGAACCAGTTGTGTAACTTTGTAGTCCGCCATATGTAGATGATAGTATAATATTGATAAAACCAAGTGTATACGTATGATAAGTATGCAGTCTCCCCTGTAACTATTCTATTCTATTTTAAAATATTCATACATTTAACACATTCACCATCGTGAATGTGTTAAATGTATGAATATTTTTGTCATAATATCGCATTAAGGCTCCCACAGAGAGGCGCGACGCGACAGTGCGACACAAAGGCGCCACTCGTCGCGCGACGAGCGGTGCCTTTGTGTCGCCCGCGATTCGCGTCGCGTGTCGCACTTGTTTTGTAGGAGCCTTTACGAAGCAGTCTTAGTTACTTGACACCCGGAGATAAGATTTTAGATTCATATGTAAAGAGGACTTAATGTGGACTAAGGAGAATGAATATTCCAAATAACGAAAACTACAAATTCGTTCAGCACAACAAAGTCTGGTACTAAACCAACAACTAGAATACAGAGGATGATTTCAATGCAGCAGAATTATTTATAAGAGACTACTTATTCTTTGCAAGAACTATTACAAGAACGTGATGATGGGATCGAAACTAAGAAGAAAGAAGGCGCCTAAATTAATAATCACGAACCATAAAAAATAGAATACAAAAGAGAATATTACGCACAATCATGTAAAGACGGCATTAATACGTTTGATCATAGATTCATGGCCCGAAAATTGTCGATAGACTGAAACGAAACCAACTCCAAATGAAATTCGTCGTCGTCTTTAATTTGAATGAATATGTCGTGTCCTTACTATCGCTGTGACCTACATAAGTAACGTGATTGTTCGCATAAATTATAATGTTTTGAATGAACACTATTTCATAACACTTTGTTGAACAAAACAATTTGCGTAACGTGTGTACTACGTCTTCCTGTTATCATACGGCCACTCCGCTTTTAAGATATTAAACGTGTAAGTATTTATACTTATAGAAGGTATTTATGGTGGTTGAAGAACTTGTGTTGAAGATAAAATGCCCAGTGACTGTGATATAGATAGGACTTCTCAGTCTATGCATTCATTTCGTGAAATGAAGCACGGAATTACGAAAGACCTTTCGTTTCGATGTTCTAAAGTTATTGAACTTCGCTATACCACCCGTAATTATGTGTGTAATTGTATGACCTAGTTTATACGTTTCCATTTAAAAGCTTCAATAAATCAATAATCAAAAACAGATTTGACTCTCGACAAAACGAATACCCAACCTCCTAAATATGGCGTAATAGCGGACGCCTACATTGATCTAGAAAGTTCCGCCCAAAGCATTTCTTTTCGCAACAGACGTGCGTTCCCCTCGACTCAGGGACGGCTACTGAACCGTAGACCTCAGGTGCTCCTTCTGGGTTCAACACGCATGCGCACTGCGAACCAGGTCTGCATGCAACCAACCAACAGTATTTACGGTGCGCGAAACTCCTGCTACGGAGAACTGAGCTTTAGACTCTTAGACATAAAGAAAAGATTCCATTCCGTGAAGAGTACATTTCCTGACTTCTTTATAACCCTTCGTAGATGTTATGCAAAACTGCGGCCACCTATTCGGAACGTTGTGATCAGGTGATGGAAACAACGTGATAAGCATCACGGATTTTAGGTCCTATTTAAACGGGGAGGAATACTAAGCCTTTTTGTCGAAAAGCATTCGGTGAAAGCTTGCTATCAACTGGGGATATACGTTAAACATTTTCAAAAGTATGAAGAAGAGATATTTGCTCATTTCGGAATGAATATATTTTGCAAGTAGATAACGTTGAATTCTGCGCCACATTTGGTCGTGACTTAGCGGAAACGTGGGACAGTGTCAAACTAAGTGGGAAATGGGTCATAACCACAGGCTGATGTCATAGCAACATTCGATACGCCGCCGCGGTCGTCTGCGTACATACGCCGTAGGAGACCGAATGTATTACACTGTCGAGGAATATGAAAAAGCCACTTGCAAAGTGCCTAAAGACAATATCAAATACAAAACAAACAAGACAAATATCTCCTAAATGACACTCTTGAAAACAGTATTATATTTATTGCACATTAAAACCTTATTACATACTGGCCTGTTCGAAGTCTTTGATAGAAAAAGTAAAAAAAAAAATGTCATGTTTCATAATAATTTTGGATTACATTTGAATACTGTTATTTTCACGTCGATTTAATTATTGTTTTAAATTTTGCGCATCGATTGTTTAGCTAATAATGCTTACAGCAGACGTTGATTTGTAAATAATGGTATCATCACCATCATGTCATCACATCATCACACCCGAGGAATGTACCAGGATCATCACTATGGTGCAATTGGGGAGATCCCAGAGACAAACGGCCAGAACAATGGGTGTGAAACATTCTACTGTCCAACAAGTGCTTAGGAGGTTTAGGGAGACTGGACTTAACCTAAGATGATCAAACAATGGCAAGACAAGATGCACAAGGGCTCGAGCAGATCGATTCATTGTGTCAACGATGTGAAGAAATCGATATCAGACGGGAGTTGCGATCCAGTAACAACTTTTGTAGACCCGAAGGGACCCAATCAGTGAGTAAACAGTCAGGAGAAGTCTTGCAGAAGCCAATTTAAAGCCTTACCGGCCAGCAAATGGCCCAAAACTAGAACGGCATAATTAAGTTGCAAGACTAAGATATGCCCGTGAGCACATCGAATGGGGTGAGGACGAATGGGACAGAGTAACGTTTCCTGATGAATCGAGATTCGTGTTGTATAGTTATGACGAGAGATGTCGAATGTAAAGTCGGCTAGGATAACGTTTTACACAAGGCGAGGTTCTGTACTCGTGCGGGCCGGTATTTCATCAGATGATCGAACGGGGCTAATGCCGATAGAAAATGTCAATCTGACCGCTTTGAGATAGGTAAACGAGATTCTCAATGAACATGTCCGTATTTGGTCAATATGGGCAACAATGCATTGTTTATGCATGATAATGCCCGGCCCCACACATCTCGTGTGGTAAACGAGTACCGTCCAGACGTGGGAATCCATCAAATGGAGTGGCCAGCGAGTAGCCCTGACCTAAGCCCTATCGAACATGCCTGGGACGAGCTTGGCAAACGTGTTCCACCTCCAGTCACACTTCATGACCTGAAAAATGCACTTATTGAAGAACGGGAGAATATTCCTCAGCATATGCTGAGGAATCTGGTACTCAGCAAGCCAAATCGTGTAGAATCCGTATTTAGAGCACGCGGAGGCAATACGAAATATTGAATGAATAAAAAAAATATTTTAGACGTAAACCCACTTTTTGCCCTATTTTGTTTTCCTTCTTGTGACACATTATTATTATTTTTTGTTTCAATTTAGTGTTTTTAATGCATAAATACATCTGAATGCTGCTTTTCACTTCAAGAAGCCATCTTGTGTGATTTCGGAAATATTTAATGATAAGTTAGTGGCTTTTTTATATCGCTGGTCAGTGTATATACGAACGTGAATGAAACCGACCTTCGCTAATTTAAATGGGTGGCAGCTCCAAATCTTGGGAGCTGCTGAAATTGTACTACGTCTAATTGTCAACGGTTTCTGTGAGTAAGAATAAAAGACGTAGTTTTGTAGGTGTCAAGGCGTAAACAAATATTGTGCCGTTTTTATACATTCTGTTTCGAAACAAGGTTTCCGGTTTTATTAGCATTAAAAGGTATTGTAAGATATAAAAGAGAAAGGGTATCGCCGAAAGTAATTCTACGTAGTTCCTTTACATAGTTCCTAATGTTTACGAAACGTGCATATTTCTTATCGTAACACATTTTATATTGCTTGATTTTGGAAACTTAACTAAAGCACAATTTATAAAATCAATTTTCTGAATTAATCTCAATAGAGACAAAGCAAGCGCCTCGTAAATTCTCTAAAATTAATTTCGGTCAACACTATCTTTTCTCTGCGACACAATTACGTCTGAAAGCAACCCGATAAGAGGGTAGTCGGATACCAGGGAAGCATAAAGCCCAGCCTCTACCAACAAAAAGGGGAGAAAATTGATTAAGGAATAGCTTCTCTGTTTACATTTTAATATTGCACACATACATATAGCAATCCAATAAGGTGCGTAGTTTCAAAGAGCCCATACAGATTCGTGTTTACTTAGCCAGAGATAGGCGAAATTAAATGCAGAGTATGCGTGTGCGTGATCCACGCTTTTCATTGTGTTGAAAAAGAGGCTTATACATAATATGTCTAAAGTATCAAATCCATTTTCATTATTACTTTTCGAGTTGGTATTAATTACTGCTTGCTAAGATTTCTAGAAAGATAGAAAATTTTGATTAGATATGAAAATATCGTGAGGGCCTAGAAATAGCTAAATAATACTCAGAGAGCAGGTTTCGTGATTAATACTCGTTATTTCCTCTTTTCTAACAGAAGCCTTTTCCATGCCTAAGTTGGCCTTTTATTTATCATTGGACGGACATCAAATAGCTATAGAAAAAAATTACAAAGAGAGCTGACGAAACCTACACATCTTTGTATAAAGTATGAGCTGTCTGCGTCCTGTCTCGATCGAATGTTATCATAACACGGGAATGGAAAATATCTGCTTCATTCCTTATGAGACACGTCGACAGAATTATTGCGCAGTTTTAAAGCTGTTTATAATTTCTCATTAAGGAAACTTTGTAAGCATTTGTGGAAATATTGCCTTTAATAATATGCATAGTATTAATTCTAAACATCCTGTTTGGGTTGGAAGGATTATAGTTATGGCTAGCAACATAGGTCAATGGTCTCAAGCTCCGCATTGAAAAGATTTTGAATGAAAGGCTGAGAATACAGACTGGTGAATAAAAGAGGTTTATTAATGGGCGCTAGAAGCTAATCTTATTATAATAATCAATGATGAAGAGACTAAAGATGTCGTTCTAAATAAAAATATTTGGCGATAATAATGGTCACGTCTATACTAAGTAACTGTTCAAGAGAATACCTTATCTGTTTTTGAAATTCATTGTGTATAGCCATTTCACCACCATCATAATCATTGGCAGCCTTGTTCCACCTTCCACCCACTGCAGAGTAAAGGCCTCCTCTCTTTTGTGCCATGCTACCCTGGTCTGTATAGCCTCTTATTTGTCACTAAATTGGGTACCATTTCGTAAATTAAACCAAACCACAATTTACTTTGAAGATCCCAATTCTGAATATTGTTCCGAGTGGAAGTTGGAAATGTTTGGCTTTCTCGCTACTTCCGATTGTTTTTCTTACAACTTAACTTGGAGAAAGCTTAAGTATCAATTGTTTATGTTAACAGAGCTTTGAATCTGGGTGTACGAGCAATATTATTCAAAGAGAATTTACAATTTCGCACGGTTTTATTGAAATTTTACTGTGCAATACTTGGATCTGGGGTCTGTAATGTTGTGCATGTTTTTACCAAATAAATAAATAAGTAGTTAAGTACCGTGAGTCTAAAAGTTTAGTGTGGATGATCGAAACATAATGGTAAACAAAAAAACAAAATGCAATGATAGAAAATGAGAACCAGTAACATAACACCGAGGAGAGGATATGAAATAGTTTAACCCTTTCACGAGCATTGGCAAAATATTTGCCACAGCGGTATTTTGAATCTGGCGTGTAATCGATTTGGCAGAATAATATTTTTAATCTACGTACATAAAAATTACAAAACAAATATATTGCCACCCCCCATAAAAGTAAATAGGGATATCTAGGGGGAGGAATTGCGCAGAAATGTTTTGTAGGGGGCCTCTAACTACGTCAACACTCATTAAAACAAAAAAAATCTACGTTCTTCGTACTGCCCGTTAAAGGGTTAACTTGATTAAGCATTTCCTATTTTCTGTTCAGATTATTTTATCGGACGACGATAAAGACCTTCAGTTGAACTTCTATCAAATTTTTTCAACAACTAGAATCTTGATAACTCGATTTTCAGTCATTCTGAGAGTTCGAAAATTTTGGAATTTACGAATATTTTATAAGCCTAGAGTCATAAATAGCTGAAGTAGGAATGTGTAATGTGTTGTAGGAATACGACAATTTTTACAAAACAGGCTTTATATAAACTTTGGAAGCCTAAAATAGAACACCACAGAAGTTATCAGATATCCTCAAAAAAGAATCCGTTTCCCTAGTTACCTTTTACATGAAGGATAAACAACTATTTTCCTTATAATTTCGGATCGTAAACCTTCAGAAACAGTTTGCGAATCAAAAAAATTGTATCGGCAAAGAGGAGTCACGTCTGTGTGTAAAACTTGAGAGGTTCACACCAACTTTGTTTTCCTCGCAACAGTAGTAACTTTGTTAGAGGCAGATACTTCGTTTGTGCCTTGTACTTATATATATGTGGCTACAAATACAAAAGAATATAGAGAAGGTTGATACGTAACATAATATGAATTTATAGATATGAACAATATGAAGTACTTAACAAAGTAATCAATGGTCGTGGTGCTTTGGCCGCACTTCTCCACCCCTGCAAACACTAGGAAGGTATACAAAGAAGGTGATTTTGGGGGTTGCATTGTAGTAACTATGACCACAGATCACCATGACTTTCAAGAAGCAATGCGTTCTATCTAAGAAAATACTAGTCCCAATCTTATATACTCAAATACTCATTCAATGTATGCACATACACAACTTTTTGAACTTCCAAATTTGATTGCATGTACTACGTTATTCCTAACCGGTATTGGAACTGCAAGTACAATTTCTTTAATCAGTTGTTCGCCAGTAAGCCTTCTGCTTATACCTTTTTATTTATTTATCAACACGGCGCTACTATTTTTAGTTTGCCGTTTAATTAAAAAAGCTGTCAAGCGTGAATTGCACTCTCACACTCTCGTAATACGGATTTCACATCGACAGCAATTTGTTTGAGGTTGTATTTTGTTACAGGGTATTATGTAACTATTAATTACTTTTATTGATTTGACCACAGAACACAGTATTCGTTAATAGATTTGAACATACATATGTTGATGATATTGGTACGAAGAGCAGCGCCAAAACATGTTGAATTTCAATAATCAAAAGCACATTTTATTTGGTTGGCAAGTAAAATGTATCATTCAAAGTATTCCGTATTCTCAAACTCAAAGCATTTATTTCAATTAAACCATTTACAGACACTTTTGAATTGTCAAAGAGTCGGTCAGTTTGTCTGAAAGTTGAAGCCCATTCCAAAAGTAGATTTCTATGGAGAAGAACGGGCAAGAAACTCCAAGGGCACTCTTTTTAAGTCAAGATATTACAAAATCCTGGGTACATTATTCTTGTTGCTTCTATATGCGAGAACAATGAAAAAAATAAAATAATAATATTGTAGATACCACGTCGTTAATGATATCAATATGCTATATAACTTCAGTAAAACCTCCCGTTCCCATTTCTTCTCGTATTTGCATATTTCACTCAAAATCTGTAGTTTCAACAGTTTTTCCCTTGTCGTCGTAACTTTCTTTTCCTCAGTTTTGTCGAAACCATCGATTATTCATTTGACGAACTAAGTTAACTAAAGTCTAATACGCATGAGCGTTACTTCAACAGTCCGTTAGAAAAGGACAAATTTTAACTCGAGTGACCAATACAGTAGCTACCACTGATCATCCGTCTTTGCCCTTGAAGTCAACCACATTCATACTCAAAAAACATCTCACGACATATCATTATCATTTCTCTGCATCATCCAACATGACCCATATTCCCACACACTTAGCTGCCAATATTTACGAAACTCCTAACCCTCAAGTGCTATCACACAATGCCTCCAGTATACGCGTTTATTAAAGGATATTGTTCTATGATCGAGTTTATTGTCTAATGGTTAGTAAGCTCTCCGAGGTTGGTGACGTCATCACTCCTATTCGGACTGTGACCGCATCGCTATCACTGGCGCATATCTATCATAGTGGATATACATAATAGTTTTATGTGTAGGTAGGCCACTACTGTGTGCGATATAAACGAATGTATTGTTTTTTATTTAAATGACAAACAGATTTATGGGAGGAGATTTTTGTTTGTAGGTAATTAACGTATTTAAAAAGATATCGAGTTAGTTATTCGTACGGGCAGCAAAAAGCCGATTGTGTCTTTAGTTTTTGAAAACAATATTTAATAAAAATTGGCTCCGTTTTACCTTTGGCAGGTACGGAACCATAAAAACAGAGCAGATGTAAAATTAAAATAAAACAAACTCTTACTATGACTTACATGAAATGCTTAGCAGTGTATCGAATAATTTTGTGCCAATTTAAATGATTTGTAAAAGCAACAGTGATAAGTTAATCGATTTAAGTTCCTAACCGTACCTAATGGAATCAGTTTAGTACAGCTTTTTCACTCATATTTTCGTTTCCTGAAATCGTCGTTCATACGACGTTTTTATGTTTAGGGAAACACCAGGATAGCACGCAAAATTAAATTTTTCTTACGTTTTCTGGAATTTGTAGGTCAGTGTCAGGTTGTATGTTAAACAAAATATAATTCGCGAGAAATTCATCAATACAACCCTCTAAGTTCATACAACCCTATTGATTAATATTTTGAAATAGTAATTTAAACATGTTGTTAAGATCGCGAATGATATTATGTTCAACATACTTACAACCTGACACTGGTTACTATGATGGCTATTTCAAACATCCTTATATATATAAAAATTACGTGTCACGTTGTTTGTCCGCGATGGACTCCTAAACTACGAAACCAATTGTAAATTTGATTTGCACACCGTGTGCAATTTGATCCAACTTGAAAGATAGCATAGCTTACATCTCAATTTATAGTCGCAATATTAATTTATTGTAAATTATTTGTCTATTATTTGACAGTCACAATTATCAGTTAGCTCCAAACGATTCTAACAAATGGCGATATCTGTTGACTGGATTGATTAAGTATTCAATAGATGGCGCTATGTTAAAAATACAAACGTTCCATATAAGCTATATGAAACGATTTTTTTTTTCATATATTATAAAGAGAAAAGATATGATTGTTTGTTGGTATTGAATAGGCTCCGAAACTACTGAACCGATTTCAAAAATTCTTTCACTGTTGGGAAGCTACACTATCTCCGGGGGACATAGGCTATATTATATTATGCTTTGCTACCCGGCGAAGCCGGGGCGGGTCGCTAGTTAATTTTATACTTTTTGCTTTGCCCTACAGGGTCCGTAATTGTTCCTTAGTTTTATAAGCCCATTGTAAGATCTTGACACATTATGGAATGCAAATAAAGATATGAATATGACTTGCAAATTGCAAAAATCGTAAGAAAATTTGAATTTCAAGGACTACCCTGGTGCTTCCCTCTTAAAGTAAATTAAAATAAATAAATGCAGACGAAGTTTTTCTCAAACGTATCTATGTAGCGTGATATTAAACACTATTCTAAGTCCCGTAAGTGACAAGATAAGTGTCGTATCCAAGTACCTTTTTGTGACAAGAATACATAATTAATGTGACTGATTTTAGGATCCGCAAATTTGAACGAAAAGTGATCCTTTATGTAAAGGTAACAACATTGCATGAGGGGTAACATAACTTTTCAGTCTGAAAAGCTGGGAAAGCTTTTTGTGTGAGCCTGAAGTCAGCATAATCATCTGCCGAGCCTATTCCCATCAATTTTTTTGGTTCGGCTTCCAGTCTAACTGGTTGCAGCTGAATACCAGTATTTTACGTGGACCGACTGCCTATCTGACCTCCACAACCCAGTTACTGGGTAACACGATACCCATTGGTAAGACTAGTTGTCAGACTTTCGGGCTTCCGACTACCCGTAACGACTGTCAAAGATCCACGAAAGACAGCCGGGACCAACGGCTTAACGTGCTTTTCGAAGCACGGAGGAGCTCTGTATGTAAAGATGGTCACCCATCCATGGACTGACAGCGACAAGCATAGCTTAACCAGCACCCTAATTACGTAACACACAATCTATCACAATCTGAATCATTTTGAAGCCTATTGCTAATCCATTGCTTCATATGTTCGAAAAAATTGTCTGCTCAACAACGTAAATAACGCAATGAATGTTGTTGAACTGTCAAAATGAAACCCATTCCTACTGTTAGTGTGTTACGTAATTACCCCGCTGGTCGATCTACCCGTGTGGCTGTTATTACTTAGCCACGAGCCCCTCCTGGAATCACAAGTAACTTTAAATAAAATAGTAGGTATTAGCCACGCGTACATCCGTAGTAACATTTCACTTGCACAGCGGCTTTACTTCTCAATAAAGGCTCCCGCAGACAGGTGCGACGCAACTCTTGTAGAATAATTTCCATGAAGTTTTCATAGAAATTGTTCTACTAGGGCCTTAATTAAAGCCTAAATTAGTGACGTTTATAATCGCAATGCGTATGACTACTGACGTGCTGTTGATCGTTCCCAATTTTTTTTCTACACATCATATATCTATAGCGTGGTCCATATGGTGCGTGGTCACCGAAAATGGTGACCGAATACATTTCATTTTAAGCTATGGTCACTGTGAAGTGCCTGTTGTGCCTAACGTAGAGCGACCTCTGTGAGGACAGATGACGTCACCACTTTAGTAGTCTACGCATAGAGACTGTTTTGTTATCAGCAGTGCATAAATATCAGTACCTACCTACTGGATCATTGTAAGTTGTGCAAAGCCGTAAATTAAATGTTAGGTGGAGCGATGGACGTTTTGCCTAGTGCCTGATGTTCTAGTTGTTTTTTTTTACAGTTTTTGTAGACTTGATGCAACTTTCTGGTTGCATATTATTTACATGCACATCTTCGTCTTCTCTCAAGCCAGCATGAGCAATATGATAAACCTCATTCGTAGTAAAAATATTAGCCATCAGCAGGGTTCACTGCCTCTCTGCTGAATCAGCACGTTATGAACGACAAGAGACAGCCCTAAAAAATCGACCCTCAACCACTTCCTAATAGTGTTTTAGCTTCGAAGAAGTCGTCATCATGCCTAACACTTAAAGACCTCCCTAAGGATATCTGACATCACCAGTCTACCGCACATCGCACACCGACCTCCCTGTTATCACCAGCGCATATCTATCAGTTCCATCACTAAGTTGCCAACAGGCCGTCAGTATTATGCCTAAGTCTTGGCTCCCTCTGTGAGGACAAGCTACTCACGACGACACATCCTGTTATAATTTACAATCTAAGCTGATCGCGCATTTATATGCATTCAGTACAATCTTATAGAGTGGCAGGGAGATCGACGCGCAAATTGAAACCATGAATTCTTCACAACATTCTAGATACTCTAGCGTAGAAATTTTTAGTCGGTTATCAAAAAAAAATCTGCTGTTTCATAGAAAAGTGCAATAACTAGGCGGTCAAAATGTATGGCAGAGCAAATTTTTTTTTAAATAACCGATGAAATATTTCAACGCACGGGGGTTCAGAATCATGTTCTGAATCCATGATAACAGGTTGTGTGCCGATTTTTCTGCCACTATATATATATATATATATTATGGTCTGTTCAAAAAGTATCTAAAGAAGATGTAAACAAATGGATCAGAAAACGTACCTGTGGATGCCAATTTGTATTGCTACTTACAAATTGGTTTTAAGAATTCTTATATTAAATCATCTTAAAGATTTTTTTTTATTTGAAAATTGAGATTAATTTTATAACCTCAAATTTTATCCTTGATTTTTATGTTTTTTTTATCGTCAATCAAAGTTGTTGCAAAGAAGCGATGAGATATTAAGTTGAAACCTTCCAAATTCAGAGGAATATGTTACTTATTCCCTTTACAGCTGCTCTTGATTGCGTAAGAATTTAACCTGCAGTGTTTACACTTTCATCAGATACTTTTGGAGCTGACAGTACTTAGCGTATAGCGTGATTTTACGTCAAGCGTACCTACGCCATCGCCCGCACATTTGAAATGCGCCACTGCAGTTGTGAATGTAGATCATAGGTATTCTATGCTAGCTTTTGACTATAAAGCCTAATGGGTTCCGTTCTCCAAGAGAATACGTATGAGCTCAACGCTGTGATCGAACTATATAATCTTACTGACAGTATCTCGACTTTATTGGAAAGCTTGTGTAGGAGTGATCACTCGATCACTCCTACACAAGCTTTCTAATAAAGTCGAAAAACTGAAAAATAAACAATATTTACTGAGAAAAAAAAATCACAGAAGTCTCTCCAGATTATGCAACGTGCTCACGTTGCGTAACCTGGAGAGACTTCTGTGAATTTTTTTTCTTTCTCACCAACATGCAGTTTTGGTAACATAATGCGGATTGTGTGTTATTTATTGTATTTTGGGTGCAAAATTTGACTTAATTGTATGGTAACATTGGTAGCAACTCACAACTTTTTTCACACTTGACCTGGTTCACAAGTTTTAGGTCTTAACAATATGGATTTCCAAAGCAATATTCGGAACCGAACCGAATTTTATTTTTGATCGTAATCCGTCGATCGATTCATCGGATCGCATCCCATCAATTGCTAAGCATGCCATATATTGCAAGCAGATTGATGATCTTCGATAGCTCGTTCTTCTGTAGTAGCAAACTGATCAATTCAACACAAAGCTTCTTTGCATTGACTACACATAAACCACGCACCCATAGCACTGACCTATCTACTGCCTGATCTATGTTGTTCCCGATCTCCATACAATGGGTGGGGTCGGCGCGGGCGCAGCGCGCATTACTACGGCTGGCTGCGCGCATGCGCACTGGCCGCTGATCGACACCCGCCACGCATTACAACGACGCACATTTTCCACGAACACGTATAAATAAAGTCGTCGGAGAATTGCCGCAATTTACACAGCCTTCTGTGAATCAGCGATAATTATGAGATAAAAACCACGTCTAGAAAGTTTATCGTCTAGGAAACTGACGATGTGAATTATGATAGTGCTCCACTGAAGAGATCTGACAGACTAGCGATAGCAAGTAAGAGCTCACCCAACACAACGCAGTGGAAAAGTATTCAAGTAAACAATTCACAATAAATTATAAACTAAGTCACGACGCAACAGCCTGCGCAGAGAAACCTGTTTCAAAAGAAAAATGAACGAGTGTTTGAACATGCTCGCTCTTTGGGAAAAGCGGTGAATGAATGTTGGACTCCCATCTACAGTGAGCCACTGCGTAGATCACTGTTTATGGGACTTTCTCACGGTCGAGCTAGAAAAATCTGGTATGAGAGTAGAGCCGACACGACAGATTAGGGATTAGGCAATATATTAGCCGCGGTTCACACACGACTAGCTCTATAGAAAACTTGTGGAAAATTGCAATAACGTGCTTTCCTGGTCCAGCAAAACTAGATTTAAATTCAGCCATTTTACGTCTTTAACGAAGATAAGTGTCTGTTTTTCCCGCTTAGCAATATGAAGCTTAATTACTGTTAAATTAGCGACTGGACAAAACGACCTCAGATAGTTAAACATTTTTGAGATAACGAAATTCTCAGAAAAAGACAGTCATGACTTCAAACTAGCTGGTGTTTATTTTCGATGCAATCTACGATAATCAATGTGGAGAACGAATGGTGAGTGGTGACTAACACACGATACGGTGTTGCCATCATTGAACGTTTGATCACTGAACATTAATAGGCTCTTACGCTATAAAATTATGAAAGCACGTTCATGTTTATAATACGTTAATACGATGTTACACGCAAAAGATTTATAGTTATTAAAGAATAGCCGTGACAACAGTCGCCGGGGCAGATGTCTGCTCCACTGAGTTCCAAGAAATTATCGTTGGAACACTAACTGTGTGTTTGTAGAAATGATTAAGTTCTTAGAAGTGTGTTGTTTTCTTTACAGTAATAGCCATATATATCGCATCTGAAAGTAAACAATTGCTAACAATACTTTCGGAGGAAATATTTTTACATCGCCACCCGCGGAGGATATATCTTCACAACTGAAGAGTCGCTTATCGTAAAAACCTATTGATTGAGATGAAAAACTTGTAACGAAGTATTTATGATTTACATTCGAAACTGTTACGATTCCGGAAAGTTACAGCATTGGTTTTGTTGATAATATGATGTGTACCAGATAGCTTAGAAATGGATTGATAGATCAAACTGAAAGTTTAAATTGACGGATTGCATTTTATTGTCGTCCTTTCGGAGAATTTCATTAGTTTGTGAATACTTAAAAAAGAACGTTTTTGATCTAGGAGCAGTATTTGCAAGGTTTAAATTAGTAAAAAACATTTAAACCTATCGCGCTGTTCAAGCTTCATGGATATTGCTGTCACGTCAGCGTCCACGTACTAGAATATCTTCGTTATTAGCATCCATCGATCAACAAACGAACAAAGGATCACTATTGTCTTTACTATCTTGAAATACTTCTTATTTTTCATTGCCAAAAGACTTTCAAGGAAACGCTAAATAAAATAACTATCGATTCCTTAAAGAAACGGAGGATCTGCGACTTGTTTGTTGATCTTTGTATAATATTGATTAGTGATTTCCAAGTCACATTAATTGGAGCACGTATTTGGCGAACTCACTCGGCGGTCTTAACTATGCGGATTGATTGCTTTCACGAAACGGAGGTGTGGAACGAAAGATTAAATTGATTTAGTTCCATTTGCTCTTAGAAGCAGCCAGAAGTTATGTTCTATATTCCATCCTGCCTGGAATTTCTTTAGTGTGACTGCAACACTTAATAAAAGTCACAAGGCTAGTAATATAAGCCATAATTCACGGGAGACTATCTCCGTAAGACGCAGTAACGAGGCGGCCAGATGTGTGCCGCACTTACGAGATATAAAGCGCACATGACGCGCACTTTTATATACTATAACGTCATCTATATATGACAGTCCGAATGTAACGCGGGAGGTCTGGGTACCAGGGTCATATGAAATTGAAGGGATAGTCAGAGTTCCAAGCCGAGGTGTGGGATCTCTACTCTACCGGGAAACCAAATTAACAATGGTGTGTCGAAGTCGGAGTCATATCGATCGAATACTGGAAAATTAAGTTAAGTAGTGGGTGTATCATCATCATATCAGCCAAAACACGTCCACTGCTGGACACAGGCCTCCCCCAAGCATCGCCACTTCCATCGGTTTTGTGCTCCTAGTGGGTGTATGTTATATCTATTCAAAATTATTTTGTAATGCGCTCTTTGGATAGACCTTAATTTAAAACAAATTCTGCCACAAAACGGCTGGCAAACTAAATTCACATTTCTGAATAGATTTGGTCAAACTGCAGCGAGCCAAAATTTCATCCGGACATTTCGTTCGCCTGTTATGTATTTACGTTACCACTAATATGTATAATAGGTCTTTACCTATGAAATTGCCGTTTTGTATGAAAAAATTTAAACGAATTTTTTTCATGAATTTTTTATTTGTATTAATCGAAGTAATCACCCATGCAATCAATGCATCTTTGCCATCGCAGTGGCAGTTTATTGATGCCCTTCTTAAAGAAATCAGCTGGACGGGAGGCAACAAATTCTTCAAAGGCATTTTGTACTGCCTCTCGGGTATTAAATTTTTTTCCCGCCAAGAAGTTATCCAAATTCTGGAAAAAGTAGTAGTCTGTAGGCGCAAGGTCTGGTGAGTAGGGCGGATGACGGAGAGCTTCCAACCCCAGTTCTTGCAACTTGGAGACCGTCTGCTGTGCAGTATGAGGTCGCGCGTTGTCGTGCAGGAGCAGCGGAGACGAGCGATTGACCAATGCTGGTTGGAGATGCGCCAGCTTCTCCATCATTGTGTTCAGTTCTTCACAGTACACATCTGCAGTAATGCTCACCCCGTTTGGTAAGAAGCTGTGATGAATCACACCGGCGCTAGACCACCAAACAGTGACCATCACTTTTCTAGGGGTAAGTTTTCGTTTAGGGCATTGTTTAGGTGCTGAACCAGGATCCAACCAACTTGCTGAGCGCTTACGGTTATCAAACAGAATCCATTTTTCATCGCAGGTAACAATGCGGTTCAAAATTCCTTCATTTGTGTGTCTGTTGAGCAGTGCAAGGCACGTCTCGACGCGTACTTCGCGCTGGCGATCATTGAGTTCGTGGGGCACCCATTTGTCAAGCTTTTTTACCTTGCCAATTTGACGCAAATGGACCAATATTGTTTTGACGCTAACGTCGAAAGCTGCTGCTAATTCAGCCGTAGATTGTGTATCATCAGCTTCCACAATCGCCTTTAATTCGTCATTGTCGACCAAAGTCTTCGGACGACCGCGAGGTTCATTTTTCAGGTCGAAATTTCCAGAACGGAAGCGAGCAAACCAATAACAGGTGGTGCGTTGGTTTGTAGAGTTAGCTCCGTAAACGTCGTTGATGTTGCGTGCCGCTTGTGCCGCGTTGCTGCCACGACGGTACTCATATTCCATAATTACTCGAATTTTTAACGTATCCATGATGACGAAAAAGATTGAAATGCGATGAAAATGTAACACTAATCAATAAAGAAATGACTACTTTTAGAAAAAAAAATCCATGTTTTTAAAATAAAATTAATTTGAAATTAGAATTCATAGCCAAACAAAAATTATTTTGATTTGAAATGGCCAGTACTGCAGAACGGCAATTTCATAGGTAAAGACCTAATATTAGGTATTAAAGTATGCGAAATAACGCTGCAGCTGCCAATGGTGGACGTAAAGCGAATGGACGTTTTTACAGCTCAGCGTTTTAGTGCTCAGTCGGGGCTCTGAAGTTATTTACTGGTGGTTATGTGGTGCAAGACATGGGAGGAGCGACAAGCGGAGCGGGAAGCGGGTTAACGTTAAGCCAATTTAGCTGTGCAAAGATATTGGTATTAGAGTCACTTCTTAGTGCAGTATGACAAGTATTGGGGGATCCCAGTATTGTAGAAACAAAATACAAGATATCTTTTTAGTTATTATTGTAAAATACAATTCGAAACGATAAATTAATATCAACATAATTACTTTCAGACATTAAAGCAACATCTGTAATACAATATCATGAAGTGTTGCGATTCTTAGAAGAGATAGAACTAAATAATTGCAGAACGATTTTACCATTAGAATTTAGCTGGAACTGTAAATCAAGACCAGTCGTTAATGTCAAGAGGTTAATTTGAGCACATTCCAGCGGAGATCACGTAGATTTGGACCGGTTTAAATAAAGTAACCAATCGAATGGGGAACAGGTTTTTTAAGTTTTGAATTTCTTGCGTTTCTAAATGCTTTTTTGACGTCAATCATATTTATGGGAACGTTGAGATATTGTCACATGGAACACTTACAAAGTGTGCCAAAGAATTACGGCTATAACTGAAACGTTTGGGTACGATATAACAACAAATGTTTGAAAAATACTGGTAATGACAGGTAATGACTTCGAATCCAAAGACTTCAAAATCTAATTAGCGCACATGATATCGTCTGCTTTCAAAGAAGACCATTTCATTGCTATTTTTAGTTCAAAATTATTAGTATGGTAAGATTGGATCAAAACCGCGATAAGTTCATAGTCTGTGCCGCGTTTAAAACTAAAAATTGGTGGCTGAGGCCCCGTCGCCCGCATCGGTCGGACCGCACTGTGTTATTACGGGCCGACGCGACGGATTGCCCAACTTTACAACATGTTGTTATTAAGTCATTTTGTTTTGTTCCCCGTCACTGTGCCCAATAGTTCCCTCGCCTACTTCTCAGTTTCTTAGCTTCACTGAGTACCGTTTATTTGTGTTCCCATTTTTAATTAGTTGTATAATTTTATTATAATTATAACTCTTTTCTTCATTTGCATAATTGGAGTTTTTTAAGCATTGAAAAACTACACTAATTTTTGTTGATAGTCTTCATATCCGGTGATGCAAACGCTTTTCGTAAAATGTTTGTTAAGCGCAATTTCACATTTTTTGTAGAATGAAATTTAAAAGTGCTAAGTAACAGGAATTTGTGAAAAATCAACTTTGATTTGGAATTCCCTACCGGACGACAAATATAATGAAATGCTTTCACACTGCCAATTTTGGTGCGGAACTCGGAACACTAAAAAGGCCCGACTTCAGTTTCACAGAGTATTAACAATTTATCACGCTCGAGATTCTTTGTTAGTTCATTTATCTAAAGTGTACGAGTAAATTATATAACACGTTTTGTGTTTGTAAACGTAACGTTGCATTTAGAATTTAGAAGCCGATGGCCGTGTCCGATGAAAGTTGATCAGCTACCTAATTATGCAAGTCTTTTACTGATTATTAATGAATAGACTAAGTTGTACTTATATTATAGAAGTAAGTGCTGATACTTGATTTTATCCATAAGTAGTGTTAAAGTTTGTTTAGTCCGAATGTGGATTGATCTGCTAATTTTTTCATTGTGTAGATAAACTGTCTTATTTATTTTGCTGAAAGTTACGTAATCTTTTTTACTTCTATTAGATAAGTAAGTAATCGTGGGTTCTTAATGTTTAAACAAAAAAATAGAAATTTTTGAATTGTTTGTCAATCTTTTTAATCATAAACTATTTAAGATTTGGCTGTAGACACCAGAATATCATAACTCCCTGGATGCAACTTAAATAATCACACAGCCATTCAACATCGGGCAGGATCCCCGTATTCTTGGAAACGGATATATTTCACGAGTTATCCGAGGAGGCGAGAAGGCGTCTAATAAAAAACCCAGTGGACGTTATGTACGCCATGTTTCCTGCGCGATAAGCCGCTGATGGATCACTTCCTATGGATTAGGGGTGCTCGATACAAGTTACAATGCACACTGATTCCAATTATACTAGCCAGCGGCCTGGCGATGGCGCCTTCTGCTCGCCTAGTACCTCATACAGCAATCAATAAGATTAAAATGGCTTTTGACGTGATTCCAACGTGGGAGTTGTATGATCAAAAATTCAATGGAATATTTTGTATGAAGTATGATTAAAATTACAATTTAATACTCGAACCATGGGATTTGAGAATATATTTTATGAGGTATCATTTCAATTTGCCTTAAGAAATTAATAATAATTTTGTTAAGTATAATAAAATTAACATCATCTGAAGAATTTGTTTGTGTTCGCTGTTCAAAGCAATGGATAAGTACCTACTCCTAGATATTTTTTTAATCAATTAATTTTGTAAATATGAAAAAAAAATCGCGATTAGGTACGTAAGTACATACTAAGTAGGTAAGGATACAATAGGGATGATGACTAATATTAGAAATGTTCGAAAAAATTATATAATTTCAAAGAAGGCATAGTAAAATGAGATAATCGAGAAAATCTGTAATATCGATGGAAATACGGAGAAGCTACACGCTCTAAAAGTTTTTGGAAGGGATTATTCCCGTCCTTGTCGCGCGGTACGGACGATGTATGGCGCTAGTATGAAGTTACACAGTAGTGACGTCACTTCTATATAGTGCCGTCTTTGTCTAGCAGTTATTTAAAAACGTTTATTACTTGGTATTTTTTTAAGCTTTTACACTTTTTATAATATTGTTTGCAATATTTCATAGAGTCTAGAATAAAAAAGAAATGTCATCATCCCTATTACTATTTAATTAAATTCAGTATCTATGATCCAAAACTGCAAAAAAACCTTACGGAATCCTGCCCACACCCGATGTCAATATTTCTATTCTTTATTGACGCAAGTAGGTATTTATCCAAAGTCGTGATAACGCTTTATAAAAAAAAAACATTACTACATTTGTTTACCCTAAAATATGGTGCAACGGACTTGTTCGGTCAAGAGGAACGACTTCCATCCAACGCTGCTTTATCTTCTACTTGCATCAAGCTTTTGCGTTCGAAGCCAGCAATGGAAAATATTGAAGGAGAAGTTCTCGAATTAGCCATCCAAACGTTTGTCGGTGAAATAAAAGAAGGTAAAGACTACGTTATTACGATTATTATTTCGTGGCTTCTCGTTACGCTAGCAGAAATGTCAGTAACATGAGTAAAAACTGATGAAGCAATTAGGGGGACTGTTTGAGTGCAATTTAACGCGTCATTTGCAGAGAAAACGAGGTAGTAGCAGATGCTTGCGACAAACATGTGGACAGCATGAGTTGCAACTCGTATGTACTGAGTATTGAGTTTTTCTGAAAGATATAGAGGTATGATATAGTCTCGTCTGATGGAAATACGTAGACATGGTGTAAAATGGCTTTGAAGACATCGCAAAAGCGACACCGCCAGCAAATTCCACTTCGCAACTTTAGTATAATATTTTCTGAACATTTGGATAAAGAACCACCAATGGATGGATGGATGCAGGATTACGATGGAAATCTAATTATTCCCATGTTTTCCAGGATTCTTCACTATAAATGTAATGTACCTTAAATAATCTTCCATGAAACTACAATATTATACTCAGTATTTGGTCACTGAATTTCGAATTTGATACGGCAAATTCTGAATTTAAGAGCAGAGTAATAAAATATGTTTTTTGAAGTTTTGTTGCTAGAGTAGAAATTGAGTATTAATCCAAGGTAACTATTTTTTGTCTACGATAACCTAGCGCGAAGTTATTTAAGTTATTTCAACCGTCGATGTTAAAACCAACAATGCTTCGCACCTACCAAAAGTTTGTAGTTAAAGTCTCAGTATTGTAGACACATGTTTGTACAGTCGAACCAGCTAAGTTATGCATAACTTAAGAATCTATGACTTTTACCGACAACATCGATATATAACTTAAGCACAGCTATAGCTTTTCACTTCACT
The DNA here is from genome assembly GCA_917490735.1 of Dryobotodes eremita. NCBI lineage: Eukaryota > Metazoa > Arthropoda > Insecta > Lepidoptera > Noctuidae > Dryobotodes > Dryobotodes eremita. The sequence goes on along the minus strand of OU823247.1, from coordinate 2,038,470 downwards.
ATTTCATCTCGATTTTGGAATTTTTTTAAAACAAAATGTTGCTGTTTCTCACGATATTTTAAATAATAGCTTTATTATGCTAAAATATTTTTTTAACATAAAAATATTCCTTTCAATTTTGCAATAACACTCGAGTATCGATGCGATTCTTTTAATTTCCTTTTAGTCCGTAGCGAACGAACGAGTTTATAGTGTTGTCTATTTACTATACGTAGAAGAAATTTTACGATAATATTTTATCGTTAATAAATAGTTTGTGTGGTAATCTTATCTAGAGAATAAAATATGTTACGTTGCGCTTTTTAGTTACTTTAAAAGAAAAAAGACAAAAAAGCGTTCATTTTATAGCAGTTTCAAGAGTTAGGTATATACTTAATTACACGGTACTCTTATTTAAATTTTTGTGGCGAGCAAGTGTCTTCCCAATTTCTCTAATTGCTTTACAAATAACAATATTGAAAATCGTGTAGGTATGATTCGATGTACCTATGAACGTAAACGAAGCAAAAGGAGTGTGTAAGGATCATAGCAGGTGGCATTCTGTAGTTTCTGCCTACCCCTATGGGAAGAAGGCGTGAGTTTATGAATGTATGTGTAATATTTATAAATAAATAGTAAATAAAGGCACCCGGAAAACAGACGTAAGATAATGTTGACGATATTTAAAACCAGATGAATCTTTATCAAAGATTTATAAGTGTAAGTAGGTTCCATTTCCATTCTTCACGATAGAAATTCGAAATTGGGAAATTGGGACGCAAGAAGTTTTTTCTGACATATTTTCTTATTATAATCTTTAACTGCGCTTGTATCTAGGTATTGATCAAGAACAACAGAAATTACTCTTCAAGACGACATCAGACAGCTTAATGTACGCGAGTACCATCAATATTGCGATGTTATACCACGGTTTGAACTCATATTTTTCATCTTTCATGTTTTTGGAATTTTGTCTGGTGCCAACTTAAAACTTACATCAGGGCTCAAAACAGCCCAGAAAACAGTTAGACAAATCATTTAATAAGATACGTAACGTAAACAGAAATCAGTTATCTACAAACGAGGCTCATTTCTGAGAAACATGGAGCTCTCGTGTTTACTGCGAACGCTTGGAAAGTTGCTTTATCATCATTATTATTTACACTAGGCTGCTTATCTGTGCTGCAGGGGGGTGTTAGAGATAGGATTTGGTTACTGACACTTTAATTGGTGAAGTAAGGCACTGGGTAAGATTCCCGCGTTGAACACATCGAGAATTTCTGTCAGGATTTTCTTAGTTATAGGCTTGGTCAGCAATAGCATTAGGTTCAATTTACTTAGGTCCTCTTGCACCACAAATTACAAAAAAAACACACTAAACATATCTAAAAACATCATTGTGTCTCTGTTATCTACAAACGATTGACAGAAACAGAAAAATCTTTTAAATTCGTTTAGCGTTAAACGTATGGTTAATTGATATCATTCGTAATGAGTACTAATGACTGTAAGTAGCCGGCTGACAAAATGTAGGTTCATTGGGTGTTCAATTTTTCTGCTTTCTAAGGCAGAAGGACAGGCTCCTACCTACAAATCAGAATGCATACCAAAACTGTACTTCTTGGTTAACCGATGTGTTTAAGTACAATAGAGCAGACATTTTGGAAACATTGAGACATCGACATACCAGTATATGTCTGGAAAAATATTAAGTTTAAAGTTCTCGTTTGTTATTATTTGTGTAAATGTGTGAAAAGTTAGCTAATATTACACCCTATCATTTTTAAATTGAGGTGATCTGAAACTTTTTATAATTATAGTGAGTAAATCGTAATGTTAGTCTAGACTAGAGTAAATCGCGTGGTATTCATGTAACACTATATTTACTAAAGTATTTCATAGAATTTGCCTGAACCCACCAAATTTCTATGAGCAATATTCCACAAAATTAAGTTACGGCAAAATTTTAGGCAAAATTTAATAGAAATATCTAGCTCCCGCATATTCGGGGAGCGAGGCTGACATCATCCTGTCCCAGGGGCTGAGAGCGCGTGCCGAAACAGCTGATTGCCGACCGACCACCATAAAAAATCGTATAAAACAATCTCCAGCCAAACTTCAACCTTATCCCAAACAGTTCAAACTCTAATGTCCCATGCTGCCACCCACACGACCCTTAATATAAGTGACTCTAGACAACTCTCAACTCTAACATACAGCAGATGGGTCTAAAATCGTTTGCTCACTTTTTTCCCCGTCACGTCACCTCCAGAATAAAATCCGTAGTGCCATAAAATTTGGACTCTAACACCAGAGCACACGGCTAGTTTTTGCTCGTTTGGGATTGTTAACGAGATAAAACAGAATGGATTTTGTGCATTTCACTTGGTTGGAGGCCGGTGCGTGCCTCGAGCGATCAAGTTCTGCTGCATTCGGCTCCGCTGGCTAATAAATGAGAATATTTCGTACGAGAAGATGGATCGTTCGTAATTGTTCAGCTACGGTGTTGCTGGTAAGAAACACATGAGATTTTACGCTACGTGATTCAATAAAACAGCGATGTTTTGATTGCAGTATAAATATGTAGTAGAAATGATTATATAATGAGGTGTGTTATTAATATAAGTAGAGCTATTAATATAAGTAATTATAATGTTCAATTAAGTGGTGTTACTGTATCGAGGTAGGTACACAAGCGTGGTGATGTAGAAGTTGTTCGTAGACCACCGCCAGAGATGATTGTTCGCATCACGCAATGTTTTTTTGTGTATTATAAATTAACTCATTTGGAACTATAAGTGCAACAAAGAATAAAAAAGAATTTAATACAGTTTTTATAATGTTTTCTGGATTTTTATTTAACTAGTTTAATTCTAACTAAATAGGGAATAACGTCAAAGAAATCAGACCTAGTAAAGACCACAGTGTTAGAACTCTATGTATGCCAAAAACAAGACACAATAGATCTGTCTCAAATAATTAAGTGCCTGTTTCCAGCTCTGAAAACGCATAATAACGGCATGAGAGCTCGACAATTCACAAAGACTAGATGACATAAGTGACGATGGTGTACAAAATATAGCTACTATTCCAAGGAGACGAAACATTCAAAGCTTGGAAATTCTAGTCACATTCACTCCAAAGTTGATAGACAACGTAGAATGTGCACGTGTTTTTGATATTAAAATGCTATAAGTTACGAAAACAAAACGCAGCAGTATTATCCATAGAAAAATCGTTGGTCAAACAGTAGTCCGAATAAATACAATTTAATTCCGGGAACTCCTAAGATCGATAACAATCGACTGAATCCCGTCATTTAGTCTAAATTTTTCGCCTGGCATTTATGCAGCCAAACAATTTAAATGATCATAGAGTCGGACCATAAGCTGATTCAATCAATCACACTTAGCCTGTCGCCACAAACACTTCGTACGGCCGGACCTAGTCCATTCCTAACTTTTGCCACAACTACAACCGAATTTTCACTTTAACTCCTTTATTTATAAACGTTGCTTGAAGTTAAGTAGTGATTAGCGTCTGTTTAACCATACATTTTTTATGTTTAAACGCCTCTTAACTTTAAGCAACGTTTATAAATAAACCCCATTATGTTCAGTTATCCTGAACTTTCTGTAGGTATAATTTGTATTTGATGCTGTTAAGTTAACAAAGGATTTTTTTCAGGAACTTTAGCATTCAAATTTTAAAAATATTATATTTCGTAAGTATTATCTGAGACCAACGCGTTCCTCCAGTTAATCCAAAAGATTACCATTCTTTGATCAGCAATCCGCATCCAGTTCGCTAATACTTCCCCGGTTCTTTTGTAATTAACTATCCTGTTACGATCAAATGAAAGTAACTTAGAATAACTGGATCCTACGTGACTGTGCGCAGGGTAGAGTATAAGTGGTGGAAGCTCAAGAAATTGCCTCATTGCTGTAGCATGTAATGCTGCAATTCTCCAAAGTGCTTCGATTTATCTGATCAGATTAGATTGTAAAAGTCATCGGCTTCTTTCTGATCCTGATACAAACGGTAATATTACTTGTTCAATGTGTAATGCTTCTGAATGTCGATAATTATGAACCAAACGGTCCGTAGATTGAATTTGTCGGGACCGAAAAGGGTGTTCGGATCACCCCTGTTACAATCATGTGTTACACAGTTTCACTGCTTACTAAACGTTTTGGCTGGGGGTTTTAGTCTATGGACAGATCTTGAAACACATAACATACTGAATATTCCATAGCTGCTGAAGTAAAATTCCAAACAAAAACAAGGATCAATACTTGGTTTTACCAAAACATATTTAACGAGCTCGATTCTTCTAACACTCATGATTCGTCTGGTTCGTCCTTCTTAGTAACAAGCAGATATTCCCGATAACACGGGGCTCCATCACGTCACGGGTGTGTTGACACGATGAAGAAATCATCAATAAAGCTCCGTGACAAGACTTTCTATACTTCGTTCATTTGCATTTTGCATGCGTAATCAGGAATTTTGTCCAAATACGCTATTGTATTGCAATATACTTTGTTTTCATTATACAGATCTGTCATGCGTCGTACGTCGTAAGCTTGGTTAAAGGAATTTCGAAGAATAGAAGTGCGGTTTGGCTGACAGGCTTTTGATGGGAAAAGCTGCGAGTGCGCAGACCTTCTAGAAATGCGTGGTATATTATAATATCTATCGCGGTATGCGACAGCTTAATTGATTGACGTAAGAACTGAATGTCGTGAGCTTCCTAACTGGTGTCAAGGAAACTTTAACGATGAATCAGCTCGTCTGATTGTTTTTTTTTTTGTTTCTTCTTAGTTCGGTGTGAGAGGATGTCATCCATAATACTTACAAGAAAAGATCAAAAGTAGCAAGTACAGTTTAAATTGACCGAATACGAACTGTCCAATGACTTCTTCACTAAACAAAATTCCAATCAATTATTTCAAAAGTACCAATATTAGCGAGACACAGACAAAACTATAGGAGTCATTAACTTAAAAATCGCGTTCTACCTGAGAGACTGTTTATATTCTTTTGTCTTGACAATATAGACGCCAGCAGCGAATTCCATTCCTTAGAATTTGCATTGCAACTTAGAAAATACGGTCATTGTGTTTGGAGCCCTTTAAAAAGGGCTTCAGGAATGCTGGACTCAATGTTCTGGGAAAAGATTCCTGGGCTACGTTGAAGAAACTTTATGAAATAGGACATCCTACGATATTATGGCTACCTGGTATCTTTAAGTCCTTTGCAAAATGACAGTATGAGATTTGCATACTAAAATATCGCAGCTTGTGTAAGATGCAATTTAATATGACAAAATCTTTTTGATTTATAACAACTGGCGAAGGATTTATGCGTAGCTTACAGTTATTTATGTAGTTAAAAACGTAAATAATAGTATGTGGTTCGAAATTACTCATGCAAACATGCTAAGTAAAGCTTTTAACTATTCGATTACAATCTAACGAACTATTTTGAAATTGTTATTCATACGTTTATTACAATGTTTACCTCATTATAAGTTATTTTCATGTTCTAGATTTTTCTGTTCTGCTCTATCGAAGGCTTATTTTTCACCAAAACTGATGGAAGTATTATTTATTTGGCAAGATCTGTCAGTAATTTCGACATTAATATTAAAGGATCCTAGCCGGAAACGTGTCGATAACATGTCTCTGTAATAAACGCCGGTCCGGAAACATTGAGTCATCATCATTCATATTAAAGCGTTGATGTGAATAAAACTTCATCACTCAATTACTCCGTGTTTTAAAACTATTTGATCTTAGTCTATACTAATATTATAGCAAAAGAGGTAAAATTTGTGAGTTTGTATGTAGGAGTATCTTCGAAACTCCTGATCAGATTCCGAAAATTCTTTCACTATTTAATGGGAAGCTACAGTATTGCCGAGTTTCATAGAATATACTTCATGTTAAAACAAGAAACACGCGGACGAAGTCGCGAGCAGAAGCTAGTTTACTTTAAAAAGTTGGATCAGTAACTTTACCATCTATAAAAGTTACACAGATGTTGCATGAATTTTAGAAACAGTTCATACATGAGGCTTGTCTTTTGAAGCCAAGTGAGGGTTAAAGCAATTTAACGGGCATTCGTGAATCCCATCTCTATAATTTGGTTATGTCTGATACAATAATCCTGTTCGTTATTGGTAAAAAGTAATACTAGTTTCGTAGGCATGAAACTTTACCTGCGTAGTTTATATTCCGTAGGTAGATTATCTAATTGGTTAGTGACATCATCAGGTAAAAGTGGCTTCCACGAGTCCCCAACAGGAAAAACCTATTCTAGTTGTATCCTAAACTGCTATACGCTTCTGGCGACATAACTAGAACAATTGCCAATGATAAAAACAAAAGTACTTTTTAAGCTAGATGCAACCATTTTCTCGCACGAATCGTATGTATGAAAATATTATATATGTGAATATATTTAAGTTTGCGTTACCAAAATAATATTTTCGGATGCTCCATTGGGAGCTACTGTCAATCTGCACTGTACTTTGACGCACACACTAACAAATGTCATAGTCACGAAAGTGTGTGTTTACTCTATTCCTCTTATTAATATAACATCAAGGGGAGAGTGGCTGCCATTCGGACTCTGTTTGCCCCCCTGGGACCCAGTAAAGCGTGGTCGTTATCAACTTTAATAAGACGGCGGAGATGTATTTCGGTTATCTCTTTATTTTTTTGCACATGCTTTTTGTTCTGTACTTTTATGTACTTACTTTGGTTCTAGACTCTTCTTCTTGGTTGCTAGGTTCAGTTACAGTAGGTTTACTCTCAAGTTTAGAATGACTCTGTAGTCGTGTTATCTTTAACATGTATGATTGTAAACGTTTCGACTTCCGTTTTTACACTGTGTCGCAATTTAGTGACTCAACATATATTGTATGGGTTGTGGGAATTGTTTATCAAGGTTCTACATTACGCGATTTTCGGCACAGCTATAACTGGCTTTACATACTTAATATTTACCTACCTCACATCACTTCATCACCGCAAAGTTCTCTTAAGCGATGACTTTGTTAGCTATGCTCTCATTCCAACTTTTACAGTTATAAATCTTTTGACTTGCATATTTCTACTCATGCTCGTTAACATTTGCAACTCTTTACTCCTTAATGGAATTAACAAAAAACAAAGTGTTGAATTCGTAATAGAAGCATCATTTTATAAAACTCTAACAACTTTCTTCTTTTTCTACCATAGAATTCACTGTCAATCTTTTTTCTTGAACATCATGATAGAAATCTGTCTACTTTTTGTGTCCTAACACACCATCGCAATTGTGCAATAAAGCCTAGTGTACAAGAATTCTCGTGAAGCCACGAGCAAAAAGTGCTTCAACTGGTCATTCTCCTTTCTAGCAAACTTGCAAAACACATAAAGCGTAGATAACAAATGGCTACTGTACCGGAACTCCGTTTGAAGCGCTGTATCGCTAGATAACGCGCAAAACCTTATCACGCCAGGAACGCACACGTCTGATTAGCAATATTAGAAGTGTGCTGTACTAATGGAAAATCACAAAAAAGTTATCATTTATTCCAGTTTTTAAGACGAGCACGAGCTCCGATAGCCGAGAACTCAAAGTAAAGTTCAAGATATTTCTTTTGATGAAGGATTACTGCGAAATCTCTAAGTTACACACATCCAGGTGACGTATTTTTCTGTTTTCATCTTCTGAGACTTTATTGGAATGGTAGGTAGGAATTTGGGGTTAAAAGCATTTCTTTGTATTTGTTTTTTGATACAAATACAAATATACCAAATATAAAGTTACCCTTCTACACGAGTCTTCAAGCGTCTGAGGTACTCAAAAAACTCTTTGTAAGACTTGAACTTGATCGCTGCAGCGCTGCAATGAAACATATGGTTAGTGAATTGCAGACTTATACTGCTTTGGATTTATAAATTGAAAATGTTATCTTGTTCACGGGATGTCTTTGTTTCTCTCAGAACGTGTGGTTTCCGATTCAGTTCAATAGCATTCGCAGCCGGGCGTGCACGAGGGGAGCAGACTGGTAGGGAGCGCGCAGTCGGCTTCACCGCCGTGCCTGTATTTAGCGATATGTGTACACGAAGCAAGCTCAATGCTTGCTTCAGTAGACGCTTTTGAATGTAGTGAGAAAATAACTTTTGTTTCCAGCTGTACTTTGAAGACTCGATGTTTAGGCTAACTATCAAGACGTGCTTAAATGTTCGGAGAAGGTCCAAAAATAGTGGTCAAGTGTATTCTGGGCATTAAACTAGAGCAGAACCAGAGAGTTGGTCCAAATTTTTCTGCCATTTGAACTACAGTTTTCTTGATAAATTTTGATCACAGACACAAACTATAAGCTATGAGCGACATTTAAATGTCCTCTTTTGTCAAAATAAATCAATTCTTTTCCGCCTTTAGTTTCATAATCACGATAATATGCATCGAGACCTTTTGTTTGTCTTTTATTCCAAGAACATATCGGGGAAATAAAATTAAAACGTCTTCGTCTCAAGGAACTTTTATTTTTTAAGTATCAGCCCGAGGCAACACTGGTCTGGAGGTTACTGGCTTTTTCTTCTATTTTTTAACTTGTCGCAGTATTAAGAAGTTGTGTGCGAAGTTAAGGATGCAGTACCGGAAATGAAGGAGTATCGATTTAAGTGGAGGAGTCGCCTTGAGTGCCAGCTCTAAATCTTAATGCGAAACGAAGACATGGCGGCAAACATAAAACCAGTTACTTTACTATGAATGAATTAAAATAAGATGAACTTTGTACTTAAAACGGTTCAGGAATTGAGAATATCTAGGATGTTTCCACTCATCGCGCCAAGTAAATCCGGGCCTTTTGATTAATTTACAGCTTTGGATACATTTCGTTCAACTAATGTGCTCAGATCCAAACTTACAATTTCCAAATTCCTATCTTACTATTCAATATCGAAGGCCTATTCTCACTACGCCTTCAAAACAGACCCTCAATAAGTATAGTTAGTCTTCACAACGTCAAATCTTAGCGTTACATCTCGATTATGTAACGTTAATTGAATTGCTGCATGTGGCAACACTGAGTATTGCACCGAAAGGTTGTTAGCTGCACGTGCAATGATTGGTTGTGAGCTGTGAATTCTTCGCGTAGGCACGGCTAAAACATTTACTGGGTTTACGTCCTTAAAAACTTCAGCAGGAAAAATACATGCCTATTGCTCTGTAGTGATTAAAATATCATCATGTAGTTCTAGAATGATGAAATTTTCACGTTTGATATTCCCGCTAATCTCAAATCTCTGCAGTCTATCCAGGATTCATAAATATTACAAGTCATTGCAACTTTTGAGGTATACTTTAGTTTCTTAGCATCAGGAGAATGAACGTCTGTAGGGCCGTTCAAACGTACAAGCAGTAATTAGTTGATTTGTATCGAACAGTAAGGACCAAAGAAAATAGTTCAGGTTAAAAAGGTATACCCAAGAAAGTTTGAAATGAACAGAAGGGACAAATTGTGTGGCTAACTGGATTCAAGCTATTTAAAACCTTTTGAATTTTGAGGAGAGTCTTTCCTGATAAAGAAAAGGGGCAGAGGAAATCTCCACATATTATACGTTTTTACATTAGAAATAGTTTTTATTGTCATTATGATAGTATCATGCCAACCTTCCTGTAGTTTTTTTTTGTATCTACATACACTTTTAAGTAGTAATAATGGATGTATACATAGCTGGTTTCTTTCTACTTAAAGTTTTACGCACATTCATTGATGTTTCTGATGCCATCCAGATATTTTACTCCTGCAGCTTTATATAGAAAAGTTATTTTATCAAGCTGTTATTTTTCAGTTTCTTTAAAACACCTACCTACTCCTTTATTTAAATGTTTGTACGTAATTCAAAGTCTTGAAGCTACACATTTAGCCTCGTCTTTAAGATTGGCGAAGCTTTTCGTATAATCCAGAACTGCTCTCAAAAGTGGTGTTTGTTAACTTAAAAGTTGATGATTCTGACTTCTAGTCGTCAACAGAGGTGTCACACACATAGTCTAATATTAACTGGTTTTACAGTTCCTTTTCTTTTTCTTTGTTTCAATTTAAATGACTCAAGTTTTATTATCAACTTGCGGTTACTGAGCGCTGTTACAAGCCACAGAATTTGATCTTTAGGTGAAAAAAGATCTGACGATACGAATTTATCTGAGAATTATACTGTTTGGAGGTAAATAATTCCGTAGTTTCCTTATCTGTCGCATGTTTTAAAATAGCGGTAAGTTCAACAAAGAGCTTTACTATGCCGGTAGTTCGGCATACGTCCCTGGATACGACCAGTTTGGCCACAAAGTAAGTCTTTATGCTCTCTATTACACAATGTAAGTTAGATCTACTTTGTCCAAATGACGTAACATTTCTATACTTAGTTATTTTACGAGGCGTGCAATCTACGTTTCACTTTTAATTTGTCGCAGCAAATCCGATTATGCCAAGATATTCGGTTTGCTGAAGAAATTATTTTTTTCGAAATTATCGACAATATACATCCCTATCTAAACATACTAGGGTAGCAAACTGATAATGGAAGTGATGGAGTTCATAATTATTCCATTTTGGTATCACCTAAGCTTGTTTTTCCCGGGTCTACCCAGCACGGTTGTCTTTGCTTGCCGGCTTCCAAAAATACCTCCGCTGCGTTGCCTACTGAAGCTGACGTTGGCTATTTTGCGTGCTGGCATGATTCCAGCCCTAGTACCAGGGTTACACACACTGCCATAGACACGTAACATCACCAGTCTTGGTCTTGACGTCACCTTCCAACTCCACAATTATGTCAGGAGTCTAGTCTCTCCGATGAGCTAACTTTTTCATAAGATTTGTATCTTGTTGTTCTACATTTCGTCTTTCTAAATTCGAAAAACATTGTGGGCTGAATGTAGAAACTGCTTCATAACAATGTTCGGAATCTTGCGCAAACTTGCGACTTACTCACGGCGTAAGTTTTGGGTTTGTTTTTTTTACCGAATATCAATTCAACGAAACAGTTAAACAAATAAAAAATGTTTTAAAGCTTTTTTGGGCACCTATGGCCTATTGAGGACCTGTAGAAATGTTTACGGAAACGCAACTAGAGAGTACGCGGGAGCACGATTAGGCCTACACTGGCGGGCACGGCTGTACTCAGCCAGCACCAGGCTCCGCTTATAACTTGAATTTAACACACAAATACGATCAAGTACGAATAAAATCACATCCTTACCTCACTATCAGGGCCCAATCCAGGTCGTCGAAAAAAATCCAATTGATAAAACACGGTTAATACACTGAATTTTGAAAAACAACACACGTGCACCGAGTGCAATGAACTGCTGTTAACTGCAATCGTTCCAACGATTCGTTTTATTTATTTTTTAACTCGAAATTGTTAAAACACAAGATAATCAAATCCACTTTATTATCACTATGAACCACAAAATTTCGACTACTGTGTCGAGTCTGAGAATTTTCGTGAAAATCCTTTAAACCGGAAACAGCTTATTTCATGTTTTTAAAGTATTCTTAAATTCGTAATTTAATACGACACCCCTGTCTCGTCTCACAAAGAAAAAGAAAATCAACTACGCCGAACAGCGAAGTGCTTCCGCATCCCCAAAACAGCTGTTCGGGACTAGTGACGTCCAAAAATCGATAACAACCGGATTATGACAACCGTAATTACACACCACACAACTTTTTCACAACACAGATTACCGGTTTCACTATCCTTCTAATGCATGTATTCAATGCATCAGTTGTTGTAAAAATAAGGTTTAGCGATATTATTTAATTTGCAATATGATTCGTTGAAGGAGATAGATAAATTGAAAGACGAACAAATTTTTAAACGAAAAGTATGTGCTTTTAAAAATCACTTTTTTTTGTTTTGTTTATGATGGTGATTCTTTTGTGAGCACATCTCAGAGCTGCACAGCGCACGCGGTCGCGCTCGGTCGCGGACTGGCGGCGGTGGCGCGGGGCGCGCGGGCAGGGCGGGGGGCGGGGCGCGGGCGGGCCCGAGCCAGCGGAATGCTATTGTAGGCGAACTTGCCCGCCACTTTTTTTCTCAATTCTGGTCAAACAAGTTTTGTATACAACCTGCATTGTAAGGATTCCGCCATTCTTCGTACGAGGCAACGGTCTTTCTAAAACTTTGTGAAGTATAAGGTTTCGCTGAAACTTCAAAATCCAAGAATGTAACAGGATATGCCTACTGCTTTCGTAAAAATGCTGAAACACACACTAAAATGTGTGATTCTTTTAACTACAATTGATTCGATACCAAGAGGTTCTGGAAATAATTTCAATAAGTTCAATTAGTGCAACGGTTTAAATCAATGAATTAGTAAGTAGTTATTATCAGCTTCATTGAGCTGATAACGACTAACCATCCACGTAAGCCTACACAAATTACTAGACTACAAAAAATTTAAAATATTTATTAGACCCGAAACCAGCAAAAACAGAAGTATGATGATCTTATAGATCGTCCATATGTAAAGTCGACGTATATCATCCATATAGAATAGATAGTCCACAAAATATCGAAATGTAAAAGCTTACTCGACATTCTTAAAGTGGAGTGGAGTCGCAAGTGGAGACCAAAGAAGGAAATAGGACTGTTATCAAGATTAATAACACAAATAAAAATCGAATACAATTTATGTTAGAGGCGAGACGACAACCCCTAAAGCCATGTAAGGAAGCACAAGTACAAATAATTTTGACAGTATCGGCATCATAAGTCTGTATTGCTGCTAATTGAACCAAAATCGAGTTGAAGGTATAGAGTTTCCAATTAATTTGTGGTAAGTAACTCATTCACACCCTGCTACAATCAGTAAAGTTATGTTTACCATACAAATATCCCCAACTTGTATTAGCTTTACAAACATCGCAGTCACCACCACGAGAATCAGGCAGGTATTATTTACCACGACCTGAGTAGAATTCCAACATTCAAGGTAAGAAGGGAACTTCTAAACTAAGTATTTGAAGAGCGATAAACGAACTTCAAAGAGGTCGGATAGACTCGGCTCCGAAAGGGACAGCCTAATTGCTTGCTCCCTACGACAAAAAGAGACGGTGCGGTTTATTTTATTTATTGCCATATCAAGTTACGTCGCGGGTTCTGTATCACGGTTGTGTGAAAGAGATGAATATAAATATATTGTTCCCCTTGACCTCGACAGCGGGAGATGCTGTTAATCAGATTTTTTGAAAATTAAACTTTTTTAATTAGTTAACCCGAAACAGGTTTACCGTATGGGAACCTATTAATGAAGTATTGGTTGAAGCTGTAAAGATATATTGTGTAGATCATGACACCTATGAAATTGGGTGTTGTGGAAGTTGCACTTATAAAGAAAATGAAACATCTATAACTATACTTACATATAACAAAATAGTAACAAAGTCAAAACTGTACATTGAATGTTTAAGTAAAAAAGTAATTAATACGAGGTGTGGGAACGAGTCTGTTGTCGATAATATAGATTTTAGAAAGTTTTGTCCGTTTATTTGTTTGTCTGGATGTATGTTCCGGGTTGGCGCAGCAACGGCTGAACGGATTTAAATGAAATTTGGAACACAGATAGTTTATAAACTGGATTAACATATAAGGTACGTTTAATCCCGGTAGAGAGTTCCCGTTTGATATTTTCCAACATCCACGCGGGCGGAGCCGCGGGATAAGTTAGTTCTGAATAAATTAACAATTAGACCAAATGAAATCATAGGCATCGGACTTGGGGTTAAACATATAAAGCGAGATATTCTGAAAAGAAGCTTTGTAGAGGAAACCGGCTAAATTCACATGCAACGCTAAAACCAAGCCAAACTCCATTTGTACGTGATTTGTGGTCCACAAGATAATAAAGATTCACGAGATATACTCAGACTTGGAAAGAGATTGGTTTTTTCCCCACATGATTGAGGAAATAGAATTCTCACAATCATAATCTTAGAATGAGCTGGAAGGATAATCTTTGTGTTTTATATCAATGAATTTACTGGTCTTGAATCTATCATAAATTTTATCTTGTATCCTTGTTGGCAAAGCATTAAAACCGGATAACAGTAATCATAATCACAAATTCACAACAGCTAAATTATATTAGCCAACTCATGTTCGTTTCAAAATTACGTACTACGTTATTTTGCAAAAGCGGCGCTAGTTTGCAAATTGTACAACAAATAGCACATCTGTCAAACTTAATCCTGCTTTACATTTAGCGGAAAATTATTTGCAGGATTTTACGACTTGCGAATTAAAGGTTTTTACTATTGCCTACCTTGTACGATTCCTGTACTTATTTCTAACAATATTTTAATCATAATTTTAAGCTATTCCGGTTAAGATATGGATGATTTTTATCTAATTCTCTAGACCACTAGAAGTAGCTCTACGAGTTTTACTTTTAAGCTCTCTAACAGCGTAATAGTATTTTATATATATACATAAATAAACTCACATGCTATGCCAATAAACACATTTTTCTTTTCTTTTTCTTTCTTTCTTTCTTTCTCACGCCTTCAACACGACCTGCTACGATCCTTATAGTATTTCCTTCTCTACATGATTTGTATGTTGTAAATTTGTATGCCCTTATTGCGTAACTCACTATCAATCACAATCTGAATCATTTTGAAGCCTATTGCTAATCTATTGCTTCATATGTTTGAAAAATTGGTCTGCTCAACAACGTAAATAACGCAATGAATGTTGCTGAATTGTCAAAATGAAAGCCATTTCTACTGTTAGCGTGTTACGCAATTTCCCCGCTGTTCTCTATCGAGTTAAGATTATTATAAGAGCTTCAATTATTTTTGTTATATTTTGTAAATAGGTATGCTTTGGTAGTGTAATTCTAACAGTTCCTATTAGCTACAACTAGTCCTAAAGGTTTTCGTTTCCGTTAAAAACTTGTTTAATTTAACCGTTTCGTTGGTGGTGAAACTGTCGTACCCTCAATGGAAGCCATTATGCGCTTTTATAATTTCTAACCTGACGATATTATCGTGGATGTCCACGGCAAGGACAAGGAAGTAAAATGTATGGAAATTATTTGAAATAAGTGCACGTTACAACGTTATCGTGGACAGAAATTGTGAAGCGTCTTCATATATTTCCATATATTTTACTTCCCCGTGTGATCGTGATGCCGTCGATGTACACGATAATATCGTCGCGTTAGAAATTATAAAAGCCTACATTGGAAGCATTCTGTACAAAACTTCTGGAAAAGCCAGGATGGGGATCGAAGATTGCATGATTTACGATCTTTTCTTGTATAAAAATGTGACAAGTTGATATCTAATGCTAATTTATGTCCGTCTATAGAAGCTTCAACTTAAATATTTTTTATGACATAATAAAACTTAACGGTATTGCTAGCTAGTATTTTTTTTAAATCAGATATAAGAGCTTACAAATCTATAAGTTAAGTTCATAATATTTTTGGTCAGCTTGAAAATACTGTTCCATGTTCTGCCCTCGTAGGTATTAAAGTTCACACAATGGTCCCATGTTCCAGTATTATCAACGTAGCTAAATAGCTGCATGATCCTTTGTCATTAATTAAATTAGCAACGTTATTTGAGGGTAAAGAGCTGAAAACACGATAGCACTGCTACGGATAACCAGTTTTGCCCTTTTATCCATGCTAATATTATAAATTCGAAATGAACTCTGACTGTATGTTACCTTTTTCCGTCTAAACCACTGAATGGATTTCGATAAAATTTGGCAAGGAGATAGATGGCATCCTGAGGAAGGACATATGCTACTTTTTGTCCTGGTAGTACGTTCCTGTGGGATAAATCCCGACATCCACGCGGGCGAAGCCGCGGGCAGAAGCTAGTATAAATAAATACAAGTTTAATTTCGAGTTTTTCCGAACTTGTAACAAAATCCGTAATTGTAGAATCCTCGGGGGTTCTAAAACTACTGATTTTGTCAAGCAATATAAGAATATTACTTAATGTTATGTAAGTTTATTGTAAGTTCTTTTTATAAGTTACAGTGTCCACGACAGCAATCAAGCTGAAGAACTAAGATATTAACCTAGTGTACATACATATGAATAATTTGGTGATGCCCAAGAGTCTTGTCTGGAGTGGTCATTGTACACGAAATGCTGAAGACTATAAAATTAGTCTCTCGAGGTGAGTCAAATAAACATAGAGAAAGAGAGAAATACAGATAAATAAATTCGCAATATAAATGTCATCATCATCTAAAGACAATTCATATATTGCTCTATGGTGAACCATAGAGTCCAGCAAAACAATGGAAACACAAACAGAACATGATCCATGTTGTAATCAAACCTGAGCTTTAATATCAAAACGAGTTTCAGCTTTGCACAATAACAGTAATGAACAAATACTCAAACTGTAATCAAACTGAATCAAAGATAGAAAGGGTCGTTTCATTCAATAAAAATCAAATTGTCACCACCGACGAGTCGTAACTGACACGTAATTCTACAGTTTAATGTCAATTCCAGTTCAAACAACCGGTTATTTAGTTCCAAAGAATAGAATGTCAACAGGTTGTACCGAGAATTCTTACAAAGCGGATGAAAGCTAGACATTATGAGGTACGATTGTACAAATATAAATGATACCTTTTGTTTTGTGAAATAAACACGTGATGTTGAAGTTTTTGGTGTTATGTTTAGTCTGAAACTCGGGATTGTTCGGTTTGTTGTTTTTGAAACGTGAGTTTTTGAACTAGAAAGACCTATTCTGGGCTTTGAATTATAAATGGTTTTGAAGAAACCAGATGGGGGAAGCATTTTTCAGTTGGTTCGATTCCAAATAGATTTGGCACAGAAGACAGACGGAGCTCGCTAAGCCTCGCGAAACCCTCAAATACTTTATCAATTTTGTGATGGATGAGTTACCGTTATTAAATATGAAATGATTTTATCTTTTTTTTTATCCAAGACAGAAATTTTTCCAATCAGTGTGACAATAAAATAATATCGCTTCTGTATTTAACATCCGCGGAATTGTAAGTTTGAAAGAAAAATGGGTGCGAATTCTAAGCTATTTATTTATTAAAGAACACCAACAACATTATACATTCAACATTAGTTTACGAAAGTATTTAGGAAAGGCATAACTGCTAACGTGTACACAAATTATAGGTGTACATAACATTTAAAGAAAAAAGACATTGGACAGAAGTTGCTTATAAACTAAAAGTAACATTTAAACAAAGTTAATTAACTTCAATAAAATAAAATACAACAAAACATGAATGTAACACACATAATTTAAATAAATACATAATTCTACTGTATCAGAAATTATGTGACTAAATGATAACTGTCAAGTATATTTTTTCAAATACCACCTATGGAGTCATGAAATATGTCCGTGTTTGAATTTAAGTTTTTGTTGAGCATACTGTTCTTAATAGAGGACCATCGGCTCCGATATTGGTACGACAGAATGGAGGACAAAATGTGTTAGTTAGGACAGCGCGGGGTCTCTTGCGAGGAACTTTGAGCGGAATCTATGTTAGGAAGTGACTACAATCAGCCTTTCCGTTAACAATTTTGAGCAAAAATGAGAAATTATATATTTTGAAGAAATAAAGTCGCAGGTTTTAGGGGCATCTATGAGAAACAGCACTAGTGCTAAACGCCGAAGAGCGTGTGAATATACGTTGTATACATTCAATGCGTTGAAAGTGAACAGCATAAGACGGGCTCCACGCTTTATATGCGTATTCTATGCTAAGCTATGGCCTAGCCACAAATACCTTAATAAACTAACGACAATAAGAAATTCAGGTACAGAATACGCAGCAACTGACTGTGACTGTGGCAATTTGCCTGATGTTATTTACAGGAATGGAAAGAGATAAGTTTGCACCAACCGACCAACCAAAAGAATATTACAACAATCCTTTTAAAAGCTCCTTATCTCCCAGATCTCATAAAGTTTTTTGTTTCTACCAAAACTGCTGACCAAAAACACCCAGATATCACCAACAAAAACCACAATAGATAATCAGCCGCTCCTAATACACAACTTGCAAGTGACAATCGTGGAAGTGTTCGGGAACGGACTGGGGGTCCGGGGTGACGCACAATGAGTGACGGATTGACGACCATTGTTACCGACAAAGACGAGACAAATCAAAGAATAGCCCCTCAGCGAATTCCCGGTATCCACCGTTACGGGATGGGAATTCCCCCTTCGTAATATATTGTTATAGTTATTTAATTAAGTGCAATGTTGGGATTCTTTGCTATTTGATGGCGAAGCCTGCTGATTATTAAATATTTTCTGTGATGAAGATAAACAATGACCGACGAAAATAATGAATCACCCGGAAGTTCAAATCTGACCCTAATATTTCCTATACATATCCATCAAGTTGCAAATGAAAAAGATGAAACCACATATAAAGTAGAATATTTATATTTCTTTAGACGTTCAGTTGAATGAAATAAGGAAAAAGAAAGACGTCAAGCGAATATTTTATTATTGCCTCGAGCAAATTACGGCAAGTGAAACCAAAATAGAGTACAGTACACATAATAATATAATAGTTTTAATGTAAAGCAATATGTGTGCTTATTTGTAAGCAGCAGTGGAACAATGGGTGTTTGTGATTTCATTACTTTAAATATAAAGCATTCAATGGTTATAACATTGCAAATTTAAGTGCGTTTCCATACATATTTCAAAATTGGTTTATTTATTTTTTTATTTTATTGAAAAGGAACAACAAACAGCTACAATATAAAACATGAAATATGAAATAAACAATATTGTAGCCCACGACGCGGTTCACAGATTAACTATGGGGTAAAAATAATAAAATAATAATCGCTAGGTTTACAAATATACATATATCGTTATTTTTTTTTTCTAGCTTATTAAATATCGCGTTTAAGATACTTATAAATAGTATTTATGAAAGAATTGACAGTATAAAGATAAATATAGAAACAAATATTCAAGAGAGCTCCTTATGTATACATTTTTTGAACTTGTAGGGAGCACGTGCAAAAATATCTATATGTTCGAAAGTCCTATTGTAGGAATCGGTTTAACTTGAATATACAGTCTATATGTACAGAGCCTAGGTGTTGATAACAATTTATACAAATATTCAGTATTACTGCTCCAGTATTTTAACAAACTATAGTAATAAGCATTTAACTCTATCAATATAACAATCAAGTTATTTTAACTTTTGATCAAATCCGAAAAACCGAAAGAATCAGTTTGCAGGAAATTGAACAGCAAACTTTTTCCTCCATTCCGCGGTCCGCGGCATGAATAGTTAATATTACTATAATCACGCCCATCATTTGTTTGCACGGGGAAGTGTTTTCATCAGAACTTAACAAATTACGGTGTCGACGTTTCTCACACCAAATCAAAATAGATCATAACCTAGCCTAACTTGTAGTGCGATGTGCCACTTATCTAATGTTTTTTTTGGTTTAAGAATTTCGGAGCGGCTCTGTTTTGGGTTTGTTGCTAGTAGGTAGTTAGGTACCATAACACCGCGTGCCACCAACGAATTATTTGATATTTAGTTCATTATTTTTATTTTACCAATTAAGGAAATCGAAGTTTTGGATACTTATATATTTTTGATTAAAATTGGAACCAATTATAATTAGCGAACTAAACTTTCACCCGTTTCGCGGATTTACTTGATTTTGATCATGTACACACAGCACAGCAACAGTATTTAATGTGTACAGGTACTGAAACAAATAGATAGAATTTCACCTTCAAACAAGAACAAGCTTCGACAAAAATGTAAATGAATATGTGAAATATCTGCAAAAGCATGCATCGTTCACGGCCGCATTTATCGATAACAATAAAAACCAAAACACGAAAGTGTCACTTACTAATGAAAAATCGGTAATTTACGGTAATTAAGCTTTTAGTGCTTCACTATTGCAAGTAAAACCTGTCGGCGGCGCGCGGCGGGAGAGGAATCGATTCCCGGCGCGGAGCCGCGGCGACGTTGCCGCTCTGTCGCGCGTGTTTTGTTTGGGTTGTATGCAGCGGCAACAGGCCGCGCGCGCTGCTCTCTCCCCCCGCGCCCCGCCAAACGTCATCGTTATAAAAAGTTTCAAACCTAACTTACTGCAAGGCAACCCCAACTATCGCAAGTTTTTTTGCTCGCTTTGCTATACACAAACTATTCAGACAATAGCATAGTTTCGCTAACTTTAACTTGAGCTATTTCCACGTGTTTCGTGACTAGTATTTAGACGAGGGGCGGTGTTCCGTCGTGCTCTCTGCGTCTAGTTCGACCAACTTGCATCGTGCATACATCCCATGACCGTGACCTATTTATTTCACCCTGTCAATGGCGAGACATTGATTAACTTGTGCCCGTTTAACTTACATATCAATGGTTTGTTAGAAATCTCCAAACCAGCTGTTATAAAAAGATTTTGGAGATAAATTTGCTAGTCCACAATGTGTGTTTTCCACACATACATCACACATAAAAAAAAAACACGTGTGGCACTCGGGGACTGCCGCGGTAAAGCTATTGCATAGCATTTTTTATCAACTTATGCAATTATAATTATTTATTTATTTTTTATTTATGCAGTATTTTTTTTTCTTTGATATTAATTCAAGTACAGTCGTACCATATACATACACGTTAAGCGAACGCTCGGCTGAGCTACATGGTAGGCGGAGTGGGGGGTGTTAGGTTTTATTTTCGTTACGGAATTTCTTGATTCGGTCGCCGCGCTCAAAGCCCGCGATGAAAGCTATGCAATAGCTTAAAAATTGTGTTCACTAGCAAAAGCGGATATAATATTTCTGCTTTTCAGTTTTACACTTCTGTTTTTATATTAGTGGCGTTGATTGTTGGGTTACGGGCTGCCAGCAATCTGATATAGCGCTTCTGAGCAGCAGTCAGAACAGTTGGACGACCACTGCGGGGTCGGTCAGCTAAATTATCCATGCCGTGGTACTCGTACCTCTGCAACGTGGCCACGACATAGGATTGGGATACAACAACTCTGCGTGCTATTTCTCTAGTGGAACATCCTTCTTCCCTCAAAGTTACAATGCCTGCTCGTAAAACTTCTGATAATCCTCTTGGCATTTTATCAATAACAACTTTCCTTGAAAAAATATTATAAATCCGTTAAAATTGACTAAGTCAGATTTCTGAATGAGCGTAAGCTTGGATTGAATTTCTTTTTATATGGAAAAACAATTGAATTTGAGAAATTATAATACTCGTATAGTCTACCGTAACAAAAAAGATTTCGATTTTTCAAACTGATTGCAAACTTTTTTTGATGTGTGGTGTATCAATGTAGAGAGGCGGGATAAACTGCTTGCTGAAGTCCAGAACTTAGAAAAGCTCATGTTATCGAATACATTCAGGTCAAAACCCGCGGTTTCAGAAGGGATTTACTTATCTATCTACTTAGTTTACGCAGGACGAAGTCGGTTAGCGTCCGAGCTTTGTATGAAGGAGCTCGCCCGGGGAACTACTACTTACCCTACTCTTTCTTTCTGCCGCCAAACAGTGTTGTTTTGACTTGAAGGACATGTTGGTGTCGGCGGACTCGATAGAGTTACAGGCACGTGAGACCCTTCAGCTTTGTCCCTAGGCATAACGCTGTGATGCCTCTGGTACTGGCAATGTCCATAAGTGGTGGTGATCACTTATCAATGGGTCGACCGTTTGTTCGTCATCCAGTAACCCGAACGAAAACGTTCTTCTTATTTATTTATTTCTTCATTAAGGGGGAAGCGCCATGTTGCCCGCGAGATTAACAATTTCTTACTTTTTTTGCAATTTGCAGGTCAGTGTCAGGTTGTATGTTGAACAAAATATTATTCACGACCGTGCCCAGTATGTATTTACAAAATTATAATCATTAATACCACCCTCTAAGTTCTAATTAGAATTAATAATTATCGTAAGAAAATTTGAATTTCGCGGGCATCCTGGCACTTCCCCCTGAAACAATTTATTGTATAAGTACCACTACAACGAAAAGGACGAACTAGCGTTAGTGCCTGTGTGTGTTGTAGTACTCTTTTCTTGGACTAACATCAATCTAAGATCATATAAATACTACAGAATAAGTAGGTAAATGATGAATGATTTTATTTCTGTAAGTAGGTTTGAACAAACACTTTTACACGTCAATCATATTTAAAAAACTAGATGAGGTCGGCGGTTCCTATCTGACTACTCTGAGAAAAAAGGCCGAAACAAACTTAGAGGTCACAGTCTCTTTTAAAGTCCAGACATAATCTTGGTCAGATCATGTGAAGACCATGTAGATTTGTGTCTGAAATGGTCTTTTGAGGAAAAACCACACAGATTGAGTGGACCTGTCCAATCAGTGCACGCATTTGTCAGTAATCGTGCAGCTCAACTCGGAACTTAAGGAGCTCAACGATTCGACGAATACGGTATTCCAGTTCACAAAATCAAAACTCTATGAGCTGATGTGTTCCACATTCCCTTGTTCTGATGACTCTGGTCACCTTTAACTCTTATGGATTCGATCCTTGATTAAGCATCGGAATCCTAAAAATTTGAAAGTGTTTTCGTAGTAACAACTGCATCATCACCATCTCCCTGCTTGTACCACGCTGCTTGTTTGGGGTCGGCGCAACACAATTTTTCCTTCCCATTCTCCCCTGCCAGCAGTCATACTATCATTCGTTCCTTTTTCTTTCATAATAATATAATCCCTGTCACAATATATCCATTTCATCTTTCGTGTTCCTCTACCTTTCCATCCATCAACATTCATATTCATATCACTCTTTTAGTTTCATGCGTTTCATCCTTCCTCATTACTGGCCCATGCTTTGACAAACGTATCCCTTACAACTTACTCTTTCAAAGTCCCTCTAATATACCTACTACTCATTTCTTACTTCATCCAGTCTTGTCGCTCCACAAATACATCTGAAAATTCTCATCTCCGCTAGATGCAATCTTCTACGTAGTAACACCTTTGTATTTAAAAATAAAACTACAGTTTACAACAAAGTATTTTTTTTAATACCAGCTCACATTTTATGAAGTAACAAAATAATGAGCCCTCATTTAACTAATTAGGTCTGTATTAATTATATTCTTATAAAGTTAACCTACAGTGGCGTTTAGAACAATTCCGTACAAACCTATTCTTAACTCTAACTTGAATCACTTATATTCAAGCTAAGGTTCCCTTAGAGTGCGGTGGCCGGCATATAAAGGCTTCCACACAATAGGCATAACGGACAGTCCTCTATGCAGGGCTTGCGTGGAGGCTGAGGAAACCGTCGCGCATCTGCTCAGGCGCACCCAGTTTAGGACAGAAACCCTCGGGGTACCCAGATCTTACACAGATGTTTTCAACAGACCAGCAGATAATCAACTTCAGGATCCCGGTGGGCTGGTTGGAATAACCACCGGCGGCCGCCATGGCCCACGCACAATGGTCCAAATGAAGGAAGGTGCGGAAACCAAACCCTCTAGCGTAGATAACATAGGATAGGCCCACTTGCACCACAAAGCACTAAATGTGTTTAGCGCAAAACATATTTTAAACATAATTCTGTCCCTGTTATCTTCAAACGATTATTCAGAATGATGTTTTAAATTCGTTTAGCGCTAAGTACACGTATCAGTGATATGTGATGCACGCGGGCTTAAATTAGTTAGCCATAACGTTTGTTAACGAGTATCTGTGACCATCACATTCTTTTTTTTAAATATTACACTAACAGAAAACAAAGCCAATTGGATTAAGAGTATAACCTCTTCTAAATATAACAAGTCTTAACATAGTAGGTACCTTTTGGTAACATAGCAACTAAATATTATTAACCATGACCTACCAATGACAATTACGTGGGTCTAACTAAATGCTATACATAATACAAAAATCCGCTAATGCAGCGTGCTTACTTAAATAGAGAAGTTGTTGAGAAGTGCTCATCAAGCATCAAGCTTTGTGCATCCAGTTTTGCAAGATTTTTTTAAGATTAACCAATATATACAATTTTTTTTTGAAGACGTCGTTAGAATTACTTCATCCTTTTACCAAATACGTTTGTATTGGGTTCCAATATAACCGTATGCAGCTCAATACCAGTATTTTACATGGAGCGACGGCTTATCGGACGTTCACAATCCAGTTACCGAGTAATACGATATCCCTTGGTAAGACTGGTTGTCAGACTTTCGGGCTTCTGACTACCCGTGACGACTGTCAAAGATCTTCAAATGACAGCCGAGACTAACGGCTTAGCGTGCTTTCCGAGGCGCGGAGGGGACTTGGGATGTAATGGATGGTCGGTACAAATACCTCTCAGTAAATAATTAGGATAAGAAACTATTTGCGACGAGCTTGTCTCGAACTAAAAGGCAGTGAACAGTACCTACAGGACAACACACAAAAGAAAAGAGAAAACATTAAACCGTATCACCAGCAATGCTAATAAAGTACCTGACTATTGTTAGATAGTTCATACTTTAATGGCATGCGGGGACGGAAGGGTCAGGTTTTTCTTGATATAAGGTACAAACAGTAACTTATCATATTAATATTTTGTATAAAAGTTCCGAATTTCGGAAACAACTTGCGTAGGTTACCAGCAGCGAAGGGTGAAAGTTTTCAGAAGAGAAGCCGGATAAAAAAGAGTAAAAAGTTTTAGAAGTTTACAATAGCCAGTTTTAGAACAAGAAATAGCAGAGAAAACTTTCATTCTTCGCCACAGGTAAAGCTTTGAAAACTTAGTTTTTAACTTGCTCATAAAGTAGCGAAACTTCTCTTTAATTTAACGTCAGTACCGGGAAGTGTTTTGTTTTCTTTCAGTACAATGACGGCATTTTACAATCACAAACATAGTCAGTCTTCATTACGGAAATTCTTTTCACCCTTTAGTTCACATTTTCACATAGTCTGTCTTAAAGTAATTATTCAATATTCTTTGATAAAGTAAGGTAGCATTGCGCATATCTTACGCCCGGTTTCTTAAATCTTTAGGCTTAGGCTTTTTTTTGTGTCATCTAGTTATATTAGATACTAGGGCCCCATAACTAACACGCAGTCAAATCTCATGTCAAAAACGACAGCAAATCAAATCACTTCACATGATATTTTACAATATATCAATTCTACCAGGCTTTCAGAAACCGGGAGTAATGTTTTAATCACTTTTCAACTGACACCAACTGACATAACTGACGGAGATAGCGGAGTGAAAACTGTGTTAATTATATTAGTGTCGTGGACAATCTCAGTACCACGGATTTTCATATAGCCATAATTATAAACACACTTGGCAGAAGGATAGTTGTTGTTAATAACATACATAATGAACGCTGCTATCCTTCATTGATAGCCTTCAACATCCTTTACAGTTGGGGAGAAAATGTATTCGAGGGTTCACGGGCTATTTCTATTAAGCGACAGTTTTGGAATTTTACAGGAGCGCATTTCAAAGTTTCATTTTTCGGAAAAAAAAAACCATTATAAAAAAGTATCAATATTTTTACGAAAACGTGGCCTCTGTTGTTTTTCTTTATAAAATCCGCACAATTTAAACTAATTATTTTTTTTTAAGCTGTTATTACTAGAAATAAATGTCGCTTACATATACAAAATTGCCTCAACTCACCTTTGTTTAGAAACAGGCTAAATGATTCAAGCGTCATAAACTGTAAATTATAGATTCAGGAAAAAGGACTTAAGCGACTCTCGGTGTTGTTTTAGTGTAATGCTAAATGTATCAACAACCATTGCGATAGTAAAATAGAATCAAGCTATTCAGTTTAAGCACCTGAAGTATCATAAAGTAGTTGCAAATCAAAATGATTTATGTAGCACTTGACACTGAAAGTGAATGGTTTGAAATTACAGTTTATTTGAATGGTTTAAGCGACATTGAATTGAACACCTGGTAAGAATTTCAGGTGCAGCTAAATGTTTTAAGCGAGATCAAGTATGGATTTCAGATGCAGACAAAACGATTCAAACGCCCTATGTGACAAAATTTATGTCTGTGAGAAGTTCACCTTTTCTAAAATTGTATAAAATTTGTGTCGCATCTATCAAATCAGATTCAAGCTAGACCTAAAATTATTGATGTTTTAAGCGGCCAAAAAGTACTCAGATCGCCACGAAACTGAACTCAAACATCGCAGAAAAAGCTGCCATTTCCGAAAATGTATGTAACTGAATATCGGCCAGGATGTCGCTTAATACAAAAAGCCTGTGAACCCTCGAATACAATTTTTTTAGATCCCCACCATGACGTCATGTAGAATCTCCTATCATTATCCCTTTGATATTTTTTTTCACATTTTCACTCACTCCACTGCACTTCTCGATGTCAGTCTAATTATAAGAAAGTTAACTTTTTTTCATATTGAACTGGCTAGCTGACGCCTGTGCCGCAATCTCGTTCAGCAACATATCCTGCATTTTACTCCTCACGACCAGCTTCCTGATCGGGTCCAGTTGTTTGAAATACGGCGCCAAAGACTTCAGGAACATCACGTCATAATCACCGTCTGAGGACAGTTTCGCAATCTTGTCTGGTATGGGGTCTTCTTCATAACCGTCCTCGAGGTACACCTCTACTTCGTTGTTCTCTTCCTCTGGTTCTTGCACTCCCACTTCGTATTCAAATTCGTCATCATCTTCTATTTCTTCTTTCGCTTCAACACTGTGTTCGCCATTCCCGTTAGTATTATGAACATTGCTGTTACGCTTGGTGGTATAGTCAGGCGTGTTTATAAACTTCATTATCTCAAAATGGCGCCATTTCCCCGTGTATTGCTCGTCGGATCCGAACTTCTTGATTTCTCTCTTGAAAAGATCGCGAAGGTTCTTCCATTTTACCCGTAGACGTTCTTCTGTGAAGGAGATATAATACTTTGAAACATTTCTACCTAATGTATATATTCATTCATTTAAATATAGTAAATGAACATAAATATTAAAAGTGACTTGGATTTTTTGTTGATAACACTGGATTGTAGATGTAGTTATATATATTTTTTTTAATATTGCATAGTTTTAATAGGTAAATGAAAAGCTTGGGTTCGCAAAGTAGTAAGTAAACTTTTCATGCGTTTCCCACATATCTACCTAAGAAGGTATAGCGGAGAATCTAGTGCATCAGTCCGGCGGCGGCGTGTCATCTTTAATAGGATTTCTATCATATAAATACTATGCCGGAAATTTTTATTTGGTAATAGTAAATGACGTGTCAGTCATGACGTGCAGCTATCGACTATCTCTGTTTTGTGCTCGTGATTATAAATCTATTTTGTTTGTTTTTATTTTACATTGTTACCAGAGCATTTATTTTTATTTTTTATCTTTTTTGTATGCACTTGTTTCTGTGACAAATAAACCTAGTTTTCTTTCTTTCTAAAATGACCGACCGTGGTGCATCGCACTTATATACCATACCAGTACTGGAAAACACGTATAATTTCAGCTGGCACGCATGCTTCCTTGACCTTTTCCCATATGTCATAGGAGACGAGGTCGAAAGCTTTCGAGAGGTCAAAATTTACTTAGTTTGAATTCCCGCGCATTATTTGAGAAAAGTACTATACAAGCGTTAGCCGCAGCCAGGCATTGATGGACTCACATATGTTTGTGTCAGTGAGCGTTAATTTTGGAACTTAACAGCCGAGCCAGCGGATTATGAGAACCAGCAGGGTAATTTCGTAACATACTAACAGTAGGAATGGCTATCACTTTGACAGTTCAACAACATTCATTGCGTTATTTACGTTGTTGAGCTGACAAATTCTTCGAACATATGAAGCAATGAATTAGCAATAAGCTTCAAAATGATTCCGATTGTGATTGATAGTGTGTTACGTAATTAGGGTGCAGGAATGCATGATACGACAAGAGAACATTAATAAATAAACGCACTGCTACGGCTGCAGTAGGTAGGTATCTATCTACGTTGTGTGTGTCAAATGATTTTATTTAGGTTATTTACAAGTAACAATAATATACCTACTACAATAAAAACTAAAATAAACAGAATCATACGTTTTTACCAACTTGGCACTAATTTCTATTACTTAATATTATAATAAAATACATGACTAAGTATGTCCACTAAAGATACCTACCTAGTCATGTATTTTTTGTACTGCTGCAATGCTAACAAATAAATTAAAAAAATCCTTCACACACACATACACACACAAACAAGTAGTAGTAACTTAGCACAGCTTTCGAGACTACTACCGCCATCTATATTCCCACGGTGACACTAAGCAGTACGGTCGGACCACGTGATACGCAAACCATGTCGTACTAACCTGGTAGTTGCATCAATTCCGCTATCTCCGTCCAAGCTTTGGACATTTGATACCTGTCGTTGTATTTATCATGGTTCGGATTCCACAAACACTCTCTGATTCTCACTTCTTTTACAAGTTTCCGCAAAGAATGATCAGATATCACCATTTTCTGAGGCATGTTGACAAAACTTTTTGAAATAAAATCGCGTCGCGTCACAACGGTCTGGTCCGCGCGGCTAGGGTACGCCGCGGCAACTGGCGTCTCGCGGCCGGCGCGGGGCGAGCGACACGAACGATCAATGTATGGTAAGGCTGGGTGCAAACGTAGCGTTTGCGCGGCTGTCTGAAAATTATAATCTGTTGATGGATCATACTTTATTAATTTTTTATTTATACAAATATGTTTTTTTTTGTATTTGTTTTTTTATTAAGTCTATCGAACATTGTTCTTGAATTTAATAGCAATATAATATAATAGCAGGTAATGTTGAGATGATGAAACCCACTTCGATTTACTTTTATTTACAAGTATGAATATACTTAAAATTTTATATAATTTTATAACTTGTTGGATGTTTACAATACTTAAATAAGTAACGGCAAACTATGACAATAACTTTCCCGCCAGTGAATGAAATTATTATGATCCCTTTTCAAACCGGTGCTAATCATTTCATTATGTCTATTGTCTATGTATATATGTATAGCTCTCGTTCTCGAGTTATCACCCTGAAAACATTAGCTTTATGTTTGACAGGTTAAAGTATAACTCCTTAATACTACCTACCAAGTGCAGTCGTTCAATATTGTGTCTCGTAAATATACCAGCTCACATTTCGATTATGTATATTCCGCTGTTTAAATACCTACTTCCACAACAAGAATGTACTTAATTAAGTACTAATAAATTTATACATATTACTTTAAAAAAAAGAAACGCAGAAATCACTAGATCACTCCAAAGAATTCCATAAAACCCAATTTGATACGACCGATACACATG
Source organism: Dryobotodes eremita (assembly GCA_917490735.1). Taxonomy (NCBI): domain Eukaryota; kingdom Metazoa; phylum Arthropoda; class Insecta; order Lepidoptera; family Noctuidae; genus Dryobotodes; species Dryobotodes eremita. The sequence continues at coordinate 2,009,136 of OU823247.1, read as the reverse complement.
AATGAAACGGCTAAATAAACGATATTTTGGATAAACGGTTAATTAGCCGCTCGTGTGTAGTGGGACTGTGGCGCGTCGAATCGTCGAGCGAAGCGCGCGATCACGCGACGCGACGTTGCCGCGCTGTGCCGGAATAATCGCGGTATATCGCAACGCGGGGCGACTACGTGTAGGTAGCACCGTAGCATAGGCAATCTACCTACTAATCATTTACCGAACTACATAATACGCAAAATATTAATAATGAATCATTAGGATTAGGTAGGTATGTATAGTGTAAATAGAAAAACAAGCATTTATTTTGTTAAAAATGCAAAATACTATGTAACGTACTCTGTGTTAGTGAAAAATAGCTGTTGTTCCTTCTTTTACCTGAGTGGATTAGATACGGTCTATTCCTACAAACAGAAAACCTACTTAGATACAAGTATTTTGTACAGAATTTGGGATACAAATTATTTTAATATTGACAGACGGCTCATGGTTATGATTATTACAAAATTAAAGCTCCTCTCTTGGCATTGGCATCTACCAAAACATTTAAACAATAGCTTTGTTGAACTCGTTTGTAAAACTGACCTCTAGCGGCAACAGAAGAATCCAACATGTTCATACAGCTTATTACAAGTTCAAGAATGCGTGCAGTTACAGCGCCATCTAGTATACATGTAATACATCATGACTAAAAACAGTACTAATAGTTACAAGACTTGGCCGTTAGAGGTCATATCGGTAAACTATTTTAGAATGAATTGCATGGTTACTGTCAGCATGCATCATTCCACTTCTGTTCAAAGGCCTCCCCACGACTTCCAGCTGTTTCGGTTCTCTGGCAATTGGGACTCGAGGTGGCCCTGCACAAGTCCGAGGCCATATGTTTTCATGGTCTTCGAAACGCGCCACCGTCGGGTTCCCAAATAACGATAGGAGGGGTTCACATCGCTGCCGAGTAGACGATGAAGTACCTTCGTAAACTTCGTGGAGCATTTCCGACGTTTGGCTCCCAGACTGGAGCGGGCCGGGGTTGCCTTGAAGTGGCTCCTGCCTAATCTAGGGAGTCCAAACGCCTCCTGCCGGAGGCTTTACGCGGGGTCGCACGGTCCAAGGCCCTTTGCGGGGTATCGGTGTGGGTGCGGTCATTGAGGCGCCGACCAGCCCACCGGTTGAACGCGTCTGAAAGGGTCATGGCCATTCGGCTGGTCCGGGGATACCGCACGGTCTCCGGTGAAACGGCGAGCCTCCTTGCCGAATTGTCTCCATGGGATCTGGAAGCAAGAGTCCTCGCGCACATATGGGAGTAGCGCGAGGAGGCAAAACGCCGGGCCGTAACCCCGCTACCGCGACATATCGCAGCACAGCGGACTGAGCTCCAGCGGGATCTCATGGTGACATGGAGAGTGCGACTGTTGCAACCCAGTGCTGGGCACGCCACAATTGCGGCGGTAAGTCCTCTATCCGAGGAGTACAACGAGAGGCGCCACGGCGTCCTCACCTTCCGCCTGACGCAGGTCCTCACCGGACATGTTTGCATGTTTGTTTCGGGAGGTTCCTGTTCCGGATAAGTCGGGAGGAAACGTCCGGGTGTTACCATTGTGTGGATCGCCCGGAGGACACGGTGGAGCATACGGTGGAGATCTGCCCGGCTTGGGCGGAGCACCGCCGTGTCCTCGCGGAGGCGATCGGCGGCGGCGATCCCTCGCGTCCGGCTCTTGTCCAGGCCATGGTACGGAGCGAGAGGGTATGGGAAGCCGTCACCTCCTTCTGCGAAACAGTAATGCTCGCGAAGGAGGGGGCCCAGCGTGTGTGGGAGAGGCAATCGTTGCGCCCTGACGCCCCTAGTCGCCGCAGGAGAAGCCTTGGACGTCGGGAGTCCATAGCCGATTCCCGGCCACCGTAGGCGCGAGCTTGCGGACGACGAACAATGGGTAGCTCGCCGTTCGGTAAGGACCCAGGCCCGTGTCGATGGCGCGTTGTGTTCCACGCGCGCCTCAAAGAGATGTCAGAACACATTGACGGGGTCCGCTAGGAACGGTGCCTGCCAGGGTCGTGGGTTTGTCCGAAAGGGTTACCGTAGCTCTGGCACACAGCATCTGAAGGAACATGGGTGGGTTTTAGTCAGTAAAAGTCTGACATGGCCTGCCGCTCCGCCCGGAGCGGGAGAATTTATTTGATGAAGTCCCACCCACAAAAAAAGAAGCTGTTTCGGTCCAGGGCTCATCATCATCCTCATACCCTTATCACAATGCTAATGTGGACAATTATAATATGTTTATTTTGTCCAACTCGTCCTAGAAATCAACACACTCAATAAATTGGCTTAGAGAAGTGTAATTATGTATCTAGTCTGCTAAAGTTGTATTTTGTCTGGGTCACACTAATTATGCTAAGATTGAGTAGAAATACGTTAGTACTCGTAGGTATGCTAGGTGCCTCGTAATCTGCCAAGAAGTTCTAATAATTAGGAGGCTTTTCTGCATGCCAAGATGTCACAGCAACTTAAGGCTGTCTAGATTTCTAGAATGTATATAAATACTTTAGAGTTAAACCGCGCAGATGGCTAATAGAAAATAATTTTTTATACATTAAGTACTTACAAGAATTTATGCAAAATAGAGAAACGAATATATTTCAAGATAAATATAATAGGTATCTACTTAAATAAAATTTGTTATGTTAGGGTTGTTTTGTAATTTATATATGAACATATTTATTAGTTTGTAGCGTGTGTCTGTAATTTTTATTATAAAACTAACTTCTGCCCACGACTTCGTTCGCGTGGAAGTCGTAAGACCCCACAATATACTAAAATAACATCACAATTGTATAAAACTTCCCTCTATACTACGTTTGTAGTTTTGGTCTCAGCAGCCAAAATATGAAGAGAGTCAGGACTGATGACGCGGGAGCAAACGATACAGTTGTCCGTGTGAGAAGCAGCTCGTCCTGAGGTCGACACCCGCAGCCTTCAGTAGAAGTAGTAGTAGCAATTTCCCATTGCGAAGTTTTTCGTTTTAATGAATTAATGAACGCCTGCGTTCCTGCCTAAAGGCACAACACTGATACACAGACTGATGCAATCTTACAGATTATTCCTGACGAACAGCTATCACTAAAATAATGTAGCAGTAGATTGTAAACACACGTGATTTATTTTTACTTTAACCAAAGATGTCAGAAGACGTCTAAACTTTATGTTTTTCTGTGTACGTTCTACTAACTATTATATTATTATAATAGTAGGTACTAGCTTCTGTCCGCGGCTTCGTCCGCATGGATGTCGGACGGGAACATGCTACCGGGACAAAAACTATCCTACGTTCAAACCCAGGTCATGGCCTATCCGTATACCTATCATCCATATCCATTCAGCCGTTAAAGAGTGAAAAGGTAACAGACAAACAGACAGATAGTAAATGCGAATAATATTTTTTAGGGTTCTGTACCCAAAGGGTGCTAGCAGGACCCTATTACTAAATAAGCCTCCGCTGTCCGTTGGTCCGTCTGTCTGTCAGCGGGCTATATCTAATGAATGTTACCAGGTAGACAGTGAAAATTTTCACAGAGTGTGTATTTCTATAACAGAAAAAAAGAAAAAAATAAATAAAGTAAAAAAATTAAAAGTCTTTCTGAAGGCCCGGACTGGGACCTAAAACCGGCCCGGGCATTTTACGAGAAAGGAAAATTACAAATGTAAATTTTGATGTATATGTATAGGTATATTTTAAATAACAATTTAAGTTAGTTAGTCAATGACTTCCGAAGAATGTCACTGTTCTTGGCTACTTTATCAATTCTGTCGTCACTATCAAATTCATCAATAGATCTTTTTCCATCGCCATTATCATGAAAGAATTTAAATTATCAGAGGATAAGATACTCCTCAAGCGATTTTTGATAATTTTTCGGTTAGAAATGAATCTTTCACTAGCAATTTGACTCAATGATAAAGTTAGCATAAATTAGAACGCTAGTCCTATTAAATTGTAGGCAGTGGTCAATAGATTGTTTCTATGCAAAAAATTGAAGGCGCAATTTTTGCATGTACTTACAGAGTATCATAGATGGTACTAAAGTTTCTTCTTCTAGATTTTTTATGTTTAGACATAAAAAACAAAACAAAACATATCGTCGTTACCTTCACTGTCATTCTCTTCCATGAATATTTGTAATCTACTAATTCAGTGGTTTTAAGTTTATCTCAATATTCCCAATGCGACGCTAAATTTTTCAATCCGCAAATTTTTACCTGTAGCCTGCGTGTTATCAAATTTCAATAAGTGTGTATGTAACTTCTCAAGTTCACTGTATTGAAGTTTATTATTACGTATGTCAGGGAAACATTTTGGATTTTTACACGAGAAATCAGCGTACGTCCATTTGGGAGAAAACGGCGATCCATGCTCTGAGTAACTGTGTCGAAAATGATGTTATGAACATTCAGGTACTTTGTGTTCATGAAGTACATCAAAGATAACTTCTTCCTGCGCCATCTCACCTGGCATCTTTTTTCTTCTTCTGGCTTTTTTCAGGGAATTTTTATTGAACTTTTATATCAAAGTCTTCAAATTTGTTATACTCTTCCATGGCCCAAAAAACAAAATCATCTGTAGCTTTCCGTACTACATCAAAATCTCTAACAATTTTTTTTAGTTCTGAATAGGTTTCTGATACCATATGATAAGCTTTTCATCATCATTCCAACTCGGTATCACCTGTGCGTGTGATTTTGATAGGCTTTTAATCTATCTAAACCCGAGGTTTGCAGGTACTTTGAGAGAGGTGTAATAACTTCAAATACTCTTAAAAAGGTTTTGGCTGTGATCACTGTATCGTATGTGCACAATAATTCCAAATATGCTTTCGCTTTCACGTGGAACTCTGCCTTAAATTATAAAATGTGCTGTATTTTGGCCAAAGTTATTATCAACGTTACTTATGAAGCATAATCCAAGTTTGAGAAAGAACTAAAAAAATTCTTCATAACTGTATAGACTAGAAGAAAATAGATAGAAAATACTAGACTACTACTACTTTTCTTAGACCACCTACGTGTTTCTCCAATAGTTGAAAGCCTTTTAGTATTTCCGTCCTCTTTAGTTGGTTCCCAGGTATTCATACGTTTGGTACGATTCGCGAAGAAATACAGCCACGTCATTCAGTAAGCTAATAAACCACTTTGAAGTAGAGCTCTAGTAGTATCTCCTAATACGAAAATTCAATACATGTGCAATTGTGCATAGCACCACAGATGAATTTGTCCTGGAGATTCTTTGGAAAGCCATGAAGAAAACCCATTATACTGGCCTTGCATGTTTGCAGCCCCTTACGTTGAATTAACGATTCACTTTTTTATGTCCAACGACGATAAAGTAAATTGAATTAGGTCCTCTACTTGACTGTAAAGGACGTTATTTGAATCGAAGTATCGCGATTCTTTTTTTTAATAGCAAAAGAAAGTCGACCTCCAATCCCGATTTGCCCATATGGCCATCCGGGACTGGGTCACAGGATGGAGCTCTAGGGCCACTAGATTTATTTATCTTTATAAATAAATAATTATAATAATTTTTTAAATCTCCAAACGCCTGTTTGACACTTCCCGTGACCCAAGGGCTGGCTTTTACCTTGGCCAGAGGCTAAGCATTGCCATACAACGTGGCAATGCCGCCAGTCTCTTGGGTACATTATCAGTCGACAGCGATACGGAGGAATTTTTTGACGCCATTTTTTAGTATGTTAATAGTTTTAGTTAGGTTAGGTTAATTAATTAGATGTAAGTTGTTATTTATGTACATATAATTTCAATTCTGAATAAATAAATGTTTTCTTACAGAAATTATAAAAAAACAAAAAAAACTTTATTGTATTTTTTAGTTATTTACAATAATGCCTAACATGACTACTAATTTTTTTTTCATGTGTATTTATGGTGTCGTCTTTCTTGTTCTTCATCAGTACTTATTATCATCTAAGAGTGTGACATTGTATGAGGGATCGTTGGAATTTGGAAGGATATTGAAAATCTACATCTTGTTCACATTTTATTTAGAGACATCGGTATAAAATATATGAGATATAAAACAGCACAGTCGTGATAAAATTAAAATATATCATAATATACGATAATATAAAACACGTCAATATATTAAAATCAACATTTTAAAGTGTAAGATTTTTATTGAGACGTGGGCTAATCGAGTGAGGTCAGTTTTTGGAAATTAAAATTGAATTAAAATACATTTTTCTAATAAAACTGACCCCAGAAGATACAATATAAATAAAAACTTAATAAATAAAATCTAAAATGGTATTTTGGACAATAGGCATAGAATTAAATATTTTATTCACTGTGATATTATTAAAGTTTATAAAATTTTTCATTCGTCAATCGAAAAATCTGCCGTAAACGACGGAAGTATAGAAAAATTATACAAACATTTTATAATGATTTTAAATTTATATTTTTACTTTTAATCTTACAATTATTTTATCACAGTGAATAGAGCTTAGGTGTGGGGATTAAATGTGGATGTAGGGTGTCGAGAGTAAACCCCTAAAGTGGGGCTTCGTCAAGAACAGATATATGCCGTGTCATAACAACGGATATGGTAACATTAATTACATATGTATGTTAATGATAATATATTGTTATATCCTAACACTAACTAAGTTATGCATTTCAATTATTATATACGTTTAATATATGACCATCAATTGAAACATACAAAGCGGCGGAATGTCTCATACAAATACGTTGTCAAAGGAAACAAGATGGACTGCAAAAACAGACCAATCATAACTACTTGAACATTTATAATAGCATCTATCTATAGCGTCCATATATACTTTAATACAGATATAAAAGTACTATCAAAATAATAACTTAAATCCTAGGTCAATCCGTGACAGATAAAATTAAATAAAAAGTAATTACGTATTATTTTTCAGTTAAAGTTAATTCTGCTAGAATTCAACCGGTGTAGTGTCATAATGAACCTTAGAATCAGTCAGTGGTGGCTCCCTTCACAAGTTGTCAGATCACCATTTGATATAAACATATATGTAGCAGAACTAACAAAAAATATATAATTAACATCAATTATACAGGGTGTAAAAAGACCCATCACATATATAGCCGTCAACTACGCATCCTGTACATCAAAATAAGTAACATTGCACAAAAGTAATTGCTGGGAAACGAGTTTTATTTTTGGTGTTAAAAATTTGATGTTTGCGTTGCGGTAGTGCGCAACGTAAAACACGCAAACCATTGTGCTTATGGGTGCATGCAACGGTACAGGCGTCGTGGGGGTATTTAAATTTGTGTTTTAACATTATACACATGATTTCGTAAAAAACCGTCAGCAAAATTTGGAATTTTTACCTCCAAAACCAGAAGGTTCCCAGGTCCAGAACAAAAAAAAATACAATGACGGGGAGTACAAGTGACTCTCGGCTTCGTTAAGTGTCTTTTTACAACCGTTATAATTCCTATAGATTAGAATCTTCATGAATTAAAACTCTCAATTCCCGAAAGTTGTATGATAAAGCTTTAATATACATACATATAATTTTATTTTATTAAAAATAAAATATTTCCCTAAAATACATATGGTTAAACCACGTTAACTTTGGCACGGCAATTTATTTCAACCAAAGGCTAACAGCTTAACGAAAGTTATATATTTTATAATATATAAATTCTATAACCACTTTAATTCGGCTATGATCCATTGATCAATCGAAATGCTTGGATTTAAATTCAGATCCTCAACTGACAACTTCAAAGTAAGGATAGGATATACGATATAGCTAGATTTACAGCTTAGTTTACATATTTTTCTATATTTTAATCCAAACATTTACTTGTTCAAACATAAGAAAGCGTGTAAAAATAAATTAATATCTTTGGCAACGTTTCATAAGCGAAATCGAGGCGCTAAAGCTCATAAAGAAGATTAAAAATAATATTATAATATATAATTACTGACTATAATTACCAGTTATAATACAATACACTATTGTTCTTAATCTAACACATCAACGAACGTAATATCATTAGGTATATAATATGGAATACTTTGTGGGAACGACTGGCATACGCCTGCCCGGAGCACTTGGAAATACAATAAATAGCTACAAACGCTTTGGGTTATATAATTCAAACAAGATGAGTCAAGATGAGTACTAATTGTTACAGATGATGAAACTTAAACTTTCAGTATCATGGCTGCTACTCTCAGTATGCTTTCCCAAATAGTTCCAATATTTTCTTTCTCAAATCCACAAGCGTTCGCCAGTCGGTCCCATAACTTAAATAAACATTCATTTAACATTGATACCAGTACAACATACAATGTCTTCATTATTACTCTTAATCAATAAACATATAATATCAGTAATTCCTTTCTCTTCAATGTAGTATATTTCGATATTACAGTCGACTCGTGATGACTCCAACCCATACATTTTACATCACACCCATACTCAATTCCAGCATTTTTATGACATACAATACAATGTCAAGAAACAAACGAATAATAGAAAACAGTTAAACGCACTGTAACCCCATCCATGTGGACAACAAACATGTATGAGAAGACTGCATCGTTAAACTATTCACAGTCCATAGATCACAAGCATACCCCAGGAAATAAACTTTTACAAATAAAATAATACTTAACACCTAAACAATTTAATATCAGAAAATAAGTTAAAAGTGCTTCTTTTAAAACTAATAAGCATTCATAATCCAATACATATTTGATTTATTCTGGACCAATCATTGGACCCCACGATGGTAATGAATTCAATCCGTACCCCAAAATATTTATTAAAAAATTCAAATGGTTGTGTAAATGACGACTATTAAATTATTGCACCGTAGAAGGTAAATCATCAAAACGAAATAATGATTTCTTTGAAATTTATTATAGAACACTCTTCTCAGTCTCTTAGGGTAAAATTCCAAGATTTTCTAAAATATTAAAAATAAAATGTAACGACCCTAATGAGAAACGGTGACGTAACATGAATATGATATTCCACAATCCACACAATAGTATACTGGCATTATATTATACGATGATGATACATTGGTCTATTTAATTATCCTCGTTAATAATAAAACATCGAGACACAACATCAAATGTAAACACGAACAGCTATTGTATTGATATTGTATTAATATTCTTTATAATGATTAAAATGTTATGTAATTGTAATTCTACTTAGAATAGATCAGGGTCTGGGACATATATTGAAGAAGGGATGGTCAGGTATCTGGAAACACACGGGATAGTAAAGGAAAAGGAAGAAAATCATATGGTTTACGAGGATTAGTCGCTGAAGCCGACGGGCCTGTCATCCCATCTATTAATGTTAGAAAGTGTCGCCAGTCAGTTTACTTGAAATTTTGTGAGGATGAATATAAGTCGCGTTTAAAATTATGTAGTTCTTACATTGTAAATGAGCATATACATGAGGTATAAAGGAAGTTTGGAAGAAAGTGTGAGTGATCAACGAAATGATTCTACATATTGTGTATGTTTTTGAATACATTACTAAGCTCTTTTATACTTACTGCATGCAATTAGATCAAATATACTTATAGTACATGGTCATAATCATGTGGTCTATAAAGTGTATTGTTTAGTAAAACTGTAGTTTTTTTATTATTGTATTTATTAAACCCATTCGGTATGCACGGACGGTAAGGCTTTAGAATGATTATTTGTATTATTTTTTACAGATCTATTTTATTGAGAAGTTTGTTTAGGTTCACTATAAATTAAAATTAACAACACTAATTTTAATTTTGAGTTCAGGTTGTAAATTTTTCAAAAATATATTACTCAGAAATTATACATATTCCGAATCTAAAATTTTGACGCGTTAAAAATAAAGAAGCAAGTAATTTAAAATATAAAATGATTTGTGAGCGCTACATGTGAATAAATGGTAGGTCCTAATTAAAATGATATGTAACTAACATTGTATATATACCATAATTTTACATACAAAAGACAATAATTATGTAGACACATTACAAAATATTTACAAGTTAAATTACAGTGAGGGATACGTGAGAACATACTGGAAGATTCTATAAAATAACTGAAAGGACATTGAAGAATAGTCGCCAAATGTACAACATGACGGACATGACTCTCGTTCACGCGATCAAACCGCTTATACAGACACTCTGAGTGGCGGCGAATTCATGTTCATATCCCATACATGACAGTATATTTAAAATTAAAGGGTAAGTATATTAAAATTACTTTTAGTAGACTACTAATTCTAATTACTAGAATGTTCCAAGTTACGTTATAAGAAAATAAACTGTGTATCTTAGGTAATATTTGTGTGTGTTAGCTCAGTGTTATTTGTTACTGTTTGTTGAACGTAAGTCTGACGTCAGTAGACGTGGAGGGTACTCATGAAACTAATTGAAAACGCGACTGGGAGTTTAAGTACGACCAACGGCGTAGTGTATGAATAAGTTATTTAATAAGGTCACGTTAAGTACGGGAAGTTTCAGGTTCAAGTACAGCTTTCAATTCATCCTCAGGAGGAGGAAATGTAGGAGATAACCCTTAGAAATTAAAATAAGTACATCAACCTATCTGTGATCTCATAGTTTTGAAACTGACTGCTAAGAAAATACATGACACAATACATTTGAAAGAAGGCAGTTACAGTATAGACGCGCATCTGCGCAGCGGGTTCGATAGACATCAGAGAACTATTGTCAAGAGACACAAATCTAATATATTGAGTAATGAGTAAACAACGAACATTGCCGCGACATCGAAAAGTATACGGGTAAATGATGTGGGCTATATGAAGCCCACGGGTTCCCTTACATCAAACAGCGGTACACGAACGCTTAAGATACGTTACTCTACTGGTCGGGACTTAGCTTAGGTGTCGCTGGTGGCTGACGGCTGCTTGATCAGGTCTACATCGCGTCCCACACTGGCCTGAGTCTTCAGTTTTGGCTTGTCAATAACCTTATGGTCATGGCCATGCTTATCATGTCCCTTATGCTCATGTCCAGCCTTGTGTTCGGGTCCTGCCTTATGTTCGTGTCCGGTCTTATGGTCGTGTCCGGTCTTGTGGTCATGTCCAGTCTTGTGGTCGTGATGGCCGGCCTTGTGATCAGGTCCGCCCTCGACCACGCTGACTCCGTTCTTGTGGGTCGTTGGTTCAGGGTCCTCTTCGGTGTCCGCACGGAATTTACGGTTGTACCAGTGTAGGCAGATGCATCTGAAAATGATAGGATTACAGACTTAATGTTAGTGTACAAGCGAACAAAACAAATTGTTTGATAAGTTTCAAGTTGACCGTGGAGCTAATTTTAGCTCCCGCCTTAAAGACTAGTTAGGTATCTAAAAATACCACCGGGTCAAGGTTTTGTATATGAACTAAGCTGAAAACCTCTTTGAATGGCTCAGGCTAAAGTCAAGGCAATTATAAATAATATAGCAAAAACGCCTTACTTTAAAAAGAATAAAAATGAGGGCAATCAGTTACAGCTGAAGCTATTAGCGAATAACAATGCAGGCTGGAGTTGCTTTGTTTATTTGTTTTGCAAAACGACCCCTTGGCCGGGCAGAGATTGAAGTGGCAGTGACTAGCCCGCCTTTTAATTCAAACGTAATTAACAACTCCAAAACGGCCTCCACCATTTTATATTAAAAATATCGTGCTTAGTTTACATAAACGAAAAAGCTTTGAGAAAAAAGCGCCCAGCTGTAATGTTTTTAAAAGAAATATTTGCGAGTATTTTTCTTTCTTGTTGGTGTTTAGAATTGCTAAATTAAAGCGCTTTTTCTCTGTCCTATATCTGTGTTTTGATTATGTAATTAAGACAAAGCGTTGTAAGCCTCTTCTTTGATTATGATACAGAATGTTAGACTTTATAAGTATCAGTAGTAGTTCTTCCTGTCTGTTTATATATGTGTACATAAATGGTTAAATAAATAAATAAAGAGGTGGTCAGAAATATCCCTGAGTGGTAACTCAGGGGTATTTCTGGCTGGCTTTTTGACGGTACTAATACGTAAAACCTGATTCCTGCTTATCGGATCGTAAAAATATCACCCATATAATGTAACTCACGGATAAGGCCATCAATCTCATAAATGTCAGAGCAGGGTCGCTTCTGATACCAGGCAAATATGAAAAGAAAGAGTTTTCAACGGGCGACACTACCGTAATAACTTTCTTATCTTTAGGACAGTTTCCCATGACGTAGTTGGCAAAAACAGCGGACCAGGGAAAATCTTTTGCTCAGTGGTAGGATAATAATCGCTAAAAGTTGTTGGAGTAGAATTTATGAAAAGTCTTATATTTTGTCGCCTGCTGTCTAATCTTTGCCGTTTTCAAGCAGATGGATTGAACTTAATAGATTCATTTTTATAACTCGCTTGATATAAGTGTGGCTGGTTACCGGTGTCCGACCCGTTAAGGCGAAGCAATATGATCAATTTTATCGACAAATCCATGATAATAGGGCTTTCTGCTCCTACTGTTTTGAAATGGCGGCCATTTTTTTTTTTTACTGATTGTGGATGGTTTTATTTATTTTGCAATATCTACCGATGTAGACGTCCTACAGGCATACAATTCGTTCGACAGCTACAAAAGTAGGCAATAAATTGACAGTAAAAGGTTTATCAAAAACTCCCATTAAAACCTTAAAAAAATACTTGAAACATAAAAAGTGTAAAAAATTTGGTTGTTTTTTTTAACTTTTTATGTGTTAAAATAGGGTTTAAAATAGTAGGGGCAAAATGGTCTTATCATCATGGATTTGTCGATAAAATTGATCATATTGCTTCGCTTTAACGGGTCGGACACCGGTGACCAGACACACTGTATATTAGCATCAGTGAACTTTGCCATATTTACGTACTAGATTACAGTAACTAACAAATATCTTGATACCTACTAGGTCCTCGTGACAATTACTCCTAATTACGCCATAAAACATTGCCCTCTACTACTTCAGTAACTTCAGTAACTTGCCTTTAATGTTGAATTACAAGCATTATGCTATCGGCGTGTATTTCATTTGCCTAATTGACTGGGGCTGGTTTATCGTTAATTTTCCTAAGTGAACCCACTTTAATTGTAGTCTTCACGTCACTGTGTGTGGGGTAAGTCTTCCATTTTGTAAATAAACGTTTACTATCGTGAACTTAGCTTTTTACTGTACACTGCTAGTCCTGTTCGCCATAACATCCCAATCTCAGCCTTATCAGTTTCTTAAACAATAACTAGATGATTTTACCATTACGTATTTTGTAACCATATTTTGATTTAAAAGAGTGTCCATGGAGTTTCTTGTCCGTTCTTCTCCATAGGTACCTACTACGCTTTGGAATGGGCAACTAGCTTCATCTTTCTGACTGACCGACCCCTTGACAATTCAAAAGTGCCTGTAATTGGTTTATTTGAAATAAATGCTTTGAGTTTTGAGTTTTTTGAGTATATTTTATACCCAACGTTTATCAAAAGCACTTATTTGTAATTTTTTATTTGTACAATTTGCAGTAATAATTTTAGTATAGCTTGTCTACGTTAGAACAAGCCACACGTCACACAGTTGTTCAAGGTTCCCACCAGTAAACTTAGACAGCATAACTCTACAAATTATAATGGATCGATTGATTCCTACTAACTAATTAACTATTTCTTATTGCGTAAATAAATAAATAAAGAAATTTCTGAGGAACACTCGTTAACTCACAAAAAATCACCAGTTATTTGTAATTTACGGTGTTCTTTTTAGTCTGTCTGTTTTCTCTGATAAAAGCGTAAAATCACTTCATGTAACTAATTTCATGTTTATTGGTCTCATGTTTGTCTCTTTAGATGTCAGGACGGTTGGGATTTTGGGCCTCGGTTAGGCTTATTTATAATTCGTCATTTGTGGATACTACTTTGAATCTCTGTCATCCTGGTACCAATATAAGTACAATCCAGCACACTTATTGTTTCTACCGGACTCACTCCATCTTTGTCAAGTACACTGCTACAACAAGGATCTTTTGGCGCTCGAATGACGTTGACAGGGGGGCGCTGTTGGTAAACATTTGTGCAATTGTTTTGTGAAATGTCAGTTTAAACGTATTCGAATAAAAAGATGGCGGTGTTAATTCCGATTTTAGCTGCGCGCCAAAAGAACCTTGTAGCGCTATACACTTCATTTTCAGAAGCATTCATTTTGTTGCTGTAAAATCGGCGGATTCTTTGTATTGTATGATATCCTGGTACCCACCTCAAAACAGCGCCAAGTACGCCAGCTCCAACCAGCGCACCGCCAGCCCCCATCAGATAGTAGCGATGCTGCGCGGCCTCGGCTCCTGGTGACAGTTGCACCAACCCCACCACCAACACCACGATTCCTAGCAGAAGGGATCCCACTACCGCATGGAGAGCTGCCACCTGCGCATACTAATAACATTTGAAGAAACTTTAAAGACAAGTGTTAAAACATTGATCTCCTCTAGAATAACACCAATTACGAAGGAGGGAAAGAAGGAAGGAGAAGAATGTAATTGCAGATACTTGGACAGTGTTCCTGATACTACGGAAGTACTCTTACGGATCATGATAACTGACAATCCACACCTTCAAAGAAAACTGCCAGTTTTACCTGAAGGTATGTGCTAAACTGCTCGGAAAGGTAAGAAGAATGATCCGTGAGAGTACTTTCTTCAGAAAGAGAGGGAAGGTGACCCACACAACACACAAGAGAGGGATGACGGACGATACATCATGCAAGGGGTATTCGTTACCTTGTTAGTGGTCAGTGCAACATGTTAGTAGCATGGGGCAGTAGCAATCCTGCCATGGTCAACGCTGTCAACATACACGACTCCCACAGAAGCCAACACTTTAGAGTCTAGATATAATGATTTTATTGCTAGGTTAGATTAGATTTTAGAGAGCTAACTCCTATCACCTTCATCATCATTATTTTTAACCTATTAAACATGCATTACAAGTAAAATAATTATCTAATCTTTTCAACCTGCAGAATATTTATTGTAAATTAACGTTTGGTAGTAACGTTGCTGCCCATCACGAGCCATTTAAATAGCATCATAATATACTTTTCAAAGACATTTAAGGGTCGGACTGTATTTTATACTGAAACATTTATTGTGTTAAATAAAAATATGCTTTCTGGCCTCTCCAGAGCTCCAGCTCTAAGTACAAATGTTATTACCACCACCAATTCAAAAAGAGATGATTTAGTCCCTATTTAAACGTTCTGATTAGTAAACAATGGTTAATTGGACATGCTCTAAAGAAAATTACTAGAGTATCAAAGACGAAACAGCACGGGAAGAAGCCAGATGTTAGTCTCTTATTTAAAAGGACCTCCGATCCCTCTGTCTGATCCCAAGGTCTTCTTCCCGCGGTGTCACGGACACCTCCTAAAAAGATGCAAGACTGGTAGCTCACCTTGCCACAAACGTAAAGTTCATTCCTCAGCCGGTGATGGTCAGGCGAGGGCGTCGCATCAGCGTCGAGGGGGCGGCCCATTTGCAGAGGCAGCTGCGATGGTCTCCGCCCTCCTCCTCCACGCTTCTCATTGCGCCGTCTCTCATGGCGAACCGCCACCGCTGGCATAGCACCAATCATCTTCGCTGTACAACACCAGGCCTTCAGAGGCGTGATGGAGGCCCATGCTTAGAAGTCATGCTTTTAAACACGGGCCTCCTCCACTCTTCGCATTATTAAACAATTTATAGATACCTACCTGGTTGTTGTTTTGTTAAGTATTTATAAAAAACAGATCTAGATAAATTCTACCATTGTTGCTCAAGTTCCTCTATAACCTTTACGCTTATTGTCTCTCCATATCGATTATCACTTAGGTTCAAACTAAGGTTTACATTCCCCGTTAAAAGCCTCTTCTATCAGAGTCTATAACCGCCACGATAGGTTTGACAGTAATTCGAGATATAAAAAAGGGGAAGCTCGTTGTCATAATATACTATGCACACAAGCATAACCATTGTGATCATCAGGTTAGTACATTGCGGTAATGTGATATCGACTTGGAACACAATTTAAGCAATAAAGCTTGATATATAACTTACTTGCAACAGCCTACCATTAATAACGCACAATTCATTCGCGCTGTGTAATAACCAGAACTGAACCCCAGTCCCCCGATGCCCCACATAGGTACATCAACACACATTAAAACACACGTATATCAGCTGTCATACTTTAGTGGGGCCCACAAACAGAATATATGGGCCTCTAGAGCTTTTTGTCTTAATACAGAAATATGGGTACTTTAATAGATTGTTCGTGACTTTTCCTTTAGGAGAGGTGTACTTTTATGTGAGATTGAGGCCGCAGAAACCAATTTAGTGGCTAGAGAAAGGTGTAAATCTGATTCCAAAATGACCAAGGAAATAGATCTTGAAATAAACTGGCTTTGAAAAGAATTTACTTTTCTTTGCTTTCGATATAATATCTTTTATCCCTTTGTCACTCGTTTCTTTCAATCCCGCCTTTCACACTTCTTTCAATTTTATCAAACAAAAACCTATAGAATACGTTTAAAGCGATGTCCCTACACAATAAATGTAAAGGTATACTTACACCGCTGATTATCTCTTGGTTGAAGTAAGGACTGGAGCATATCTGCAACAAGCAATTCGATGTCAAGCGAGTGATCCAACATGGCGTCGCGTAGGATAGAACAATATAAAGTTGAGCGTCTCGTAAACAATGTATGTGCCTCGCTTGTGTTATGGGTTTAGCTCCTGTTTTATTTACAATTTTTTCTAGTTGTATTTTTCTTTGTAATTTCTTTGTACTTTGTAAGTAGACACAATTTTAGGTCATTAGAGGTCACTTTTCATGCTGGACACAATTTGTGAAACATTTAGGTAACCCTCTCACTATTTTTTAGTTATTCAGGATACAGAGACCATAGCTTATAAGTTAAAGGGTCCCATTTGGGTGAAGTCCCTAAAGTACCTAGTAAGTATGACAATAATATATTTCAGATCGGAAGACCATGGCAGTCTTCCATTGCATGAAAAGGCATAAGTTCCCATGAATTAGTATCTAGATTTTTATAAAACATGGCTTGTCACTTTCAATGTTTTTATGAAACAAAGCAGTGCGATGTCCACCATACTGTGTAGTGGGTAAAAGTGGACTTTGTAGAGTGTACCTATTATTTTTCCCCTATTGCAATTTGCCTAGCTGACGTTAGGATAATGGGCCATGACAAGCACTAGGTAAAATGCACTTTGTAAAATAAACAGTCTGGAAATGTAGTTGGCATGTACTCACCTTATCTCAAAGAGAAAATACCTAAATAATACTTGTTTTGATGTTCGATCATAGACATTGTTTGCCCGTTCGTACCAGAACCAATTGTTTGTTTGTATATTGCGTCCGTTCCCAGAAACGATCTATTGTTGCGGTAGGAACAAACATGTTTTTGTTTGGAGAATGTCGAATTTTCAGTTAAAATTCTAATGAAAAACGTGAATTCGTTTTTGTTTTATCGGAACAAATATACTCTCGACGAAGCGTATTTAAGTAGGTGTGTATTTCATTATGATATTCAATTCGTTTCAGTCTCATTCTAATATCATTCCAATATTCAATTCAATGTAAAAAATGTAATACCTTTTTCCTGGATCTTTGTATTTCATTTAGGTAAATATCCGGGGAATTTTCCGCACCCGTTTTGCATTTTAAATTAAACAGTGGTATTTAGTTATTGGTATTTTGGAGTAGCAAATATTCAGCAAACTTGAGCTATTTATTTACGGAAATAGGGTACTTAATTCAAAATTCTCTGCGTTCTTTCTAATGTTTATCCACACGGAGATCCTTGTGATATAGCACAGCATTGTATTTGTATGATAAGGAAATAAAACCAAAACACTGAAATAAACAGTATCTGTATTACAATAGTAGCCGAATTTATTAGAGCTGGCAAGTCCTCAACATTAGTCTGTGAGATAGCGTTAGAAGCTGCAATAAGTGGTTACTATCGGGAATGTAAATACGATGCTGAATCTTCACTGGTTTGAGAAATTACGACTATCTGCAGAGACATACAGTCTAGTTCTAACGTTTGTTAATATTATGTATTATATTATAACCCTGTGTTATCCTACTGCAGGGAAAATATCCCGCCAACTTTTTGTGTGCCTGCCGCGTAGTCGTTTTATGCTATTTGGGATCCACTGACTGGTGATTTATGCCCATTGCTCCTCCGACATGCAAAAGTTTTTAAAAGTATATCCTATTATATCCTACTTCCTACTAATATTATAAATGTGAAAGTTTGTGAGGATGGATGGATGGATGGATGGATGGATGGATGGATGGATGTTTGTTACTCTTTCACGCTATAACTACTGAACGGATTTGGATGGAATTTGGCATATGGGTAGACCATGACCTGGGTTAGGACATAGGATATTTTTATTTCGGGTGTACGGTTTCGTGGAATTATTTCCGACATCCACGCGGACGAAGCCGCGGGCAAAAGCTAGTGTTTATTAAAAGAACAAAAATAATTATTATTTATTGACTCATTTGGCCATGCTGCTTTATTATAGAACCTCCATGAATGACAATAACTAAGTCCGCCAAGTTCATTGTGAAAAGATGGTGGTGTTTAATCGATATAGCGTTCACGGGACTTCGTGGATTCTACGCTGTACATATAACTAAATCCTATGTAGAATAAACAGTTAATGACACTCTAAGCCAGGTTACCAACCTCGTACATTGGCTAAGCCCGGTTACCAAACTCGTACTTTGGCTAAGCCCGGTTACCAACTTCGTACATTGGCTGTGCCCGTTTACCAACCTCGTACTCTGGCTAAGCCCGGTTACAAACTTCGTACATTGGCTAAGCCCGGTTACCAACTTCGTACATTGGCTAAGCGCGGTTACCAATCTCGTACATTGGCTAAGCCCGGTTACCAATCTCTTACATTGTCTAAGCCCGGTTACCAACCTTGTACATTGCCTAATCCTTTGATTAGGGTATGAGATTTTTATATTTTTTTTACATTTCTAAAGTTACTTATGTAGAACAACCTTAAAAATATACGAACGAAGCAAAATGAGTATGTAAGGATCGTAGTAGCTGGCGTTCTGTAGTTTTTGTCTACCCCCATGGGAAGAAGGTGTGAGTCTATGTATGTATGTTTAAAAATATACCTATTTCTTCTTTCTTTTTCCTACACGTGCCTACGTATAGAAATAAAAACATCAAATACTGCGTACATCATGTTTCAAGTTTATCTCCCTGACTCATTTTCTGAATAAGTGTATCATGACATTTATATCGCATTTCGTACCCCCCATAAATAACGTGTGTAACGGGAGAAGATATAGCGAACATTCCGGAGCCAAAAAATTTTACGCTTTCGACAAAATTGTCCCCTTCAGCATGGGATTAATGACAGACGAACAAGCTTTTTGGTATACATGCAAAAATATTCATCTTTCCACGATATTGCTAATAATAATTTTTACATTAACATACCGTCACGCCTGAATTCCTCGAAGGGTTAGGCATTAGGCAGAGGTGTACTTAAAGTACACCCACATTTCGCAAGTTATGTTGAAGTCCCATGTAATAGGGGGCGAGCCTATTGCCATCAACCGGGCACAAATCCAGACTCCGGGCTGCTACTGAGAAATTCCAGATGGAAAAACGTAATAACACTTTGCCCTACCCAGGAATCGAACCCAGGACCTTATGCTCAGCGGTAGCACTTGCCACCACTAGACCTACGAGGCAGAATACATTTAAATTGAGTGCGAAATTTCTTTTTTAAGAGTTATAGCATAGGTACTTAAGAGACTGATTTAAAAACTTTTTTACAAAAAACAACCGACTTCCAAGAAAACACTAAAACACGTGAAAAATTACTTTAATTTCGAAAGTTGGGGTCTTTGGTTTTGTATTTTCATTTTTGGCCACCGACTTCCGAAATTAAAGTTATTTTTCACGTTTTCTTGTGATGTTTTTGGAAGTCGGTTGTTTTTTCTAAAAAAGTTTTTATTTTTCACTTTTTAGTTGTGGTAGCTACCACCCACATTCGTGTACCACTACGTGATATGTAAATAACAGTGACAGAAAATTATTAAAACATCATCAATATAAACTAAGTGGAAAAAATACGCAGTATTAAGGATAACTCAAAAACTACTGGTCAGAACTTGATCAAATTTAAATGGGAGCACATGTAAAGCACTAGCTTTCAAATAAAAAAAGAATCATCCAATTCGGTTCACCTAGAAACAAGTTCTGAGCTAAGAGACACAAAAAAAAAAAATTGGCCGATTGAGAACCTCCTCCTTTTTTGAAGTCGGTTAAAAAGTATTAACACACACACAACATTGTTTAAGTAGTTGCAAGATAGCTGCCTGTAATCCAAATATTTCGTTCGGCTTTACAAGTACAACTGTGTCTTGGGACGGTCCTGAAATGATTGCGCAACGGTTGTCTTTTGTTTTCAGGGGCTAAACCGGACAATAAAGTGAAATTGTGCTCGGGATGAAAGTGGTTTTGTTCTACTTGAGAGACAAGATATTTTGAAACAAAAGAACTGTGGTGCAGCAAGGAAGTTTTCACGGTGAGATTTTTACAGAATCGACCGGCTGGATATTAAGGAATTTTATCTCTTCCTGAACCGAAGAATATTCGAATGTGTGTGTCGATGATCTGCATTGACATTTTATTTGGCATCAATTCTAAGTGTAGTAAAATGGTTTAGACCAATCTCGGTACCCATGAAGTTATTATTACTAAATTTATTTATTTATAAATAAATTCATGGGTGCCGAGATGGGACTAAACCAGTAAAATATTACATATTACAGTTATACATTCATGATGATTTCTTGTAGGTACCTACCTTAACAAGACAAATTCACTGTCTATTCAACCTCTTGAAATAACCCCTTTGTCATCCTACAAGACACCCAAAAGTTTCGACAAAACCACGCAACCTGGCGACACAGCACACCTCCCACTTAATATTACAAAGCCAGACTCTTATGTGAAGTGCCTATAGGCTTTCCACCGTAACGTAGATACAGTAGGCCGCACTACAGTGTAACCAACCAGTATAAGCTAGCCTTTTATTCTACTGAAACTCCGTGCTACACTTGACCAGCTCAAGGTCAAAGTGTTACAATGACGTGCAGTCTACTGTTCATATATCACGTTACAATCTTGACCTTTCAGCCATATTACACGCCCTTGGTCTGTCGCTAAGGGGTTCTCGATTGAAAAGTACGCCAACTGCGTTTCTATAGCTTTTATAATCTAGAACCTATGTATTGACATGGATTTACGACAGGTTTACATAAGCAAAAGCCTACAAATGTGCGTCTACAATGACTGACGAAAATTGCGTGTAGTTAAAAGGTATTTAGATATAGGGGACGCCCTAGAAGGACACATAGTGACCTTATTGGTGACGTTCTTCGGAAAGGTCAGGTGCGTAGTACTCGCAACTGGCGTGCGTGTATGACCATATGTATGAACGCAAACGAAGAAAAAAGACTATGTAAGGATCGAAGCAGGTGGCGTTCTGTAGTTCCTGCCTACCCCCATGGGAAGAAGGGGTGAGTTTATGTATGTGTATGTGTAAAATATATTTTGACTACTTTATAATTCGGCAACGTATTGCAGCGGCTACCCTATTATTGCAAATTACTTGTAAGGAGGCCTAAGCCTATAATTAAAAAAAAAAACCGTCTTCTGGTTGTTATTTTCCCAACAGTCATTGTCTCCGTCGACTGCATCCATTACAGACGATTTTTCCAAATGAAATATAACTGTAATCAAAAACCGATTGTATTTCTTATACCTAAGGTTTATAATTATTATATTAACCACACTGGATCTTTGACTCACGTAGTGTTGTAATAAAAAGTGTAGAAAAACTTCATGTAGGTACAAATTGAACAGGTGGTGCAGCCCTTCCCCTACAAATCCAATGTCCTTTCAACTTGAGCACCGAACTTTCAAATTACCCCGGACCGTCCACTTCGGGCAATAACATACATGAAATATTGTCTACGAGCTACGAGGCTACGAGGCTACGAGGCTACGGGGCTACGGGCTACGCCGCTGAGAGGGTCAGATGGCTACGCCGCTACGAGGGTCGGATGGCTACTCATATAACATGTGACCGGCATACACCCTCATTGTTATTGACATGTAAGTGACAGGAAGGTTCTTTTTCTCATGTTTGTGTCTATATTTTACTTGTATTTTGCCTATCAAACATATTTATTAATATAATAAATTTTGTGTCAGTCGGTAATAAAATAATACGGAGAATTGTCGTCGCTACTTGTAACCTATATTTGGTATAATTATGTTTGACAGAAATAGATTGTATGAATCGATTTTAAGCAAGCCTATAGATATTTTGACCTTTGCTCATACACGCCTGTATAGCCGTTGTTAACTTGAAAATTATATTTTTGTGAGGCTTTGAAGTGTAGGCGATTTCACTATTTAAAAGCAGAATTTGACAAGTTTTTAACTTGATATTATTTTTGTTGCGTCTATCTATATACAATAATTTTTATACAATTTTCTTCATAATTATCAAAATTTCAGAATTCAATGCTCAACAAGGGCTTCATAGAAACAGGAAAATGTAATAAAATACTCGTCCTTTTGTAATAATTAGTTTATTTAATAATAAATGTGTAATAAATCGAGTGAAATAAATTATATTTGCCTAACGTGGAATGATTTGTGACTCGAGATAAAATCTCGTCACTGCGCACCGTGGGGAAAGCGACCCATGTAAGATTTTATAATTTCCAAGTTAATAGCTAATAAAATTCAAAATTACCGTAAATATACCTTAATTTCTTGATTTATAAAGCTAATGTTTAATAAGGATAATTATCGTTAATTAAATAAATGAGGTCTAGGTATGAAATCGCTTTACCCGCAGTGAAACTGTTTAATACAAAAGTACTTCGTTTAATTTACAGAAAACTATTTAATTTTACATAATTTTAAATTCATACTTTAGTTAGATGACTAGATTGAAAAGAAAAGAGTTAGTACTACGTAATTTCATGAAAAATTTGTATCGAGTAGGAAAAATTCGAATTCTTTATTATAAAGTTAGGACTACTATTCGATTCTCAATTTAGTATTATATTCTTATAAACTTATATTTTGGTGTTTATTTTTTGTATTTCAGATTTTCTCCTATAGTTAGTATCACTTTGTGACGAAAACAACAACCAGTGTTACTTCGGACTCAATAAATGAAATTCAAAATGACGATTAGTTAAAGATTTATAAAGAAATGCATGATAGAAATTGCTCTCAAAAGTTGTAACCACACCAAAACGTTTAAAAAACTTCAATTAAGTACATTACTTATTGCTTGGTTAAGGTCTGTAGGTGATTCAAAAATAAATCCTAACTATATGGCACTGTAGTTTGTAAACAAAACGCGTCACTATTTAATTCGATTAAATACATTTAAGTGCTTTACGAGTGTATAGTTTTATTTAAAAAATGCGCAAAAGCGTTCATAAAAATCTCTCCACGACACCGAAATGGCATAAAAAAATCACAACTAACACGTTTTGAGCTTTAACACGACATCAAAACATTTGGACAACGAAACGAACACTACAAATTAACATCTAGACATTTATAAATCACATTTAGGGGTGTAGATATTATATTTTGATTTTATATGTTTCAAACTTTTAGCAAAGCGCTGTTGCGCATTATTCTGCTTATGCTATGAATTCGTTTATAATGTAAGACTGATGAGTCATCACTATCGAAGGCATTGTTACGTTACAGGACATTGAGGATGATCGTATGGTATGTACATGTGACACTTACAGTAAAGTACTTCAGTTGAATTATCCTATCAAAATGACCTAAATATAAAAAGTATAGGCACAAGAAATTTCATAATTAACGTGTGCACACACTATATTTTGCGCTATCGTAATGTGCATCAGAATGTAGTATACAATAAAGTAATTAATTATTATTAAACGTTATTAAATAATGTGCTCAGTAATGCATTGTTACTGCTTGACATTCTTTGAGTATGGTGGTTGTTATTGATTACAAAAGCAATCAATGTAATGAGCGTTGCATTATGCGGCAAAATGAACTCCCAAAATAATGCAGTGTCCTTTGGATACTAAGATCACCAATAAAGAAATTGTCGTATTATTATACAGTACTTAACATTGTATAGATTATATTCGCGAATAACAATGCATTATTAAACTTTTAATTCTTCTAATATAATGATACTTTAAAACATTTTTTATATTTTTTTCAAAATATTACTGTCACCAATATCTTTTTCTGGACAAATGTAAAAGGAAAACGTGCACAAGTAGTAAATTTCAATTCATTTCGACTTCCCTTATTTAATACAACACGAAGCTAGCTTTTTCTAGACATTCAGGCGACAGAATATAAATACACAATTATTTAATGTCCATTAAGAGAATACTTGAGCTATTAAACACTTTATACGTTCCAGTTTTAATATTCGATTTTAAATTATAATAATTGAAAAGGAAATATTTAGTAAAACCACCAATTCTGTACTTGCCCACCGTTTCACTTCGAACCGTCGTTGTAACAAAGTAGGAGATATGTCTTTTTTCTTTTGTTTAAATGACCGTTACGTAATTATTATCATTAGTTTGTAGTTACATTTCTTAATTATATCACTCTACCTTTGTGCTTTATAAAAACTTTAAATAGATGGTTGTGCAAATGGATACTACAGACACTATTTTGTAAGTTCGTATAGAGCCTTGTTATTCTCCCGTCAGTTAATTTTGCAGGCTCTTGTTACAACGACAGAAGTTGCCCCTATTTTTTACTTAGATAGCTCAGTATTCTTCTAATAAACCTTACACCTACTTATCAAAAATTACCGAAAATTGTGCCATTACAAATACACAATATTAATATTCGTGAAATATTTATTTAATAAGGCAATGTTTTATAGACAGCACTTACAGTTAGAGACAGATATTAGATACCCGCTAGTAGGTACGAAATAATTTGCGAAATTGTCGTTCTTTGTTAACTTTTGTCAAATTGCTAAAGATTTTTAATGTTATTTTTTAATTTACCCTTTAATTTATTACAATTAGGACAAAGTTGACAAAGAACATCAAATTCGTCTAATAATAAGGGAAGAGTAAAAGAGAAAAGTACTAGGAGAGAAGTAATGGAAAGGGGTGTAAACCTAATAATTTAAAGTTTGAGCATTGTGAAGCTAAGCTCGTGTGTGTAAGCTTAATATTAATATCAATGTTTAATAATGTGTACATATTTATATAATTTGACATCTCGATTATAATGGAAAATATTTCACAGCCCCAACTAAAATAAACCTAACGACAACCAAGATACACTTAACACATAGAACGGTGGGACGAAAATAACATTTTAAGTAAGAAAATACATTTATCTTAAAATTGACCAAATCTGTATTTAAGAATTGGAATTTGATCAAAGCATTCTTATATCTCTCAAATCTTTTGCTATAGATAGACATTAGACATGTTTGGAAAAGAATAACAGATGAGAACATTTGGTCAATTTTAAGAAAATATTACGTGCAATAAATTAAAATCTTTGACTATTTCGAACAAACATTAAATAGCATTGCCATGAAACTTTTGGCACAGATCTGATACAAGGAAAAAAGTGCACAGTGAGTGCTGTAAGGTATTTGGTATTTACTTATACATTTCATATAAATAATGCACTATTACATAGATATTTTAGGCACTATTCAGATACACTGGGTCAAGTTGGAACATTCATCTTCATTTGGATCTAGAAATCTATCTAGTATTAAACTACTTTCTGCTCTGAGTGACTTGTCATTTATCAAAAGCGCAATTTGTTGCAATTCCGTGACCTCTTTTATAAATGGAAGTTATGAAGTATCTAATTTAAATGGCATTTTGATTTTGATATTCCTTAAAATAACTAAATGACTAAATCTCTGAAAGGATTCTACGATAGATTCGAACTAATCACTTACGGATTTATTTGATTGTAAGAGAGACAAAAATATATATAATGCTATTCGTATTTGACAATATTCGTATAGTCCAATCTCTCCCGTGTACCTAAACAGTAAACTAATTAGTAATAGAGTCACATAGAAGACAAACAAACATACAATATTATATAAAATCGTCAGGTATATAAGAACAGTATATAACAATCAGTCTCAAGCCAATACATGCGGAATTCCAATGTTAATTTAATTAAATATACACGATCACTCGCTCACAACTGCAGTCTCTATAGAAAGGAAAGACAAAGAAACGGCTTCCATTGTTTGTTTGTCCAGATCGAGGTTGAAAGACAACGACATTGTTTTGACTAACACGTAGTATGTACACGCACCGTTTTATTTAACTGCGTATTTTCGGCTTTTACAAATAAACATTCTAACTCCGCCGACAGGGAATGTCTACGAGTTGAAACGTTTGTTGTTCTTTCACAACAAAACGTCGAAATAAAAGGAAAGTCCTGCGTCACGCGATCGCAGCCATTGATTTCACTAACAACCGCGTTTCACTTTAACTACTGCAGTTATAAACGAGCTCACAATACAACTTACTGCTAAAGTCTACCAAAGAGTTGGTCCGTCTGTTAAAATATAGAAGAGAAGAGCGTTCCCCGAACACAAACCAAAATATATCCATTGACACGTCGAAGCATCGAAGCTTTAACTAAATAGCAGGACAGTTACATAGAAACCTTGTTAACGAAAGTAGCGGAAGTAGAAATACGATCTCAATCACAAGAGACATACAGTTCAATTCACTTTCCCGCGGTACACATGTAAGAGGCGAAGGAGGCAATTTTCGACAATTCTCTGATTCCGAGCATATTTGAGATTTAGGAACGGAAGTAGAGGAAATGAGCACTAACTGTAACAGCTCCCGAATCGCTGGAGGAACGAAAACGTGTTATATAAAGTGGACTATAGTTTATACTTTATATGAATGGATATACACTTTGCAAAGCGTCGTTACGAGGCAGAGATGAGATTTGGGGGTGTGTTCCCTTTGCTCTGTTACTTTGTGCACAGTTTATTTTAGTAAAACCTCGCGAATAACCACACAGCAGCGTGCGCAACGTTTGAGGTATAACATTTGGCTACAGAAACAATAAAAGAATATCATATTAGGCGAAAGAGCTCGGAATCAGCGAGTTGTCGACTTAGGTGGCTCACATGCGCGACATAATCATGTATCGGCCATCGGCGAGCAGCTCGCGCGTGTCGGAGGGCGAGCCCGGGCTTAGTGACGGTGCCACGGACGGTGACGAGTACGTGTCCTTGTTGAACTTGCCAAGCCTCACGCCGCCCTCTGACGTCACGGACACCTCCTCCTCCACGATCTGCTCCAGCGGCAGCTCGCGTAGCGCGTCGCCGTTCAGAGCCAGCGCGTTCACGAAGCCGTGCGCGCGCTCTGCAGGTGGCTCGTTGTATGTCTCCGTCACCACCTCCGCCTCCGCCTCGCAAGCGCGCGCTCGACGCGCATTCTTCGTGCGCATGCCGCCCGTCTCCGCGTCCCTCTCCAGCCGGTGTCCCGAGCGTGACCTCGTCAGCTGCCTCTGAACATAGTCTTCCAGCGCGTCCTCTTCACTCTTCATTAAGTATTTGTGCAAAATTATCAGAAAGACGCCGATTCCCACCGCGAACATCCCCGAGCAGACAAGCTCGTTAAACCAGCTGACGGAGCCGACCGTGCTCCACGACGTGACGTTGTCCGGCAGGAAGCCGGAGCCGAGGAGGAACAGGCCCAGCACGAGGAACACCACCCCGAGGTGGAGCATACCGACCGTCGACACGACCTCATTCTCGGTGGGGTGCGGCTTTCGGAAGCGGCGCCTCTCCAAACTGCCAGTAGAGCAGTGCGGGGAGGTGACTCCCGACTCTGAGGACTGTAGCGAGTAGCGGCGCTCGCGAGCGCGCTGCTGCTCGACGCGGCGTTTGCGCTCGCGGCGGATGGCGAGCGCCGAGTGCAGGCCCACCGCGTGCATCCTGCAAGCACGGGCACGGGTGAGTGGCGTGGTCACGTCGCGTCACACGCGCAGCGCGGGGCGGTGCGGGTGCGGCGCGCGGGGCGGGGGCCGCAGGCGCGGGGGCCGCACGTGACCGCCAACCCGTGCCCGTGCCGAGCCGCTAACATGGATGATGGAGGAATGAACTTGACGAGTGCTTCATAACTATGCACCACTGTGCAGCGGCTGACGAGAGAAATTCTATTAAATGTACAAACACAACTTAGACTAGCGCCTGCCGTATGAATACAATGCACTACTTAAGTTTAACATCAAGTCCGTTCCTATTCACACAGTTACACAGATAAAAGTTTTAACACAAAGATAACATCGCTGAGTAGTGTCGCACATAATAATCAAATCATTTTCATTAGTATCAACAACCGCCTCACGTCGTAAAACTTCAGAATCATACCAGAGAACATCACTAATGTATTCGAAAATTGTCCTAAAATATTAAATAAGTTGATGTTTTCGCTGAGCCTCTGTACAAAGTATATCTGTAGGACATTTTAGAGAAGGTCACAAATGATAAGCCCCTGTTCAATTATTCACAAAGGCTTCCTCAATTTGGAGGAAGAGAAAACTTTGAGCATGTCCAAATATACATTAACGACATCAAGAGGAAATATAATTTACAGGCCGACTTCAGGTCGACTCAGTTCCGTTTTTGGCTTCTACCGAAAACGGACGTGTATCATTCGCGCGCGGGTGCTCTACTTTAGAGTTACTTGCTGGCACATCACAATAACACCGTTGGGATATCGGTTTATGAAGGTCGCCGCGATGACCCATTTATTAATTATAGTGTAAACAGTGCAATTAAATAATTGTGAAGGTGAAGTTTTTACTTACCTTACTATGCCTTTAATAAAGGTAGAAAATTAAAACTGATCAGGAAAAGCTGTTGTGTGTCAGTAATATATAAGAAAAATCAGAGTAAAAACAGCTAGAAATTCTTGTTAATGATCTGAAGATCCAAATAGAAGGCATCCAGCGACAACTTCAATGCCGCCAAGAAGAAAATCACAGCTCCAGGGACAAGGAAATAATGACTAAGGAGTTGGAAGCCAAGAGCAATATACAATTTGCTCAATCTGGAAAAGGAAATGTCGAGTACTGCATACACGACGTAGAACTCGCTAAAGAGACTGAGTGGATTAGGGCTAAAAGTAGGATGAAAAGGAAGCTAAATATGTCCCACTCTCCACCACAATAACCCGAAACAAGCAACCAACAACAACAAAAATGTGAGAAAGAACAGACATTAAACTGTTATTAAAACGGTTAAAACCTGTAATAAAAGAACCTAATAACAAACCATCAATTTGGCTTCAGGGAAAATAAATAAATAAATAAAATAAAATCCCTTTATTTCAGGTTCTGCCATATTACAATCACAAGTATTGTAAAAACACTCTATGATAGACCAGGTACACAGGATAACTAACATCATTGAAAAACACTCGAAAATAAACAAGTCTGCGCCACCGTATTCCTAGATGTCGCGCAAGTTTTTGATAAAGTTTGGCATGAGGGTCTGGTGTATAAACTCAGACGCATGATACCTCCAGAATTTTCAGACATTCTAAAATCATATATAAGTAACAGAATGTTTAGAATAAGGCAAGAGGATGCATATTCAGAGCCAAGAACTATAAAAGCTAGAGTGCCACAAGGAAGTGTGTTAGGCCCATTCCTGCACTTGTTATACATATGTGATATCCCAGAGCACGAATACAACACCATTGCGACCTTTGCAGATGACACTGCTATTATGGCTACCGGATCAAGCCACAAAGAAGCAGTAGAAAAAGCTGAACTAGCTGTGAATAAAGTTTATGACTGGACACAAATGTGGAAGATCAAACAGAATGAGGCAAAATCAATTCATTCGACTTTACTAACAAACACTGCGATTACCATCTAATCTATATAAACGCCATACAAGTGCCTTATGCTAAATATTTTTTTCACGTAAACCTACATGGGCACTTATGAAACGTCAGAAGCTAGGTGCACGGTCCAATTGGTTGTTTCCTATGGAGAAGAGCCGGCAAGAAACTCCACGGTTACTCTTTTAAAAATATGGAGCTTTTACGATGTTTTCAAATTACAATGTGAATAGGTATGGGATGGCAGTGTAGGCCTGTCAACAAGTAACAGGAACAGACCGGAACTCGACATACGTAGGTATTGGTTACTCGGAAGGAAACCCTGTCTATCAATCTATATATATAAAATTCAAAGTCCTGTCTGGTCCCACCCTAAACCGCAAGTCCTAGAGACATAAAATTTGGAGGGTGTGTTCTTTATGAATACTAAATATCCACTAAGAAAGGGATTTTCGAAATCCCCTAAGAGGGTGAAATGGGGGGTTGAATTTTCTGTGAAACTTTTTATTCTCTATGTCGATTGACTCGAAAATTGGTACACATTCTGTTCAATTAAAAAAGGGACACGTGTATCACAATTTTTCCAAAATCGTCCCCCAACTGAGTCAAATAGGATATTAATGAGGTATCTGTAATATGTGACATCCCGATTTTCGCGTTGGTTTGTGATATGCGACATTGATAATACCAGTATACTTATGTCTATAAATAGTTTTAATGAATCATTGTCGTCACCGGTGTCCAATCTCAACCAAGGTATTAAGATGTATCAAATATGTAACTGATATTACTATGAACTCGTATTTTCATTAATAAGTAAGTAGAGGTCGCAAACGCTACTGCTGAGCACGAGGTTCTGGGTTCGATTTCCAGGTCTGGCAAAGTATTATTGGGTTTATCCTACAGGAATTTCTCAGTAGTAGCCCGGAGTCTGGAATTGTGCCCGGTTGATGGCAATAGGCTCGCCCCCTATTAGATGGGGCTTAAAACATAACTGGCGAGCTGTGGGTGTACTATAGGTACACATCTGCCCAACTCTTCGGGGAAAAAAGGTGTTATGTTATGTTACAAGTAAGTACATGTGAGAAGCTCGTGGCTAAGTAATATATAACAGCCGCACGGGTTGATCCATCAGGTTAAGTTACGCTTGCCAGGGTCGGTCTGTGGATGGATGGTCATCTTTACATTCCGAGACTCCTCCTCGTTACGGGTCGTCAGAAGCCCGAAACTCTGACAACCAGTCTTACCAAGGGGTATCGTATTACCCAGTTACTGGGTTGTGGAGGTCAGATAAGCAGTCGCTCAATGTAAAATACTGGTATTCCGCTGAATCCGGTTAGACTGGAAGCCGACTCCAACATAGTTAGAAAAAGGCAGGCAGATTGATTGAATATGAAAATTCAAATTTATGCTTTTGGTAAGAAATAAAAAATTACGTGTTTCAGCGTTATGTAAAATAGGGAATGATTTTAAAATTCACACGTTTATTGAAATTTTTGTTTACTACTTTTTAACGATTTGTGGTGACATCTACAACGCCACATGCGATTGGATGATAGGTAGGTTACGGACAGGCCATGACCTGGGTTAGGACACAGGATACTTTTTATCCCAGTAGCGCGTCCCCGTGGGGCATTTCCGTCCTCCACGCGGGCGTAGCCGCGGGCAGAAGCTAGTATATAATAAAATTATATTATAAAAGCATATTCTTATGCCAATTTGGACGTATGGCATCCAACTTTGGGGCTGTACTAAACAAAGTAACGTTAAAATAATCCAACAATTGCAAAATAAAGTACTCAGGGATGCTGTAAATGCACCATGATGCATTCGCAATGACGACCTCCACCATGACCTTAAAATGGAATTCATCACTACCGTCATCCAAAAATTTGCTGAAGTCCACGAACACAGACTTCACCGACATGTGAATGTCGTGGCAATTCAGCTGCTAGACAACACGGACATAGTGCGTAGGCTAAAGAGAACTAAACCATTCGAGTTAGTGTAGTGTATAAATAGTGAATGAATAATAGTAACAATGATGTGCTATACATGTAACACATGAACTAAGTGTTATTATTAATTACCAGACTCGCAAGAAAGTGCAACGGAATTGTGTAAAAGTGCAAATTGACACTATTCTTAGTTATAACGTAATCTATCACGTAAAATCATAAGTTAAAGTTAAGTTGCTTATATTTGTCTAGTAGACTAAATTGTAATAAATTATTAAGAACTTTCGTTCTTATTAATACAGAAAAAAAAAGGCCGACTTGTCTACAGAATTTAATATAGTTCGCGTTTCGTGAGTTTATCAAAATGAAAGGCATGAATTACCTGAGTAAGGTACTTAGTAACTGAAATTTATTAAACCTTTGCTAGATCTTAGTTTCATTATGTCGAATGGTAGACTCCCTGGCCTTTCTCGCTTGGTTAATTACCGTAACGGAATAATCTGTCGAAACGGATTTCGGTATAATCTAGTCCATTTTTCTCTTGTTGTGGGTGACTAAAGAACTTAGCTCTAAGGATAAAATCAAAAACAAAATATTTAATTTTACATAAATCTACAAGGGCACTTATGAAACGTCAGAAGCTAGGTGCACGGTTCCAATTGGTCGAGCAGAATCCTCTAATTTTATCAATGTTTGCAACTATGACTACAATTGGGATCACAAGTCTACTGCAGCGTGATGCTCATGACGTCATGATAATTTTTCTCAAAACAGTTACCAGTTAGCGGCCATAAATTCAGCTGGCACACGCAATGAAAGTATAAGAAAAATAATTCAGTGAATAAGTAGTGTGTGTGTGTGTGTGTAGTGTAATTCATTGGATTTTAGTAAATATATTACATTTGAGTTCTTTATTTATATCATTATTAGTATACTACACTACGCTCTCAACAAAACCTCGTATCTACAAGATACTTGTGTTAAATTTGTAACAGCAAGCGTTGATGACGTCACAAACTCGTACATCTCGCACAAAGGTACGTTTCTGCTGTCCTAGTACTACACATTGAAATGTCCCAGTGAATGCCAAGCTTGGAACGAGGCCCGACTGAAAGCCTGAAAGCGCCTGAATTTCATAATGTTGGCAGAAATCTTTGAATAAATATGACGATGTAGAGGGCTTAGTTTTTATGCTTGTAATTAATTTAGTTACAGTCGTTCTGTAAAAGATAATGAATAATAATGTAATGATGATGTAATGATGAAATGAGTTCACATAAACATGCAGTGACTATGATCGGTATTCGATATTAAATCAACTGTAATGGATAACCAGGTTACCATCACTTGGATAGCTTTGGTCTAAGAGTTTCTATTTTTTTCTGAACTGATCTCGACCTGTAGTCATGGTATTAATATAAATGACGGAGAAGGTATGTCTGTCTCGTTATCATCAGCCATATTTTAATTACTGTGGGCATACTATGGGAAGTGTTGGATATTGCGCGATAGAAAAACCGTTTGCAGTTTAATCACACTAGCGAATCACACACTGTAGGTACACGACACAACTATACGGAACGCGCGACAGTTTCTAAACGTGGTCACTGCTTAACCGCCAACAACAAACTCTGCTTTTTCTCTGGTCAAGCGTTATGTTATAGACTCTGTCGAGCGTCACCTGGTGGCGCTGGCGTTCCGATTCGTCAAAATCAAACGACTGATTTAACGTACGTCCGACATATAGTTCAAAATAACCACAAAAACTTGTATGTTAAATGATAAATGATTTTATTTCAGTAAGTAGGTTTCTACAGACACTTTTACACGTCAATCATATTTTATTATTAGTAACTTTCAAAATAATCTAAAACTGTTGGCTGTTAACGAAACATAAGTGATTCGCAGGCTACAGGCGTTCATTCCTGACCCTTAGCCCGATCACCAGCAGTGCCCTGGATCCTTGCCAACCACTACAGGACCGTTAATCATCTCTACTGCAGCATAAATTAGAACCGCGAATGAATTGTTAGGGTCGCTAAACTCTGCAGTCATTTGTTTTGCGTATCTGTTCAGTACAGCTAGCAGAAATTGTTAGTTCTGTACGGTCAGAGAAGTAAATTGTTTTTATAGGGATTTATTAAATTTTAATGGGATTATCTGTTTAATGACTGCATGATTATGATCAACAATTAATTTAAATAAAATATGTAAGTTTATTTTATATTCGGGCACGGTACCTATTTTTATTGGAGTTTCGACCTCGACCTACCTTTTGTACCCGATCGATCTTTAAAATTGTACTTCAGTTTTTTTTGTTTTTAACATGTCTTGTTATAGACTTGTCAACAAAAAACATGTATCATACATGTTGTCACGATGTCCACATTGTTTCAGACTGGTTTTGTTAACATTTTGCTCATATTTTGTAATTTTTTATATTACATACAACTTGTTTCAGGTACAAACGAGAAACGAAAACTGTAGAGGCAACGTGTAGAATAAATGATTGATACATCGGTGTAAAAGTGGAGTAATGATTCTGTCGCAATGATTGCCACAATTTCTAGAAACAGCAAACCAACCATTGAAGCACAATTTCCGTTAATTGGCAAACAAACAGAGCAAACTGAAGCCTCTCATTATGCCGTCCACAGAGCTACTACAGACTATACCTCTTCAGTAGTCTTCAAACTTGCTTTTACAAAGTCTGTGTTTCATAGGATACTGTATAATCAATATAGTTTGCAACAAACAAGTAACTAGTTTACTAATTGACCTGGCAAATATAAGGGTGCATAGCATAGAAAAGTTTCGATTCAAACATTGAATTAATTTGAAGTTGGATTTGTAATGATATAAGTTTAGATACGGGATATGTTTTGTGAAAGGGACTTGTTAGTTCTACAACAAAATTCGATGTTCGTTAACGAACGGCAGACAACGTTCTTACAATGACGACATATTTGATCTTTCTGTCCTGTATATGTATCGAACGAATTGTAAAGCTTTTGGTTTATCTATTTATATGACGGAGAAGGTACGTCTTTCTCGTTATCATCAGCCATATTTTAACTACTGTGAGCGTACTATGGGTAGTGTTGGTTATAGCGCAATAGAAAAACCGTTTACAGTTCAAATCAAATTATAATTTACGAATAAATTAATCACACTAGCGAATCACACACTGTAGGTACACGACACAACTATACGGAACGCGCGACAGTTTCTAAACGTGTTCACTGCTTAGCTGCCAACAACTCTGCTTTAACTCTGGTCAAACGTTATGTTATAGACTCTGTCGAGCGCCACCTGGTGGCGCTGGCGTCCCGATTAGTCAAAGTCTGACGATTGATTTAACATATTTCCGACAAATATATATATAAAACACAAAAATTGTTTCTACCTATGTCCGTTATAGACTTTGAAACCATCCAATCGATGTGCCCCAAACTGGTTTCATTAGAAAGACAATAATGCGAAAATGATTTTAGATCACTAAAAATATAGGTCATACTTTACAAGACAGTATTCTGTTCACGACACGTTGTGCACAATTTCTGAGCAGAAACCTAACAAAAAGTACTAGGCTTGCATGAATTCACGATAGTATTTCAATCATAGTATTAATTATGCTTCTAAGGATCTCTTATCTGTCGTGTAATTTAAAAATGGAACAATCTTTTTATTTAGACCAACGGCAACCAAGGAGGTAACCTATCAAAGATTTTATTTAAATCTCGAACTGGCTTAGCAAATAGGGCTGTTTAAAGTGATAAAGAAACAAATTAACATCTTGGCGCAAAAAAAGTTATCATTGTTCGTCATTGATCCTGAAATTTAGAATGAATTTACTTAGTTTGAATTTCCGCGCATTATTTGAGAAAAGTAATAACCAGCGGGGTAATTACGTAACACACTAACAGTAAGAATGGGTTTCATTTTGACAGTTCAGCAACATTCATTGCGTTATTTACGTTGTTGAGCGGACACATTTTTCGAACATATTAAGCAATGGATTAGCAATAGGCTTCAAAATGATTCAGATTGTGATAGATAGTGTGTTAAGCAAGAAACCCATTAATAAAAAGTCTACTACGTTAGTTCCATTTCGTTCGTAGTACACCTCAAAATGAATAGCTGAAAACTGTAGCATTAGCTACACATTAACCTTCTAAAATGTAACATTACACGTAGGTAAACGTTATCCGGTGCGGCCTCAAAGCACTTATCCACCGTTGACTACAAAGCAAGCAATTTTATCCCACTGTGCAAACGAGTCTCATCGTCTTTGTCGCACAGTGGGGCAAGTTCAGAAAAGTTGCTCGGCGCGCGTAATTAAAGTCGACCTATGTAAATACCACTTTTAAACTTGCGGAAAAGCAGACTTTATTCTTTACTAGCTGCTGTTGGCGGCTTCGGCCGCGTGGACGTCGGAAATTATGCCACAGAAACGTGCTACCGGGTAAGTCTATGTTACTCCTTATAACATCAGCTATCTGCCAGTGATAGTCCTATCAAAATTGGTCCAGCCGTTTTAGAGATTAGCCGGAAAGAATTGACAAATATAAAAAAAAAGTATTTTTGTTGTAAGTACCTACCGTATATACTTTCATAATTATGCGTTTAGTAAAAAGCTGTTATTTTGCAAACAGACACTTCGATGTTATTTATTTGTATGTATCGATGTTCTTCCTGAGATACTGATACTAGCGCGAGGGATTGCCTGAAGTAGATAAAACAAAGACCGGTGTAGAAGGTTGTAAGACCGTTCTTTGTAACAAATTAAATAGGAACATGGTCTGTTCTCTGCGGCTTAGCCAAGATGTGGCAATTTAAGGTGTAATCTTCAACAGCCTATGCTAGGTGTGCACCTGGTTTCGTTTGCCAGGTGTTTTAGAGTTTAGCTGTTAGATCCTCTTTTGTTTCAAAAGTGGCTGTATGAAGGACGCTGTCTGATCAAGTGACGTACTTGCCAAACCATTACCAAATCATGTAGGTATTCTATTGGATCCTCACACGGTACTAAAGTAATTTTCTGTATACCAGACAAATAAAATAAACGTTTCCATTAAACGTTCTTTCCCCAACATGACACAAACAGATTTATCTTATTGGTAACAGCAGTTGGCAAGCTGCCAGCCCCCGAACGCTTAGCTTGAAGCCTGTTGCGAGTCCCAGGGGATACCCTATAGAAGGGGGGGAGGGGTATCTAATATCTGTCTAGACGGAAAGCCTTTGTGAAGTAGGAATGCACTTGAAGCCCTTTGAGTTATTGTGGATAATGATGGCCGGGAAATGGTGTTCGGTTTTAAGTCATTTGTAAAATGTCGATTGAACTGGGAAATCGCTAGCGGATGTAGTTGAGAATTGGTTGATAGCACGTGGAAGCGGTCTCTCTGCTACGTTATGATTGGGTTTTATTGGAGAGAGCTCGAGCCAGAACGTTC
This sequence comes from Dryobotodes eremita, assembly GCA_917490735.1. Taxonomy (NCBI): domain Eukaryota; kingdom Metazoa; phylum Arthropoda; class Insecta; order Lepidoptera; family Noctuidae; genus Dryobotodes; species Dryobotodes eremita. The sequence continues at coordinate 1,971,680 of OU823247.1, read as the reverse complement.
TGGTTGGCTTGTGACGGATGACATGCGAGCCAGTTGTCTCTACAGATACTTTAACTTACTTTAACCTTTAATATTTTAATTTGCTTAGTCTCCATTATTTATTATTATGTACCTACCTACGTAATTGGGCATAAAAAAAAGTGTGTACGAGTACCCTGTTGTCTACATAATCAAAATCTTACTTTATAAGACTTAGTTTATAGTTAGTCCATGGTAAAAAAATATACTAAAATAGAATTTAAATAGGTAACTGCTTTCCTACCTAAACTTATCGAAGATCAAAGCTAAATCTGACCTTGTAAACATAATTTGTAAGTACCTAACATACTATCTATGAATACGGGTGACATTAATAAAAATAACAAAAGTAAACATTTGGTGGGTAGGTACCTACATAATTACTTATAAGTAGACGTGCATTTCTTTACCTTTCGAAGTCCTTTGGAAGTGTTAAAAATGTGAGGTTCGGAACGTTGCTTTTATTTAAGCAGCTGAATAAGATGCAATATGCTTTTGCCTTTTAACATCCTAAGCGATGAACGGACGACGCAACGCGGCGCGTGAGTGAGTATCGAACTAACGTGTGACACGGCCGCGGCCCGGACGTCACCGTCGCGTAGCCCCATTGAATTGGTCCGACAAGTTTTTTTTTAAATGTCATCTCGTAGTTGTGACCCTTAGAGGTCATGGCTACTTAACCGTACTATCCTGTGGCTGCCTTAAGATGACTCAAAGCCTCCAGCCAGGGGCGAATTTCTTAAAATATTAAGTGACCGCACGCTAAGGGCACCCCCTGTGGGGTACGAACCTCGGCTTAGGGCGTCACTAAGGGGAGGACAGCAAGGTGGGACAGGCTGGATCGAAGGGTTTAAAGAATTATTGGAATTTAAAGCTACAGGCTCAGCTACGGCGCGGGCTGGCGCTTCGTCGAGCAAGGGTCGGGGGGGGGGGGGGGTCGGACAAGTCGAGCCCACTGCGTATTTAAGCTTCACAGAGAAGCAGGTACTTCTGGTAGCAGCAGAGTACCTACCTATCTCTCTCTGTACGTCTTCTAGTATTAAGCACACGAGCCTTTTGGGTTCGTATTTTTTGTTGTATGTTATAAATTGTTTCTTTTTTTTTTAAACGTTTTGTTAATTTCCTGTGCGTGTTCCAAATAAATGGTTTGTTTTCTTTCTTTTGCACCAGGGTTGAGATAAAGTCCATCCTGAACCACGCCTCTCCCTACTTCGCAGCACAAAATGGAAATTCAGGCTTCCCCTGTTCGTAACACTAGTCTGATGGCCTAGTTGGCGGGGATCCAAAGCGTATTGTTTTTAACGGCTCTAGTACAACACAGAAATTCTTAAAAACTACCATTATGTGATATCATACCGACTTGTTAGTTTTTTGTCGAAAATGTGGCCATAGCATGTGCATTCTGTGTTCAACCTTCTGATAAAAGTAGAAAATCTTTTACCGTTAATTTTTCTTTCAAATCTATTATTGATCTTTCTACATCTAGAGGAATATTCTCAGTCCAGACCATATCATTTAACGATAATTGCTATCAGGCAAGCATACGTATGGCCTTATATAAAATTTTAATATTTTATTAAGAAGTGTATAAGCATACCCTTTAATAATTCAGACATAATTATTAAAGGGTATGCTTAGATGGTTTAGTCATGTTGAGAGGATGAATGTAGGGCGATTAACAAAAGGTATTTACAAGGCAGATGTGAGTGGAAACGCCGGGAAGCCGCCCTAGGAAGACGTATAGTGACCTTATTGGTGATGTTCTTCAGAAAGGTCAGGTGCGTAGTAGGGGCAACCGGCGTGCGTGCATGATCAGATGTATGAACGTAAACGAGGCAAAAGGAGTATGTAAGTATCGTAGCAGGTGGCGTTCTGTAGTTTCTGCCTACCCCCATGAGAAGAAGGCGTGAGTTTATGTATGTATGTATAATATTATACCTTTAAAAACAAATAGCAGTCCTTTTTGCGGTATCGTGAATAAAAGACAGAATGGCCATCCACTTTGTAATGAAGTGGGCCTCACTGGCGGCACTCATTGGTCTTCGATGGCCCATCAATTAACAACACTCGAGCCGTCGCGCAAAGGGTGGATTTTAAAGTATTTGTAATTAATTGTGATATTATCCGAAGCGAAGTGGCTCTAAAGTATCGAATTCGTTTAATGATCAATCGACCTCGTTAAAAGCTTCGCCAAGTATTTTTAGCTTGTTGAAAATGTCAAAATGTATTTTTGGATGTTGTTTACATAACAGTGTGCTATTAATAGGATGTATTTTTTATCTTTTAAGATTTTTAGTGTTTTGTATATGACATAGTGGTTCCTTAATCCATTTGAATACAATTTTAAGATATAATATACATTGGCATAATGAAATTCAGCATAATAATTATTACGCATAATATTAATACGCATAAATGTTTTGCCATAATGTTTATTGACATAAAATAACCTAACCTAACCATTGCATTATGCCAAAGTATTATTATGCCACAGTATCATTATGCTAATAAAAGTTATGCGAAAACGGTTATGCCAAAATATATTAGTACTTACCTATAAAAAAATATGTGAAAAGAAGAAATCCCTGTCATAAGGTTTGTTTTAAATTAGTTAAACGCTTTTCCTAATACAATTGACATGCCCACAGGCACTCATCTATAATAATAAATATCCAGAAACAGTTTTCCTAATGAATTGTGTATCTGCATGCATTGTCTGTCACTTCACTAAATACCTCCCCCGTCTTTAATTGCATTCCACGACCGGCATGTAAATGTTTAATTTACTGAAATCGAACAAAGTTTTAACTGAGCTGCCAGTTCCAATTATCTAACTATTGATTACGGTAAACAATTTAACTTTACATTCGAACACCGGTTTTCCAACCGTTTATTTTACACAAGTCTTTCATTACTCATTGAACGTTGAGTCCATAAAATAAAATCAGAACATAATCAATCATAGTTATTACTATCGGAGTGAGCAAGATGAACGGTTTGTTTCACGTAAACATACGAAAAATCTCAAGCAACTGTACGCCGAAATAGCTGAACACTCAGACAGTGGGACGCCTAATTTTAAACGTTGAATGTAGACTATACGAGTGTGCCACAGTTCATCTAAGTATATCGCATCGTATCGTATGGTCGAAGTGAGAGTTTTCGTGCGGTTCTGAAACGAGAAATAGGTGGAACTATGGCCTAAGTTGCTTCACTGGCAGTTCGGGACATCATTTGTTCGATTATTATTGTTTACTAGCTGCCGTCCGCGACTTCGCCCGTGTAGGTCATAAAAGTAGCTTATGTCCTTCCCCAGGGTTCAAAGTATCCCCGTACCAAATTTAATCAAAATCGGTCCAGCCGTTTCGAAGATTAGCTAGAATAAACAGACAAAGAGACAATAAATTTAAAAATTGTTTTTTTGTTCTAAACTTTCAGATGCTATTCATATGTATAGAGGTATGAGGAACAGGGTGTAAAGTTCACTCATACTCCATAGAAAAGGGAGGATCCTCCGACCAGACGGGTGTCGTGTCTGGTGGGCAACTGCCCGTCGATTGATTTCGGGATGTTGAATATATGCTAGTTGCGCGGTAAACTCTGCTTGCGCGATGCACGATTTTGCGTGACATCAGTCTGACGCGTAGCTCGCATGTGGCGTTGTAGATGCCGCTACATATTTAGTAAAAAGCTGTTATATTGGCATTATAAACAGACACTTAATTTTATTTATTTGTATGTATATATTTAATAGTGCCTCTTTGGGTATTTTAAAAGGTGATGGGTTAACGTCGATTGTGATGGCATTCATATTTTATCAACTTTTGCTGTTGATTGACATTATTTTCTACATTTCCAACGTAGAAAGTTCTAACTTTTTAAAGTTCAACGTTCTAAGTTCTATTATCTACGTAGACCAACTAAGCAATCACTATGAGCCAAATATTAAACTAGCTTCTGCCCGCGACTTCGCCCGCATGACATTTCTGGTTCCCCCGACCCACCGCGTCGCATCGCATCGCCTGCTCGCGCTCTTACTTCATTTTCGCTTAGCGTTTTTTCTTTTTTTTTTTTGCTCGGCTCCTAATGGACCTAGCGTGTTAAATAGCCTAAAGCCTTCTTCAAGAATTGGGCTATCAAATACAAAAAGAATTTTTCAAATCCGACCGGCAGTTCCAGAGATTACCACTCCATACATACATACAAACTTACAAACAAACAAAATGTTTACCTGTTTATAATATGTATTAGTATAGATGAAGAAACAAGAACTAAAAATGACTACTTATTTACCACTGCGATTCAATGCTGTTCTGTGACTCTTACACGGCTTCTATTCGACCTAAATACTATTACTACCTAGATACTTCTAGTGCCTAAGAATCAGTTATATAAATGTGTTGAACGGATAATCTTTACCGATGGCGGGGCATTTGTTTTAAATTCTTTACTTATTAATCGATGTTTGTTCATATTTAAACATGTCACCTCCGTAAGAGTAAACATGAAAATATAAAGAAAGAAAAGAAAGAAAGAAAGAAAAATATTTTAATTGGGGCACGCACAGGAAAACAAAGAGTAAAAAAAAAAATACACACATATACACATCACAATACAAAAATTAACTACGTATACAAATCATATGGTGGATTAACTTAAGGTGATATATTCTTAATACCTATATGCGTAAGACTTTAAAGCAATTTGTCCTCCTCCGAAAGAGGAAAAGACAAAATGCTATTACACCATCCGATATTGAAAGGGGACTGAGCGTTTTGAAGTAAGTACCAAATTTTGATATCTAAAAGCTTCTTTACGAATACATTCCATCCAGATGTGATTTACGTCCTCTATACCATCACATACAATACAATTCGAAGAGTTTACTTTTCCCATTAGGAATCCAAACTTATTTAATGGAATGTGTCCTGTCCAGATGTATGAACGTAAACGAGGCAAAAGGAGTATGTAAGGATCGTAGCAGGTGGCGTTTTGTAGTTTCTGCCTACCCCCATGGGAAGAAGGCGTGAGTTTATGTATGTACGTGATGTGTCCTGAGCGAAGTTCAGAACTCGTCACAATGTCATACCTTCCCATATTGCATTTTTCAAACCAAGGGACTCGAGGGAAAGCTGGTTGCAAAAATCTGTACCAAATTCCCTTGTAAGTGATCTTTTGTCAAAATATTCAGACCACAATGTGGTAGAAAACTCTTCAACAGTACCGATTAAATTCGTGTAGTAAGGCAAGCAATTGAAATTAATACCATCAGCCGCAGCTTATCTGGCCAATTTATCTACAGTTTTATTAATAATTGGACCAATATGGGAAGGTATCCACTGCAATATTACTTTCTTATTATTTTTTTTTTTAAAGATGTAGACAACATGATGATGATGATGATGAAGATGTATAAAAGACGATGAAGTGACAAAAATTGAAAAGACTATGCTTAGATGGTTTGGTCATGTTGAGAGGATGAATGAAATTTTATTCATTGCTCAAATACATAGCAAACTATAGTTTTGTATAATTTAGAAGCATATTGCAATTTTGTAAATGTGAGTACAATGGATTCGCTTATTATATAATTATGTTGACTTGACAGCATGGCAGTAGAGACTATGTCATGCTCACTTAAATGTCTCACTGTTGGTGGCGCGTATGTTGGATCATTCGGTTCCCTACAAAATGGTTGAGCTGGATGGTGCTGATCCACGCGTCATGTTCGTGAACGGGCGCCGTCAGTTGAGACTGGTCATCTCTTAACTGCCACGGCTTATTTTTATTATTAATCGTATATTTTGAATTGTTTTTTTATATATATTTTTTTTCATTGTTCTCGCATATAGAAGCAACACGAATAATGTACCCAGGATTTTGTAATATCTTGATTTAAAAAGAGTGTCCTTGGAGTTTCTTGCCCGTTCTTCTCCATAGAGATCTACGTTTTGGAATGGGCAACTAGCTTCAACTTTCTGACTAACTGACCGACTCTTTGACAATTCAAAAGTGCCTGTAAATGGTTTAATTGAAATAAATGCTTTGAGTTTGAGTTTGAGTTTGAATGAAGGGCGACTAACAAAAGGTATTTACAAACAGATGTGAGTGGAAACGCCGGGAGGGGACGACCTAGGAAGACGTATAGTGACCTTATTGGTGATGATCTTCAGAAAGGTCAGGTGCGTAGTACTCATAACTGGCGTGCGTGTATGACCAGATGTATGAACGTAAACGGGGCAGAAGGAGTATGTAAGGATCGTAGCAGGTGGCGTTCTGTGGTTTCTGCCTACCCCGATGGGAAGAAGGCGTGAGTTTATGTATTTATGTGTGTATTTATAGTGTTAAGTTCGGATAAGGTGCTTAATATGTTATAAACCAAGGGAATACCCCTGATCATTTGAGTACATCGCACGAAATGATGGAGTGCACTTAGCATCAGTACAGTAAATATTTCAAAATTAATATCTTGATTAAATTGGTCTAATGTATGACAGTGATTCTACAATACCAATGTGCTCAGCGTGCATAATGGTTATTTGAAGATTATTTACATTAAGCTTTATGAACTCCTTTGTTTGTGTATCTAGAAAAGCAGCGCCTATCTCCTGTTTGTCCTTGGACGCATCTGAATATGTTTTGTCAAAGCCTGAATCTGAATCTTTCGTGTAAGAATTCACTACAAATCAGCAATAAATTTTGCATTTTAAATTGACGTTTAAGTTTATCCACGTTATGAATTTCAAAACTTCTAAAACTACTTGAATCTAAATTATTAATCCAGGTATCTAAAGCAAACATCTCCAGTTGCTTGCTCGAGGGTACAGGCAGAGATTTTAAATGCATGTGAATCGTCACTAACAATGGTGTTTTCTTGCGTCTCCAATATACATTTTGACTACAGTTTCTTAGATCTTCTAACATTGAAATTATTGGATTATTCCCAAGTGACTTTGTTTTAAGCCAGTTTTTACCAGCAAGGAAGACACGACGGACATAGAAAGGTTGCAATTATAACTCTGACTCCATGACAAGGATAGGAATACTTTTTATAAAACCCCTATAATGCGCATGCACTGCTGCTGTAACGAAAAGTTTCGCCAACTCTCTAAGGTTAAACTTGTATAGGTTTACGAGCAAGTTAAGGTTTTCGTCTCGTGGGGGGAAAGTTAGAAATAGCTGCATGCATTAGTTAATTCCGTTGCACTCGAGAAAGCTTTAAAGGTTATCGATTATTAATTTAAGCTAGCCTGCATAATTGTGGAAAACACGAGTACAATGATTACAACCGATAAAACAGACCGATGGTATCGGCCAGGTTTAAGATAAAACCCTTTCTTCGAGGATAACGTCCTCAAGTAAGATTATATTGTACTGCATCTCTCTTATATCCCATGACCTTAATCCTTAGAGTCATGAAATATAAGAGTGCTAGTCTAGTAGGAGTTAAATAGCACCCAAATCCTGGTATAACACGAATAATGCTGAGGATACCGAGATAGAACAGCTGTGTTTTTCGTAGTTATCACCATACCTCACAGACAACACACACACGCACCCTCACACATACACCACACGCACACTTTCCTGCTAATTTCTCACAACGCACTAACTTTTGTTTGTTTCATTTTTCTTTTTTACGTGTATATGTTGTGTTATGTGCTTTGTAGTCTGTGCTAAATAAATGTATTTTCTTTATTTTTAACAATAATTGGTAATACAAAACGCGACCCTAATGATTAAGCAGGTAAAAACATAATCTTTCACGGCAGTCGGATAAAAAGGCATAAAATCTACTTTTCTGTATATATTACGTGAACAAGAGTAATGGATGTAAAGAGTAGCCAGTCAGGTGTGCAGTACGCAGTGTCGCCGACAGGTGGCGCTGCACGCCTGGCTAGCACTGGCCCACTGCCAAGACAGTACTCACCACAGGGCTGTTCGGGCCAGGCGAGTACAGCGGGCTAGCCGAGTGGTTTTAATAAGGTTATTGGAACGGTAACAGATGGAAGTGGGATTTATGTGTTGGTTGCCAGATTCGATGTCGATTTGTGCCTATCGCAATGGTTTTCCTCTTGTGTGTGATAGTTTAGTTTCGAAGGTATTTAAAAAATATACAGTAATCTTTGGGTTCTTTATTAAATTGTGGGTGGCAAACTTCGGGGGTAAAGACAGGGACAAACGACGTGTTAAAAACGAAGCCTATCCTACGGATTGTGAGTTGTGAATGAATATGAAAATCGAGGTATTTGTTTCTTTGAAAAATACAAGTATTGTCTACTTTAAGTGCGAAAACACAACTAGAAACAGCAAGGTGTGTACGGCTTCATTCTCAAATTCCACGTGACCGAAAATGTTAGTAAACATTTTTATATTAATTAATATTGCCTTTCAGTTTCAGAACGAACGTCGGGCGGTGAGTAAGCAAACGTGAACCGTATTAATTAAAATAACCCTTTATTTGATTAAAAAATACTACCGGGAGGGGGGAGGGGGGGACTTTAATTTTAAAATTGAGTTGTATGTTGGATTTTCGTTCATTTTGGTTAGTTCAACCAATTGATTATGATAGAATTTCGCATAATCAAAACGGTTGTCAAAAATAATCAGGCCAAAAGTAATTAGTAATCTAGAAGCCTAAATTAGACATGAATTATACAGGGTGTAAAGAGACCCATCACATATATACCCGTCAACTACGCATTCTGTACACCAAACTAAGTAACATTGCATAAAAATAATTGTTGGAAACGACTTTTATTTTTGGTGTGATAATTTGCTGTTTGCGGTAGTGCGCAACGTAACGCACGCAAAACATTGTGCTTATGGGTGCATACAACGGTACAGGGGTCGTGGGGGTATTTAAAATTGTGTTATAACATTGAAAACTTATTTTCGTAAAGAAACGTCAGTAAAAGTTGGAATTTTGACCTTCAATATCTCCGTAACCAGAAGGTTCCTAGGTATGATCCAGTACAAAAAATTATTACAATGACGGGGAGTAGAAGTGACTCTTGGCTTCATTAAGTGTATTTTTACAACCGTTATAGCTTCAACATCAATAAAACCGGCGTTTAGTACTAAAAAACAGGCCTAAATCCATAACCGGAACAGCTATAAATATTTGATGTTAGGAGCAGCCCTAACGTCGGGTGAATGATCAAAACTGAGTCACAACACAACTCGGTCCGGCTGATTGATTCAAACTTCGAGTGGTTTGTTTATTCACCAGACACATAATCACCAGATACATTTATGATTTTCAATATATGTACAAACATATTTAATTTTGTAGTGAGTGACATCGATTTGCTCCGATGTACTGTCGAATATTTAGTATTAGCGAGAAAATAGAAGATACCGGGAGTTACAGCTGGAACTCTGTATTAATTTAACATACCTACATGCCAAAATGAAACAATTGGCTGGTAAACAGACGAGGCTCTAGGTTAATTTGTATTACTGTGTGTATTTTATTTCTTTAATTTGTAATGTGCGTCTTGTTTGAGCCGAATAAACCATTTTTCTTTCTTTTTTTCTTTATCTATGTGATTCAATGTCTCACCTAATGTTAAGTTATAATAACACAAAATATTTTTATCAAAATAATAGTGAAAAATATCAAATAATAGTGAATTTATGTTGAATTTGTAAGTTTTTATGGAGAATCAAAGCTAATTACGGATAGAGTAACTATTTAATAATATTTTGATGGAAAAAGTTATTAATAAAAAGATTTTATTTACACATGAGAGTCAAAAGAATGACGCATGGCGGATATTTTTTTGAAAATCTAGTTCCTATAACTCGAAAACTATATGATTTTGCGGAACATATGCTGTGTTACTTTGCGAGGGCTTGACCAAAGCTGTCACCACCTACAGTATGTCGGTCGATTTATGGGAAATCCTGTATATGTGTGTTGTGGGTTTTGGATAAAAATAGACTGTCCCATCCCATGTTATCCCTTTGGCATCGTAAGTTGTGAGTGAGGGTAACGAGTTTAGGGGACTGGTTTCTACCCCAACCAACCTTTTTACATAAGTAACTTCGTATACCGCCAAACGGGGTGAATAGGAATGCAGGGTGAATAGAGACGAAACTTTAAAATGGATTTTAACATTGAAATAATATAATTTGTTGCCAACAAGTGCACTTAATCTTTAATTATAATACAGTAAACACATTAGAATAGAATAGAATACTCTTTATTATGTACACCATAAAAATTACAGATATAAATGTAGACATTTTACATAGGGTGACACAATGGGCGGTCTTGTCGCTAAAAGCGATCTTTTACAGACAACCTTTGGATAGATTCAAGGGAGAAGGAGAGACAATAATGCAGGTAGTCAGTGGTGTACCATTAACATATACAACAAATACATACATACATAAAACATACATATATATTATATATCTACATATAATATATACAATAATAAACATGAAACAAGAGCAAAAAACTAAATGTAATGATGATGTTTAAGGATAGAGCAAGTGATTAGAGTTATTTTTGACAACAAACTATATTTATTTCACTGTTAAAATCCCTTTTAAAGTTTCGTCTCGATTCACCCCCTTTTTTTTTTTTTTTGGTTGGGATATCATCAATTGACCTCTCCCGCTCTGGGCGGAGCGGAAGGGCGTGTCAGACTCTTACTGACTAAAACCCACCCGTGTTCCTTCAGTTGCCTGTGCGCCAGGGCCACGGTAACTCTTTCGAACAATCCGCAGCCCCGGCAGGCATCGGTCCTATCGGACCCCGTCAATTTTACTGACATCTCTTTGAGGCGCGCGTGGAACACAACGCGCCGTCGACCCGGGCCTGGTCCTTACCTGCTCGCCGTCCGCAAGCCCGCGCCTACGGTGGCCGGGAGTCGGCAATCGACTCCCGACGCCCAGGGTGTCTCCTTCTCCTGCGGCGGCTAGGGGCGCGAGGGCGCAGAGATTGCCTCTCCCTTTCGCGCTCCGCCTCCTTCTTCGCGAGCATTACTGCTTCGCAGAAGGAGGTGACGGCTTCCCATTCCCTCTCGCTCCGTACCATGGCCTGAACCAGGGCCGGACGCGACAGGTCGCCGCCGCCGATCGCCGCCACGAGGACACGGGTCTCGATTCACCCCTGCATTCCTATTCACCCCGTTTGTCGGTACTCAAATTCTCTGTGTAATTTTGATAGAATCGAATTTCCTTATCAGAAAAGTAATTCTACTTATAATTTTACAAAGAACGTTGGTAAGATTAGATATCAGGCAGTCGCTACCTGGAAAATACTGGTATCCGGTTCGACTGGAAACCGACTTGAACAAATTTGGAAATAGGCTAGGCAGATCAATAAAATACAAACAAACAATACCTTTTGCTGTGCCCTAACGGGGTCTACAACGGCTCTTAGCTCTAAGCTCTAAGTTAACATCTAGTTTTACCTTGTAGAACGCAAATAAATGAATATGGATATGATCATATTGAAAAGCGTCCAAACTATTCATCATAGAAGGTAGGAGCAGTAGGTAAGTAAATTTTAAAACCATGACAAAATTAACATAACACGACGAAGTTCCTTGTTACATAGCCAAAAAAATGCTTATGGAAAATTCTAAAACCATTTCAGTTAACTCTAACCTTGCCTGCTAGTCTGTCAGAACAGATGGACTGCAAGATTACCTAATATCCAGGTTCTGTGGTAATGGACATCAAATCATCAAACTATTTATACGCGTATATTTCAACCGAGCAGGGATACAATAAAATGTTCGCGTTACATCGCTGTTTATGTGTGCCAACCGTGCGTCACTGTGCTTCCGCGTTGTGTAGTGTTGTGTTGTGTTGTAAACAGTGGAACTGGGTCGTTAGGGCTTTACTACACGCGCTGAAATTGTAGCGATGGGAGCGGAAATAAGATTGGACAGATAGAATATATTATACTTTATAGTACGCCAAAATTGTATTATGTATAAGTTGTAACCCCACATTTACACCAAATACCTACAAGTTGTTAGAACTTGTGTGTCGTGCATAAAACACAGGTGTAAATGCAGGTATCGGAATATTGTTCCAGACATGTCTTGTTAACTATTTTGTTCACCTTTTTGACAAGTTTTGTGTATAACTGGTTTTCACAACCTGTTTTAAGTGGGACAATAACCGAAAACAGTACACACAACGTGAAGAATACATGTCTTATACCTTGGTGCAAACGCGGGGTAAGTACTCGTGTGTTGTTTGTTGTTATTGTGTTGTTTTATAGCTACAAAACGGCGAAATCAAATAATTATCTTTTTTATTTTTTTATTTATCTAATTGCTGGGCAAAGGCCTCCTCCAAGTTCATCCAGGAACTCTTTTCCCGTGCCACCTCGAAGCAGCCCTGGCGGTACACGTCTAGGTCGCAACCTCTTTCTGGGCCGGCCTCAGCTACGCCGTCCATCTTCGTAATTATCTTGACACACTTTAAAAACTTGAAGCCTTTGTAAGTTAGATTGTTCTTCAACTTCAATTGCTAGAAGCATCTAATAAATTGCGCACCGTTTTGTTTTCTTTCCACTCCGTTGGCCTTTGATTAAATTTCAAATTAAATAATTCCCTACAAAGTCGACTTCAGATGTGAATGTCAGCGTAAAAGTTTATATAAAATGTAGGAAACCATACGGCATCATGGCTTAGAATTTATACCAATTACGAACGCTTTCAACGTACTCGTACTTAATAATTTCTAAGTATATGTAGTCCTTTGAAGAAAATATACTTTGGTATTCTATGAATGCGCTCAATGCAAGCAATACTTGGAAATAATAATCTATAGGTAGGAAGCTTAATAAATTGCAATTTCGAACTACCAACTTGGCTACTCCACCTACATACACAGATGAAATATCACTCGTATCAGATGAAGTATCAGTTCGGTGAAAGAAGTACCAGGAAAACATAATTAATTGGGCGTTCATTACTTCGAACTCGTGCCTTCGATAAAAAGGAAAATAAAGTATTTTTTTTCAAGTATTCATTGTTTACGGGAAAAAAAAAGAAGAAAAGAGGTACCTTATGTTAATTATAATTGCATCATCATTTCCGATCTCCATATATATAGCTGCTGTACAACCACAGGTCAGAAGTAATACTTGAATTATTTATTTATTTATTTACCATGTAAGAGCTGTACACTCATACAAATATAGGGTCACGTTCTTTGGCCGCGCATAGTCATCGCTAATTCGCTACGTCCGCGCCATGATAAATTACAGCACTTTCTCTCGCGCTGTCAACAAAACTAAAGAATTCTAATCCAGCGAAATCCACGCCTTTATTTGATGCGGAGAATTAATATTGTATCTGCTGTTCAAGACATAGATAAGTACAATACTTGGAAACGCATCCGGGTGACATCAAAACGTACCAGGGACTAATTCCGTGAAATCCGTATATTCTATATACTTTATACACGTGTCCCAGCTTTGATGTCAAGTGCTATAAAATCGAACTGACTTCACTATTTATGAGCTCGCATTGCAGCTTTGCAATAACCATGGCGATGGTCAGTTGGTAAATGAATGATTTCGAAACAATGCACGAGGAAAAGCGTTTGATTGTGATTACTCGGTGCAAAAAAACTTGATTTTTACATTCCATTAAGCGCTAATGAACCCACGAAATTTTTATTTACTTACGTTTTTTGCAATTTGCGTCAGTGTCAGGTTGTAAATGTTGATTAAAATATGATTCGCAACCGTAACAAATATGGTTTTACAGAATTTTTATCATAAGAATCAGCAATTCAACTCCATAAGTTAGAATTGGCTTCAAATTTTATGATTTCATGAAATAGTCGTTCAATAGGGTAATATGAACTTAGAGAGATGTATTGATAATTATAATTCTATAAATAAATATACGTTACGACCGCGAATCATATTTAGATCAACATACAACCTGATACTGACCTGAAAATGGCAATTTTTTTTAAAAAAAATAATAATTTCGCGGGCTACCCTGACGCTTTCGCCTTAATTACAATATTTAATTACATCCTTTCCTCCTAAAAATATGGGTTTAAAATTAACATACACAGCGTTAAAGTACCAGGGTCGCATGAGTATGAGGGGGTGAATGCGGCAGCTCGGTACATTTCCGCGGGGACACGTTTTAAAACCAATTGGAGCGTGGCTGAGATCCCTCGGCGTGAGCTCGGCGCTAACCCACATAAAATTAATATTGCACTACGTATGTACTTGTACAAATTCTTTTATTTTAAAACGAAATGATAATTACTTACGGTTGATACTATGAACTGTCTACGGAACTTACAAAATTAATGAAATCTATGGTTTTACGCAAAGCGACAAGTGCTACGCAGAGCAAGTTTTCGCAAAGCCGTTGACTCTTTTCTGTCCTGAATTCCTGACATTATTTTATAAACTTCTTACATGTACAATCAGGAAAATTAATTGCTTATCAGAGTGACACACCGACATTTTGCTGTGTATCCACTGTCAAAGAATGACTTCTGATTTGAATTTTCGGACAATAATTTAGTCAATTTGCTAAACCAATAATTTTCCCTGACAAATATTTACCAGCACTGTGCTATGTCCAACATTGTTGAGTCCACAACACGGGGGAAAAGACCTCATCAATTCAAATTACTAGAGATAATACTACATTTGTTTGGCGAGCATATTCAGCCATGATTAACGTTTATATTATGTGAGTAAAAATTTGTGATTTATGAAGGCCATTGGAGGCTTAGGAATGTAAAATAATGAGTATTTTGAAGTATTCTGTTTTCGTGTATTGTATAAAAAATTTAAGAAAAATAACTTTTATTTCGGACCCATATGTATAGTACATTTGCTTAGTGTAGGTACATAACTTACAAACTAGTGTTTGTGCTTAGGTACAACTACTAGAAAAACAACACAAACTATGAATTACTACGCCACAGTGGCCTGTAGGCGTATCCAATGTCCCAGTATGGGGCTGTCCCATCTATCAGCTATAGTTTTCAGGATGCTGTTGGGGCTGGCGCGTGGCGCGTTTAAACTGTGCAACAGATTTTTTTATTAAGATGGAAATCAGTACCAACCCTTCTGTTCAAGTCATTAAAGTTATCTATCCCGTTGACGATACCTATGGGAGATCTAGCTAGATAGTCTACTAGGTAAAACACAGGCTATTTACTAGTTAAGTAGTACATAAAGGAATCTAAAGTAAACAATGTTTTCATTATGTTCGACTGGCCTTGTTAATGTCTTACTTACTATTGCGACTACATTTTGAAATACAGTACTAAACGTACTTAATTGTCGGCTTAACCTACATTTGCCAACATCCATGATTCTTTGAAAACTAAAAGCAACAAACGCCCTCTTGATTACAAAGCATAAGAGAATAACAACAAAACCTCTTCAAGCATGAAATAGATTTACCGTAAAATATGATAATTTTTAATACGAATTTTCATTTTCAAACAATTTCTTTAGATAACTTTTTAACGTCGAGATTTCCGGTTCACAATAAAATCGCAGAAGCGTAAAAAGAACATTTTACACTCTTTGTAATCTGGTTACAAAGGAAAGCTGGCAACATTGGGGTGCCCTAGATAAAGGAAATTTCCCGCCGTCGCGGGATAACAGCTCGGCAGTGATCGCAATCGTCCGCAGTTGATCGGCTGCGGACGACAGCGGGCCGCGACGGCTTTCCGATTATAAGTTTACCATCTTTGATACCCAGGCTGCTGAAGAATCGAAGAGTTGTTGGAATCTGCCAAATTTTGAACAGAAACTCCGTTGAAAGTGCAATTTTTTTTGTAGACATTATAGAAAGCGCTTTTACATTCTTATCTTGTAACTCATGACATGACTCACCCAGCTCCTTAAGCCAGTATTCAGCGTCCAACGCTTCAAAGCGCTGCGCTGTAGGATTATGCAAGTAAACGAGATACGTCAATGTAACATTTCAAACTATTCCATTTGCTTTGAACTGACATTCCGGATGCCCTTTACCGTCAGAGCTCAATCAACGTTACATTCATGTACAAACATTTTATCACGCATACAGATTCAACCTGAATCCGCCATTTTGACCAGTATTAACATTAACAGGGCTTTAACAAAAATACTTATTTCATCAGGCGGCCGAAAGCTTGCAACTACACGGGGTTTCAGCAAATAGCGTGAATGTCCTGGGGGGAGGTCAACGACCGACTGTCCCGGTCCACTGTAGCCACATGTAGCCACTAGAGAAAATATTGTACTGTGTGGAATTTACATAACGAATAGTTGAAGTTCACAATAAAGGTCTATAAGTGAGACTTGTTGTGTATTCTGCTGCCCTGGTTATGGTAAGGAGGATATGACTCTCAAACTTGAGGATTTTGATGTTGTCACACATATCTAATTATGTAAAATACCTACCATGGCATTTCCATAGGATTCATTTATTTATTATTATCAATAAAAATAAATAATAATAATAGTAGGATTAATTTATGGTTAAGTTCTATGTTAATATTAGAATCAGAAGAAAATAGGCGACGCATAACTTATGATAATTATGACATTGGCAACTGAGTTCTCTCGTCTGCTACCTTTGTCTAAACAAATGGTATACACTTAAATAATAGGTCGGGGAAAAAGCTTTTTCGTATTTTATAGGTATAAAGTTGTAATAAAATGTCTTTGGCTGTACTGTTTGTATCTGACTAGCTATGATACCATTTAAAAAAGTAAAGTAAAAAGTAAAAACGATTTGCCGCCATTTTTCAATTATTTTGTTTGACCGCCAAAATGAGTGAATCTAACGAAGAAATTCGATAGATTATGAGGTTTTATAACAAAAAAGTCCAAATGCAACACAAGCTGCGAAACAAATATGTGACGTTTAGTTTGACGTTTGGTTTATGGTTTAGTGTTGGACCCTACGGTTTAGTGTTGTCAGTAAGAGTAGCATAAAGCTGGTTCAAGCGTTTTTCAGTCCGGAAATTTTGATGTCAAAGATACAGCTCGCTCTGGTGGCCCTGTTACGGATAAAGTCGATGCCATTTTTGAAAAACTGGAGCAAGTGGCATATTAGTAGTTATGACATACTTGAAGAGTTAGGGGTTGACCACAAAACATTTTCGACCCTTTTGAAAATTACTGGGTATACAAAAAGCTAGATTTATGGGTGCCACACGAGCTCTTAGTTTTGAATTTGTATATAAATAAAATACGAAAGAACTTTTTCCCCGACTTAACATAAAAGTATAAAGTAATATGTCAAGCTTCTACTGCACAGTTTGAACGGGTCATCACAGTTATTTTATTGCACACTTCAGTGAACAGTATAGTTTTGATAAAGTATCGATAACAGTGAATAAGTGACGCGCCACGTTTTATCGAAGTACGGGACGAAACAACAAGTAAATTAACCGAGTTCAAAATAACAAAAATGGACAAAAACGTTTGAAATAAAGAATGGCACTTCCAAGTTTAAGGTCGATAATTAATCTTCTTTTAATAAACCCAAAAATGTAAATGGTGGATTAGTTAATCGTTTTCGCTGTCTCCATTGCGGAGTCTGCGTAAATGACCATCGATGCTTCGGCAGTTATGATCGCAATAGAGATAATTCAATTTCTTCTTCCTTTTTCCTATCCTGATGATAGTCATAAAGTTTATTTATACTTGTTATCATCTTAGGTAGACAGGGTAATTATTTTTTAAGCATATTCATATAAGTATTTACCTATATAAGTGCCAGTTGTAATTTGAATGTACGGACTATTTAAGTTGGTAGTTAAATTCCCTGACTTTACATTCATGTTTCATACAGACCAGCTGTACGTCATATCTGTGTACCGTTCGGCGAAAATATTGACCATTGTCTAGGACGTTCGGGGCAGACGGACTAACGAACGATATAATTCTATGATAAGAGTCAACAAGTCATTACAAAAAACGAAATACGTCATTCAGAAAAACACAATACATGTATTTATAGCAACTTCTACCTAATAAATGCTACTGAACCATGACTTATACAGAAAATAAAAACTACTTTTTAAAGAAAACCATTCATTCTTGCAAACGATTTCAATTTTATTTATGTCCTTTAACTGCTGACTTTTAACTCTTAACTTTAACCATAATAAATTCATTAGGTTAAACACAACCTTTTAAAACGGTGTATTAAAATATTTGAAAAGAAAAATGTCTTCGATTGGCTTATGCAAACCGGCGTTATGAGCGGATGAAAGATTCAGAGAGACTACGGTTCGAACCGGCGCGCGAGATGAATACTAATCTGTTCACATGAACAAAAGAGCGTCACATACATAATATAGTGAGGGAGATAATATTAGTCTACTTTTTGTCATAGCTTTAGTGAATGAACCGTTTTGGATTGAGTTTAGTCGTCTTTATCAGCGTCCGGTTTGTTTTCTTCTTTTCTTTCATTCATTCTACGAGTACAGTGGCTAAGTTTCTGTTGGCAATAAAGTAAAAAATACAATATAATAATGTATGTTAGCAACACTACTAATTATATTTTGTTTTTTTTTTCAATAAATGTGGCTACCTTGTGTTAAGCTCTTGTAATAAGAGTTTCTAGTTGCTGATTAAAACTACAGTTCATGAAAATAACCTTTTCATTTACATAACAAGAGTTTCTTTATAGCTATGTAAATTATAATTTGTCCTTTCTATATAATTTATCGTCCACAATTTTTTAAACGAGTATTTATTAATATTTTGTGACCGAATCAAAGCTATTAACATTTCAAATTAGCCTGAGTAACAGGACTTTTCGAACATCAATAATTACCTACATACATCAGGGGACAGCCCACTGAACGGTCACTATTCGTCCATCATAATCATTCTCTTCGGATCGGCGCACCATGGTTTCTTCTTCCTTAATTTTTCACCATACCTAAATAATTTACCAAGAAGCATTTGATCCTTAGTATTCCGTACCAAATAAGTTATTCTATTTACAGCCAGTACCAAGAACTCATAAGTCGCCAGAGCTTACCTACAAAGGTGAGACACACGACATCGGCTTAACCCCAACTGAGATAGTAGATAATAATTCAACTACCGTGCTGGTAAGCCGTGTCTTGGCCATTTGGCCAAAGTTGCCAAGTTGTGATAACTTGCTTGACGGAGATAAGGCAAGGAATTAGTTGCTTGGAACAAATAAGGTCAAACTTAGTAGGAGGACCCGTCAACTATGAAATGAGAACGTAGTTAGAGTTTGTGAAGAAAAAAATGATACAGAAAACACAAATCATTTTAAAGACCACTACCCAACTACCTTTTTCGTTAACCAACGCTACCGAAAAAGGCATTAATTTAGAATAGCTCTTCGATACGACCTTAGTAAATAATATTCGACCTTCCCTAGATACACGATTACCCATGAAATGTTGCGTCTTTGAACAATACCGCCACTGGATGGATAGCATCTCATATTCGATGCCAATAACATCGGCGATAAGATACGATATAATATACTATTGATACGTCAATAAAAATAATGAGCTGAACCATACTCATTCCGACAAACAGAGAGTAGCAGAAGTTTTACTTTTAATAATGCATGAACAATAGCGGAAATACTCAAAAGCCACAAGTCATCGAGAATGTAACAGTTGTGCCTCATAGGCCTATTTGTCAGTCTATAATAAAAATATGTACACTTTCAGTAGGTACTTGCACAGTTACAACCTTGTTGCCAGGATCGTCCATCAGCAACTTGCTCTGAATTATAGCCTTGTAGAATCGGAAGTGGAAACATATATATGACGGAGAAGGTATGTCTCTCTCGTTAATATCACCCATATTTTAACTACTGTGGGCGTAATATGGGTACTGTAGGTTATTGCGCAATAGAAAATACGCTTGTAGTTCAAATCACATTATAACTTACGATCAATTTAATCACACTAGCGAATCACACACTGTAGGTACACGACACAACTATACGGAACGCGCGACAGTTTCTGAACGTGTTCACTGCTTAGCTGCCAACAATAAACTCTTCTTTAACTCTGGTCAAGCGTTATGTTATAGATTCTGTCGAGCGCCACCTGGTGGCGCTGGCGTCCCGATTAGTCAAAGTCAAACGATTGATTTAACGTATTTCCGACATATACACTCGAGAGCAATGAATCCGGGTCACTTAAAGAATCCTAAAAATCTCGGAAGCTAAAAATGCTAGGTTGATGCAATAAATTGTATTTAATAGACAATGTAATACTCCTTAAATGAAGGTATTAAAACTTCTTAGTTATTGTAAAGTTATATCATAAAAAAATCAAATTTGAAAAAGGGCCACTTTCGAAGATGGAACTACGAAATTACAGCATTTGGTTTTGCTTTTGTTTGTAATCTGTCATTTATGTGGGTACATAAACCATGTTGATAGTGCTCTATATTCATTATTCAAGCTGAAATTATGTCGCTTACGCCTGAAGAATGCACCAGAATACTTACAATGCTGGAAACCGGCCGGAGTCAGCGCGATACAGCCAGGACTGTCGGTGTGTCGCTGTCAACAGTACAAAGAGTTCTCCGACGTTACGAAGAAACTGGTTCTAACCTACGCAGACCAGGAACGGGCAGAACCAGGTGTACCACAGCACGAGAAGACCGATACTTGGTGAACACCATGCTTCGAAATCGCTTTCTCACAGGAACTGAACTCACAAATCAGTTTCGACGCCTCGGAGGAAGTAACCCAAGTGCATGGACAGTAAGACGTCGGCTTGCTGAATCTAACTTAAAACCCCTTAGACCTGCAAACGGCCCTAAACTGGAGCGTGGGCATCGTATTTCAAGACTAAGATATGCCCAGAGCCACGTAAATTGGAGTATTGAAGATTGGTCAAAAGTTATGTTCTCCGACGAATCAAAATTTATGCTCTACAAGCACGATGGAAGACACAGAGTGTATCGAAGACCAGGGGAAAGATTCAAGCAAGCATGCATCGAAGAAAAAGTAGCCTACGGTGGTGGGTCTGTACTTGTGTGGGCCGGAATTTCTTCTGAAAGTCGCACAGAGCTGGTGATCATAGAAAACGGCTCTTTAACTAGCTTAAGATATGTGGAAGAAATCCTCAATGATCACGTTGGTCCATTTATGGTCAATTTAGGTGAGGATGCTATATTTATGCATGACAATGCCCGACCTCATACAGGTAGGATTGTGAATGACTACCTTCAAGAGATGAACATTACTCGTATGGAGTGGCCAGCGCGCAGCCCGGATATCAACCCGATCGAGCATGCTTGGGACGAGCTAGGCAGATGCGTAAAACAACGAAACCCTCCCCCAATCACGCTTCGTGAGCTCAAAATTGCTCTCACAGAGGAATGGGAGAATATTCCCCAAAATCGTATAAGGAACTTGGTGTACAGCATGCCAAACCGCGTAAACGCAGTAATGGAAGCACGAGGAGGCAATACGAAATATTAAAATTCAAGAAAATCGTAATAAAGTTCAAAAATTTCATGTTTCCTATTTTTGTTTTAAGGAGAGATCAGCAGTTTTTTTCTTTATGTAATTTTGTGTTAATAAAATGTATGGTGACTCATATTTTTTTTACTTTCATTTAAGGAGTATTACATTGTCTATTAAATACAATTTATTGCATTAACCTATCATTTTTAGTTTCCGAGATTTTTAACATTCTTTAAGTGACCCGGATTCATTGCTCTCGAGTGTATAAATCTGGAGTCCTGACTGCCACGGTGGGCTAATTTTTTTATATTTTTAAATGTTTTTCTTATATGCTTATATTTAAAATGTAATTGATAAGTATATTAATATAATAAACGACATAATAATATGTGCACTTTCACCAGATAAATAAAGGTACCTATGAAATTACCTGCCATTAAGTATCAGTAAATGGTGAGCAGGCGAAAAGTATTGAACTGCTACCGTGGCATATAGGTACTCTTGTTTCGTTAGTAGTTTTAAAAGATTTGCTTATGGAAATATGTATAACTACCTATTCAACAAAATCGTGGATTTTCTGCACTTTCCTGTCAGTATGGAGTTTCCACCACACGCGCCGCGCTCGCGTTCATAACCATACAATGTAGGTACCTTTGTTGTCGTTTATCGTTACACAATGGACTTCATTTAACTTAATCAGCCTATAATGTTCTCTGCGAGATGGAGTGGGCTGTAATCCACCACGCGGGCCCAGTGTGGGTTGGTAGATGTCACATGTCTTCGAATTTTTGGTTCTAGGACATGCCAGTTTCCTCACGATGTTTTCCTTCAATGGACTTATTGATTAAATATTTTGAAGTATATTAATACATCCAAAACGTCAGAAATAATTCAATTTTCTTCGATTAACCAATACTAACATTCCTTTTCAGAATATGATCATTATAATTATTATAAAATGAAAAAAATCTCGATCGGTGCAGCAGTAACAAAATTTTTAAACATTTTAATTTGCTATTTTATTTTCTTCTGAAATCAAGCTTATGTCTACGTAAAATACGTTATTTCTCTGTTCTGGCTGTGCTGACACTGCTTATAAAAGGTATAGTAATTAGTTTCCCTCGGTTTCACAACCTAAACTTTAAGAAAAGATAGTAACGCTCGCCAACTTTTCAAGTCACTTAATTTCTTTTTTCTTTGCAAAGACAAACTTATGCAGCTTAAAGAAAAGAATATTAAACTACCCTCGCGTTGAGGTTCATTTTGTAAAATAATTTTACTGTTCTCTCATCATTTTGTAGGTTAGTTAGTGGTGTAAATTTCAGCGGGAGTTAACTGTTTGTTTTACCGATTCATGACTTAACTATGAGAATTTGCATGAGCAAGTATGTGGCTTCGGAATTATTTGAACGGGGTGAATATAATGAGAAAAGTTCTAAATTCAGCAATGATAATATTTATTACTATTTAGTACTAATAGTTGGTTCACTTATAGTCTAATAGCGATGTGTTGTGTATTTTTTTCATTGAATTTTAAAATATTATATATTTTAGTGTTTGCGTCTACAATGTATTTAAGTATATTTAACTGTAAATTAAATGCTGTTCATTGATACGCGCATCACTTCAGAACGGCTCGACCAATTTGGATTGTTTTTGTTTTAAAATGTTTGTAACAGTCCGAATCAGGTTTTACCTGAAAGCAAAATTTGAAAAGTTTCCGGTTAATTGGATGGGAGAATGAGAATTATGTAGGAATAATTAAAATTTGGAACGGAAAACCTATGTCAGTTCAGCTAGTGAAAAATAAAAATATTACAAACTAGCTACCCAACAAAAATAAATAGACTTAACTAAGTACAATCAAATCATTTATTTTGATTTGGTTCGTGACCCCACTTGCAACGCTACAGATTGCTCTGCACACGACCAATAGACACAATAAATAATATTCGGTTACCGCCGCGGTCCCCTTCGGTTACACAAGATCCGTTGTTGTACGTTTATATCCCAACATACTTACTGCCAATACTGCATAGCATACTAATATACGAATTACACATATACGTATCTGATATTTAACAGTTAGGTAGGTACTAGCGAAAGCATATGCGTTGCAATGCATTTTTTTTACACCACCCCTGTATTAGAGCGAACAAAACAAAAACAAAATTATTCAAATCGGTTAAGCCGTTTTTGAGTTATAGCGACGCTAACGAACCGCAATTGAGTTTTATACAGAAGAAGGAGAAAATTCAGAAGCCCTAGCATGAACGCGTGACGTAAAAGTAAGATTAATACAACCATTTTCGAATCGAAAATACAACTATCCTATAGCATTTTGATTCATTTTTTTGTGCCAAGCTCCCCAAGGTATGAATAAAGTCTTAAAATTAAGTAAATATTATACTCGTATGCGCAATGAGATTTTTTTCAATTTTAATATCGTTCGAATTGACGATAGGTACGTTTACTCTGCACGTTCGTGCGAGGCCCACACTTGTGTTCTGCAACTAATCACAGAAGTATGATTAATCATTGAAATAAAGGTTCCTGCAGACAGGCGCAACGCGACAACGTGACGCGACTTTTGTAGAACAATTTCCGTGAAGTTTTCATAGGAATTGTTCTACTAGAGTCGCGTCGCGTCGCGCCTGTTTGTGGGAGTTTTAAAGCAGAATAAAGATAACAAACTCCATATTATTTTCTGTTTTATTTCTACAACTAACGTTCTTGGGCAAAACAAATATGGTGGAGGTCTATAAATGGTAGCTGACAGTTAATCAACAAAGGAAAGGAAATAAATAAAGATTACAAACGGAAAAGCTTTCTTTGTTTGTCCTAATGAACGAAATAAAAGGTTATACGGACATGTCTTCGGTTGGACCGAAAAAAAATACTTTGTTACTTTTACGTTAGATAAAATGCGGGACTAAAATAATTTCATAATTTTTTGTCAATATACTGCTACTGCTTTGACTACTGTAAATAATAGGTACAACCTCAACTCCACTATCGATAAATGTGAAATAGCAAACCTTTTCTTTGTTCCTTAAATACATCACATTAGAAATAAAGAAAATGCGTTTATTTGCGGTAAACATAACGCAGAGAAAGACACACAGATATAAGAATCAACGAGTTGGCGGAAAATATGCGTCACATCCACGCAAAACGGCAATCGCTCAGCATAATGCTACGACCCTATGCGAGACAGAGCCCCAGCGCTGGTTTTTTTGGTTGACATTCATCACGCAATTACGTTCTATCTGAAAACATCAATACAGATATGTACCTATAATGTTTCATACTTACACCATACGAAAATGCTTGTTAATCAATCCAACTGGGCGCAATACACCACCACAAAAAATATAAGTTCTACCATTTGACTAAGGTCACCAAAGGGCAAACATTTACTAAAGTTCACTGTCCTCTATTTACAGGACCTCAAACCCGCGATTATCACTTCCAACTCACTAAGCACTATTTGCGCTATTCCTTTAAAATATGCATCAAAATTCCTCGGAGCAACTTTGTGCAACTATGTGCATTGTTGTGCTAACTATGTGCAACTGAGGCCACATCCGTACCGATCAATGGCGTCCCATCTAAATTCGTTCAGTACCACGTCACGCCTAAACCAATAATATAAACTAAAACATTGTTCAACACGCTGTACAGTACAAGAGCTACGGCTTCCGTTCTTAGTATTATAATCGTTTTGGAACTGGGTTAATGCGACGAATGCAATGGTAATTTGTAAATAATAGTATCGACTTTATTATAAATAAAGGCAATATAAGGCTCATGCATTCATACTGACAGATGACGTCAGTCGCACCCAGCTAGTCCCATCAGCCCTGCTGAAAACCTTGCTGTCTGGGTAAATGTTTTTCCAATATATGAGTTATTTTTGTAAACTTCGCACAGACACACAAAAAGAATAATTTTCTAAAAATCGGTTTTCGACAATCTCGAATTATGAGTCAAATCGCTCTAAAACCAAATATATTTAAAGACTCACAAGCATTTTCCTCGAAATAAAGTGGAAAAATTACAATTCAAAAGTTGTTTCAAAAAGTTCAACATACCAGCAAATCCTCTGACCTCTTTGCACAGACATCGAAACAGTCGGAAAGAAAAGAAAACGTAAACAAATTCTTGACACTGCAAAGTTTTGCTTCAAACAGTTTTGGAATAAACGACTCGTATTTGCTTCAGACAAGCGCACGTAGTTTAAACGTAGCTAAAATAATAAGTTACTTGGTAAATATAGTCAAGAAACTGTTGATCAAAGAAACAGGAATTGACTATCAAACAATTCTCTGAATTAGTTGGTTATTTATTTATCTTCACTGTTACTATTGTTAGTAGAGGCCTCCTCCTTTTGTGCCATGCTTCCCTGGTCTATGGGAGTCTCAACCAGATCTTATCCGCGATCTACTTACTGAATATCTTTCAGCCATTTGGCTTATTGGCTTAATTTGATAATCTGTGCCAAACTTATATAATTATCAATATTCATCATTGTTGCTATCGCAAGAAGAACCTGGACGACACTGGCACGGGAGCGTGGAGACTGGCACAAGCAAAGAGAAACCTATGCCCAACAGTGGATGATCATGATGATTCATCAGAGACTATAAGAATAGTTTTTGTCATTTTACTACATACAGCATTAACTGTCAAATGTATTAGTATATTGACTGAAAATACTCGAAATAGGGTAATGCGGGCTGGTGTCCGCGTATTTTGTTATACATAAAAAAGCAATAACACCAACTCACAAGTAAAACTCTACAGGCAGAATTTGTTCTCGACGTAGGCCAAACAAAAATTTGTGAAGTTTTGAAAGTGTTCACGTTCTCAACTCGGCTGTTATGAAAACAAATCGTGTTTCTGCCTGCACCCTCTCACTGCCGCTATTAAGGGCGTTTAGCTTCACGTTATAATACATATTTCAAGGTTTAAGTACAAACAAAGATTTATGCCTATTTTGGGTTGAGAATGGAATTATGTTTCTATTTGCGCGGAGCAGGTTTTCAAGCCTTGAATGGATGCAATATTTTCTAAAGGGTTATAAATCCAACTCGTCGTCTCGAATAAATATGGTAGTCTACATCGATTACAAGATAATTCCATGTTTTTGACATGGTTGCAAAGTTACGGACGGTTCGACTCACAGTTCGGATGAAACAACATTTACCTAAATAGACATAATTAGCTCTAATAATAAAACAAAATAGATCTAGAATCACGAGCACAAAAGATAAATAGTTGACAGCTGCACGTCATGACTGTGACAAGAAGGCTTCCACTCAGCATGATGCTGTGCTATGGGAACCCACAGCACTGCGCTGATTTTCAGTGGTTGCTCAGAAAGCAGGTTAATATATTTATTTATGCAGTTTAGAGCACTGGTGGCCCAGTGGTATCGGCCCTGACTTACGAGTTGTAGGTCATGGGTTCGAATCCAGGCAGGCGCTTTACTTTGTGTAAATAATTTCATCACCACTGCTCTCAAAACGGTAAAGGAAAACATCGCGAGGAAACCGGCATGTTCTAGAACCAAAAATTTGAAGACATATGACATCTACCAACCCGCACTGGGCCCGCGTGGTAGATTACAGCCCACTCCCTCTCGAAGAGAGGAGGGGCCTGTGTCCCAGCAGTGGGAACATTATAAGCTGACTATTTATTTATAGGTTAAGTTTTATACAATTTCCTTTTAAGTCATACTTAGCCATAAAGTAAGTTATCCATCAATTATTCATGCCTACAAGAAATACTTCATTCAAGGCTAAAATTAACTACTCAGCATTCAATCATAAATGTTACGGTAGAAAAAGGATAAATAAAAGAAATAAAAATACACACACACAGTCACAGTAAATTTTCCTTAAGGTTAATTAACTTCAATTAAAAATAATGTTAAGTGAAAAGTTTTTAGGTAGCATAGCAACATAATCTATTTCAGAGTTATTCATAAAGAACCCTATAACAATGGCAACAGGGGTGTCTTAGGGTGAAAGAGGGGTGGAAATAAAAGTTGAAATTAATTACAGGGGTGTAATATTTAAAAAAACGTGACATTGCTACCGAAATATGAACTTCATCAACATTGTTGTTTGGTTCATTACCCGAATGGGGTGAACTCAGAGAAAAGTTACCTACCTACAAAATTTTGTGTGCTTCAGTTGTGAAATAATTAATACAGAAAATTAGTACATTTATTTTCTTTTATGCTTTCAGTCAACATTGGCGATTAGATTGCTCCATGCGATTTATAGAATATTCTTAATTAACTCTATTATTCTATTGTTAGAAATTGAAATGACACTAATTAAAGGTGTAATGTAATGTGATGGTGTAATCTTTGATGTTGTAGCGGCATCTACAAAAACGCTACAGGTCACACTGACGTCACGCAAAATCCTGCATCGCGCAAGCAGAGTTTACCGCGCAACTAGCATATATATATATATATACAACGTCCCAACATCAATCGTCGGGCAGTTGCCCACCAGTTACAACATCCGTCCGGTTGGAGGATCCTCCCTTTTCCATAGAGTATGAGTGAACTTTACACCCTGTTCATCATACCTCTATAATGTTAACAGTCATGCTAATATATAATAGTAAACTATTTTATAACTTACTATTTACACAAAATTAAACTCCTTGATTATTATTTGCGCCAAACTTTGCATTGAATCATTATGCAGTATGCAGTCAAGAGTTTGAGAGTACGTATGACGGGCAGTTCGCCAATCGACTAGAATCTACATTAGCGAGCCGTTTATACGCCATTAGTACCAGTAACCGTCATATTATGTCTGCTTGAAGTGATTGATAGTGATATTAAGGAAAATCTGGTACCTAAATGACTTCAGTTGAGATTTGTGAAATGTATCCGAGTTAAATTACCGTTTTATTGAAATTACGAGCCTTTAATTAGAGTTACTGTATTTGTTTTGACTTGTCTTATATTTTTAATGTCCGTGCCTTTACTGAATAAAATGTTGTCTGTCTTTGCCTTCTTAATTTATTTAATGAAAACGGGATTGTTCTACTTTTAAAGTTTCGCGCAGCCTTCGCACGGCTTTCACAACTATCGGTAGTTCTGTTCTTACAAGAAGTTCCATTTTTATCCAGCAACGCACGTCCAAAGCCTAAACTAACTAACTAACTTCTAAAAAAAGTTGAAAAACCCGTCAATCTATCGAAGCTCAGCATCGTAGTTCGGTTCTAAAACTAGCTTTAACCTTGAGCAGTGCTTCATCTTCAGTTAAAATAGTTTACATCAAAACCGATCAATTTCTCTCGTGTCAGAGCTCGGTGTTAATACCTTTGTGTACACGGTGCTAATGGAATGCAAATGTTCAAAAATAACGATCGACAACCGACGATTGTACTGTTTACATGTCACAACCGCTAAATGTTCATGACGCCCTGGTATCGAGTTTGTTACGAAACAATTAACAGATAGCATAGTTGTGGTCTTTTGAGCCGGAAGCTCTATCTATAAAGTCTAATAAATCACTCAAAAATAATCTGAAAATAAGAACCAAAATACCAGAAATACATAGGTACTAAAGGACCATAAATTTTTCTTATTTGTGAATGTACGTGCACTTTGTTCACACGAATCGAATCGTGCAATTTCTACTTCCATTTTCGGAACAAAAAGAATTGCAGCTCCATTTTCAGCTGAACTGCAATTCGCTGTTGAAATATAGCGAAGAACTATTTGTAGGAACAAACGAGGTTTGTCGGTTTGACGTCATGGCGAATACATATATTTTTAATGGATCATTAACACACATTTACTAACCCTACAATGTTTACTATTAAACCTAAAGGGTAACCGAAATAGGAACACTTTATTTAGATACTAACTAATTCCTAAATATTTGTCGATCGATACAATGCTTTGGATGACGTAAATAAAGGTGTTTGCTCACAGGCGCGTCGGTCAATATTGACCAAGATCGAACGCCTCCCCTAGCCGCTAGCCCTTAGGTTATGGCGTATTTGTTCATATAAATTGCGATGGGGTTTACACAAGTTGTAAGAGGGGATATTGTCCACATTATGTAAGTGTTTTACCAAATCGAGTCAAATCAAAACATTTTATTTCACATAAACCAACATGGGGACTTATGAAACGTCAGAAGCTAGGTGCACGGTTCCAATTGGTTGTTTCCTATCGAGAAGAGCCGGCAAGAAACTCCACGGTTACTCTTTTAAAAATAAAGGTTTTTACAATGTTTCAAATTACAGTGTTGATAATGGGAGGACAGTGTAGGCCTGTCAACAAATAACAGGCACTCAACAAAATAATAAAAAAAATATATAAAACCCTTCACTTAAGTAAGTTAAAACGTAAGGTTTGAGGTGAAAGTTTACAAGTTTAGTTAGTATGTTTAAGTAGTGTTGTAACCGGCCACAACGACCGAAACTTACCTCCGGTTTCTGCAACCCTAGTTATGAAACAACTGATTAAGTAATTTAAATAAAGAAAATTAGAAACATTGAGTTTAGTTGCTACGCAAAAATGTTGGTCCCATTAAATTCCAGTTTTTATTTAAATACCTATGTACAGTTTGATGTATATTTTATCTTCCTTTACAATATTTGCGCTGCATTAACTCTTTATAAATCATCAAGATATCACAATCATACCAGTCACAATTCACAACTTAATTCATAAATAATGATATACAAAATAATTGTTCCGATAAGCCGGTGAAATCCGGTCGCTGCCACGCCGGACATCCGGATCGGAACGATACTGTGCGGACCGGAGCGGAACGGAAGCGAAAAATCACTGCGCCGCGATCACGCTTTCCGGATAAAGCGAAATGAGCGAAACGAGCTATTATCGGGAGTGTGTACCGGGGTTTACAGGCCGATAGTGTATTGTTTCAGTAGCAATGTTTCAGTTGAGATAATGACGCAAACTCTTTCTGTGGCTTTCATTGTGTTTCATGAATTCATTTTAGGTGAAAATAATAAAACTAATTTTAAATTCATTAAATTTACCTACGTCAACGCATTTCCTTCGTGCCTTCCGTAATAATATAGTTTTCTAACAAATGAAAAAATTTATCGACATTGATTTGTAAAAGGAGTTTTAGCGTCTCGATTCCAGGCTTATTTCTATTTGCGCATCAAGCAAAACAATAAGAAAGGCCTTCAAATATTTATTTTGACACTGAATGAATATTGATAGTATATTGTAACCCATGGAGATAATTATATTTTAGTGAATGTAAGAATGCCAAGGCACGTACAACAGACAAAGCTTTTAGTAAAATGCATATTAATGTATTTTTTTCATCGTCATGCATCTGTAGCGGCATCTACAATCGCCACATGCGAGCTACGCGTCATACTGACGTCACGCAAAATCCTGCATCGCGCAAGCAGAGTTTACCGCGCAACTAGCATACATACAACATCCCGACTTCAACCGTTGTGTCTGGGGGGCAGTTGCCCACCAGACACAACACCCGTCTGGTCGGAGGATCCTCCCTTTTCCATAGAGTATGAGTGAACTTTACACCCTGTTCCTCATACCTCTATACATCGACCATTCTTTGTTGTTGAGCTAGCTTTTGCCAGCGACTGCGTGTGCGATCCAGGATCAAAAGTAGCCTATATCCTAATCCAGGTCATGGTCTACTCATGTGCTAAATTTCATCCAAATCCGTTCAGCCGTTTTAGCGTGAAAGCGTAACTAACAAACAAACTCACTATCTCATTTTTGTAATATTAGTAAGGATATGGGCTCAATTTCTGTAGTGGATGTTTTTCATGGATTAACACGAACATAAAAACACAGCTATTTCCTTTATTACCACGTAGGACACGGATCTCTGATTAGTTCTGTTTGTTATCAGCGTGATGGTAGTCTGAATAAGCTAAGAAAGAGAAATGTGAAGGTACACTAAAGATATTAATGACAAACATTAACACAATACATATTATAAAAAATATATCTGTTTATTTAAAAACTTATACGACAAGAGTCTAGCGTGAGTTAAAACAAAACCACCATTTAGTTTTTTATTTCTTTAATTTCTATCAGATCTCAACGTATTGTGTTCGTTGTCGTTCTGCCAAGACTCACACTAACCCCGTTTTATTTCGCATTCAAACAGCAACTCTCGTAAATAAATCGTAAAATAAACCAGCAGATAAAATGTAACAGTTACTTTCAATATTGTGTTCAGTTTTCGCAAACGAATACACATTAAATATTCTTCTGACAGTGATTCAGTATCACATGAATTAGATATAAGGTCGAATTTGAGACGGTACAGTAAGGACAGGTACCTTTTACCAACACAGATACAGAAAACCTGATACAGTCAGCGAGAAAGGGGGCAATTCTCACAAACTATATATGAATTCCATTTATATAAATGGTTTATTCTTTAAATTAAATATAACAGTTTTCAGAACACTATCATACCAACTATTGCTTTCGTAGGTAGAGCTTGTCCACTCTGAAATGACGCGCCCCTCTACTTAACTAGTTGCTTTAGAGGTGTGAGTGCAAATATTAATAATGACACTTCATCTGTGTGCGAACGTCGACTGTTCCGTGAACAGTCGATCTGTATGCGAACATCGTGGTCGACTAGTCGCGTGATAAATCCGACAACGCTCTCCGTACGGAGTAGCGCTGGCGCATTTGTATGGAACAAGATGTCCGCTCTCTCGCGTGTTCAAGACAATTATGACTAGTTGGACAACAAATCCTGTGCTTCTAATTTGGAGTCTAACCGGCAACTGAATGACCAATTACAATGGTGTTTCTATGTGTATTGCGTCCATATTTGCAATTTGCTTGTGTGCGTAAATTCGGTAGAGGGGCTCGTCATTTCAGAGAGGCCACGCTCTACTAAGAATGTCGACAATCATAAAGTCTTCACAAAACTCATCCAAAAAGAACTGTTCTTTAAACTACAATGGTTTAGGCTAACATTCTTCACAGCCCCGACTCATATTTTTATCATTTCATGTACCCACTTATCTACTTTGTTTAATAAAAACTCCGTCTGCAAACCAGTATTTTCTGCCATGACTTGACAGTTTGCAGAATAATTTCTTCTCTGAAGTGGTCGGAGTGAACGCTCTCAACGGACTACTAGAGATTGATAGTTGGAAAATTAGAAATTAGAATTAAGAAATGGATAGACGGAAAGCAAGAGACCCCTTAAATTATAAAGTAAGTAAACCAGGATAATGTATTTTCTTTATCTTGTAACTACTGCATTGTTTACCTCATGCTTATTGGTGTATTATTTTGTGGCTAAAACTCTTATCCAATGAACTTCTTAGTAGAAAACTAAAACAAAGCAAATGCAGAAACAAAAGGTCTACCATTCACATTCCGAAAACGGCACATGAAAATTCAGTAGAAAAGTTTTATCAAAACGCATATTCGCTAGAAACACAAATAGTAATCCTGCTATAGAATTGCAGGCTGAAATTGGAGGCAATTCACGGCTATAGTGAATTCCATTTGCTTTAAACAAGCAAGGATTCTGTCGATTGCTGAGAGAGTATGGAACTGTTCATGAAACTAGTTCCGTTACTCCACACCGAAGTGGAACCGCCTAATTGCACACCTATTATCCCCAGGGGTTAAGCGGAAGTGTACTGAGCCGCTATCATATTTATGGGTTCCTGGTACCAGGTGAATGAGCGTTGCCAATAGGATCTGATCATATAATCTGAATAAAAACTAACTTGACTTACACACGTAGCATCTGTAAATATTTCCATTTATTTAATTGTTTCTTTCATCCGCCATGATGCTACGATTTCGAGAGTCATTAAACAGATTCCACAAAGGTGCTTTACGAGCTGTGAAGAGATGCCGCTTCGAGCCGCGTGATACTCAAAGAACCGAATGGAAAATGGGTACAATAAAAAACAATGCTTTTGTTTGAATGACTTGTACAGTATTGTAGAAGATTTTGGATGCTATTTATTCGCATTTTGCCTTATTGCTTTTATTTCGTTGGTAACAAGTGTTCTTTTTTAAACAATACGCTCTTTTCGGAAATAAGTTTACTAAATTGACTTTACAAAAAAATCAAGAAGGGTTGATTCTATCGTAGTTGGATCAGTCATCGTAGTTGATTCTATCGTAGTGGTACCAGTCAACATGGTTGATTCTATCATAGTGGGATCAGTCAACGTGGTTGATTCTATCGTAGTGGGATCAGTCAACGTGGTTGATTCGATCGTAGTGGGATCAGTCAACGTGGTTGATTCTATCGTAGTGGGATCAGTCAACGTGGTTGATTCTATCGTAGTGGGATCAGTCAACGTGGTTGATTCTATCGTAGTGAGATCAGTCAACGTGGTTGATTCTACCGTAGTGGGATCAGTCAACGTGGTTGATTCTATTGTAGTGGGATCAGTCAACGTGGTTGATTCTATCGTAGTGGGATCAGCCAACGTGGTTGATTCTATCGTAGTGAGATCGGGGTTCGTCGTTATTAAATACCATGTTCTGACTTTTGAAGCCAGATATTCCTACCTATTACAAGTGCTTATAAGAACTTGGTCTTCAGAGAAATGTACACAATGTCAATCTGTAACTGCAACCTGCAAAGCCTTCCTTTGTCTTCCCCTGATAGAATTTTGTTTGTTGAAGCCAAGTGAATGCAGACGATCACGTTTCTGCCTGGCGGCTAACAAGACTTTCAATGCTCTAACTTTGCCCGCTTCTATGCGGTTTTTGCTAAAACAAAATAGTCCGTTTCGAAGTTTCCAAGTATAGGGTATCAGCTTGGCTTTCGAAATAAATAAAAATAAAGGATTTAAATGAATCTTGCTTGGATTAAATTGAATGAAAAGTATTATTTTTTATATTTCAACAAAAATAATCATATATTTTTATTCGGTCTTAATAATTAGTTTCGTTCTTTATAAGTAAAGCGATTGAAAATAGTCAATTATGAACAGGTGTGTTTAACTTTTAATCCTCAGAATTATGTCATCCTAGTACCACTCGACGGGTTCCACTATTTTTAGATAAGAGAAAATTGTGAAGTAGGCATGTATGGTTTTATCTAAAACATTATCTTTTCAAGCGTGTAGCGGAAAATGGACTCAGCACTGATTGGTTATTCTGGAACAAAATCTATTACCTACTAACTATATTTAATATGTTTGTCTTCCATCTGTTCAATGTGATGGGCCATATTTCTGATAAACAAGATAGTCTGATGAAATAAGTGAGGACACCGAGTCGGCGATTTATGAAACTAGCTCAAGACAAAACTAGCGCATATTGCTTGCGTCTTCTATACAATAAAAAAATTCCTTCAGTTTAAATAAAAATTATTTAATTGTATAAGTACCAAAAATGTGCATGTCATTATGTTATGATTAAATATGTTAAGCTACTATTATACTACCATTGTAAAAACTTTTGTAACCATATTTATCTGCAAATAAATCTTTGACTTTGACTTTGACTATGATAAAAATGGTAAAATTTATTTATAACCGGAAGCACACTAACTAAGTAAATAAATAAAAAGCTAGAAAAAGTACTGTGGGACACTGGTGGTGCCTAACCTTGACGCAGAACCATGTTTCTGGACACGGCTTAATAAGTCTCCTTGAAATTAATGTCCTAATAAATAATAACAGCGTCCCACTTGACCTCGAGACAATCACAATACAAGCCATTAAACACTGATACTTTCTCGCCATAACAACAGTGAGCTCACCGAGCTCAGTGAGCCAAGTGAGCCACGCTGATGGCTCATAAAAGTATGGAATGTGCACAATAAACGACTCGTTACTTGGTTTCATGGCCTGTCATCGGATCAGGGAGACGAGCTACATTTATTAGGCTTAAATAGTTACGTCATGTTGGAGATAATTTGGTTAATTGTTTATATAATTATTGAGATTATTTTTCATAGCACTTTAAGTCATTAGGTATGTCATAATAATCACCGTATTTCTTTTATTGTTTAAACACTTTGTTACAAAAAAAAAACGAAACTTCCAAATAAAACACTACGAAGTGAAAAATAACTTTACTTAAGTAATTTCTGTTGTAAAATAAGCTATATTAATAGCTAAATAAAAATATGTGATGGGTTAGTGACATCTTTAATATATATTTTTAAATATGACAAGAGAACTAACTTATACGAATTTGTTCTATGTAGATAAAAGAACTTAAGGCGTCCACTACAGCCAGTATTACAACAATTTCGGAAGTCGATGTCTTTGGTTTTGTATTGTCGTTTTTTGCTACCGAGTTCCGAAATAACTTAAAAGTTATTTTTCACTTTACAGTGTTTTTTTTTAAAGTAGTCTTATTTTAATGTTTTTATTTTTTTAGTTTTTAGTCGTGGTACCTACCCCACACAAATTCGTATACCACTACTTGCTACGTAAATAACAGTGACAGAAAGTTATTATAACTACATCAATATACTTACACAAAGTGGAAAAAATAAGTATTATTGAAGCTTACTGAAAAACTACTGAAGCAAAATTAACAAAATTTATATGGCACCATCCCTAAAACATATACTACCTATATTTTTTTTTAAGTCGATCCACAGTTGCCGAAGATATCGCGTAACAAACATACAAAAAAATAAAAACATACAGACAAATTGAGAACCTCCTTTCTGAAGTCGGTTAAAAAGACAGTGACATTATTTGATCTATAGGTAATGTTATAAAGAGGTAAAATTTGTTTTCTTGTTTGTAAGTTTGCATTGGGGTAATCTCCGACTACCAGTAGGATTTGAAAAAGGATTTTTTCAGTTGATAGCCCAATTCTTGAGAAAGGCTATAAGTTATTTAACACAGACTATGACTCTTAGGAGTCGAGCAAAAAGTAAAAAGTTCGAAAGGACGCTTAGCGGAAACGAAGTGATAGCGCGGGCAGGTGATGCGATGCGACGCCGGGGTGGGTTGGGGGAACAAGAAATTTTACGCGGACAAAGTCGTGGACTGAAGCAAGTTAGGTATATGGTGTTAGATGAATTCGCCCTGAATGTCTGTTAAAAGTCCTGTTGTTGCTAAACTCTGAGATTTTGGCCAATTTAAACACGTTTCCCAATTCTTTCAAAAATATCTAAGTCCCATCTTTTAATGATGCTCTATATTAACATGGAACCCTTTCTAGACAAGTTTATTCTTTTTAGGGTTCCGTACCCAAAGAGTAAAAACGGGACCCAATTACTAAGACTTCGCTGTCTGTCCGTCCGTCAGTCTGTCTGTATCTCAAGAACCGCGATAGCTAGACAGTTGAAATTTACACAGAAATTATGTATTTCTGTTGCCGCTATTACAACAAATACTAAAAACAAAATAAAATGAATATTTAAGGGGGGCTCCCATACAACAGACATGGATTTTTTACCATTTTTATAGTTAATGGTACAGAACCCTTCGTGCGCGAGTCCGACTCGCACTTGGCCGATTTTTGAGTTAGAACCAAGCTTAAAAGAAATTGGTGGTAGAAAGACATTCTACGTCTTACTAAGTCCTTTCTGACTTCTACTCAGTCCTTAGGGACCTACGCTGAGCACTGAGCTGTACAATGCTGCTGTGCATCCTATTAACTTAATCCCTAATCGCCTTAGCATTGTCAGGGGAACAAAGGAGATACCCCGAGGTAGGAACCAGCTTATTTCAAATAATTGTAGAATAGAGGCTTAATTTCCATACAGGGTAGGTTTTGTGGTAGAATTTTGGGCTGTTTTTGCCTTATTAACACCTAAATGATCCCAAATTAAGTTTTCTAACTATAGTTTTAACTTCATGGATAATAAGAGTAGAAACTATTTCAGACTAACTATCTAGCAGTAATAGTAGTGGCTAATAGGCTTTTAGGCTAATAGACTAGTCTATCTACGCACTGAATTACTTGACATACGAGCAAAGATATTTTATAACAAAGAAATACCGACACGCAATACCAAGCACTAATCGTTTACCCGCGTGATCGATCAAAAATACCCTTCTGTCTACTATGACATGAATACGATGCGATAAATCAGCGTCAGAACGTTTCCATCGACGCGCGAGCACGATCAAACCGAAGTGGTTCTGAACGACGCCTGTTATGTACTGCGTGTTGGTTCAAGTAAACGTTTAATTGAATGTTAACTGGTGTGTGAGTCATGGATTGTGGGAATATCGGGTGTTACGGAGAACCATATGACTTGACACGAAGCTTCACACAAGAGTGCTGCTGTTGGTATACAAGCTGCATTGATAAAACACTTTTAGGAGTTCATAAACGTGACCACTTATTGGCCCAAATAGTACAATATAGATGTACCGTCGAAACTAAAATAGAAGGAGTTCATTTTATAATGTTTTCAAACTGTCAGCTATAACATAATATTTTCAACTGTATCGTTTACTTAACAAAATAATCCTGTTAATCTCACTTCACTAATACACGTGCTTATAACACAAACAACTTTCTTGTGTAATTGTTCGTCTTAGTTACCACAATAGGCCAAAGGGGTCATTGGGACTCACGACCTTTTAATCACTAGCTAACTCCCTAACTAACACAACTATTGTCACAGTCTGTCCCTTGTCAAACGTGGGTTGAGACAATGTCGCACGGTGTCGCGCGATGTCGCGTGACACGTGCAGATGGAGTATTTTTGGCTACAGTACGAGTAGCCGTATATATTTATGTAACGGGTACTGTTAATGCAACTCATTCACATTTGTCAAGACTCTGGTTTAGACAACCAATCGCAACAGCTCATGTGTGGCTGGTTTGACTGGCCGCGGTGACGGTCGCGGGGATCCACTGGATGGGGGCGCACAGGACGGGTCGTTGTGATGATGCTTATGTTCAGCAGTGGAAATCTTTAGGCTGAATGATGATGAAAGAGAGGCATTAGTTAGCCAAGCAGAAACTTGACAGTCTTTCCGAAGCCGGGTATATTAGTCGCCAAAAGCCTTAAGCTGTCAAGTATGGTTGAATCATGTCGTGTGTGAAAGGGCTAACTTTACTTGCGTGACGTAGCCCCCTTGCGCAAGCGTATGTTTGTGTGCGCCTTTAACGAGCTATTTCCAGTTTGTTGACGTGTATTTGTCGTAAATCACCAGCACCGATCTGTACACTTTATTACACAATGAACCGACGAATTTGTGGTGTCTTTAGGAACCTAAAGTCAGAGTTTATGTTTGTCAAAATTATCAACTTTTAATTGTTCGTATATTCGAATCACAGCTGTCATTCTTTGACAGTTGTATGAAATGGCTTTATCACGACAAATTGACGTAGAGTGTCAATTTGAAAAACACAAAAAAAATCCTGACCCTACATCGTGAAGGAAGCCAATCGGCTCGTGTTTGTGTTTATTAAACTAGAAAATCAATGTTGGGAAGTTATTTCATTGCTCAAAGTGAACTAATCCTTGAACATGGGCACTTATTTCTTGTTGGCACGAGTTATCTGAGGATAACATGCCATAGTGATATAAAAACTAACAAGTTTCGTAGTCAGGCTGCCTGCTCCAATGAAATATGTCACAACATGCAGATGCTGCCCTAGTCATAATGATGCCAGTGCGAAACTACTATTACTAGCTTGCATCAGCGATGCAAAAAAATGCGCTACAAATATAGCTTTTCAGCGCAATATTTTTATCTCCTTTTACGGCACCCAGAGGAAAAAAAAATCTTACCCGGAAAATGCAAAATTTACTTATATTTTTACTGAAAAACTTCATTTTTGCAAGCAAAGACGGTGAGCTCCGGTAGCGTATTTTATTTATAAAATACTGTTATTTTCAGTTAAGTATGTCGATTGCTAGAACATTTTACGGCTCGTTTGAAACGTTAATTAACGCGTTTCAAATAGTTTAAAAAGAAACTATTTATAGCGCACTCGGCGGAAATCTTATTTGATGTTTAAGTACAAATTAATTTGTGTTGAGTATACATATTAGCGTTAAGTACCTATGTAATGCTGAGCGTTTGAGATGTTTACTGAATACTTGCATGTCTGCATACTTATCGATTTTGTTGGCTGGCCTTAGCTGACATGGTGTACTAAGCATCGGCGATCAACGATCGAGTCGCTTTTCGGACGCTCGATATCTTCGACTGCCAGAAACCGGCCGATAGTAACCGTGTAATACCGCTCAAATACAGTGAGACACCAAAACGCGATGCAGCATCAAAGCAATTGCTAAAACCCGGGATTTTTCAAACGCGACTTTACGCGTTTTCGCGTTCTAGAAGTCACAAAATCGCCGATGTAGCTTATCTTAAATTTTAAAACAACATTAACCGCGTTAAATGCTTGTAACCCGATGAGCAAACTGCAGACCTCACAAAGGCTCACCACACAGGATTGCTATAGCGTTGCGAAGGGGTTGTTTGAACATCGCTTATCAGAGGCAACCAGTCGAGGGTTTGCGCCTATGTTCTGTGATACGCCTCGTTAAGTGGCGATT
Organism: Dryobotodes eremita; assembly: GCA_917490735.1. Classification (NCBI taxonomy): domain Eukaryota; kingdom Metazoa; phylum Arthropoda; class Insecta; order Lepidoptera; family Noctuidae; genus Dryobotodes; species Dryobotodes eremita. The sequence continues at coordinate 1,931,725 of OU823247.1, read as the reverse complement.
ATGAGGGAGCAGACGAGTTTGATGCGTGAAGCGAATAATGGTAGTTTCTATGTGGTGTATTCAGGGTTAGATTCTCAACTCATGTAAGACCAGTTCACATAACCTAACAACCCGTTACTCCCCGAAGGGTTGGGCAGAGGCGTGTATTAACTACACCCATATTTCGCCAACTAATGTACCTAATAGGGAAGATCCGTTCAGTTCTAGTTTAAATTCACTGGTACAACAATCGATTGTTCTTAATGACGTAAGCCGAGCTAACCTTTATGTGAATAGTTCATGCACATGATGAAAAAATGAGAGGAAAGCTATTCAATAAAAGTGGGAATAATTCCCGGTGTGGACAGCTCTTTGATTTCTAAGAAGGCACAAATCTCTACTGACTTTAAGAGTTCTGACTAGCATAATCAGCCTATAATGTTCCCACTCCTGGGACACAGGCCTCCTCTTTTATGAGAGGGAGTGGACCATAATCCACCACCCGGGCCCAGTGCGGGTTGGTGGATGTCACATGTCTTTGAATTTTTGGTTCTAGGACATGCCGGTTTCCCCACGATGTTAAATTCCTTCACCGTTTTGAGAACAGTGGACATGAAATTAAATACACAAAATAAAGTGCCTGCCTGGCTTCAAACTCACGACCTACAACTCGTCAGTCGGGGCCGATACCACTGGGCTACAGCTCTGCTGAGTTCTGTGTAATATATTTCTACGCGAAATCTTACATTTTAACTTCTCATTGCACGAAAACAACATATGAAGCGACTTCTAACAAGCCTTATGAGCACTTTAGCCTGCATTGCATGGAACGTAAAACAGTAATGATATTTGTGCAGCATCCCACTCTGTGGACATATACTTTGTTGACACGGCGCCTCTCGCGCTCGCAGCATCCCGAGAGATTGTGGAGCACTCTTCATATACACAGTTAACAAACTTTTGTAGAAAATGGCGGCAGTATTTTTTTGTGAATGCAGCAATATTTTTTTTTTGTGAAATTATGTTTCAATCTTCTTTTTTGTAGTTGTGTTAAATCGAATGGTTAACATATTCTTGTTCAAAGATTTTCGTACATAACTATCAATTAACCTAACAGTCGACATCAAAGGAGATGGGGTAGGTAAGTACTAAGGTAAAAAGTTTCAACCGAAGATTCCAACAGTGTTTAATCATCTACTTTTATGAACGAAAACTTGAATTAAACCGATCTTACATAAAGACTTTTACCGTTTTTCTTTTGATTCTAATTGGGGTATCATTTCCTCTCGATCTCAAATATCGTATTGCCAAACTTTTGGACAATTTTGCCAAATAAGATTAGTAAAGTGGGTCGCTCGACTTATTTCGCTAAACTTTGATAAGGGATCGCTTTCACTGCTACTACCGATCGCGAACCGAGCCAAATGTAGCTCTACTAACATGTGGAATTCTGACTTTCATAGTGGTAGCTTTAACCGGCCTAAAATTCTTGCATTTCTGGTGAGTCCTGCACATTTTCACAAAACCATTAAAATCATATTTCTTAGAACTAGGATCATCATCATTCAAACTCAAAGCATTTATTTCAATTAAACCATTTACAGGCACTTTTTGAACTGTCAAAGAGTCGGTCAATTAGTCAGAAAGTTGAAGCTAGTTGCCCATTCCAAAACGTAGATCTCTATGGAGAAGAACGGGCAAGAAACTCCAAGGACACTCTTTTTAAATCAAGATATTACAAAATCCTGGGTACATTATTCTTGTTGCTTCTATATGCGAGAACAATGAAAAAGAAAAATATATTAACAAACAATTCAAAATAAAAGATTAATAATAAAAATAAGCCGTGGCAGTTAAGAGATGACCAGTCTCAACTGACGGCGCCCGTTCACGAACATGACGCATGGATCAGCACCATCCAGCTCAACCATTTTGTAGGGAACCGAATGATCCAACACACGCGCCACCAACAGTGAGACATTTAAGTGAGCATTATCATTCTTCTGCTCTTGTGCAATGTATTTGTGGTCGGCACAACAGGCCTTTTTCTAAGAAGTTAATTAAGAAGACAAACAATTACTAAAAGCATTTTATAAAACCATCGATGAAGGACAGTTTCAACACAGTTTAGCTACCTAGTGAGTGTGGCCTAGTGAGGCCAAAATTTCCAACAAATATACAGCCATTTTAGAGCCAATCAATTGATGAGCAAACACCGGACAAGTGCGAGTTTAACTTGCGTGGAGAGGATTCCGCACTTTTCATAGGTTTCCCTGTAATCTATAAGTAAAGAACCATTTTCTATATTTCTTCAAACTATTAGGCTCTGCAGTTTCGGAGATAAGGTCCCCGGCATGGTCAATTTTCATCTATTATCTTAAATAACTTTCAAACTACATATTTTATGATTATAAGACCCTCACAACAAGCCCTTTCATTAATTATATCACTCGGTGCGGGCTGCAAAACTTTTCTTTTTCTCATTTGCCCCTAAAAGTGACTCTCACATTCAAAATTTATTATTTACGTTACACGTCTGTGTTTGGGTCACAGAAATTCATATGTGTACCAAATTTCCACTTACTCGGTCCAGTAGATTCGGAACAAATTGACTGTGACAGACAGACAGACACACGAGTTATCCTATACGGGTTAGGATTTTTCATTCGGACGTACGGAACCCTAAAAAACATCAAATAATTTTTCCTAAAATTCCTGTTTAGTGAATATTTTTTTTTAATATTAATAATTTATTTATATGAAAAAAGTGTGGTACAGTCTGTCACAATAAATACAATTTTACAGTTTATGGACAAATCCAAAAGGGAGTAACAATTAACGGAATTGAATCTGACGTCCTAGCTAGGTTACATGGTAACCTGTATTAAGGTACGCCAGCCCAGGTTCCCACAAAAGGAGTACAAAAATAATTTAATAGGGAGTGCTTAGGACTATAAAGTGCAGAACTGCAAACGTAAGGTATTTCCTGACAAATCTATCCCAACAAACACGCAAACACCTTTAAAACAATAAAGGCTCCATAGCCACAAAGCAGGTCAGCCTCATTTACCGCCACTAATGACTCGTACACACACTGCACATGCATTTGCAGCTACGCTGTTAAAGCGCCAGCGCACGCCAGTAATACCCGGGTAAAACGCAAATGTCGAGTACGCGGTGTTCGTTAGTCGACCATTAGGGTTGACTTCAGTCACTTTGTGTTACGTTGGCTTTTGGTCTTTAAAATGAATTAATATTTATGAAGCTGTACGTTTTGGGTCTCGTTTTAGGTGTGTGTGTGTGTCGGTTTGATATTAATGCATGTAAAATATAAACATTAAAAATTAAATCGCAGCTATTCCTTTAGTAATGTAGCTGAATGTTATGGATAGTTTCCCGGTAGTTACATTTTCAAACGAAACATACCAACTATTATCATAAAAGTTTACTGCCGAGCAATTATTTCGCTTTTCAAGCAAAATTTAACTAAAGTGCCAGTAAAATGCTTATAATTTTATATTCTCATCTGGCAACCCTAAGCAGCTGTCGGAACTGGGTCACTGCACTCTTGCTCAACTCCCGCGCATGATTTACTACCAAACTTTTACGATTAGTTTATTTTTCTACCAAGTACTTGCCTCTAATATGAAATAGACATAATTATTAGACACAGACGTGTTTATTATTTTGCCTTTAGATATTTTGTTCTAATTTTTAGGTTTGAATTTGTGCAATTGATATTGAAGCTAGGTCGTAGTTTTCAGCATAAACATTGTTGTTGAATTTTAGGGCGTGATTAAAAGGAGTTAATTTCGGAAGGCATTTGCAAAGATTCCATCCACCTACCAACAACAACCATCCACCTCCAACTACCAACCAACCAACCACCAACCAATCAACTCTAACCAACCAACCAATCAACCAACCAACCAACCACCAACCAACCCCATCCAACCAACCAACCAACCAACCAACTGCCATCCTAAACCTGCTATGCCAAATCTAATATTTACGACAGTGTCCAAAATCTACAAGCAATTCACATCCTTATAATACTTTAAATAGATGTGATAGTAACTTGCGCGGAAAGCTTCAGTTATATAGGAACTTTGAGAAACCGTAACAAGGTTTAGAAAAGTATTTTTTAAACAGATTTTTAATTAAACTGCATATTAAAGCAAGTCGACCTTATTTTCCTTTAGCTTTTAAAACTAAAGCATCCAACTGTTATGACATGGCATGATGTTGTGTTACGGTCGGTAACTTTAACGTGTCGGTAATCGTAATGATCGTCCTTCAGTGTCATGCATGTGTTTGTAATACATTATGATATCATAAAATTATGTATTTTTATTCTTGAATGAAGGCTCCCACAGGCAGGCGCGACGCGAAAGCGATACGCTACTCTTGTAGAACTATTTCCATGAAGTTTTCAGAGAAATTGTTCTACTAGAGTCGCGCCGCGCCTGTTTGCGGGAGCCTTGAATATTGTATAGCGTCCGTAGGTGTCTGGTGGTTTTTTACAACCAGACAACAGCGCTATAAAATGTGGCAATTGTACCTACTTACGTAATAACCTATTATTTGCAGCGATGCATCAAAGACCCGCTAAACCTTACGAGAAATTACTAAAAGTCCAATGAATATGATGTTAAGCTGGTGACTAAAACTTCGTGAGTCCTAGTCCCACCAATTTTTTTGTATAACATAAAACCGAACCAAATTTGTTTTGAATTCATTGTTTTTTGTTCTATTGTAGGCACTCGATTTAATTTACTCAGTGCCGAACCAATAATGAACCTAATTAATTTCAAAATGCAGTTTACTTTTTGATTAATGAATTAGTGAATATTTTAATGCAAACTTGGCTCATTGAACGAACCCTCCAACCCTTTATCTACAAAGTTCCTAAACTGGCATCACCAAACAAACATAAACATACACCTGATCCTCTATATTCTCATCTCGCTGAAATCCGCATTCAAATTGAAATTAATTACGCTAACCTTGGTCTATCTGCCAATTAAATCCCGATCACCCACAGACCGCTACGGCAAAACAAACATACAGACGTGCGATCACGCCGATCTATAAAACGCCTTGGACATAAACGATGAAATAACAACGTAATGCGTAAATTTAGATCACAGAATGTGCAGAGATTAAACATTGTTTGAGGCTGCTCTACGTGTCGCGAATTCGCGAGTTCGAATTTGTATGGCTCTACTAGTAAGGCTCCTTCAAATAGACGTGACACGCTATGCGAATCGCACGCGACACGCTATGCGAATCGCACGCGACACGCTATGCGAATCGCACGCGACAAAATGATACCGCCTGTCGTGCGACGTGCGTTGCCTTTGTGTTGCGTGTGATTCGCGTCGCGTGTCGCGCCTGTTTCAAGGAGCCTTTATTGGAATCCAAGTGTTTGAGTACTTACTAATGTGAGATTTGTATTTTCAAACACATATAGGAAGGGAATGCACTGTGTGTGGAGAAGATTTTCGATTTAGTGATGCGATATCATTAATTAATTTTAGTTGACACTCGACAGTTATAAACACACGATAGATTTTACGATTTTGCCGATTGATATCGTCGGTAAATAAATTATTTTAATCACGATAAATGTCACATTCTCCGATCGACGGGCATTAAGTATAGCCTGAATAGTAAACACCTTTATAGATACGTTAATTAAAAGTATGTGGGCTAAACCCACAGCAAGAACATGACATAGCATTATCGTTAGGACATTATATGTCCAAACAACGAAACCACCAGTTGTATTATACATACATCAAATTTATAAAAAAGAAACATAAAATTAACATTTATTAAGCTATTGCATAGCTTTTATCGCGGGCTTTGAGCGCGGCGACCGAATCAAGAAATTCCGTAACGAAAATAAAACCTAACACCCCCCACTCCGCCTACCATGTAGCTCGGCCGAGCGTTCGCTTAACGTGTATGTATATGGTACGACTGTACGAAGCTCGCACGGATCGAGACGAGCTGCTCCGAAATCGGACGAATACGTAAGCAGCTGTTTGTGAGAAAGTATATAGGTGTATAGGTATCTATCATAACTTTATAATGCCACAATCACCGCATAAAAAATAAAATAAAAATATTTTAAACGATATTAACTGCTCATTTATTCAATAAAAATGACAAGAAAAAAAATTGTTTTCTTATCGGTCACCACGCTCAAAAAGTGTTACTTGAATTAATATCAAAGAAAAAAAATACTGCATAAATAAATAATAAATAAATAATTATAATTGCATAAGTTGATAAAAAAATGCTATGCAATAGCTTTACCGCGGCAGTCCCCGAGTGTTTTTATGTAAGTTTCGTTGCATTCTCAGTCACTCACTTTAATACCCAATTGAGCAGGCAACGAGTCGAAACAAACGGACTTAAGCACTATGGTAATATAAGAGATATAATCTTTCATAATTCAGTAAATGCTATGAATACTAAAGATAGGACAAGGCCTCTCGTGACCATAACTATTCCAACCTGTCTGATCTTGAAATTATTCACTCAAGTTACTTGTAGAAAAATCGATGTCGTAAAATTGTTTGGTATCATGATTTCTGGTTTAGTTTGATGTGTTTATTGTTTTATCAAGTAACTTGCTGTTGCCCGTGACTTCGTCTGCGCTCTAGGATAAAAAGTAGCCTATGTCCTTATTTAAGTCATGGTCTATCTGTGTGCCAAATTTCATCCTTATCCGTTCAGCCGTTTTGCCATCAACCATGCACAAATCCAGACTGCTACTGAAAAATTCCTGATGAAAAAACCTGATAACAGTTTGCCTGACCTGGGAACCGAACCCAGGATCTCATGCTCAGCGGTAGCGCTTGCGACCACTAGACGAATGAGGCAGTGACAACAATTTGTTTCTATAAACACGGACCTAATAATACAAAATAGTTTTAAAACATTCAGCGTTTTGCTTTCCAAGGTAGTCTTGGGTCTAGACAAGAAGTCTAGACTACGAGTAGTAAGTTAGCCTAGCAGCCTAGTCATCTAAGCTAGGAATGTCCAAATAATATTTATTATATTCTGCACTCTAGTTGCGACAAATGTCAGAGAAATCTGAAAGTGGGACAACATGATCTACTTCATTTCAGTTTGCTTATTTGGGATACTATCTGATTGTAAATTTTGTAAAGATTGGCTTGTTTTAATAGATTTTATAAGGCAGGGATTTTTTTTATTTTTTATAAGGCATTTACGTAAAACATGAATGTCATACATAACTTTAATAATTTTATTTATTTTGTCAAAATCATCCCTATCATCATTTAAAACTCGTACCTATATACCCACTGCTAGTTATAAGCCTCCGTTTTGTGTCAACCTTCTCTGTTTTCTATTTAAGAACTTACAAAGAACTTTGACGATTCACTTTTGAATTGTCGAAGGAATTGTCAGTAAGAAAGATGAAGTGAGTTGCCCATTTCAACATAATCCAACAATCAAACTGTATGTTGGATTATGTATGTTAACAGGTATGTTAGTTAGATAACGTCGACATTTTTACAAGCACCAAATACTAATTACATCTACCTACATAATAAAACTTGAAGCAGACTTCGATACACTTGTGCAAATGTGTGTTTCGTCCCTTACGCGAGTATATTTAGCGCGGTTCTGGTTAGTGTCGGCGATCGCTGCGCGCGCGCCGCAAACAAACGCCATTGTAACAAACCATACACTCTCCGATTTATTGCAAACGTATCCAGGGATGGATTACAGGAAAAGTCTGGAGAAAATTCTTAACATACCATAATTATGTTAAGACGCATTATCATACGTAATTCTGAGTTAGCTGAGAAAAATTATCGACAAGAGGTTTGTGTTCAAAGTTAATTAAAATCACGATTTTCAATATGACGAGTTTATTAAAAAAAAAAATTTTGGCTGATTGTCCGCTGTTGTAGTTTATTTTCCACATATTTTTTAATTAGGCACCAATTGTATTACCTATACCTTTAATTCTGAGTTGAGCTGCACGATTACTGACAAATGCGTGCACTGACTGGACAGGTCCACTCAATCTGTGTAGTTTTTACTCAAAAAACCATTTCAGACACAAATCTACATGGTTGACATGATCTGAACAAGATTATGTCAGGACTTTAAAAGAGACTGTGACCTCTGAGTTTGTTTCGGCCTTTCTTCTCAGAGTAGTCAGATAGGAAAGGCCGACCTCATCTAGTTTTTAAAATATGATTAACGTGTAAAAGTGTTTGTTCAAACCTACTTACAGAAATAAAATCATTTATTATTTATTGTTTCAAATGTTGCATTCAATCACGCAGACGATGTTAGACATTTACGAACTGACCCACAAAACACATCCATATATCACAATTTCATTACATTAGAATAGATTTTGTTATCATTCACGCGGTACAGCTAACTACACCCATTCTTAGATCAACAAATAAATAAACAACATCAAACTATTTCGTCCATAAACTACAATTAAATGCCTAGTAAACAATTTAATTAAATGCCTGGTAAACAATATAATTAAATGCCTAGCAAACAATATAAGGCTTTATACACAATATGGACGTAAACAATCCATTATATTAATGTCAGAGGTGTCGGGTTCCGGTGTAAGGTGTCAAATCATGTAGCGTGATGTGCGATCTTTGTTCGATTTGACACTAGCCTAAAGTGCGGACATCTAAGAGGGTACCTATTTTCGTAAGAATGTACTGTATAAAGTTTATTAAATAAAACCAAAGTTGGTATTATTGGGTAAAACTTTCTAAATTTCAGAATTGGTAATTGCTGCTTATAATATTGGGTGACAGAAACACTTTAAAAGTTTTTTTTATACACTTGGTGAAAGTATTTTGGCCGGTGCCTTATCTTTTGTTCAACAATTATCTAACTCTACCGGAACAACAAATTAGAAAATAATTGTTCGTAAATAATAGGCCCGCTTGCACTGCAAATTATCAAATGCGTTTAACGCTTAAGCTAAACGTATTTAAAACATCATTTTATCCGTGTTATCTTCAAACGAATGATAGAAACAGAACAATGTTTTAAACACGTTTAGCGCTAAACGTATTTAGTGATACGTGGTGCAAGCGGTCCTAAATCTACATGGTTCATGCTACTTGTTACTGACGATGGACGCTCCTAAACGTATGACCAAAGAAAAGTGTATGTTGAGGTTTGTGAACGAAACGTCAGTTGTCAAGTTGACTTTTTAATAAATGGGTAGAAGAAGACCGACCCACAGAGAAGCCATGTTTTATTGACCACAATATATTTTTAAATATTATAATTCCACTAATGAGAACCTCAAATATCAAAAGCATCCAAAGATCGGCGACGGACGCTGGGCGTCCGTGAGCTTGCTGGACAGTGTAAATCAGGTTTTCTATGAAAATTTATTGTATAAATGGAACAGTATAAGAACAAAAAAAAAACATATCAAATATCAAATCAACTGCTACCTCTATTACTAACGATTTACAGCATTTTGTAATGTTGATATGTGAGTGACTGCTTGACGAATGGTTTCACCCACTCGCTGTTGTTCGCGTGTAGGCGAAAATTCGAGTTATTCGGGTTATTCAAAAATAGAATTTTAGTGTGCAAATGGAGAATACCTAATCATAGGTTAGAGGTCAAAATATCCCGCCCTTTACCGCTATCCTGGACATCTTTTAGGCAGGCATGACTCAAAGAAATATCTAAAATCTGTCGGCATTCGGTCAATTTTTATCCCGAATACCGAATTATTTTTTCAGCATTTGACGAAACAGTTCTTGTCTTCCTAAAAAATTGTTATCTCTCATGTGGAAATCCTCATTATATGCTTCATTTTATTCAAAATATATGTCAAATAAGTTGCGTGTCGAATTTACATCATTTGGTAGCCGTCTTCGATTCAAAACCATGACCTCACCTCTCCATGCTTACCCAACCGAACGCGAAAGTTACCTCCACAGCAGATAATCACTAAACAGGTCACCGACACGTGAAATCGTCCTCAATACATAAGGGCAATACCACGCGGCCGACAAACGCGCGATCGGTCGTAAAGCGCGGTCGTAACACGCGTGGTTCGGCCGTGTGGATCGGAAATGAGTCGCTTGTTACACATTGAGCGAGTCCGGTCCGTTTAATATTGTATTGACGTTCTAATTATTTTTATGTACGACTGGTTGAATACTCTTTCTTGTCCAAAAAATAAAGCTTTTTCTTAAGAATATGAAGACAATCAAGATTTTATGATATTTCGCTTTAGATTTGGATCGTTTTTGATAGAAACAAAAATGTTGAATAAACAAAAAGCTCGTGTCTCCAGACAGTCCCAGGACAATTGAAACCGATTGTTTTGTTGTGCCTGCTAACAAGACACTATTTTACTAAAAATACCCGCCATTTTATTAACACACAACAAAGAAACGAAAACATCGTATTGTGCGTTATTAACAGGTTATTTTTCTTCAATAAAAACAAACCATATTTTCCGCGTCCGTAAAAAAATTAACAGGGTTCCATAAACACGAAGAGTCTCAGCGCGTATCACAACAAATAAAATGGTTTGGAGAGCCGTCCAGGCTCCAGCCGTCAAGTCGGGACTGTCTGTCATGTTGGGAATAAAACTTTGGCAAGAAGAACCAATGTCTACTAAAAGAAACTAAGCTTTAACTATTGTTACTGCACTAATAAATTGTTGTTATTGCATCATTTGAAACGAAAAACCTCAGTCAGCTTCCAGTAAACACAAAAAAGTACCAGGCTTGTATAAACACGAAGAGTTCCCATCGCGTATCACAATGATAACGTAAAGTGTAGCACATCAATTATTTGGAGAGCCCTCGAGCCGCGAGCCCATCGCGCTGTTTGCACGCCCATCGCGGTTGACACTGATTCCAATCATAATGGCCCCCTCCTAACCGATGGAGCTCTGGTTATTTATAATTTATGGGACATATCGTTGTTGGCCAATAATTAATAATTTTAAGAGTGTAGTGTGATAGTTGCTTGTTTTTTTTACTGAAGTTTTTACTTTAGTTTTCCTCCCTGTACTTCCTACACGTAACTAAGGACCAATTTATTTTTTGTGATAATTCTTGGTGAAACGTGGAATAGAAATTTCATCAATTTATTGGGTATCTAAAGTAAGTATATTATTCCATTCTTCTCGGATCATTACTCATCGTTTCATAATGTTTTTTAAAATGCTATCGATAATCTTTTAAATCGCTTTTCAAGATAAAACAGTTCACATTTGAAAATCTTTTTAGCCTCGCTCCTTATTTTAAATCGATACCCCGAATCTGTACTCATAAAAACATCGTTTCAAAACATGTAAGGTAATAATTTGTGTACAAATAAATACATTTCAAATTATAACAAGCATTGCAGAAATATCCATAAAATTTCAACGAGTTTACGGGGATATTTATACGAAACAAATTGTATCAAATAAATAAAATGACGTTGTCAAAACAGAAGCATATTACTTAATTAACAGTGTAAACATTCTGACAGCTTTGCGGATCTGTACGAGTTGGCACACACGTACAGGGTGAGGAAAAACGAACGCCAGTAAAATAACAAATATCCGAGAGAGATTTTTAAAGTTCAGTATAGAATTTCATAACATAAAATCACACTTTGTTTCTCGAAAGGGTAGGGCAGAGGAGTACCTGAAGTATACCCATATTTCGCCAGAATAGCATTTCCTTGACTCTAAAATGTGTTTTATCCAAACCAAAAATCAAAACGAGACCTACATTACCTACATTTATATCTGCAATTTTTGTGGTGTACATAATTAAGAGTGTTCTATCTATCTACTCAATAATCATAACGATAAAAACAAAAGCTTGATAAAAATCAGTCTTTCTTTACCCAAAAGTCAGTTACACATCAATTTGACATATCAGAATACACATCTCATTCTTAAAAGTAAAACAAATTAAATGTAAAATGGTGACTGCAATTATTTAAGATAACGTTTGTTTTTTCATCCTGTATTCCTGATGTTGTTAGATACACGTAGGTATGTATGTATAAACACGCATATTTATGTACACATCCATGTGTCTGGGGCTTCCGTACGGAGAGTTTATTGCTGACGCATTCCGTTACAGACTGCATCGCATTTACATTTGTATTTAAAGTAAGTAGTGTTATAAACGCACTAGTGCGGCTGTTTTAACTTTATGAGAACAGCTTAGTTATAAATAAATCAGTCAAATGGTACGTTTAAAATACTCAACTAATCAAGTTATTTTTGGTCCTTGGAGCCGGATCACATAGTTGGCAATTAAATGAAATAAACGTTTGTTTCGGTAAAATGTTGGAAGTATTAATTTGGTAATGGTCACTCATAATTTTAGACATGACAACTATTTATGTAAGTTTTGTTTAAATAAAAATATATTAGCAAAATAAATCATACTTACAATGCTTATTAAATACTTGTGGGTTATAAAAAGATAAAAGAAGTTTACTCCAATGCGTCAAGCAGCATTTATTTATGATAGATTTTTATAAGCTTGCTGAGTCCGCAAATGTAAACAGCAATTATATAAATAGTTTAGTAATTTTAGAAGAATTATAGTTGTAAGTATTATTAGTTATTAAATATTTTTATAGACTAGCCTACCTAAGGAAATTAAAAATAATTGTAGTTTTCATATTCGAGAGAAATTCATGGTAAAAAGGTCCGTTATAAGAATAGTTTTACTACTCTTATAACGGACTAAACATTTTTACCAGATAAGCGCTGAATATCACGGATTACAAGACATGGTAGTATTAGCATAATATTCAAGATGGCGGCGTGACATCCAGCCTTTATCCTCACGCCATGGATCAGCTGACGATGCGAGGTGCATGGCTAAGTAGGGGACGACATGCCATGGTTACTGGCATGGAAGTTATGATGATGTTGCCAGGAAACAATATTGTTCTTAAATGTACTAGTATTTGGTTATGCCATTTTAAGATGCCGTTGTTTATTTATGGAATTTGAAAGGCAAAATTTAGTAGAGCGAGATTTCAGAATTTTTTGTCTCTTGAACTTATTAAAATATCTATGCGGGTTCTTTTGCATAGATATTAATTAAATTCCAGCGTCAAAAATTTCAGTAATATTGCTCTACAAATTTGTGGCTTTTCCTCCATCTGGGCTACGCCATAGTCGGGTAAAAACACTAGTGCTCTTGTAGACTGCGAATACAGAAAACAAAACCTATTCAACTATTAAATACTTAAATGTGCTTCAAAAAATTAAAATATTCATTCTAGAAATATCGGTGAACTAAATATAGTACAATAGGCCATTCTTTTATAAGCTCAACTATTGTTTGTACGAAGTTTTGTAATAGAACATTGGAGCCTAAATGCCAGATAGGAAGGTTATAAACTTATAACTTATAATACAGGCTACAAAAGATAAAGCTACGGCGTAGGCGGCTACAGAGCCGCAGTGGCTACGACGTAGACGCTACGCCGTAGCGCCCTCGTCAAATCAAGTTGGGGGTCTGAATCACGTGTTCTGAATCGATCGGATGGATTTCATTTGTTGTGTACCTAATTCTCTTTTATACGGAAAACTTTAAATTATAAAGTACGTACAATCTGATATACATTTGATATTAACGTGAAAGAATTTAGACTCTTTCCTTTATAACTAACAGCAATAAATTAATGTTTCAAAAGAAATGAATTCTATTAATAAATTTATGTAAAATAAACAAACTGTTACCCACTAAAATAGCAGAATGATTTATTATTAAAGTACTGAAAGAAACGTAATTAAAACTAGTTTATTTATAGCTTCGTGTCGTTAAATACCGTAAACGAAGTTCAAGTAGTGTTACTATTCTTTTTCAGCTTCAGTTCATAAAAATATTTACACGTTTTTATTTTCAAGGTGACTCATTTGTTCGTAAATGTCTTCATATAATGTACTTATTTGTTATTTCAACACTGACTTTATCAGATCTGAGCAATCAGAAAACGATTAGTTGCTCTAGCTCAATTTCCCGACAAGTAATCTAATGATTGATGTCAGACTGTAATTAATTTTGTAGACAAATGCACTGCATCCCTAGTAGAACTATGATATGGCAATGTGGATATAGTCATGGAAATTATTTTCTTAAGCAAGCTGACCTTATTTGTCAATTATTTGTCGTAGCTATTTCTTAGAACTGTCAAAGAATGACGTTATGATTGGAATATACGGACAATTTAAGCTGGTACTCAGTTTGCTTAACAACTCATATCCCTCATTTTATCAACAGTCAAGGAATGCAATTGTGAAGCCCTTTAAGTTAAAATTTTCCTTGCACTTTATTATTCTTCCGACTACGTATTGCTAAAATTTTGAATTAAAAATTACAGTTCGAAAAGGTGACATACGCCCGTCATGTGGGTAAGAAATTTGTTTGAATTTTTTTTAACATTTTCACTGTTTGACCGTCCATAAATGTCCAGGTTTGGGAAACATATCAACATAAACTACGCATATAAACAGTCCTCTAAAAACCTGAAACTCACATCCTATCTTAGCCACGGTGGTACATAATACAAGTAGGGAAATCGTTTATTCAAATTAGACTGCGAATTTGCATTTTTTAAACATTAAAACTACATAACAGCCCCCAAAACGCCAGCCCTTCACCACTTTCCAGCCCTCAAAACCTTAATGACTATAATCATGTCCGACGTCTGGTATTCCTCCACAGCCTGGTCAGTATTATGTCATAATGATGAATGAATCAACTTCTGTCAATGACAGACAGCGGTAATGGAGCGGCTAGTCGAGACGATGGCGTTTCCGACATTATGTGTACTTATGTATCTCTAGTATATATTTTTGTTCTGGGAACTGGCAAGGTCGATTATTTGTTATAGTGCCACTTGACTTAGTTGTAATAATATAATAATAGTAATCGTTTGTTAGGAACAAAAAACAAATTCAATAAAAGACAAACTATGTTAAACGATGATAGCTGCAATAGTTAAAACTGTGGCGCAGCTAGCAACGCCCGACTCCTAGTGAGAGGGTAGCTTGTTCTAAGACTAATACATAACCAAGGGATTTTAACAAATATTTAAAGAAAAGAAAATTATATACTACTCGTAATACATTTTGAGATAAGTTTTAAAGATATAGTGCTCATTCTTAGGTTTTGTTTCAGGCTTGACTTTTAATTTACCAATAAGCGCTTTTAATGTGCGTCTTGTTTGTGCAGAAATAAAAAGTTTGTCTTTCTTTCATATTTTTAAGCTATTGCATAGCTTTAATCGCGGGCTTCGAGCGCGGCGACCGAATCAAGAAATTCCGTAACGAAAATAGAACCTAACACCCCCCACTCCGCCTACCATGTAGCTCGGCCGAGCGTTCGCTTAACGTGTATGTATATGGTACGACTGTACGAAGCTCGCACGGATCGAGACGAGCTGCTCCGAAATCGGACGAATACGTAAGCAGCTGTTTGTGAGAAAGTATATAGGTGTATAGGTATCTATCATATCTTTATAATGCCACACTCACCGCATAATAAATAAAATAAAAATATTTTAAACGATATGAACTTCTCATTTATTCAATAAAAGAAGAAAAAAATGTTTTCTTATTGGTCACCACGCTCAAAAAGTGTAACTTGAATTAATATCAAAGAAAAATAATTGCTGCATAAATAAAAAATAATTATAATTGCATAAGTTGATAAAAAATGCTATGCAATAGCTTTACCGCGGCAGTCCCCGAGTGCCACACGTGTTTTTTTTATGTAAATATTTTTACCCTACAAAGTTAATGTAAGTCAAATCTATTAAGATTTTCAAATGTTTTAGTTTCAAGATTACGTGATGTAAAATGTTACACAAACTCAAATAGTCGGAACGCAGATCATAGCAACCAGCACACAAAAAGGACTATAAGTCATTATCAGTGACTTAATATTAAAATACGTGCACAAAATGCCAAAGTTAAACCGGTTTTCCTCATAAAAACATGTCACACCTTTATCTCACCGCTAAATCCCGGAACAGAGTCACATTACCGTCACTCGGTAATCACTCGTGAGCGATAAGTCCGCAAAAAGCGGGATTAGTTCACCACTATACTATAGGTAGGTATTGTAGGCCCTGCTGTAGATTGGACGAGCTTGCCGATAAATGGGATTAACGTATTTTGACACTCGTGACTCGTGAATTGGGACGAGTTCAAGTTACATAATATGACATAATATAAACATATTAATTATATGTTGACTAAACGATGTAACGTTTAAGTTTGAAGGACATCGCTTAAGAGGTAATACGCAATTTATCTTCAAATACAGTAAAAATCAGTCGGTAATAACTTATTTCTTTATAAAACATAAGTAATAGGACCTTTCTTCAACGAGATGAACCGAGAAAGTACCTACACCCGCACGACGTACCTATTACTGCAGTAAAACAACAGAGTAAAGAAACGGATTTCGTTTCTTTCCTCATGTGGTGAAAGTAATCATCTGCTCAGCTTTTTTCCAAATATTTTGGGGTCGTTTCCAATCACCAGATGGAACTGAGTACCAGTATTTTACGTGGAACGACTGCCTATATGTCCTCCACAATCCAGTTAATTAAGCCGTGAAACTATCCGGACATATGCCGTTAATCTCTTAAACGTTTCCTTTCAAAACTCAAACTCAAACCATTTATTTTAATTAAACCAAGGTAGTTTTGAATTGTAAAGGAGTCGGTCAGTCACAAAGTTGAAGCCAGTTGCCCATTCCAAAGCATAGTAGGTTCCTATAGAGAAAAACGAGCAAGAAACTCCATTAGAAAGCAAACGCAGGGTACACTGCCAAGCTATCTTATAATGCTGACAACATGGCGCCTTCAATTCGCGACTGTTTGCCCGCCTTAACATAATTATGTAAATGAGCAATTACACCATGTCGCTAATCCGTTCAATGGTTAAGTTCGAGATTTTCACGATAACACATAATATAGCACCTGTTTTCCCCAAAAGGGCTAGCCAGAGGTGTACCTATAGTACACCCACATTACGCCTGTTTTGTATTTTCACCATTTTCTGACTACTACTCATGGACAAAAGAGGAACGCAAAAAAAACGGTTTAATTTCTCCTGTTGTAATTATCGTGCGTACTGGCCACAAACATTATTAATAAACGCTATTATAAAAAAAGTTTAAGAATGTTTTTTTTTCGAATTTCATTAGGTTTTATGTAGTGTTTTGTGTTTGTATGTGTGTATGTGCTTTTGCAGCGTCTTCGCCCGCGTGGATGTCGGATATAATCCCACGGGAAAGTACGACCGGGATAAAAGTATCTTATGTCCAAACCCAAATCATGGCCTACCCGTACGCCTGTCCTCCAAATCCGCCGGTAACCCGGTAAGGAGTGAAAAGGTAACAGCTAGACTGATAGATAGTAAATTATAATAATATTGACCCAGTGCACCGATATTAATGAAATAAAGACTAAATGTTATCTTATTCTTATATTCTTATTATTTTTATTATTCTTATTCTTATTATTTTTCTAATTCCTTAAACCTCTTAAAAAGAGGTGAATACATACACATTTCTATACCTAGGTACTATATGTCAATTTTGAAATCATCCCCTATTTTACCTCCTTGGGGATGATTTTACAAAAACTTTGTAACACGTAATTCTTTATTTCTTACCAAAAGCATTTTGAATGTTTATATCCCTTACCTGACTTAAGAAATGCTAGGTTTCCTACACAAACTTTCAACCACTCCATCACTGTAGACAAAAATTTGCTTATGTAAGGACCTAGGCTAAATTTGACAAAGAGATAAATGGTATCCTAGGTAAGGCCCTAGGATTCCATCTATCTCCTTGTCAAATTTTATTGAAATCCATACAGTGGTTTAGGCGTAATAAGGTGTCGAAAATTATAATTATGCTGGCCACGTTCTTGTCGTGCACACTGTACCTATGTAAATGTTAGCCAAATTGTAATAACTTTTGACCAAGTAAACGGATATTAATGAAACAAAGAGCAAATTTTAGCTCAATTTACGGACTATGACCATATTTTCAATACCTTAAATCTCTTTAATAGAAGTACACAAAAACATCAATACCTACTACATGTGAATTTTAGAACCATCTACTATTTTACCTTCTTGAGGAAGATTTTACAAAAACGCTGTAAGACGTAATTCCTTATTTTTTACCAAAATCATTTTGAGTTTTTATATGCTTAACTTAACAAATGCTGGGTTTCCCACACTAACTTTCATCCCCTATATCACCCCGTATAGGATTATTTTTAGACAAAAATTTGCCTAAGTCCTTCCCCATGATGCCATCTATCTCTTTGCCAAATTTTGTCGAAATCCGTTCAGTAGTGTAGGCATGAAAAGGTAACATACAGACTGTAGTGTAGCGACATAATAAATTAGCGCAGCGGTGCCCGCCCGCAGAGTGGTCACTTGCTTGCTGGCGCTCGAAGGATGCGGACGTGTGACCTCTGCTATTTTACAGTGAATTGTTGTTTAATTTACCTACCCGAATACTTCGTATAACGAGGTTAACACCACACACACAGACAAAGTTACTTTCAAATTTATAATATTAGGATGGATTGCGTACTTTCATATTCATTTTCATATTCACTTTCATATTCATTCATTTCATCAAATTATTGTGAATGTGAGGACTATGTGCGTCAGTATTTTTTTTTTTTTTTTTTTTTTTTTTTTTTTTTTCACTTTCTCAGGAAGTTTCAATGATGATCTGGCAGTTTGAGTGCTTTATGCGGCCTACCCAAATGTCCTTTCTTTGGTATTGTTCGTCTAATGGTTGAGCTCCTTAAGTTCTGAGTTGAGCTTCCCGATTACTGACAAATGCGTGCACTGACTGGACAGGTCCACTCAAATCTGTATGGTTCTTTCCTTAAAAGACCATTTCAGACACCAATCTTACATGGTCCTCAAATAATCTGACCAAGATTATTTCAGGATTTTTTTTATACCTGTTGACATTGATGAATTTTTATAAATATATTGACATGAATATTTACTTTGTAAAATAGTATATTATTTTAATTATTGTGAATGTGAAGACTATGTAGATCATTGTTTTTTTTTTTTTTTCTTTCTTGATTAGTTTTAATCAGTCTGGCAGTTTGAGTAATTAATGCGGCCTACCCAAATGTCCTTTCTTTGGTATTGTTCGTCGAATCGTTGAGCTCCTTAAGTTTTGAGTTGAGCTGCACGATTACTGACAAATGTGTCGTCGCGCGCAAAAGTGGCGTCGCGCGGACGTGGCGAGCGGACGTGCCTACGGAGCGAGCGCTCACTTGAGCTGACTCACGCGCACGACTGATAAGCCATCGTCATTTATAAATGTGCGGAACGAAATATTCCACACGGACGCGAGTTATAAAGTGAACTTTTTATAGTAAATTGTGGACTGTGAAGACCTCGGGGGGTCTCGTAACCCCCGGGAAACGTTAGAAATAGTGTGATAATTAGTGCAAGTGAAATTATAGAATCAAAAACATTGAAAAATGTTTTCGGAGAACAATAATGTAACTTCGGTAAATAACAGTGATATGGACACGGACCCGCTTAATTCGGGATCAGACAGCGAAACAGTTAAGGACAAAGTGAAATTAGTGAAAGTAGATTTATCTGACTTTAATAAAAACATAGTGCAGTGCTGGGAATGTGAAAGTACCTTCCAGATGGACACTCCTCTGTGGGGTATAAATCAAATGAACACTAAGAAAATCCAGTGCAAAGTATGTATGAAATTTTTTCTTATCAAGGCCGCACTTAAAACTGAGCCAAAATATGATAACGGCATATTAAAAATTGAGTCTTCAGTAACAATCTATACGGCAGGTCTAGAGACCGGCGTGAAAAATATCCGCCCATGTATCAGCTGTAAAATAAAAAAGGAATTGACTACCATACCCATCGAGACCTTCACATCCGAGGAGTGGTTCATCTGTAAGTGCAGCAAAAACCAGTGCGCACTCATTGAATTTGTTTCACAAAGCGAGCAACTACCTTTGGCTGCCAGAAGATCAAGAAAACAGAATAAGCGCGGAAGCAAAGCGATTAAAAACATGGAACCCTCTAGAAAGCTTCTTGCCCCGAGTACCTATGTGAGTGTAGGCCAGCAACTCCCGCAAACGCTGCTGCAGGTGCACGGAGTAAGGTCAGAAATGATTGGCGGCGCGCCGGACCCCGCCATCATCCAACAAGCTCCGCCAACTCAAGTGGTACGAGAAAGAGATAGCGAGCGCGCATATGTGCCCGCTACAAACAAGGATGGGGACTACACCCGAGGCCAAACTACAGAAACAAACTCCCAGATCGTAGGTAAAGTACAGACTACACTTGACGCGTGGAAAATTTCTCGACCCGTTCGACCGCCGCATATCGTAGACAAGTCTAAACTACAAAAACCAATGAGCGACAATAACCGCACTGCGCTAGGTAACCAAGCGGCGTATCAACTGGTAACTAGAGGAGCCAAAAGACAGCGTACTGATGCATCCAATTATACGACACCGACTCAGAGAAACACCCATATCCCTAATATTATTATCAGGGATGAAAATGCAATTAAGAATCAAGACACACTAAAGAAAATCAGAGAATCAGTAGCGAAGAATAGCTCAACGCTCAACGTTATGAGAGGCCAAATAAAAATTAACCCAGATAATGCGACAGCGCGCGTGAACTTACTCACTACAATTGAAGCTTGCGGGATAACCAGAGTGATTGCCCCAAAACCGAAGGCCGATAGACAATCAGCGACCAAGATCGTGCTCAAAAATGAGACTTATGGAGAATCTACCGACACCATTGCTAACGAGATAGCAGACTGCATCGGCATTAAACCAACAGCAATCAAGCCACTCGGAAGAACAGGGAAAATACACCTACTCATTTTTGATGGCAAATACAAATCGAGAGATCTCCTGGAGAACTTCAAAACCTCGGAAAGGAAACTCTTCTGCGCACCCTCCATCAAGGTCGAACCATTCAGGGAAAACCCGAAGCACATTGTACAGTGCAAGAAATGCTATGCATTCGATCACTCGAAACAATCGTGCTACGGCAAACAAGAGGAACCACAGATGGTTATTACCACGCTAGAGGGTACCACGACGAAAGTCTGCAGAAATTGTAAAGGAGAAGACCACGGCGCGAACAACGTCAAATGCCCTGTGTTCCAAAAAGTGATAGCTAGGCAAATGGAACAAGCAGAGGCTAAGCAAACAAAGAAAGAGGAAAGAATCAAACGCTCAGCGGTAAGACTGGGTGTTAAATACGCAGATGTCACAAACACAAGGCAATTTCCAACTCTGTCACAAAAAGAATCAGCACAACCACAAACAGAACAAGTACCACCAACGCTAGGCGGTCTCACACTAGAGGGCCTCTTCCAGATGCAGACACAAATGCAACAGACACTGATGATGTTGATGGACACTATAAATAGCATACACTCGCATCTCAATGGCTAACCACGACAGTAAGAAAATACAAAACCTCAAAATCTTACACCTGAACACTCAAGGAGTAAGAAACAAATTCATAGAAATAAAAGCACTAGTCGAGAAATATAGACCGGCTATAATTATATTGAACGAGTGCAAGATCGACTTTGAGACTCAAAAATATAATATAAAAGGGTACGATAAACTCACCCACACATTGGAAAAACACTTAGCCACTGCCATGTATGTACAGAGGGGACTAAAGTGGGCTGAAACGGAAGTCACCCCAGGCTGGCACGATGAAAACAGGAAGATAGAAGGCGTAGGCATCAAACTTTTTACTAACCACGCAACTGGACACTATATAAATATCAAAGGAATATATATCCAAATTCCAAACCAGCACCATGCTAGAGAAGAACTGGAGGAGACCCTAGCCGACGAGCCATCCATTATTATCGGCGATATGAACTTACGTATGCAAACCCTCGGCCACAGCAGGAACTCCGGCCTCGGTAACATTGTTAAAAAAGCAACGAAAGACGGAATCTGCTCACTGAAACACGCCAATGTACCATCTAGACCTTTCAGCCAAGGTAACACCATCCTGGACCTGGCTATAATAACACACCAACAACTAGAAGCGCACGCCAAACAGGTAGAGAGCGTTGGTTCGGATCACCTCCCTTGGTTGCTAACGGTGAAGATTGACCATAATATAGAGGAACACCTATCCCGTAATACAAAGATAATATATGAGGACGAGAAACTGAGAGCAGCATATCAACAGACCATGTGGGAAGGTCTCTGCGACCTTAACAAAGAAATCACAACGGAAGCTGATTGCGAGAAGTATATCGAAACAATGGAAAATGCCGTTGTCGCAGCCCTCGACACTCACGCACCCCTGAAAAATTCCACAAGGCAGGAACGACTACCAAAGGAAATAAACGATAAGATAGACTTTCGAAACAAACTAAAACAAATTGCATGGCAAGCGAGACACTGCAGCCCCAGAGTCCAACGCGAAACACGCACGCTTTACAACCACGCTAAGAGAGAAGCTGAAAAACTCCTGAAAGAATACTCCGAAAAAGGCTGGCTCGACAAACTCCAAGATCCACGGGATAATAGGTCACAAATGTGGCACATCCAACGAAACATGAAGAAGCCTATCGTTAAACTACCAAACATCACGGGATGCAGTACAGAAATAGAAACGATCGACAAGCTCACCGATACAGCCATAATTAAAGAGGCCAAAATAGCGAAAGACGATGAGGGGACTGAAAAGACGACACCGTTCCAACCACTCGACCCAACGTCAAAAAAAGAGGTGCAACTTGCACTGAGCAGATTCAAAAACAAAAAGGCCCCAGGGCCGGACGGAATAAAAGCAGACGCTCTCAAACTTGGGGGAGAAGTCTTCATCGAGGTATTTGTGCCTCTTGCTAACTTTGTATTGTCCACAGGTTACTTCCCTAAGCGATGGAAAACTGGCGTGTGCATATTCCTGCACAAGGCCGGCAAAGATCACCGTCAGGCATCATCGTACCGCCCGATCACACTGCTCAACATCATGGGCAAACTGTGTGAGCGACTGATCCTGAGAAGACTTACCGCTACGGTCAACCGGCTGCAACCGACGTTCCAGCACGGCTTCACAAGGGCAAGAGGCACAGCAACCCAGATTCTACGTACCGGAAAAATAATCACCGATGCGCTAGCCACGGAAGACAGCGTTGCTATGATATCTACGGACCTATCGAAGGCCTTCGACTCGATCAACCACAAGGGCCTGATCAAGAAACTTCAGAATCATGACGTGTCCAACAACATCATTAAAATAATTGAGAACTACCTTGAAGGCAGAAACTTGAGAGGTAGATTCAGAACTACCATAACCAAAGACAAACCGATACCTCACGGCGTGCCCCAAGGCTCGATCCTGGGACCGATAATCTTCAACTTGTACGTGCATGATATTTGGGATATACAAGACCACATCAGAGGTCTCAAACTCTCACAGTATGCGGATGATCTCTGTATACTCAACAGAGCCACGAACCCAGAACATGCGACTACGCGTGCTGAATGGGCAGCGGAAGCCATCGTTGACTACTATACTAGATGGGGATTAAAGTGTAACATAGAGAAAACAGAATGCATCATGTTCTCGAAAAAGAAAAAATACCGGCCAACGGTGAAACTGAAACAACAAACGTTGCACTATCAAAAGCAGATCAGATACCTCGGTGTCATCTTCGACAAACACATGAAGATGAACCAGCACACCGAAAAAGTCATCAAAAAACTGAAACAAGTCAGAGGAGCCCTCGGTCCAGTAATAGGATACAACGCGAAGACACAACTAGACACGAAACTGGCCATCATTCAGGCCTGCATTTTACCACTGATGGACTACGGAGTGGTGCAACTACTCTCAAGGTATAGCTCAACAAACTTAAGCAAAATCGAACGCCAATACAGACTGGCACTGAAAAATGCCGCACAACTACCAAGACGAACACCCACGGAAGTGATCTGGGAGATGGCTGACATAGAAGCCTGGCACCTACGCGCCGAGGACCTTAACACCAAAATGTTGGAAAATATCGCAAAATTGGAAATAGAAGGTCTTGAATCATCTGGAGACGCCTACCAAGCGCACGGCGAATTTAACCCCCTCAGGGTTAATCACAGAATAGGCGATGTAATGTATGACCCTAATAAGAAAGGATACAAGCGATGGCCTACCGATAAAACGAAGGCTCCGCGTCCCCTTAAAATAAAGTGAAAAATAGTACAATAATATAATATAAATATAATTTAATACAATATAATATAATATAAATAGTAAAAAATAATACCTCACTGAGATAGACTCTAACCATACAACATAAATAAACCACGTAATTTGTTTGTATAGTCTCACATATTGCGAATAAGCAGAACACAGCAAACATAGATCCATTAGGACATAAGTTAGCTGACTCACCTCTGTACGGCCCGCCGGCCACAGAGACATTTTGTAATACACAAAGTAGGCAATTAAATGTATTCTGATTCTGATTACTGACAAATGCGTGCACTGACTGGACAGGTCCACTCATTCTGTGTGGTATTTTTTTCCTCAAAATTACCATTTCAGACTCAAATCTACACGGTCTTCACATGATCTGACCAAGATTATGTCTGGACTTTAAAAGAGACTGTGACCTCTGAGTTTGTTTCGGCCTTTCTTCTCAGAGTAGTCAGATAGGAAACGCCGACCTCATCTAGTTTTAAAATATGATTGACGTGTAAAAGTGTTTGTACAAACCTACTTACAGAAATAAAATCATTTATCATTTATCATTTATCATATTGCGATTTTTTTTGCCTACATTCAATTTGAGTTTAAAGGAGAATGGGCAATTTTGTGTGCGGCGTGGGCGGTCCGCGGCCACGAATGATTTTGTTATGTAAAAATGTGGTTTAGTCCTTCAATTATTGTGTAGAAGTTTTATTACTGTGGTATCCTTCTAAAACGGATAAAATACGTTTTGTTTTTAAAACTTTATATAGTTTTATCTAGTATTATGGCTTATGTCTCATGCAAAAATAGAAAAGGAAAATGAAATAACAATTCTAGATAGTCTGAAAGATATTTATTACATAATAATTCATATATTACATTATTATTATTATGTACAATTACCATACCATATTATACATACGTTGTTACATGTTAGATACGTTGTAATTACTATACTATGTTTTATAATACGAAACAACGGATTTATCCGATTTTTTTTGCACTATTATAGCTAGAGGGATGGAGACCAACATAGGATACTTTGTATCGACAAATCACGCGACATAAGCTGCCGGCTATCAGCTAGTATCTAAAATAATAGTGCCTATTCATGTTCTATAATCGCACTTAATTCCGCTGGTAACCGAATCTCCTCGGATTGATTTCTCGTCCAGCCTAAATAACACACCACGTACTAACATGTGCGTAACATCCAACCGTGCGCTTTCCACTCAGACATGAACAATAGTAATGGGCGATAGCTTCTTATACGTTCATTTGTCGGTCAATAATAATATATGAATAATAAATCCTAGACCTAACATGTCTAGACTATATTCGGACATGTAATAACCAAACGTCTTGCTCTACAATGTAGTCGCTAAGTCGGAAAGTCGAAGTCGGAAAACTGTGGCCAGAGATGACCAGTTTATCGTTACCAGCGTGCTTAGAAACCGGACTTTAACTTCTTCTGAGGTAAGAACGAAGCTCCAAGAAGTTCGAAATGGTTGAGCTGAATAGTGCTGATCCATGCGTCATGTTCGTGAACGGGCGCCTTCAGCAGGGACTGGTCATCTCTTAGCTGCCACGGCTTATTTGAATTTCTGAATTGTTTTTTTTTTGTTTCTATCTTTATATTACGGACGCTTTTAACGTGCACGTCTTTCTACATCGTTCTCACTTGTATAATTTCAACATGAATGATGTAACCATATTTTCATTTAAAAGAATGTCCGTGGAGTTTCTTGCCCGTTCTTCTCCATAGGTACCTACTACGCTCTTGAATGGGCAACTAGCTTCATCTTTCTGACTGACCGACCCCTTGACAATTTAAAAGTGCCTGTAACTGGTTTATTTGAAATAAATGCTTTGAGTTTGAGTTGAAATTTCGAGGGGTTACAGTAAGCACAAAAACCGTGAGAAGAAGACTGAAATCGGCCAGAATAAATTCACACATGCTTGCCAGAGGCCCTCCTTCTTGCCACATGCTATCGAGTAGCTCGAGTTACATTTTGCTCGACATCACGAAAATTGGAATGACGAAGCATGGAGTCAAGTTCTCTTCACAGATGAGTCCAGATTTTGCCTGAAGCCAGATGATGGAAGAATTAAAGTGTGGGACGCCCGGCAGAGAGGTACGTTCAGTGCAATATCATTGGAAAAGAGGCATATAGTGGAGGGTCAGTTATGGTATGGGGAGGTATTCGTATGGCGGCACGTACGGAACTCCGCGTCATTGAGAATGGGTCACTAACAGCGGCACGATATTTTACTGAGATTTTGGAAGAAATTTTAGTGCCATTTGCCCCTTTTATAGGAGATAGATTTTTTTATGCATGATAATGCACGCCCCCATACTGCGGCCGTAGTTGTCGAATACCTTCGAGACGTTAGAATCAATGCTATGGGGTGGCCAGCGTGCTCGCCCTACTGAAACCCCATAGAAAATGTATGGGATAAGCTTGGAATACAAATTAAGAAAAGAAATCCTGCCCCCACTAATTAGAGAGATCTTAAAAACGCATTACTGGAAGAATGGAACGCAATCTTTTAAGATTTTATTGATTACTTGATTAGGAGTATGCCAAGGAGACTGTAAGCAGTTCGAAAAGCTACAGAGGGCAACACTAAGTACTGATTATAGCCTTTCCTAAGCATTTATGAATAAAATGTTAAGTTCTTATTTCCTTATTTTGCTTAATTTTTGCAATTTTAAATTAACGAATAATGAGCAAAATCCAAATGACTAAACTTAATTGTTAGAACTTTTGTTTTATACACACTTTTTTTTTGCGTTTTCTAAATTTGTCCATAAGTGCACATTCTCATTGCCAAAGGAAATAATAAAAATAAACTTGGTTTGTTCTTTTATTAGTGTTTAAACAAAATATTTTGTAATCCCACTGAAGGTAAGGAAATAAATCATTAAGCTTTGCGTTTCCGAGAACGATGAAGTATTAGTCATGTTTACATTTTAAGCTTTTTGTTTTCACTTTTTGAATGAAGTATTTGTTTCGATGTTTTAGGTGACTTGTAGTAGTAAGATGTATGTATATCAGTCAATATTACATCGTAGTACGATAACAGTTTTGCGGCCATCGTAAAGTTTACTAAGTTTCAAAAGACACGGTTATTAAAATAGATATTTAAACAAAACAACCAGCGAACCGTAGGTGCATTATAGGTGCGGGCTTGCGGACGGCGAGCAATGGGCAGCTCGCCGTCCGGTAAGGACCAGGCCCGGGTCGACGGCGCGTCGTGTTCCACGCGCGCCTCTAAGAGATGTCAGCACCATTGACGGCGTCCGATAGGGCCGATGCCTGCCGGGGTCGCGGATTGTTCGAAAGAGTTACCGTGGCCCTGGCGCACAGGCAACTGAAGGAACACGGGTGGGTTTTAGTCAGTAAGAGTCTGACACGCCCTTCTGCTCCGCCCTGAGCGGGAGAGGTCATTTGATGATATCACATCCAAAAAAAAAAAGAAAAGTGTATTATAGGTACACCTCTACCTAAACCCTTAGGGAAAACAAGCGTGATGTTATGCATGTGTATATTTAAACTAATCACCCGCACAGTGCAAATGCCGTTACTTTTTTGGTCCAACATTACGAAAATAATACCGAAACACCAAAAAGTTAACAAACTTATGAAAGTTTGTTAAATTTTTGGTAATTCGGTATGATTTTCTTAAAAAAAGTATTTTTTAAAAATGTTGCTTTTAAGACTGGATCTTATAAGCAAGATATGTCGCGTTCATTGAGTAAAACTGTAACACCTACGCACATCATTAAATATCGTGTGTTATTGTCGTTTGTTGAGTTCATGTTATTTGTGTCGAGTGAATGGTTCACACGAGTGAATGTAAATTTTTGTCACATTCCACGTTCGCACGACACTCACAAAATTACAAAGGAATGGACGTTCATTTGCTCCATTCATTTCGTTTTTCGATCTCTCGGTAGGCGAGTGAATAGTGTCGAGAAATCCAACATCGTTGGATCGGTTCACTAATGAATTCATTTTTAACTTTTGATTCATTTTGTATTCAGACGTTCAAGTGAAAGATAATAATAAAAGACAAAAATGAACAAAAAGTAAACATCTGATATCTGCTTACAACAAGATGAGTATCTTAATTTCACGGAAGTGATTCCGAAAGAATTCTTTGAATCAAAATGTTGACAGTTGTTGTATTTATTACTTTTCTTCGTAAATACTCTGTTATCCACGTTACGGGAAATCGAATCAGTAAATCAACTTGTTTTATTTTTGCGGCAAACGTTTCCGAGCACTCAATTAGTTAGAAAGGTAAATTTTGATTAACATCGGAAATTGTACTGATCTGATTAGATCGTTTTTACTCAAATGACCTGTTTTAATTGAAAGCTTTTGTTATTAGTCACAATTTAATAGTGTAGGTTGCAGTGACGTAGGGATCCTAAGGTCCCACTTTCTTTACAAAATTAACAGTCAATTTTTTTTTTATGGTTATGCTCTGGACCTGGATCTCGCCTGATGGAAAGCGATAGTTGAGGTGTACAATGGAACGAGCGTGCCCAGAAGATGCCTGTTCACTCATGCTTTGAAGGCAGTCGGGTTAAATGTGGAAAGGAACACAGACGCTGGCAGAGAGCTCCACACTTCGCCCCTGCGCATAATAAATGTGCAGGAGTTGCGCTGAGCAGGTACGACCAGTCGGCATATCAACCAAGTAAGGATGTTACCCTGCAATTGTACTAGAGACTTGCAAATTTGGTCATGTCGACAGTTGACATGCATGAATCAATCGTAGTTAATGCAATAGCCCGAGCGATTCTGTATATTATTGTTGTTGTATGTGTAATGTAGGTATAATATTGAATATTGCGTATGAGTCATTGTAACTTGAAAAATAATAATAACACAACCCTCAGCACAGGGAAGATAATTATGGTTAATAAACTGAACTTTTAGAAATAATAACATAATTTAAATAATAATTGTTTTACATAGGTGCAAGTCAGCCTTACATGACTATCTTAAATCTCACGCAAATGGTAATGAACGCGCAGGCGCATTTCCCCTCAAAACCCTTATCAGCAAGGTAAAACTCATTAATGCAAAATGTTAACTACAAACTACACACGACTACCTACCTATATTATCCGACTGTGTTTCAAGCAGTAGTTAGTGGTTTTAGTTATCTTCTTAACTGTAACACAAAGGCAAGTTTACAACCTGACGGTACCTAACTGCGTCAGTGCAATTTAACTTCACCAGTTAAATACAACGTGAAGAAATAAGATTACTAAAGATATACGTATTGATCGTGCACATTTAACTTTCTAAGGAAAAGCTTATCTATATTTCGATCCTATTGTACCCCGGAAGATATTTCGATCTTAGTAGAACTTTAAGAAAGCATTTAGCAAGTATATATGTCGTATGTATGTATTTATTTTAACTAACATTGTATGTGCTGTTATTTAAGATAGAATTCCCTGAAATGATAGCAGTGTTTTTGATAAATAAATTGGCACACCATAGATTATGTGCAGTATTGTCTCTCCTTCTCTCTTTAATCCATCCGAAGGTTGTCTTTAATAGATCGCTTTTGGTGATACATAACACCGCCCATTGTTGTCACCCTATATAAAATTTCTATTCTTAATTTATTTGCTGTACTTCATAGAGGGTTTTCTATTCTATTTCTCAATGTATGTATTCCTAAAATCCATCTTATCAGAACTAAAGCCTTGAACTTGGGTATAAAATGTTACTACTATCATCAAGTTAAGTCGGAGGTCTTCCCTCTGAAAACGGGGTCAACAACTAATACGGCTTGTCAACGACACACGTATGCCCGCGGTTTTTCTCAAGACGTTTCTTTAAAATTCAGTGTCTTTATTGTATTTGGCAAAGATAGATTTCGGTCTCGGGGCTGGCTGGATGGCTCCAACGCGAATGCATACGTACATCCGTGGTGGTGCGATCCAGACCGCCAGGCACTTCTTCTCTTGCAACCGAGCGGGTGGGCAGGTTGCGGATAGCCCAACTCCGACTGCGGGACCGGCTGTCAAAGGTCGGTTCAGCGATCGGAGCATCTTGTAAGAGATCCCGGACAAGAGAAGTTCCCGAAGGCTAAATCCCCGGCCCAGGGTAACCTATATACCCCCCTTCCTGTGTACCAATCGCCCAACCAAGCCATCCTTCCATATCCACACATCCTCTCGATCCCAAAACCCCTAGGCCAAAATCCCAGACCTAGGGTGACCCCAAAGAACCCTTACCCTTCACCAAATGCCTTCCCTCCTATCCCTATATCCCGTCGGTCCTAGAGGAGGGGTAACCTCGATTCCAAAAAAGCCCACCCCCAAAAAACAACAATCATGCAGAAGGAGAAAATTTCTACCCAGGTGGGTCCCGGCCAAGCCGGGGAATCCCACACCGCCACGGCGGTCAGCCCCCAACGTAATCTGGGGGGGGCAACCAACTGCACCTTGTTACCGCGCTTTTCAGCGCGCCCGGCAGCTGACTCAGCGCCGACAACCCAGGCAGCGACTCACGCGCCGATAGACCCGACACCGGCTGCGATCAACGCGCCCACACATAACCCTCCGGCTGCGGCTCACGCGCCATTATCCACCACGACGTGTATGCCTCCCACGAGCCTCTGGCAACAGAGCATCGTGCGGAACAGCATCACAAACCCCGACAACGACCAGAACCGACACGGACAGAGAGGGACGGGGAAGGATGACGGGCCTGGCAGCTCTACCACTCTCCCGGTTGATGGAGTACGACTGCTGAAGAAGCGCGGAAAAATCATGGCCCGGGAGAGGAAAGTAGGCGACCGAAAGCACTACACCCGCGAAGGCACTAGCCAGCGCGAAGTGCAATCGGACGCCGAAGAGCCAGCACGTGACCGGCCGCAAGTACGCGAAGGGGTAACCCAGCGCGAAAAGCGGCCGGAAGCGGAAGCACGCGGGCAGGGGCAAGTACGCGAAGGGGAAACCCAGCGCGAAAAGCCTCCGAACGCGACAGAGCCTGCCGGGGCCGCCAGTCGACCCCAAAACTCTGACAGGACCCACGACCGACCTCGACCCAGACAGCACAGAGGCAAGCGTGCTGGAGCTTCACGCGCGAAGGCGCCGCTGGCAAATAACATCCCGCCAGGCACCTCTGAACCGCAGCCTGGACCAAGTGGTACAGGGCCGGCTAAGAGGGAGCGCCCCGACGACTCGGCCTCACCGAGCACGCTCCAGGGGGACGCCAAACGCGTGAGGGTCCACTCCGCTCAGGGGGAGCAGAGAACCTACGCGCTGGCCACGAAGGATATCCCTGCGCGGCTGGCCGTAGCTATCTGCTTCCCTCCGCCATCTAGAGACCTGACTAAGGAAGAGGCGGAATACATTAAAACAGACCTAGAAAGCCTCCTATTGGACACTGACCCGACCACACCACTCCCTGCCTTCCGCGGTTACCCACGGGTAGCGGAAGGCACCGTGCAGATATGGTGTGAGGACGACAATGCCCTGACCTGGCTGACCCAGAATGTGCCCCACATAAAACTCCCAAACAACGACCTTACACTGACGGTACTGAGACAATCCGACGTGCCCACCCGTGTCCGAGCCTCGCTGTTCGTCCCCCGTTACAAAGGCGACGTAGCCCGGCTCCAAAGTATTCTGATCCGTCAGAATACTTGGTACGACATTGCCAGGTGGTCACTGTACAGGGCAACTACCGTCGGTGGTGACAACTGCGGGACTTATCTGACCCTGGGTGTGCCACCGGAGGAAGCGGAAAGGGTCCTGGCCCGGGAGCGACGGATATCGTACCTCCTGGGGTCGATATACGTGCGCTTCTGGCCCAGTACTCGGCCCTCTGACACTAAGACCGACAACACGGACAAGACAAATACGCTCCCGACACCGACAACGACACAGACGAACGACCCAGACATTGACCAACTGGAGGAGGTCATGGCCCGAGCGGCAATGGCCGACGACGAGAACACCATACTGCCCGTATCGCCTGGCTGGAACGAGCAACTTTTAGTCTCGTCGCCGGGTGATCGGCACGAAGACCAGCTGGTGGGGGAAGTGGGGATACTGTCCGATGGATCCGTCTCCGACTAACCCCACTCAACCGCCACCATCGTCCCTCAACATAATACAGACCAACCTCCAACATAGTCAGACTGCCACGGCTAACTTACGCAGGGCACTGGAGGTAACACCCCGAACCATCGCACTGATCCAAGAGCCGTGGATCAGGAACAACAGAGTATGCGGCCTCGGTAACATCGGAGGTAAGCTAATTCTCAACACACACAGTTCAGACAAACCAAGAACCTGCGCTTACATACCCAAAGAAATTCCTACCACACCACTCACACAATTCTGTTCCAGAGACCTGACAGCAGTCAGGCTCCATACTGAGGGCGACTATCCAGATGTTGTGCTGGCCTCGGCATACATGCCAGGCGAGGACGTAAACTGTCCGCCGAAAGAGATGGCCGACCTGGTACAGCACTGCGAGAGCGCCAAACTGGACCTAATCGTCTGCACCGACTCCAACGCCCACCACCCGCTCTGGGGCAGCGTCTCACCGAACCCTAGAGGAGAGGTACTATCCACCTATTTATTCTCTACTAACCTTAACATTGTAAACCGAGGCTCTGAACCCACTTGGGTAACAGTCCGAGGCCAAACAATCATAGACCTAACGCTTGCAACAGAAAACGCGACAAACCTCATCACAAACTGGCACGTATCGGACGAGCCTTCTTGCTCAGACCATAGAAGGATCCGCTTCACACTAAATACCAACACAAGAAAACCCGTACCTAGACGAAACCCGCGGCGCACCAATGTACCCGGGTATAAAAGCCTCCTAGCTTCTCTACTAGCCAGGCACCTATCCCAAGTAACCATAAGAGACCCCGTACAGTTGGAATACACTGTGACAAAACTATCAGAGTACCTAACCGAAGCATACCATGCATGCTGTAAACTAAGGGCGCCTAAATCCACCAGCGACAGGAACCCCTGGTGGAACGCTGAACTTGGTAAACTCAGAAATGCAATACGTAAGCAATTCAACAGAGCCAAAAACACTAGACTCCCGGAAGACTGGGAGCTATACAAAGAGACCCAATACATATATAAAAAGCAAATCAGAACCGCCAGAAGAACAGCATGGCGGAAATTCTGTGAATCCATCGAGAACAACAACGAAGCTGCAAGGGTAAGGAAAATCCTATCAACAGATCAGGACCGTACCCTTGGCGCGCTGAAAAAACCAGATAAATCATACACGCTAACTGACCATGAAACCAGCAAAGTCCTTCTCGAGACTCACTTCCCAGACTGTAAACTCCTAGAGGACAGGGCGTGGGAGGCTGAACCAGAATGGACCCCAACGTGTCAAGACTGGTTTAGAGCCCACAGTATAGTAACAGAAGACAGGACAAAGTGGGCTATTAACACCTTTCAGCCCTATAAATCCGCAGGGCTGGATGGCATCTTCCCAGCCCTACTACAATGGGGGATTGATCTCCTGACACCATGCCTGGTGGAGATCTATCGCGCCTGCATAGCACTCAGATACATACCACTAGCATGGCGCGAAGTGAAAGTAATTTTCATACCCAAACCTGGCAAACCCGACTATACACAACCCAAGGCCTATAGGCCTATAAGCCTTACATCCTTTCTACTGAAGACCCTTGAGAGACTCTGCGACAGGCACATCCGAGACGGACCTCTTCGGGCAAAACCACTTCACAAACAACAGCATGCGTACTCCACAGGCAGATCAACGGAATCCGCGCTACACAGCGTGGTATCCAAAATTGAATGCGCAGTGGACCACAAATGCTCAGCACTGGCCGCCTTCATTGACATTGAAGGTGCCTTTGACAAAACCATGTTTAATAGCATCAACATCGCCCTCGACAGACACAACATAGACCCGACTCTGAGCGGGTGGATCACCAATATGCTCAAAATGAGAGCTGTACAAGTCACAGTAAATGACACTACAAGGGCCATTGTCGCGAAGGGCTGCCCACAAGGGGGCGTCCTCTCACCGCTTCTATGGAACCTGGTTGTAGACAGTCTCATCAAAACACTGAACGACAAGGGCTACTTCACCGTAGGTTACGCCGATGACCTAACTATAATAGTAAATGGCACTCACGAAAATACTCTATGCAACCTCATGCGCCAAGCCTTGAAAATAGTAGAGGACTGGTGCAATAAACACCAGCTATCAGTGAACCCCACAAAAACCGAACTAATTCTCTTCACAAAGAAGAGGAAAATGACGACACTTCAATTACCACGATTCTTTGGAACTACCCTAAGCCTATCAACCGAAACCAAATACCTGGGAATCTATTTGGACAAACAGCTGAACTGGGCAAAACACACTAACTACATTACCACAAAAGCCACGATATCCCTGTGGCAGTGCAAGCGTATGCTTGGCAGGAATTGGGGGATTAGCCCCAGGGTCACTTACTGGCTATACACCACAGTTATCCGACCAATTATCACTTACGGCTCACTAGTCTGGTGGCCCAGGACAGACCTGAGCACAGCCCAAAGAGATCTCGAAAAACTGCAGCGGTTAGCATGTGTAGCAATCACTAGCTGCATGAGGACCACACCCACTGCGGCCCTAGAGGTAATGCTGGGGCTGCCGCCTCTACACCTTATCGTGCGGGAGGAGGCCGCCCTGGCTGCCTTTAGGCTCCATCTATCAGGGACTCTAAGCAAAGACTCTAGAGTCAAGCACATACGCATAAAGGAGGACGCGATCAAACGACAACCAATGATGGCATCACCCTGCGACAAATCCCCGAAACTACACTACTTTCAAAAGCATTATAACATAATACTCACAGAAGAACGGTGTGACCACTCAGGCTCAAAAGAGCTGAGAGTATACACCGACGGATCAAAGACCGACTCCGGAACCGGAGTCGGAGTTTTCTCGCACGATCTCAACATAAACATATCAAGCCCGCTGGGAATGTTCAACACCGTCTACCAGGCGGAGTGTGTGGGCATCATACTAGCGGTGTACGCCATAGAGGCCAGGAGAGTTACGGACACCCATATACGTATACTCTCCGATAGCGCCTCAGTCCTCCAGTCCTTGGGGAGAAAATATATTACCTCGAGTATAACACTAGAATGTCACAATGCTCTAGAACGAGTAGCGGTATCTAATCGCAACACAGTGACACTGCAATGGATAAAAGGACACAGTGGATCACTGGGTAACGACGCAGCTGACGAACTGGCTAGAAGAGCATCCAGCGCGCCAGTCTGTGGACCCGAACCCATCGTGCCCATCCCTTTCAATCAGCTACGCAGGTGGCTACAGGAGTTCACCCACACACAAGCGGAGAGCTGGTGGACCTCGACACCAGGCTGTAGGCAGTCGAGGGAAGCTATGCCATCTTCGGATAGCAAGCTAACCAGGCGTTTATTACGTCTCGACAGGAACGGCCTGCGCCTGGTGACGGGGACCATCACGGGACACTGCCCACTAAACAAACACTTCCACACAATAGGCATAACGGACAGTCCTCTATGCAGGGCTTGCATGGAGGCTGAGGAAACCGTTGCGCATGTGCTCTTTGAATGTACAGGCGTCACCCAAATTAGGACACAAACCCTCGGGGCACCCAGATCCTACACAGATGCTCTCAGCAGACCAGGAGACATTATTAACTTCTGGAGGGAGGTGGGCTGGTTGGAATAACCACCGACGGCCGCCTTGGCCCACGCACAATGGTCCATATGAAGGACTAAGTGCGGAAACCAGAACCCATAAAGAAGAAGAAGAAGAAGATAGATTTCGGTAATACGGACTTACTGGTGTTACCAAAATAAAGATTATGTTCTTCAAAGGACATCTTAGGTTATTAGGTCCCTTTTTCAGGCATCAACTCAAAGTAATCTTTAAACGCAAGCTGCTAGTTAAAACGGGACTGGGCTGGACACGTTTGCATGTCGGATGCATTGTGGGCTAAGACCACCACAGCATGGGTTCCTGAAAACGTCCAACGGCATCGCGGAAGACCCAGGCGTAGATGGCGAGACGAACTTGACGCTTGTAGGAGGGATTGGTCCATATTGGCTCAGGATCGAGTTAAGTGGGAAAAGGAAAGGGGGCTTTTGCTCTGCAGTGGGACAACACAGACTGATTGTGTTGTTGTATTGTAATCCAGTAAAATAAAGAGAGGATAAAAAGTATTGCGGACGATAAAATTGATTGAAAAGCTGTACTGCGCATAAATTATGATTAATGGTAAAGGTCTAGAGTTCAACCTGAATTCCGGTGCACAACGCAGGCGCGATTGCGACCGGACTATTTGTATTGCATCATGGACGCCATATTTCAGGAGATGCGAAAAAGCACGATATCAATTTCCTACCTGTGATTCACGTCAAAAACTTTTCAATTGATTATCAGGAAAAGGATTATTTTCTCTTCTTTCTTGAGATGCGAAAAGTTTCCTAAATTTCCTATCAATTATAGTAAAAGGTGATGTTTAAATTGCTGTTAGCGGTAAACCCGTTTCAAGTAATCATATTTATTTCCTCTTTCACATAAAACAAAATGTTGTGAATCGTGTGAACTTCATCCAAAAATCTCGATTGTTATTTTATACGCAGTTTACACAACAGACGTCGCATATTTGGAGAGCGCATTAAATCGCGCGTGGCCGCAGAATGTGATGATCTCCTCACCACGCCGCGCGGATGATGTTGTGCGTCAAAATATAATAATTTTACAATAACTGCTAATCACACGGGTGTTATGAATCTCGTGAGTCATCGGGACTCGTCGGGAGGCGTGACTAGTCTGCAAGCGACTGATCTAGGACGATCTAACAAAGGAACGCTCACTGGTAAATGTTTTTCTTTCGCGCCGTTAGTTTGGCGGGGCAACAAACGAATGTCATTGTATTTGGAAACGTTTTGAATCAAGTATTTTTGGAAACAATTTAAGTAGTAAATGAATCTGTAAAAGTTCAATTGAAAAGCTGAGCTTTTAAGTTTTCAGTCGCAGTCAATGACGCTCCACGATAAAATGTCGTCTCAGACATGATTATTTACCTATGCGGAATTTAGCAAACAGAACGTAAGGTGTCTTAAATAAATTGTAGGTATTCATGCTATAGAAAATTGCAAAACACCCGCCCTTTAAAATTACGAAATATATTCGGACGCAGACGCGCAACAACGTTGTCGATATGAGGAAAGTCGTTTGCTATTGTTCTCCTTGAATGAGACTTTCCACTGAAGCTTTTCCTCTTAAACTGACGTATTTACTTCTTAATAGACCAGTATTAACTAAAAAAAAAAACCTTGCAGTATCGCACTTGAACATTTCAGGACCTGCCTCAATTAACGCATTTAATCTCTCAAACAAAACAATCTAAACTACTGTTAAAAATTAAAATGAGTTTCATATTCACCTGAAGCGTTTCTCTCACTGCGGCCGGCTCGTTACCGGCAACTGCATGTCGATGTTGGTCACAAGAACTGCACTGGGCACGGGACTCACTGGCGCGGCACAGACACGGGCTCCGGCGAGAGAAGATCGGCCGAGACTGCCTCGCCCCGGTCGGCGGCCGGCCGGTCGATACGCGCACAACAGGTTAGTATGCGTGCGCCGAAATGTAAACACTCCTCCACCCGTGTGCAACTCAACACTAATGGACCTAAGTCCGTATTGGTCCGTGTCAACTGCAGGGTTTGCACCCACCTTCGAATGTTCCCGCTACAGCTTCTGGAATGTTAACAACGGACCTTTCCATTGTGGAATCGTGGGCTTTCATCTGAACGATTTCTTGGGTTGGAAATGGAAACCAAAAAATCGAATTTAATTTATAGCGGGTATTGTCGTAGAACCTCGAAAGATCTCAAAATCTCCTTCGGTCCTTGTTTGGTCCTGTCACCCTTATTCCTTTTGCCTCCAAATTTTACAGCACACGACTTACAAAACTGCTAATTTCCCCATAACAGACAAAGGTGTCAGAACAGCAACAACATATAAAGACGTATATTTCCCAGCGGTGGGTTCACACGCTCAGTAATTACTGAAAGTAAGTGAGCCGTTACAGTGTTTATGTTACGTTCACAAATGTACGCGCAAATAACTTTGCCTGTGATAGAAGTTACAACTATTAATGGACGTGCGGCGAGTGATAGGCATTTAAATCGATCAATCGATTTGTTTACAAGCATCTTAGCGTCCATTAGTAGGTACTGTTTTATCTAAAAAACTGTATTGTTTTTTATGCTTCCTACTAGTGGTTGCGGATGTATTTCTGCCTATGCAGTTAATTTAATACTATAGTTAGTGATATGCTTAATGAATAGCTGATCAATTTTAAAACTTGTGCAATAATACTCTATTGCTAACTGTTGAGGCTTGTAAATGGCTTGTCTTAAATTACCGCACTATTACTTTTTTATTGTTATCCAAACACAATAAAACAAAATAATTTAATGTAAATTTTAATTCTATGAAGTCTTTACGGCTTCCGAAAATGCACCTGCTGTGGCCACGAGTAATCTGGTGGGAGAAGAACGTATCATCTAGCAAAACTTTTTCACCTACCCTCGCTTAATCTCGATTTTTTTGGTATTCATATACACAGCACTAACGAATTTAAGTTCTTAATTATACACATATTAATTTATATCACGAAAAAAATACAAGCCAGTAAAAGTAGGAAAGTATCAAAAATCTGTGCGTCACATATTCAATCAAAACGGTTATCACTCAACCCTTCTATTGACAATGTAAATAACAATATTAATCGGACATTATCGTCCTACGCGCAAGTGATAGCCATCAGTACCAGGCTACCAGCGGAGAGAAGCGTTTCGTGTCAACGCGGATTTTTGACGAATTTGCCTACTCAGCGTCATTTTATATGTATTATGATAATCTGGAATTATTGTAACAATGCTGGGAACTAGCCAAGTTATCCATCCGGTGGAAATTCTTACAGTAACCGCGGACAGTATTTTGTAAGGTAATTCAGTTGTCTTTTTCAAAACACTGGTGTTAAAGTTCCCTGTCTTCTCATGTAGGTATGTTGTATCACATTGAAAACACGTTTATAAATGCATTAATAGGGTCGAGTACTTATTGCGTCAAAATTAGTCATGAAGTCTGTTTATCACATTAGGGATTTTCAGGATGACGGATAAAGTCACTTCAAGCTCCGTCACCACTGCGTAGGTAGAGAATGAGCAGTTCTGAAAAACTTTATACCCAAAAACGTCACAAGACGGCTGACTCACCCTGTCTCAACTTGTGGGGACTGATGTAAAGGCCTTTTATGTGCCTAAGTTGCCAAAGAAAGTTAAACGTGGGACACCCAGAAACCATTAGAAACTTGTCGCTTGTCGGATACATTGGCCGCAGGATAACCAGGCTGCTCAACAACTAGTCAGAACAGACTGACAGAAACAGAACACTGATACACTGACTGACGCATTCTTACAGGTTTTAAGCTATTGCATAGCTTTTATCGCGGGCTTTGAGCGCGGCGACCGAATCAAGAAATTCCGTAACGAAAATAAAACCTAACACCCCCGCTCCGCCTACCATGTAGCTCGGCCGAGCGTTCGCTTAACGTGTATGTATATGATACGACTGTACTTGAATTAATATCAAAGAAAAAAAAATACTGCATAAATATAAAATAAATAAATAATTATAATTGCATAAGTTGATAAAAAATGCTATGCAATAGCTTTACCGCGGCAGTCCCCGAGTGCCACACGTGTATTTTTTTTTTCTGACGAACAGTGATCACTACAATAATATAACAGTAGATTGTAAACACACAGGATTTCTCATTAACAGTCACCTAACCATATATGTATATTTATTTTTATTATAACCAAAGATGATAGAAGACGCCTAAATTTTATGTTTTTCTGAATACGTTCTACGAAATATCATAATTATAATACTATAACATAATGAAAAAAAAGAAGCACAAAAAATATCAACTTATTCTCAATTCTTTGTTTCATTCCATAATGTTGGTAAAACAGTTGGTAGGTTTAAAATTAATGAAACAATTATGGGCCCCGGCGGGCACAGGATAGTAGGAGAGAGGAGGAAGAGCGCTTACCTGTTTGTGTTTATATTATTTATGTTTTCTGGTAATTGTATTTTTATTTTATTACTACTTTTTCTTCTACTTCTATTATTAATTTTTTTGAAGTATTTTAGTAATGTAGTGTATGTAGTGTTTTAGTTATGCTTGAGTAAGTAGGTATTTTTATGTTATACTTATAATTGTTAGTTAGTTAGATATTGCTTTTGTTTAGTATTTGTTTAAACTAACTTGTTTATTTTTGGGAATCGAACTTAGGTTTGCATAGCAGTCGTCGAACCGCTAAGCTATTTGCGTTGTTTGAAGTTGATAAAATAGCCGTTCTTATATTATGTAATGATTGGCTGCTTAGCTCCGTAAAAGTATATCGGGATGATAATAATTTATTAGGATAAATCTGTAACTATCTATAGGTATATTCGTTCCTTATTCAGCTCAGTGAAGTAATAGAATAATTCGACTGTTGTCATACACTGCTATATTGATACTGTATCTCTCAGAAAGACTCATCTCAGTCTCATTTCTTACGAAATGTGTGGGAAGCTTTTTGCGATTTCTGATTTTTCTAGTACTACAACCTCAGTTGGTCCGTTAGAGTATTTTTTAAATTGCCAATTTTCTTGCTAGCTGCACATTTTTTCACAATCTCTGAACGCAGATCAAAACGTTTCAAAAGTTAAGGACAGTTTTCTTGTGGCGAGAACGGTTAAGGTACCTACCCATATTGCCCCATCTCAAAAATCCACCTGTATATGTCATGAATGACTGCTTACCTCCATAAAGGTGTAGCGTGATGATAATCATTTAAAAAGTTAAATCGGTAACTATCTGCAATATCCTAACCTTTTGGCGCGAATTTTTACAATTTTTGGAGAAGAATATGAACATAATACAATATTGCTCATCCCCCATGGCAAATATCTTGATAGTTTATAGCCTACAGACTGACCAGACTTATTGGGAATATCTGTGCAAAATTTGAACAGAATCTATCCGGTAGTTTTTGCGTGCTGCTGGAACATACATTCAGATAAACAGAAAAAATTCTACACAATATATTTTCGGCATAAGAATCGTCCCAAACCTCGTAAAAATTACTTTAAAAAAGGCAATGTACAGTTTTCACTCCGCTTCGATTTTATTACATGTATAGATTAGTCGCCCTTGCAATACAACACCCACGTCTAAAGTTGAACGTGTTATTCTAGGAACAACACAAACCTATTTATTTCGAGTGTCTGGCAGGATTACAGGATGATCTATAGTTTACAAACCATTTTTCAAAGATCCAAGAGCACTCTAAAGCTCCAGCTTTTCAATCCCCGGTCTCATGTTCATAAACCGCCCGGTCTCAGGTGCCGTACCGGTATCGTTACGTCACCGTTTAAGAATGCCGACAACGCCAGCTTGACCTTTTCATTCCCTCGTATCTCCTCGGCAGGCTAGGGCTCCACAAACGGGCAACTTAAACTGCTCAACTCCGGGCGACAGTGGTTAAATATGACGTCTGGACTACAACATGAAGAAAATTACTGTGATGCGAACATAGCATTTGTTGCTGGAGACGCCGCTACACAATTTTGAGAAATATGGAGCAACAGCTAGGCAATACAGAATAGGTAAATGGAGCAGTTTGAGGTAATATAGCCGAAAGAGTTAAAGTAATTTTTGGAAATTAAATTATTTGCTCTACGGCCTTTGGCAACCGCTGAAAAAATTGCCCGTATAAGCACAATTTACTCCCACATTGATAGATGAGTATTTCGCAATATCTTGGTCTGTGGAACTGTCTATCTGTGTGTGTAAGCGATTAGAAGTGGTGAAATGGGGAAATAAAATACTGGAATGATATCCATTTAGTGGAGGTCCAAGTTACTCAATACTCAATATCTTTATTGCTTTACCATAACGTGTACTTAGGTGGTAACTAATATTAGGTCTTTACCTATGAAATTGCCGTTCTGCAGTACTGGCCATTTCAAATCAAAATAATTTTTGTTTGGCTATGAATTCTAATTTCAAATTAATTTTATTTTAAAAACATGGATTTTTTTTTCTAAAAGTAGTCATTTCTTTATTGATTAGTGTTACATTTTCATCGCATTTCAATCTTTTTCGTCATCATGGATACGTTAAAAATTCGAGTAATTATGGAATATGAGTACCGTCGTGGCAGCAACGCGGCACAAGCGGCACGCAACATCAACGACGTTTACGGAGCTAACTCTACAAACCAACGCACCACCTGTTATTGGTTTGCTCGCTTCCGTTCTGGAAATTTCGACCTGAAAAATGAACCTCGCGGTCATCCGAAGACTTTGGTCGACAATGACGAATTAAAGGCGATTGTGGAAGCTGATGATACACAATCTACGGCTGAATTAGCAGCAGCTTTCGACGTTAGCGTCAAAACAATATTGGTCCATTTGCGTCAAATTGGCAAGGTAAAAAAGCTTGACAAATGGGTGCCCCACGAACTCAATGATCGCCAGCGCGAAGTACGCGTCGAGACGTGCCTTGCACTGCTCAACAGACACACAAATGAAGGAATTTTGAACCGCATTGTTACCTGCGATGAAAAATGGATTCTGTTTGATAACCGTAAGCGCTCAGCAAGTTGGTTGGATCCTGGTTCAGCACCTAAACAATGCCCTAAACGAAAACTTACCCCTAGAAAAGTGATGGTCACTGTTTGGTGGTCTAGCGCCGGTGTGATTCATCACAGCTTCTTACCAAACGGGGTGAGCATTACTGCAGATGTGTACTGTGAAGAACTGAACACAATGATGGAGAAGCTGGCGCATCTCCAACCAGCATTGGTCAATCGCTCGTCTCCGCTGCTCCTGCACGACAACGCGCGACCTCATACTGCACAGCAGACGGTCTCCAAGTTGCAAGAACTGGGGTTGGAAGCTCTCCGTCATCCGCCCTACTCACCAGACCTTGCGCCTACAGACTACTACTTTTTCCAGAATTTGGATAACTTCTTGGCGGGAAAAAAATTTAATACCCGAGAGGCAGTACAAAATGCCTTTGAAGAATTTGTTGCCTCCCGTCCAGCTGATTTCTTTAAGAAGGGCATCAATAAACTGCCACTGCGATGGCAAAGATGCATTGATTGCATGGGTGATTACTTCGATTAATACAAATAAAAAATTCATGAAAAAAATTCGTTTAAATTTTTTCATACAAAACGGCAATTTCATAGGTAAAGACCTATTATAATTGAGATCATTATGGACGCTATAGAGCACATCAAAAGGGTAGGAGAGAGGAACCCCTGTTTTAGGAGATCATTAAGTTGTTATTGTGGGAACAAGAAGCATAATGACGCGTTTGACGCTATAATTATAAGGAGGTCCTTAGATTTGAGTTCTGTCCGTATTTCGCTTGGTGACCGACGAAACTAAAGAAAGTGTTTCTGCCTTGAAGAGTTCAAACGGAGACTTTTCATATTTTATTAATTTAAGAAAATCTTATAGGTAGGTACGGGCAGGTGTGGTGCAATGTTCATATCATTTGGATCACATAAGTATTTGCGGCTGCGTGGTGACAGCTCGTTGCCAACGTGGCAGGTGGACGCGCCATCTTTAATCATAGCAGACGGACCATAATTTCGTATTTCTCGTTCCTCTTTTATTTATCAGCGAATGTGGTAAAGTCAGGGAAGATAATTGTTAAGAAAATTTACTACCAACTGAAATTCTCTGTTTGTTCAAATCATAATTGTCATTCTTTGACAGTTGTATAAGAAGGCACGGTAAATGAGGGCTATCGCGCTTGAGCTCGCCGCTAGAGGCGCTAGTGTAGAGTAAGGTCTGTAGATGTCAAAATATGTACTGAACGTTCACTGTTTGCGGGATTTTTTATCACGGATTTTATCGAATGATTCATAATAGCTGTAATGGCTTTGCCATTCTTGATTAATTATGGCTTAAGATTTTAAGTAAAAAAATTGTATCTAATTTGGTAGCACTTGAAGGAAGAATAAGATTTGTCTGCTTCATGCTTGCCAATTTTAGGAACATTATAATTTAAATATTCATTTGAAGTTTTCAAATGTAATAAAATAAACATAATATGAATATAAGGGTACTTAAACATATCCAAAACATCAAATAAAAAATCTGCAACAGGACTTACTCGACAGTGGCGCCAACTGGTGAGCACAAAAACGATAGGCCCCATTGGCACAGAGTGTCAATTTGCTAATATTTCTGGAAATATAGCCCATAGTCATCATTTTTATTTCCATTTTGCATTATAAGCTTCAAATTAATCTGATGACACAACAGCTGTTTCAATCTCGGCATCAAATACAGTCATCCAATTTGACGACGTGATTTGGCGCTCACCACGACTGTAAGCGTTATATACCGCCCGTGATGGCCCGGACATGACGTCACACGAGGCACAACGCTTTTATTGTTGTCTATTAAACATTGGCTCAGCTTGGAACACGGCCATGACATTTGGTTTTCATAAAACTGAATGTATCC
Organism: Dryobotodes eremita; assembly: GCA_917490735.1. Classification (NCBI taxonomy): domain Eukaryota; kingdom Metazoa; phylum Arthropoda; class Insecta; order Lepidoptera; family Noctuidae; genus Dryobotodes; species Dryobotodes eremita. The sequence goes on along the minus strand of OU823247.1, from coordinate 1,886,779 downwards.
GTCAATGGAAATTATTATATGAATAAAATTTATATTTAGTTTTAATTGAAGTTCCTGTAGTATTTCTGGCTAATTCAGATATTATTAAAAAGTTTATCAGACTACATAGAACCAAAACATTAAATACTTAGAATCTATCATTGCCTACATTAATAACAGGTACTCGTGTCGTATCATCTCGTATTTATTTCTCAAGGAATACGACATATTTACCTACTTTTAAATAATACCAAAAGTAGTCTAACCTTAGACCCTTTACTTGAAACGGATCATATTGTTTTCAAAAACGTCAAATAACGTCATACATAGTTCAGTGAAATAATACGTAATGCTTAAAGGCTCCCAAAGACAGGCGCGACGCGACAGCGCTACACAAAGGCGCCGCTCGTCGCGCAACACGCGTTGCCTTTGTGTCGGGCGTCGCGTCGCGCCAGTGTGAACGAGCCTTAATTTGGTTCACGTTTTTTTCCACTGGCTGAAATTACATTCTTCACGAAAACGAGAGGGAGATAGATTTAATTTAATAAAAACAATGATAATTGAGGAAAACACGGACCTCAAAAATTAAAAATGGCAAAAAATTACGAAGGAAAGTTTACAATTTGTGGTGTTTCTTCTAATTATCCTTGTTTTGTGTAGGTATGTTTCCTGTTATGTCGCAAACTGTTGTGCAAATATTTCCACTTTATCCTCCTTGAAGCTTTAAAAGTTTTTAAATTAATTTCCCCCTTATACCGGCTACCGGTAACTTACAACGAAGCGCCATCTTTGGAAATATGTTGGTAATTATAACTTTTTTTTTTTTGTCTTACTGTCTGTTTCGGGTAATCTCCGAAACGGTTGTACCGATTTTAAGAGGCTTACAACAGCTAAAGCGCGGCCACTGTCGGACTGCATAGAAAAGAAAGTGAAGCGCGATGACGCAACGCTGGTAATTTATTGCAAAATACGAAGCAATTATCTATTTACAAAAAATCTATTGATTGGATTAAAAAATTAAAACACTATTACGTTAGTATGTTGCTTGTAGAATAATCTGACAAAAATCAGAATGATTTAATGCATAGTAGTATGGTTTTTAATCGTTAAAATAAATTTTTAGAGGTATCTTCGTGATTTTTTTTCTATCGTATCAAATTAGTTGTATTATGTTTTCAACACACTATCTAATTAGCAAATATCCTGAAGAATAACATAGATTTTTCTGATTTTGTTTAGTGCAGTGGATCATATACTTTTAGGCGTTATAAAACTTACGTTTAGGTCCTGTAGTCCCCTTAATGAAACATGCTATGAGGATACTTTGAACTGACACTTTTTATCGACATACCACGCGAGCAAAGCCGCGGGTGGAAGCTAGTTTTTTCGAATATATAAGTACACTGGCGACTTGACAAAACATCGAAATGTCTTTATTATATGAAACTTTAATATTAATATAAAGAAGATGTAGTGACAAAAATTTAAAAGAGATATGCTTAGATGGTTTGGTCATGTTGAGAGGATGAATGAAGGGCGACTAACAAAACGTATTTACAAGCAGATGTGAGTGGAAACGCCGGGAGGGGACGCTCTAGGAAGACATATAGTGACCTTATTGGTGATGTTCTTTAGAAAGGTCAGGTGCGTAGTACTCGCAACCGGCGTGCGTGTATGACCAGATGTATGAACGTAAACGAGGCATAAGGAGTATGTAAGGATCGTAGCAGGTGGCATTCTGTAGTTTCTGCCTACCCCCATGGGAAGAGGGCGTGAGTGGATGTATGTAAGTAATATTAATATGTTATACTCATAAACCTTCCGCAATAAATTCTCCAAATGATGGTCAAAACCGCTCCCGGTGCGTAGTTTAAAAAAACAACGCGGTCGCATAGACAGGCTTTAATTTATAACAGGCTCTTTGAATAATGACCCTTACCCTTAATGTATTTTCTTTCTTTTCTTTCTTACTTTTCTTTCTTACTTCAACAAAGTGCATTTTTTTATTTTTGCTTTCTTTTGGCTTCCGGCTTCATACTTATACTGAGATAAATGTAGCGTTATTCATGTCATTAAAACGAAAGCAATCACAATCTTATTTACAAGAAAAAGCGATTCCCTACCCAATAACAATTTTATTACGCAACAATCAAAGTTAGAGAAACTTTCATAATTCTCATTTTTCGTGTAGGCTGTTACATCTAGTAAAAGCGCCTTCAAACAAAACAGTTTTACCTGTAAGCCACACAGACGTTTCCGTGAAGAGTATTCAAGACCCCAGGCGCTGAAAACTGCTCGCCAACACAACGTCAACCGTATTGAACGTAAATCCAAAATCAATACAAAACATGAATTGAAAGGTCAAACCACGGTCAGTTCCTAAGAAAAACCGACCCTGAAAATGATCCGTATAATCTCAGAGATAACAAACATTTGTAATATCATTCGGTTCTGCAGAAAGGGTCACAAATGTCTTAAAAATAGCCCGAACTTTGCTGAAGTTCTTTTTCCATTTCACGTTCCATTACACGCTGTGTCAATTATGGCGACGACACTTATTGATGACTCTGAATCAATAGCACAATGGATTGAAATCTTTTCTTTACTCATATGTATTTTTAGTGACCACTCTATTTTCGAAGATTTATTGCCTCAAGGAGTGTATCTTGGGAGATAAAAAATAGATTATAGGAGACGTCGAAAGATGATTGGGTGTCTGTGCCTTCTAGCTTCTGAGTAGGTATTATTTGGTAAGGAAGAATACTTATAGAGTCTCAAAAGCTTGAGGAGGCAAAACTTACCTGCTGCAAAAACAAACGGTACAAAAATCTTGTACCTAGCAGTACCAAAACTGAAGATGGCCTTACTAAATAACTAGTTTTTGACCCCACAGTAATACACCTAAACAAGATAATACAGACATCTGAGATTACTAATACAAAATACTGATACAGAATAAAACGAACTTGGAAAAATACTGGAGACATGAGATTAGCTACTTATTTCTCTTTACGTGTATTTGGATCAAGCTTACACCGAATAATCCAGTATTGGCCCATCACACAAACAAATTTATCAATACACCTCATAAAACAGGCTGGTATTAGGCATGGATAGACTTTTACTTAAGGTCCTTACCCCCACGTAAGCCAGGTCTCCTGAGCTCCTCGTCAGGACCGCCCTCATATTTTTATCCTATTACGTCGTCGCCTAAGAGAATTTCTATATAAATGTTGTTACGGGACCTGATTACATGTGCTCGGGAGAATATGGAGTAGGGTACATGTTTTAATATGATTTTGCTGGTTGGTCATTCTGGCCAATTAATCTCTTTCTATAGTTAGAAGTGTGACTTGTTTGGTTCGGCATGAGATATATTATGTTCCGGAAAATCCGCTGGGATTAGTTCGAATTGTGCCGAGCCGACCCGAACATAGAGCAGCGAGGGTAGAGGCCGAACGGAGTTTGTCGATCGGCAAATACCTACTGCCGTATCGAATGTCGCGACCCGAACATGTGTGGAGCACCCCTTACACTGTTTGTCCACCCGCCACCGTCAACGGGACGTCAACGAGAAACGAGATTATTTGAATCGAGAGTGACGTCCCGGTGACGGCGTGCTGTGGACACGGTCCATAGTAAATGTTGGCAAGAAGATAGATGGCATCCTGGGGAAGGACATGGGCTACTTATGTCTCAAAAATAATCATATAGGACATCTCCTACATCAGATAAACTCTCATCAGAGTTTGTATGGGAAACGCAGCATTTCTTATGTTAGGAATATTAAAATTCAAATTATGTATCGCTAATTCGGCGCCGGCATCTCGTTCTGGTTGGCGTCTCGTTGGCGTCCCGTTGACTTGGCGGTGGCTAAACGGCCGCAGTCTCTCTTGTGATAATTGTTCATCAAGCATTTTGTCGTGCCTGATAAGTGCTTATAGTAGTCTAAGACCCGATTAGAAACGACCTTCACCCATCATTTACATTACGAGCACAACCCAACGTTTTATATTCTATAGGCTTCATACTTTTGATTGGTATTAAATTTATTTGTTAACTAATGAGTCCAATGTTTATACAAAAAGCAAATAAAAAAATAAAACAAAAGTTGTCTGGCCAGGAATTTTTCTGCCAACCCACTCGCGATATTTTTTTTAATACACTAAATTTGATATAAAATACTTTTCATCCATTAAACAGATGGGTGAAGGTCGTTTCTAATCGGATCTATCGCTATCTTTTATTTTTACTCTCCTAGCTTGGTTGTTTACCGATAAATACTTTAAAGTAGGCCACTTTTTTCTATCTAGTGTATATGGTGTAGGTATATAGTCTTGCACCCGCGAGGCGAGGGCACAGGTTATTAAAATAGCTTCAAAGACGTGACCAACGCCGCAGCCTCCCCACTATATTGTAAAGTATTGAGGGTAGGATGTAGTTTTATTGGAATACCGCTTTTGATACAGTTTATTATTTACTATGGCTTTGTAGCGGTATCTACATCGCCACATGCGAGCTACACGTTACACTGACGTCACGCAAAAAGCCTGCATCGCGCAAGCAGAGTTTACCGTGCAACTAGCATATATACAAAGTCCCGACATCAATCGTCGGGCAGTTACCTACCAGACACGACACCCGTCTGGCCGGAGGATCCTTCTTTTTCTATGGAGGTGTGAGTGAACTTTACACCCTGTTCCTCATACCTCTATAACTTGTATGCCGCTTGCCTTGGTGCTCACCGTGGTGCTCACACTGTTACTTCCCATAGAGTTTAATAATTTCTTATTCAATTCAAAATACCTTTAGCTACCTAGAGCAGTGGGGGCCCAGTGGTGTCAACCCCGACTTACGAATTGTAGGTCGTGAGTTCGAACCCTGGCTACTTTACGTTGTGTATTTAATTTCATCACCACTGCTCTCAAAACGGTGAAGGGGAACATCGTGAAGAAAAAATAGAATGTTCTGGAACCAAAAATTCGAAGACATGTGACATCCCAACCCGACTGGACCTTCGTGTGGATTACGGCCCACTCCCTCTCACAGAGAGGAAGCCTGTGTCCCAGCAGTGGGAACATTATAGGCTGATTATGTTATGTTATCTAACTACGTTTAAGCAATAACCTATACATGACTAGTATATCACCACGACATAACATAACAGATCCCGATTAGCGTAAAAACGTTCAAGGATCCCGTAGACAGGCGCGACGCGACTCTAGGAGAACAATTTATATGAAAAATCCATGGATATTGTTCTACAAGAGTCGCGTCGCGCCTGTCTACTGGAGCCTTAAACGTTCTTTTTATTACCAGTCTACAACAGAACTGAATCAATATATGTAGGTACCTACCACTTCCTAACACGAATGAACGTAAAAAATGTGTAAAATAATAATCAAAAACTCATTAGATCCCTTTTTATCGCCATTTATTATAAAATCATTTTATTTTAACAATAATTCATTCTATACATGTTTCTACTTAATTTAAAAATACTTAGATGTTATAATGTAGGTATGTATGGAATTACAATCTTAGATAAGTGCCTGAGGGTGAATGAAAATTAGCCTCTAATATTGCAAAATCGCGTGAAGAATCTGATTTAATTATAATCTAGATTATTTTGTAGGAAATGTATTGAAAAGAAGTAAAAACTAACGGGAGTATACAGGTTGGTCCAAATAAATACGACTTAAAAAAAATTATTCTTCATGCCCAGGGGTAACCGAAAATACCCCATGTATGTTCCGCGATTCTTGATAGTTTTCGAGTAGTAATATTTTTTAAATCATTTGGAAATGTTACTCGTATGGGAACCGCTTTCAAAAAATTCTATCTTTACACGGTCCCATATATTTCCTGCAATTTTCACTGTTATAGAATATTCTGTCAGGCAGAAAATAATCATTTTCCTATCATGAATTTAAGATACAAACATTTTGATCGAATTGGATTGAGAAGAATGAAAAAATTGGATTGATACATCAAAAAAATAAAAGTTACACATGTATGAAACCGACAAGGCCCGTCCCAGGTAACGTCCCAGGTAACTCATCATAACATAACCCGTTTTTCGACTGTGTATTACTCGAACATAAATCCCTCCTTTCGTTATTTTTTTTTTATATGGATAAATAATATATATATATATATACCTATATTATATAATATATGGATCGTGCTGATGAAATCTTAGTTATTTTGCTTTCACGAAATAATGTCCTGATTTTCTATAAAATGGAAAATAAAAAGTATTTAATTCCTCTTTGCTCACATGACTGCAAAGCGTCCTTCGAATCTCAAATGACGTCACAAGGCAGTAAACAAACGTTTCTTTTCTAACTCGTAACAGATTTACAGCTTGTATTTTACCTTGTGACGTAAAGTGACACGTGCGTGAGCCACTGGGACTATTTTACGCAGGACTTTAGTAATTTAAATTTATTTGTTGACTTTTAATAAGAAATACTGAAACTTATGAAGATTAAAACAAAATATTACTTTATTATCACATACTAAAGGTTGTCTCTAAAAAATTAATTTAGCGCCCATTGTGTCACCTTATGTAAAATTTCTACATTTATATCTAATTTATATGGTTTACATAATAAAAAGTATTCTATTCTATTCTTCTAGACCATAGGTTCTCAACGTGGGCGGTAACACCCCCTCGTGGGCGTTTGAGACTTTGAGGGAGGCAGTAGAAGACCCAGAGAATATTAGGGGGCGTTGAGATGGGATCTTACGACTATATAATATTACACGTATTAAAACACACATCAAAAGTGTCTAGGGATCAAGTTATTTAAAAAAAAAACTTTTTTTCCATCCATGCCATTGTTCATCCAAATCACGTTGCGGAATGGCGGCCCACGTCCGTTGTAACAGGCGAAAAAGATTTTCTTGTGTATATACTGAATACATATTTGGCAGAGCTCTTCTAGAAGCATATCCCATGCGTGCTTTAAGTCTGGCGATTGAGCAGGCCATGGTAGGACGTTGATTTTTACTGCGGCAAGTGTATTTGCAACGACTCTGGAAGTGTGTGGACGTGCATTATCATGCATAAGCAGAAATAAAGCATCAAATTGGTCCGCAAAGGAATGACAACATCTGATACAATCGTTTTAGCGTAAATCTGTGCATTGAGATTACCTCTGATCCAAATCAGTTCGGTTCTTCCGCCGATCCAAATAGTAAGTAAGTATGGACTTTCTGGCATGATTTTAAACGTTATTGGCGTTCAGGGATCCTCCAATACCGTGTACGTCTAGTATCTGGCCTTATACCAAAGCGAGAAACGCCACTCTTCTTCTGCCCAATTTCTGTGTTCACAAGTCCATTGTAAACGGGCTCTGCGATTGCGGGGCTCAATAGGTGGTACACGTAGCTGCCTTCGGGAACAGAGATTGACTTCATGCAAGCGATTTCTTATAGTTTGATCACTTATTAACATCCATGAAGAGCTATGAAGCCTCGTAATCAACATCATCGCGGTCATTGTTTAATTTCCTCGAGCAGTAATTTGTATGTCACGATCTTGTCTGCGTGCGGTGATGCGAGCTCGTCCTCCATGTCACTCTGCGACGCTGCCAGTGATGCAGTAACGTGTCCAAAGACGACTTATAACACTCTGCGTAGTGCCCAGAGCGATTGCCACAGCACGTTGCCGAGAACCAGCTTCCAAGATTCCCACGGCTCTGATCATTTCTTCTCGGCTCAAATGACTTCTTCTCTCTATAATAACGTTCTTTTGTTTTGTTTCTATTCAGAAGTATTGCAGAAATTTTACTGATTTTTCCTCAAACCTGTTGCAGGATTATATAGGAATACAACTTGACAGAAGATTTTCACCTTTTGACCGAAATTCAAAAACCCTTTTCAAATGACGAAATTTACAAAAAATAATGTATGTATAGGAGTTACAAAAAATATACCGTGAAATATGCCAACTTTGCCAATCAAGGTATCTTTGCCCTAAAAGCAATTTATATTTGCTTATATATGCTGGGCAAAGATACCTTGATTGGCAAAGTTGGCATATTTCACCGGTAATTAAAAAGCTTGATTTTTAGTAACTGTTCTCTAGCAAAAACGTGCATGGTCCCTAGACACTTTTGATGTGTGTTTAATCATGGCAATAGCTGTTTCAGATTCGCGACAGATGGTAAGTAAAAATATGAGGGGCTCTAGAAAAAAATATATTTGGAAAGTGGGGCGGTGGGCAAAATAAGGTTAAGAACCTATGTACTTGACCAATCGAAATGTTTTTTTTAAACAGTCATATACTTACCCTATATCTTTAGTTTACATGAATACCAGTAACACAACCGTGCTTTTTAGACTGAGCAGTAACGATTGGACCCTGATTACTAACTGATCGTTTAACAATTGATTTAACTAAAGTTCTAACCACTACGCAATCAGACCTGTTTCTTCATAAATAATGCGGTGAACTTTCCAGATTGGTACGTTGGCATGAATGGTAGATACTGGGTCCATGTCCACCTAAAAACATAATAAAAAAAAGAACAACATCAGCGTGTACCTCTAGACCTTTTATCGAATAAAAAAAAAATCCTAGAGATTTAGGACACAAAGTAAATAATTATATCATGATTACTAGTGAAATGTAAGTGAACTTTACAACTCTGCCTAACCTAAAAGTTTACCACTATACTGGATCAAATTAAATTAGCTAGAGAAACTGAAAAAAAAAATTGTTTTGCTCTGCCATGATTTGATATCAATACCCATCACGTCTGCAGAGTTTCGCTAGCTAATTTGATTTGACCTTGAAATGTTTTGGGTTAGAAGGCATAGCTATAATTCTCACCTCCGTATAAGTCCCATTCCGACCGGGAAGTCGTAGGTGTCGCCCTCTGCCGAAGCGCCGGCCGCGTCCAGGCACATCTCTTTAGCCCAGGCGGCTAGTCCACGCTCCTCATCCGTACCTGATATGTGGTGGATAGAATTAAATGCAATGTCCAGTAGTAATGCAAACGGCATGGTTGGCGCAGTGGTTAAGCGATTGACTGCTGCGCTGCGTGTCGCGGGTTCGATTCCCGTATGGAACAAATATTTGTATGACCTACAAGTAGTTGTTCCGGGTCTGGCTGTTTGTTTATGTGAGTTTAATGTTTGTAAACGCACCCACAATACAGGAGAAAATCCTTTTTTTTTTAAAAAAAGAAGCATCTACAGTGTCCGGTCGGTATGCAGTTAAAAAAGCGACCGATACCCTCATAATAGTCGCAAGAATACAATGAATGCTAAAAAGCATAAGACCTGTCGTGGCAATGTTTGGGGAAGTCTTATGTCCAGCAGTAGACATCTTTCGGCTAAATGATGAAATAACATCAATATGAATTATGTAACCAATAGGTACTTTGTCACAATATTTTGAATTTTAAAGAGTATCCGTGGAGTTTCTTGCCCGTTCTTCGCCATAGGAACCTACTACGCTTTGGCAACTAAAATCATCTTTCTGACTGACCGACTCCTTGACAGTTGAAAAGTGCCTGTAATTGGTTTAATTGAAATAATTGCTTTGGGTTTGAGTTGAGAAAGAAAGGAAGCTTTCTCCTCACCTGGTATCAGATTATCCAGCAGGCAGCCGATGACGCCGCCCACCAATATAGATGTAGACAACAGCACCTGCAGCGCGGCGTCCAGCGCCTCGCTGCCCGTCTGCACCACCCCGCTGTGCGCCGCCATCCAGCGCGTCAGCACCAGCGGGAAGAAGATGCTGAACCCAATGATGTACAGGTTCCGAGAACTGTTCAGGTTCACGTACTGGAGAGCTGACAAACCTGGGTAACGAGACCATCCATACTAATATTATAAATGCGAAAGTAACTCTGTCTGTTTGTTAACTTTTCACGCCTTGACAGCTGAACGGATGTGAATGTTTTGCAAACGGGTAAATCATTCCCTAAGTTAGTATAAAGGATACTTTTTGTTCCGGTTGTACTTTCCCTAAGATAGTATTTTTTTTATTAATTACTACCTTTAGCCCCCGGGTTTTTCTAAAAGAATAGTTGCTCAGCGAGCTATGAAATGGGCTAAGCTCGTCTCAAAGTTATGGAATCCAGAGTGGGTGATCCGACAGAGTACTAAAGTTGGCGAAACAGAAAACAGGTTAAGCGAGCTGAAGTAGCGATGGGCCGGCAATATTGGTTGTAGAACCGACGAAGTTAAGAGTAGATTTTTGAGTCGAGACCGCGCATATACGTAAGGTAGGTCATCCGCAGGCTAGGTGGGGCGACGATCTTTGCAGAGTGGCTGGATGTAGCTGGATGACTGTAACCTTCGATCGAGTTAAACGGCGTGCGATGGAAGTGCAGTCCAACAGAGTACTGCTATTATAAGCTGGTGATTATTAAGAAGAAGTACACTCTACTCTTAGAAACGGTACAAAAAGCTTATCTCAGGTATCGATATAAAAGTATGAACGGATATTATCCATTTGTGTAACCTTCGAACTTTCTTTTAGGCTAAAATGCTCTCGAGGTTAGAAATAAAAAAGACCAAATTATTATGTGCAGGTTCCTTCACGGAGAAACAGTTGCTCCTGGACTACACGACGAACTGTCCTATCCTTTTGCTCCGAAAAACTGTAGCTGTAACAGGAGGCACAAGATTGTTCACCGTTCCTGAGAGTCGAACTGGTGATTGAGCTCAGACTTCTGCGCTTCGCACACTTTCTGCGCCCAACACTCTTGGACGCTAAGCCTGACTGTGATGTGTTCGCGGACGAATCGAAGAAGATCTTGTCAGTACGTCAGGAATATTGTGAGATGAGCGTATTACTGTCCAGTAGTTGTATACCTGATATTATCGTATTTGTTTTTATCTTTAACTTTATTTGTTGCGCCACGTCTTATCCCCAGATTTCGGGGGACTGTCTTATGTAACTTTGACGTTCCAAAAGTGACGATTCTCAGCCTAATTTGAATAAATGACTTTTGATTTTGATTTCTCTTTGCCGTTTTATGTTAAAAAATAAAAAAAATATGATGAAACTCACCGAAAGCCGATATCATTCCGAACATGACGCAGAACAGGCCCCCCACGATGGGCTGCGGGATGATGATGAAGACGGCCCCCAGCTTGCCCACCACGCCCTGCACTACCATCAAACGTGCTGCCCATTGCACAACGCGACGGGAACCCACCTGCACAGGATACCATTGAATGTCTTTTTTCAAGGCATGTGTGTCTTCAAGCTACCTATCATCCCCGTCAAAACAGAATTCGCAAAAAGATTCTGCACTTAGGTATGTTTATTTTATTTCATTTAATTGTTAATGAATGAATAAATGAAATGAATTGAAATTATAGAGGTATGAGGTAAAAGGTGTAAAGTTCACTCATACGTCCATAGAAAAGGGAGGATCCTCCGACCAGACGGGTGTCGTGTCTGGTGGGCAACTGCCCGAAGATCGATGTCGGGACGTTGTATATATGCTAGCTGCGCGGTAAATTCTGCTTGCGCGATGCAGGATTTTGCGTGACGTCAGTTTGACGCGTAGCTCGCATGTGACGTTGTAGGTGCCGCTACAAAATTATAAAAATGCTCGTTTACAATAACTCCAAATTGTGCAGCTTAAGAAACTTATCGCTTCGTGAAGATAAAACAAAAGTTATTACTAAATAATAAATAGATTGGACGTACCTATGATAGTACGGTCCTCCATTACCTCAGTAAATCTGAATACGTCATAACGAACAGAGTTTAGCATTTTGTAAAAGTATTTAATATCTAAGCCATACTATTTACAAATATTTATATATTCTTTAGATTTAGGCAGCCTTTTGGCAATGTCGCACTAGTTAGGTTGCTATACTAACAATGATATTATACATGCTATTTGAATATGTACCTACTACTAATGTATATGCTATATTTGTTAAGCTATAAATGTGCACAGCTCGACAATTGTATCTCACATGTCTTGAAATTTCAATAGAAATCTCGATGAATTTATGTCGAAAAAACTCAATTAAGTTCGACATGATAACAGGAAAACTAATTTCACAGTCTAGAGGGTCTCGGAAACGATCAATTGCAATTGCAAATTTTTACGTAATTGATATACATTGAGGTGCAAATTGATCGTCTACCAAATTCAATTGAAGCGATTAGTTGCAATTGATCGTTACGGGGACCTTTAACAACAGCAGTCAATTTGCGATGGCTGACTGGTTACCATAGATCTATGGTGGTTACACTTTGCATAATTATAACATTACTTGTTGCATGTTGGTAAGCTAGGTACGTTTATTGAAGGGCGTTATAACCAAGTCTTCAATGTTCGATCTTATGAATTGGTATTTAGAAAAAGTAAGTAGAATTTCCAATGAGAATTTTGAAGCTAACAAAGCAGCTAGGACTTATGAGCGGCTTGTCTTAAATTTATAAATTGGTATGTGTTTTGGACTGAAATAACAAAGAGAAAAAAAAGGTTGTAATTGTATTTAGTGTCTTCGCACAATTTAAACATTTTTGTTTTGATTCTGTATAAGTATTACAAGGATTTACCTTATTGGGTAAAATGTCTTAAATAGAAGTAACTAGAGTGATTGATTTTTTAATACAATATTGATCGGTTTTAAATGGCAGCTTCATTGACATCAATATCTAGCTAGAGCTTCTCTCTAGAATGATTGTTTATAAACCAGCCTATATAAAAAGCTTTAAAAGACCGTGCCAACGTTGCTGGACAATATTTTGCGTTACGTAACCAGTCCATTACCATTGTAATGCAATATTGTTGATGGGCACATTTTAAGTTTTGTTTTATTTTCAAAGTTTATTTATGTAAATATTAAGCTACTTACATAATATATAAAATGCTATATTTATCTGTAAGTCTTCTTTTGTATTGGAATAAAAAAAAACAGATTAAAGGTGTTTGTAATAATTTTGGATACAAAATGATATTATGTTTTTAAAAATAAAACTGCATTATACTTAAAAAAAAAAAAAAAAAAAAAAAAAAAAAATTCCCTAAGACAGTTATTTTGATATGTTTTGATTCGTAGTTCGTATTCGTAGTTTAACTTTTTCAATTTGTGCTAAGTTTATATAATTATATAAATAATCCAAATCATAGCCAGTACTTTTATAATCCTATAATATTGATTTTCATTGGGGTATTCTGCTTAAAGCTTGAATTATAATTTTACGGAAAAATCTGATAAGCTTCCTGCGGGACAGACCCAGCCTAGTGCAGGAAGTCTGGATATTTCTCTTGTCTAAAATTCTAAGACAACCAAAATATTTTTGTTGTAATACATATTCTGTACGTAATCCTTATTCTTTTTTAAATAAATTTGTTCTTGTTCTTATCAAGGCATGGCCAATTTACGCCCGGGGAGACCGACGTCTCGTGTATAAAGTACACTATGGTGTGGACTGACCAATGTGGTTTTTGTCGTCATACAAGCCTTCTTTATTTCTCTTCTCTTTACTTTACTGATAAACGAAATGTTAACCGTTAGGATGATTTGAGCAAACAAGATATGTCTTTAAGGTGTATCTGTACTTCGAGTTTCCCTTTGAAAATACAGGAATTCTTTATCTGCCTTGACTGTTGACAAAGAATGCGTGAACATATCAAAACGCCATCTTCTACAAAATTCTGCTAGTAACATGTAATCCATCACATTGAAGATTGCTCATGCACAAACTAACGAGCAAAATCCAATTTGGTGGAAATCTCCGGCGCAATGCGGCTGCATTAATTAAGTAGCGCACCTCTATTTTGAAATTAGGGTGGCTTTTAGAGGGACAAAATCTCGAAAAACAGACGGCGTAGGCAGCAATAGGGTCCCGTTGGTATCGTTTTGGGTATGGAATCCTAAAAGCCTTCTTAACTAATCAATACCTGATAATTAAAATCAAGTTAAACGTGCTTATTTAACAACAAACCTGCCAATATTTGTGCAAACCATGTAAAGTAATTAAAACTGCGCCACAGTTCGGTCCGAACGTCCAATGCTTTCAGCCACGCCACCGCAATATTTAAGTATACACAACCCACCGTACGGCTCCCGACACCTGTCGTCTGCACTGCCCTTCGTTTAATTAACGCAAAATTATAAAATGTTATGTTAGGATGACTTAAAATTACGATGATGTCTAAATTGTTTACCTTCAGGGTGTCGGAGAAGTGTTAGTTCCATTTAAGCGCCCTAAATCCACAGCAGCAGGTAAGATTGAAGCTGTCTGAAGCTGAATTTCGTGAGTATTTTAATACCTTTTGATTCAGATATAAATAATACCCGACGATAGCAAAAAAAAAAACAGAAACCATTTATTTGCAACGTTCAATCGGATTTGACCAAAGACATTTAAATATATGTCATACTATAAAATCTCTTTGGATTTGACTAGCAGATTGTTCAGAACCCCAAAAGAAAACTGTTTTACAATATTATCTCCAATTTTTAGAAACCACGACTTTTTTGACCGCTTCTGTCGCCCATAAGTACGGTATTCTCCTAGAGTTCCATGTAAAAACCAAGCAGCTAAAGGATGCAATTAGAATACTACAAGGATATTTTGACGCGTGGATGATGTTGACAAAGGGGCCCCGTTGGTAACCATTTAATTTTGTGAAATTGTCACAGTCATTGAGTATTGATATAACAAAATGGCGACGTTATTTCCCATTTTTACAACGCGCCAAAATTACCTTCTCTCCGAAGCTTCCGTTGCCAGAGCCCCACAGCCCCGCACAAAACCTTGCAGCCTAAGGATGCTGTTACCTTGGTAACTCCGATGGCGCCCACGTTCTCCCCAAAAGTGTTGGTTCCATTGCCGGAGCCCCACAGCCCCGCCAGCACGGTGCCGAGCCCCTCCGTGCCCAGGCCGCGGTTGATGGCGTGTAGAGGTGGTGGGGGGGCCGCTGTGTTAGACGAACTTGATTAATTTTACTAAAACACCCGATCTATTCCGTAAAAATCTCTCCATGGAAACCTAAATGAAGTTAACTTGAAGATAGTGTCAATCCCGACAATCAGGTAGATTGACTTATCACTTCAAGCTCACTTCACCTATGTTTTCATGGAGAGATTTTAACAGAATAGATCGGCACTTCAATAACGTGGGTCCAAGAAAAAGTTCAACGGCATCGTGCCTTTGAAAGCAATATCTTCCTTTTCTCCATTCCAGGCCTCAGAGAGGATCTGCAGAGACAGATCCCCTCTGAAGCCTCCCGTTGTTCACAATGTAACAGAAACTGTGGTACTAGTTTTCAGACATTAACGTAAGCTAACATAAAAAACGGCCACGTGTGAGTCGGGCTCGCGCACGAAGGGTTCCGTACCATTATCTAAATATTAAAACGGCAAAAATAAAAACATGTTTGTTGTTTGGGAGTTCCCTTAAATATTTATTTTATTCTGTTTTTTAGTATTTATTGTAATACTGGCAAAAGAAATACATCATCTGTGAAAACTTCAACCGTGTAACTATCACGGTTCATGAGATACAGCCTGGTGACAGACGGACAGACAGACGGACGGATAGCGGAGTCTTAGTAATGGGGTCCCGTTTTACCCTTTGGGTACGGAACCCTAAAAATGACCACAACAGTTGAATCTACATAAAACTGCTTTAATTTCTAAGGGCCTAATTTTAAAAAGACGTGGTCTGGCCAAATATGGGTGTTCTATGCATCTACACCACTGCCTATCCCTTCGGGGAAAACCGGCATGATGTTATGTGAACTCACCGCACATCCTGGCCGTGGTGGGGTAGTAGCTGATGGACTCCACAGTGCAGGCAAGAACCCCCGCTAACATGCCCAACACTCCTGCCACACTCACCGTCGGTGCGCCCCATTGACCTAACACAAATTATACATAACCACCAGATTTTTGTGAGTCAAAAGCATTTATTTATTTCAAATAAACCAATTACAGGCACTTTTGAATTGTCAAGGGGTCGGTCAGTCAGAAAGATGAAGCTAGTTGCCCATTCCAAAGCGTAGTAGGTACCTATGGAGAAGAACGGGCAAGAAACTCCACGGACACTCTTTCAACTGTTTGGAAGTAATCATAAGGAAAGTCTAATTGCTGCGAAAGAAGATTACCATAAAGGTTTCCGGTCGAAATCGACACCTCTCGGCCATGAGTGGTGCACATGAATTCAAACAAAATCAAATAGTACCTTCATATAAGCATCATTCCATAACAGGTAAAACTATATCATCTTCAAATGTTACGATATTTCAATACTGTTTTACTAGGGAGCCAATCTGCAAAGATCATTGGAAGGCTTTTATTCACTAGATGAAGTTTACAGGCTAATATCATAATGGTCTATGTGTCTTTAACAAAACTCACCAGGATAAGGTACCCTGAACCAGGGCGCATTTTCAATGATGTTGAGCTTGACATCAGTCCTGGCCGGGTGTTCGAGCGGAAACACGTCGGTGACGGTCAGCACGGCACACAGCGCCCACATTATTACTATTGTTAGCAATACCTACAAATAAATAGTTTTAAGAATGGAAGTAAATAATACCTTGTTTTCTATATGTTTTCTAGGAAGGACGGTGATCGTATTTATACAGAAATAAAACTTTTCTCTGAAACTCAACCTCAAAGCATTTATTTCAATTAAACCATTTACAGGCACTTTTGAATTGTCAAAGAGGAAGGGTTCTTCTAAGAAATCTTATGATTAGCGCAATCGAGTTTCAATAAATAACTAAAGTATAAATCCTTCTTTAAACTGATAACAAATCAACAAATAAATAATATATAACTACATGATGAATTTTTGAAAAGATATTCAGGGTGAAAATAGAACCTCAATTTTCTACAGTCCCATCTCCTCCAGTCAAAATCTAATTTTAAATATGACATAACCGTTTTGGAATCAGACAGACCAGGTAAGCATGGCACGAAAAGGGAGGAGGCCTAGCAGTGAGTGGAACAAGGCTGCCATGATGATGATGATGGCCGTCTTACCGGAAACAATTTGAAGAGTGGGAACCATCCAATGGTGATGCCCCGACCTCTGTTCCACGTCAGGGTCGGTATGGTCACGTTGGTCATACATTGTGAAAATATTGTCAGCAACGTGAACGTCCTGCAACAAACATAAACTTCTTGTAGACTAGAACTCCCTGAAGTAATAAATGCTTGAGAATTTCATTGTTAAACAGTTGGGATTGAGGCTCATCTGTGCGTAATAATTCAAAATGAAAAATACCTTCTGTCCTTCTCCGAGAACCAATTTAAATTATATTCGGTTTGACAGTCAGAGTAGTAAGTACTCGTACAAACGAGCTGGAGAGACGAGTTTATCTTAATAACATTGTGTCTATATGCTTTCATCTTTATCTTGGTATGGGAGGTGATATATTATTGAAAGATCAACCAAACCAAGCCAACTGCTAAAAATATTTAGTCATAATCGAAGTCAGGCAACACTATTTATCAATTAAAAATAAACAACAATAAAACGCTAGCTACATTGCTTTTTTACGAAAACGTGACTAAGTGACAACAATAAACAATATTCTAATATTTTCTAAGTGCGAAGGCTTTGAAGTGATATTTATTAAAAAACGATATTAAATGAAAAATGTAAGCTAGAAATAAGACTGGAAGTAAAATGTGAAGTGTCTTCCATTTTATTCAAAGCACTTTTCTTATCAACTTCGTTTGAACAAGTCTGAAAACAGGTTTCGTTTAAACGCGCCACTGGTTCGCTCAAGTGAAGAGATTACACAAGTCTAGATCATTTTGTGGCCAGCCACCTGATTCAGTAGTATTCTTAGTATCTTTCACGAAACTTACCAAACTAGGCGTAAACCTGTTACCGAGACCAGACCTACACATAAAGCGATATTTTTCAATAAAGTACATCGTAAATAATACCCAAATTGTGACGTCTTAACGTTTACGTTTCTTGTGAATAACTGCTGAATAAAACTGTTCGTAATAACAAAGTTGTTTTGCCTGAAAAGCACGTGTAACGAGTTACTAAGATAGGTACGTTTGTATTTATTTCTTCCGCTTAACGCTTAAAATAAATATGTGCTAGAGCTAGAGCAATCACACGCTCATTTTGCTGCGGGCTAGGGCTGGAGGCTAGGGGGCTGAGAACGGGTTATTAAATTACTGTTCTCACGTAATTCGATCAATTTACTGGATTGTCTGGAGAAAGATAGGTAATATATTGATTTTCATTTCGCATATAAACATTGTTACAACGCCATATTCTGTTGATCAGTTCATAGTTAGGTGCATCGTCTTCACATAATATAATTAATATATGCAAACTATTGTTAAACATTTTAAAAGAGTAACGGTGGAGTTTCTTGCCCGTTCTTCTCCATACGAAACTACCTTTTGGAAGGGGCAACTAGAATCAGTTCTATTTTCTTGTAAATTTTGACGTTCAAAATCGCCTTTTATGTGCCTATTTAAAATAAATGATTTAACTTTGACTTTGTTAAGGTTATAGGTACCTATCATGTTATTTTGAAATAGTGATCTGATCCTGCTATATTTGATCAATATTTTATTATATATATTAAGCCCTTAATAATAAGTGACGCAAAGACCCACTTTTCTCAATTGGTTATCCTAACTTTTTCTCAAATAGTGATCCTACGCTATTCCTCCGTACACAGGGTCAAGTTAAATTAGCTAGCAAAACTCCGCAGACGTGATGGGTATCGATATTCAAACACGACAAAATAAAATTAAATATGATTTTGTTTGGGATCAACGACTGCTGTAGGTGTTGTTACTTGAAGTGTGAGTTGAGAAAATCAATATTTGTTTTGTTTTATTTATTTAATAAAACTTTATGCACAAGTAAAAAATATATTGTGCAAAGGCGGACTTCATGCCTGAGGCATTTTCTACCAGTCAACCTTAGGGTGTGCAGAGATAAAAACATGGCACGTGCAACATAAGGTATAGATAACTCGAAAAAGAATAAACACTAATAATACATACATACATAAATATAACGAAAATAAACTTTGTCAGGAGAAATAACGATAGGTAGAGGAGAAAACGGATCCAGCAAATCAGCGCTGGGATGATTCTGCCAACTTCTTACGAATATGTTCACGTGCCTTCACTTTAAAACGTAACCGACTGGTTGCCGTCCTGATGTTCAGAGGGAGCGCATTCCAAAGAAAGACCGCCTGGAGAAACAAAAAAGAGTGAATGAAACCAGAGTAGTGAAAAGGATATCGTAGAAGACGATTGTTGGTGGAACGAAGATTTTAACTATGCGCTGAGCATAAATAATGAACATGGGAAGTTTTATCCCGTTTCTATTCATATTTAAATAGATAGAATATATATACAAATTAGACCCACCACGACTGTGAACTTTACACAAAAAAAAAACCATCAAATTAATTATTTTTTTGTTTTATCATGTTTAGATATCATGTTTGGATGAATGAAGGGCGACTAACAAAAGGTATTTACAAGCTGATGTGAGTGGAAACACCGGGAGGGGACGCCCTAGGAAGACATATAGTGACCTTATTGGTGATGTTATTCAGAAAGGTCAGCTGCGTAGTAATCGCAACCGGCGTGCGTGTATGACCAGATGTATGAGCGTAAACGAGGCAAAAGGAGTATGTAAGGATCGTAGCAGGTGGCGTTCTGTAGTTTCTGCCTACCCCCATGGGAAGAAGGTGTGAGCTTATGTATGTATGTATGTATATCTATCGATAACCATCACGTCTGCGGAGTTTCGCTAGCTTATTTAATTTGACCCTGTAGACACGACGCACATAAAATATTCCCGCCGCTGGGCACGCTTGCGCAACCGTCAGGCAAATATTTTCAATCACGAGATTGCACCGCTCACGCAATCTCATTCCATTGTGCCAATGAAATAAATTAAATTTTAAATCCGTTAGGGCGACCTCTGTGCGGTATATCTGTGTCAGACAATATTCTTTTATTTTCCGTTATTTATTTTCTTCTCATCCTATCCTAATCCTAACTTCCTAACTAATATTATAAATGCGAAAGTAAGTTTGTTTGTTTGTTACCTTTTCACGCCTAAACCACTGAACCGATCATCCTGAAATTATGCATATATGTTGTCAGGTGTACTGAAACGGACATAGAGTACCTTTCATCCCGCAAAAAAGTACTGTTCCCGAGGAAAACAACAATAACGTTCTTATGATAATAGATGGCGCCACGAGTCTTTCGAATCATGATTGAATTATAACCCGAATTTATAGTCCTAACTAATATCCTAATCCTATCCTAACTAATATTATAAATGCGAAAGTAAGTTTGTTTGTTTGTTTGTTACCTTTTCACGCCTAAACCACTGAACCGATCATCCTGAAATTTTGCATATATGTTGTCAGGTGTACTGAAACGGACATAGAGTACCTTTCATCCCGCAAAAAAGTACTGTTCCCGAGGAAAACAACAATAACGTTCTTATGATAATAGATGGCGCCACGAGTCTTTCGAATCATGATTGAATTATAACCCGAATTTATAGTCAAAGTCTAAAATAACGCGAGCGAAGCCGCGGGCAAAAGCTAGTTGAACATAAGTGAAAATGTGTTAGGTACAGAAACAGATATAGGTACTGTGTCGACCCCAAATAAATTTAGATGAGTAAGAAGATGAAAATTAAAAAGTTGAGTTAAATCGTACAGTGAATATGTAACTAAACCTTATCCGACACCAGAAATCAGGCTTTCAAAGCTGTGATGAAACTTCTAAAACACATGCACGATTTGAACTTTGTCCCTATAGTGTTCTTCATCCCAGATATTTGATACAATCTACCGGAAATATCCACGGAAACAGTAAATTAATATTTAACAAGCTCATGTGTTGCAGGGAATCAAAAATCGAATGCATAGCCGCCATGTTAGGAGCCCCTTTGTGGAGGGAAGCATTGTTTGCGCGGACAAAGCAGCGCGTTTGCATAATCTGCATCGCCGCACTGCACGCCCACTTCAATCACTAGTTCACTAGTATACGATACTAGTTATAAGCTTTGACAAAGTGGGTAGTTGGGAATTGTCACACATTTAAAGCTTATGTGATGAGTGGATGAGTTAAAGCTTCTTGTGAAATTATTGTTTTTACAATGAGGTGGATGAATAAAGCTTTCGTGTGCGGTGATTCCAAGTTCCAACTGACGGGCAAATCTTGTTCAAAAAGAATGAATTTCCAAGGGATACGTATCAAGAAAATGATTATGAAAAGCATGATATTAGGTAATGCACGTAACGTTTTCAGAGTGTAGCGTATCGAGGTGATCCAAAGGCAAAATCATCAAAGAAAAACATTCGCCCCGGCCGTATAGCACCATATACGGTGAGTGAAAACCCATAAATAACATCGCTCGCTTTTTCCCTTTTCTTAATGTATATTAGGAAGCGAGAAAGCGCATTGCATTTTTTGCTCAAAGAGTTTTATTCGCACCAAATCGATTGCGATTTTAATCGCGTTTGCGGATAGTGAAAAATTAGCGCAAACTTAACTGGATCAACTTTCCTCCGTCAAACGCATTATATGACTTGTAGAACCATTGGGGCTTTCCACTTTCTTTTTTGTTTAGAGGTTTTATTTTGCTTGATCATTCTATTAATTATTAATTTATCGCGGTATTGTTCTTGAAAACTTAAGACGGCTGCAAGTACTTATGATGCTCGTTTAGATTCTTTTTCTGGAGTAGGTTAGCATATTGATTTCTCATTTAAGCAGCGTCTACACCGCGTGATGCTAAATCAGCAGGATTCAATGTACGCCCAATCAGAGCCTTCAGTGACTTCTAGAACAGCTCCTACACTGTTGGATTTTCTTATAAAATACTCTGTTGGAAAATTTGTCATATCTAGTACTCAGCCGGATGTAATAGATGAATCGGTCCAGAAAACTTTGCGTTTGATTACATATAGGTCGCAAAATACGCGCATGGACCTAGAGTTACGGATACCAGCCCGATATACAAGTAAAAGACACAGCAATAAATGATCGGATCACCCGTATTGGACCGAATGGCATATTTTATTAATCAGAGGAATCTCTTATTATCGCTGCGGGGAAACCGGACAGAAACTATGAAATAAATTGATGTAGGTCAGTGCTATACGATATAATATACCTACCTACGTATACGTAGTATTTGATCGATCGTTACTGTGTAATGAATGATTTTGGTTCCGTTAACTGAATGCCGGCGTGACGAATGACCTGTCATCTAGAACGCTCTTAGAGCATCAAATATTTTCTGGAAACTTTCAGATAAGTGAATACCACGATATATTTTTCCTAGCCAATAGAAGGTATTAGCAGTAAATTATTATTTTACCCATTTTTTTTTTTTGACAACGGTTTAAAGACTTTCTTGTTAAAGATTAAAGTTAAATTACCAGAATTAATAATAATCCAAAAGATACCTAACAAAGCCCCCGAAACTTAATTATTTATCTGATACCTCTTCAGATTACCGAACAATGTATCCAAAAAACCAAATTTCTGACCTACGCTCATACGCCGAAGGTTTAAAATCTAAGCAGTTAACGGGGCTACTGCCGAAACCCGTTTAATTATAAAATGGAGGTTATTACACGGCGAACATCAAAGGAAGGGTAATCCGAAACGAACTCGTTCAAATTACACGGAGCTGGAGGGAAGTTTACTGTGTTATGTGAAGATATGGAAGTTGGCTAAAGTTTCAGGCGCTATTGTGTACATGGGACTGACAGGGTCTTTATGTTGGTATTCATCCACCAATACTCTAGATTGGGTAATTGTAGATAATTAACCGACTTCAATAGACGTGATGATAATCGAGGATCGAAAATGACGATAAGGTCCGCTTGCACCATAAATGACTAAATGCGTTTAGCGCTAAATACATATATTTAAAACATCTCTGTCGTCTTTAAACTATTGACAGAAATAGAGCGATAATTAAGCGAAAATTGCAGAGTTATTTTCAAAATAAATACAGTAGAGTCATCTCAATTACCTCTTTCCCTTTTAGTGTATATATATAGTATATATATTATATATAATGTAGGTATATATTATAGTAAATATGTATGTATGTGTATTATAAGTTTATAACCTCTTTAGGTACTTGTATACCTATTTCATTTATACTTAATAATGTTATCTTTTTAATATATTTTATTATTATTAACGCCTGTTAATTCAATTCAATTCATTTATTCAACAAATATAAGCTAACAGTTTACACCAAATCGCTTATATCTATGCTAATTCTACAAATTTACATTAAAAAAATAAAAAAACATTACACTTCTTAGACTAAACAGCTCAACAATCATTTCTTCATATTTAAATAAATACACACATGAGCAGCAAGAACCTGCCATCTTATCTCTACACCACCCTTGGTTGACTGGTAGAGAATGCCTAAGGCATTAAGTCCGCCTTTATATGTTATTGTGTACGAGAAGTTTAAATAAATTAATAAAGTGATGATTTAAATTCGTTTAGCGCTAAATGTATTTTTCTATTTGTGGTTCAAGCGGTCGTAAGTATGTGTGGTTTGAGGGATGCTCTCAATTAATTCTACTTACCCTATCTAAAGTTTAGTACACTTCAAGCATTTCAAACTCCTGTATGCAAAAGGTCAGGATTTAAGACAAATAAATTTAAACAGTTTCCCAGAAACAAAATCTAGGAATTTTACGACGAATACCAACTTTTTTTTTGATCTGCTATCGGCTTATCTAGCCATAATCAGATGTGGTATCAGAAGGTTTTATAGATTTTTGACAATGTGTCTCCATTGAGCCGACATCAACACGAAGCATGATAAGAGCTATTCTCAGTCTCTCTGATCCAGGTCCAGTATATGCCATCTTTTGAGGCGTGTTTTGGTTTGGTTAATTAGGAGGTTCTTAGCCAATTCATTGGCATGCCCTAGTAGTCTCTCCTTATATCGCATACAGTTTCTGTTTATTTCTTCCTTTACCGTAAGCATCTTTAGGTATTCATGGATTTCGGAGTTTCTCAAGAAGCAACGTGCGCCTGATATTGATCGTAAAGCTATATTTTGGAATCTCTGTAGGATTTCTATGTTGGAGTTACTGGCAGAACCCCATAATTCTATACCATTAGTTCACACCGGTTTTATGATGGTTTTATAGACTGGAGTAGTTTGTTGCTCGGAGATATTTGTGATTTGCGTCTCAATAGCCAAGAGAAGGTCTATTATGTCGCATTTTTTTTCTCTGCCTTGATGTGGTTGCCCATGTTAATCTTTGGTCTATATGTAGACCCAAATATTTTACACAGTTACTCGTTGGTAATTGTTTTCGTTTCATATCGACTGGTGTACATTCTCCTTTTCTTAAAGTAAATATTGCCTGTACAGATTTGCTTACACTAGGCTTTATTCCCCATTGTTGAAGCCATAGCTCTATTTTACTCATTTCTGTTTGGAGCTTTTGGGTAGCAACGTCTGGGTCTTTGTCACTCGCAAGACTTGCAGTGTCATCCGCATAGGTTGCTGTCGTTACATCTTCAGTGTTTGGCAGATCTGATGTATATATGGGGTACAGTACTGGGCCAAGCACTGGTTCTTGCGGGACTGAGGCAGCGATGTCGTACAGGTTAGAGTACTCGTCTTCATATTTCACTTGAATCTTTTTTTTTGGTGCATGTATGATTTCATGATCATGAAGAACGAGTAAGATAAAAGTTTTTTGAGTTCAAAAAGTAATCCCTAGTGCCACACTCTGTCAAACGCCTGTTGAATGTCTAGGAGCACCG
Source organism: Dryobotodes eremita (assembly GCA_917490735.1). Taxonomy (NCBI): domain Eukaryota; kingdom Metazoa; phylum Arthropoda; class Insecta; order Lepidoptera; family Noctuidae; genus Dryobotodes; species Dryobotodes eremita. The sequence goes on along the minus strand of OU823247.1, from coordinate 1,862,008 downwards.
CTGAGCAATATTATTTATTCTCTAAGGACTGTCTGGTTTTGTGCGCCACTCTATGTATTTGTTCCACTGTAACATGATTCTCTCTAAACCCGAAAAGGTGGTCGAGAATTATTTGCCTCCTCTAATATTGGTTTTAGTCTTCGTAGGGATATATTCTTAGATCTTCTTATCTTCTTCGAAGAAGACTTATGGGTCTATACGAACTAGGATTAGTTGGAGGTTTCCCTGGTTTGGTCATCATACATATCCGTGATTTTTTTCCACAGCTTAGGAAAATAGTGTCTAGTCACTATTCATAATTTACTATCTATCTAATTTACTATTATTATTGGTTTTCTAGAAAGTTGTTTGAGTATCTCGTCAGTGATAAGGTCGAATCCAGGTGGTTTTGTTTTTACGTACGTACGTTTCATCGCTCTCGGTGTCGCTAATTTAATTAAATACCCACCTAAATGAATGTCCATGCCCCTATGTTTCAAAATTTCAACAAAATCTCCAGATCGTTAAATCAAGAAACAATTTCATCTTAAGATCAATATCAATTTCACGTATTACGCATCCAAACTTGTTGGGAGTTTAAACTTGTCGAACCAAATTGCGAAATATCTCCCCGCGTCGAACACGAGGTTACTTCCCAGTTCGCAATACTGAAATTATTTCCCAAACTTAACTTAACTTAACTGAAACATAAACGTTACCGAAAGTTTGGGAAACAATACAAGCATATAAAAAATATAGATACTTATTAGGTTTTATACGAGATTTATAAATGAATGTTTTTTTTTTTGGGTGGGAAGTCATCAAATGACCTCTCCCGCTCTGGGCGGAGTTGGAGGGCTCTTACTGACTAAAACCCACCCGTATTCCTTCAGTTGCTTGTGCGCCAGGGCCACGGTAACTCTTTCGAATAATCCGCGACACCGGCAGGCTTCGGCCCTTTCAGACCCGTCAATGATGCTGACATCTCTTTGAGGCTTAGAAATGAAGCTAATTATTATATTTTGTTTGTAAAAGAATGAATAGTTAATACTGCAATATGAATATTTAATTTTAATATTCGACCTACGGTTAAGTCTTTTTTGTTTTCCCACTGGACATGGAGTTACGTAGAGCACTAGGACCTCGGCAATAATAGGCATCATTAACTCATCAAGCATCGTTAATGAGACACAATTGATTATCTAATGTTTTGGCCCTCTAGCGAGCCACCTCGGGCCTGACAAGCGATAGCCCCGCGTTGTTATCAATTTAAAGTATAAATATACAAATTTTATAGAAGCAAACAATTGAAAATTGTATTAATAACGAATTTCGAAATTACTCTTCTATGACGATTATACAATATAAGTTGTCAAATTGGAAGTCGTCAAGTTGGGACGAAGCCGAATAAAGCTGTGGGGTAAATTTACCCTCCCTTCATACATTTCTATGCAAAGTATTCGCTTTTCTATTTTAAAGTCAAAGGACGTTCTCTAAAGAACTTTTGTTATTAATCCTTTTAGAATACTAAAGTGTTTGTACAGCAGAATTGTACAGAAAAGTTAAGAATTATGCACTTCACCATCAACATAATATATTGAATGATGCTCATCTGAACGTAGATTTAGAACTGACGTATTTGATACCTATCCTGACTTAGATATAAATTACAGACCTGTAAGGTCTGTGTATTGATTTATCTTCACAAATCACAATACTTAACAGCCCATTACAGAACATGAGCTTTCCAATGAGCGCTCTTTAGTTATCGTTGATGATATTAATTTCAGTTAAAATAACGTAAATGATGATGCCCTTTGCTTATGTGTCATGCTGATGTGTATATCTTTTGTTGGAGATTCTAAATAAATAAACAAATTATATTGCTTTAAACATACTGAAAAACACAACTGCCGTGGACGTAGGAGGTCCATTGCATGAATATTGCCATTCTACTATGTCAGTAAAGTACACCATATACTAACTTTCATGTTCGTGCTGATATAGGCACATAAATTTGTTATAAGCCTCCCAAAACCTAGTCCATTATATCCCTAATTAACTGATAGCACACAGCCGTAAGTCAATAGTGTCAACATAGTTAATAGCGGCGTATTTGATAGCTAATAACCGGCTCATGCGTCATATAACTTCAATGACATGGCTGAAATTATAATTAGCTTATAGGTTAAGTCAGGGAAATTAATTATTAAGTAAATTGACTACCAACTTAAATTATCAAACTGTAATTATTTGATAGTTGTATTAAATGGCTATAACATGACAAATTGATGTTGTGTCAAATTGCTTAACAATTAATTTACCTGAATATCCTACTAATATTATAAATGTGAAAGTGTGGATGTTTGGATGTTTGTTACTCAATCACGCTAAAACGGCTGAACGGATTTGGATAAAATTTGGCACATGGGTAGACTGTGACCTGGATTAGGACATAGGATACTTTTATCCCGATATTCCCACGGGATCGAGATTTCTGCGGGTGAAACCGCGGGGCGCAGCTAGTAATATAATAATACACTCGAGAGCAATGAATCCGGGTCACTTAAAGAATCCTAAAAATCTCGGAAGCTAAAAATGCTAGGTTAATGCAATAAATTGTATTTAATAGACAATGTAATACTCCTTAAATGAAGGTATTAAAACTTCTTAGTTATTGTAAAGTTATATCATAAAAAAATCAAATTTGAAAAAGGGCCACTTTCGAAGATGGAACTACGAAATTACAGCATTTGGTTTTGCTTTTGTTTGTAATCTGTCATTTATGTGGGTACATAAACCATGTTGATAGTGCTCTATATTCATTATTCAAGCTGAAATTATGTCGCTTACGCCTGAAGAATGCACCAGAATACTTACAATGCTGGAAACCGGCCGGAGTCAGCGCGATACAGCCAGGACTGTCGGTGTGTCGCTGTCAACAGTACAAAGAGTTCTCCGACGTTACGAAGAAACTGGTTCTAACCTACGCAGACCAGGAACGGGCAGAACCAGGTGTACCACAGCACGAGAAGACCGATACTTGGTGAACACCATGCTTCGAAATCGCTTTCTCACAGGAACTGAACTCACAAATCAGTTTCGACGCCTCGGAGGAAGTAACCCAAGTGCATGGACAGTAAGACGTCGGCTTGCTGAATCTAACTTAAAACCCCTTAGACCTGCAAACGGCCCTAAACTGGAGCGTGGGCATCGTATTTCAAGACTAAGATATGCCCCAGAGCCACGTAAATTGGAGTATTGAAGATTGGTCAAAAGTTATGTTCTCCGACGAATCAAAATTTATGCCCTACAAGCACGATGGAAGACACAGAGTGTATCGAAGACCAGGGGAAAGATTCAAGCAAGCATGCATCGAAGAAAAAGTAGCCTACGGTGGTGGGTCTGTACTTGTGTGGGCCGGAATTTCTTCTGAAAGTCGCACAGAGCTGGTGATCATAGAAAACGGCTCTTTAACTAGCGTAAGATATGTGGAAGAAATCCTCAATGATCACGTTGGTCCATTTATGGTCAATTTAGGTGAGGATGCTATATTTATGCATGACAATGCCCGACCTCATACAGGTAGGATTGTGAATGACTACCTTCAAGAGATGAACATTACTCGTATGGAGTGGCCAGCGCGCAGCCCGGATATCAACCCGATCGAGCATGCTTGGGACGAGCTAGGCAGATGCGTAAAACAACGAAACCCTCCCCCAATCACGCTTCGTGAGCTCAAAATTGCTCTCACAGAGGAATGGGAGAATATTCCCCAAAATCGTATAAGGAACTTGGTGTACAGCATGCCAAACCGCGTAAACGCAGTAATGGAAGCACGAGGAGGCAATACGAAGTATTAAAATTCAAGAAAATCGTAATAAAGTTCAAAAATTTCATGTTTCCTATTTTTGTTTTAAGGAGAGATCAGCAGTTTTTTTCTTTATGTTATTTTGTGTTAATAAAATGTATGGTGACTCATATTTTTTTTACTTTCATTTAAGGAGTATTACATTGTCTATTAAATACAATTTATTGCATTAACCTATCATTTTTAGTTTCCGAGATTTTTAACATTCTTTAAGTGACCCGGATTCATTGCTCTCGAGTGTATTTTAGTGACATAAAAGTATGAATGTATATTATTTTGAGTTGGGTTATAATTATGCAATATTTTCATGTCAAGACATCATAATTAATAGTAGGTAGGTAGGTAGTGTAGGTCAAAGTCAAAAATAAACCAATTACTGGCACTATTGAATTGGCAAGGTCGGTTAGTGAGAAATATGAAACTAGTTGCCCGTTCCAAAGCGTAGTAGGTACCTATGGAGAAGAACGGGCAAGAAACTCCACGGAAACTCTTTTAAATCAAAACGTTATTACAAAAAATTAGGTCGGTACATCATTCCTGTCGAAATTATACATGTGAAAAAGATGTAGAAAGACGTGTACGTTAAAAGCGTCCGTAATAAAAAAGAAAAAAAAAACAATTCAGTAATTAAAATAAGCCGTGGCAGCTAAGAGATGACCAGACCCTACTGACGGCGCCCGTTCACGAACATGACGTATGTCTCAGCACCATTCAGCTCAACCATTTTGGAGGGAATCCAACACACACGCCACCACCAGCGAAACATATGAGTGAGCATGACATGACACACTTATCAGCCGCCAGGACACATTCAAGTCAATGAAAGACGTATTCAGTAAATGGAAGCTTTACAGTAGATACTTAGTGCTCACACATGTGCTATGCAATTATACAATAATACGAGATAGAATTTATACAATGCCAACATAGTTTAGGTACTAAGAATAGTGAGAACCCATAGTAGATAGTACGAGATGAGATTGAGTTTCAAAGAATATCTTACTTATCCATAACATAAAGGATTCACAGGACAGGGATTTAATACCTTCAAAGCAAACTGTGATTCAGTTCCAAGAAAGACATTCAGACTGAGCTCAATGCTATATATATTTCATTGTTACAAATTTATTTTATAACCAACGCGCAATTCTTCATTTCGCAGTGGAACATTCCAATCTGCACATCTAAAATTCTAGAATATTCTCTTAAATCGTTGCAAGTATGAATGCTCAGACGTTGACATCACTCGATTTTTCTTCAGTAGATTTATAAAATGAAGTCGACGAACGAAGACAATTCAATTAAAATAAATCAGGAGGGATGAACTTCCGATCAAAAGTTAATTGGATTAAACCGAGGGTGATTTTAATTATTATTTGTCACGATACCTAAATCCTTCCGTGATTGTTTCTGCTTTTTTATATTGAACGACGCGCAAAAATACCAGCGAAAAGACTAGGATCATAGAAACGAAAGAAGATTTAAGAATTGAAATTCGATTTAGAGCATACTTTGTTATATATTTTTTTCATTTTTTTAGTCGTTCTATACCTATCTAAAATAATATCTATCATTAACAAAAAAGCCTAAAGAATATAAAGTATGTTAGTGTCAGCTAATGGAATGGACCAGAAACCCAACAACAAACTACTTTACATGCTGAAAAGCTCGCTACATCTGCTCTTACTACAAAATGTTGTTTTAATATTGTCCCTGGTTAATGTTTTCGCTGCGTTACATGAAATACAACATGGTTAGTGGCCGGGGCGGGATGCAGATGAAATCAATAGAGCGCACTTGTTGCAGCCGGGAGAGGCCGCGCGGCCGGCGACCCGGTTGCCATGGCGACCGCTCACCTCGCTCGGCCTTTATGATATCCTGGTACCGGGCGCGGGAACAAAAAGATTTATTTGGTATGGCTTCGGCGAATATTTCGAAATGATTATTTTAAACAGAAATTCTGAAACATTGAAATCTTGTCAATCAAGAAATGTTTTTCATATTCGCACTGAGGCTTCTTAAATCTGGAACCATTAATTTAATAGATAATGTTAATAGACAACATTCAATTGGAGGTTTAATAACAATTAGGGCGCGTATTTATGAAATTTACCCTTTGATATTATTAATCTGCTCAATCACATTAAAAACGGAATTCGCAATAATTTGTTTGTGTAGGAAATTTAATACTGCTCATTTTATTATAGTTAGGTACAGTTTCTTACAAATAACCGTAACTGTTTATTAATCTGTACTAAACTGCTAACAAAACAAATTAGTTTCAATCACGAAAAGTTACAAAGGAAATTGGAACCGCCATTTTCTAAATTGCCAAACTTGGGCCTAACAACACGTCTTTAAGGCAACGTTGCGTGCGCTGTCAACAAGTGGCCATTTTGTTGCCAACATTAATAAGCCTCACTTAGTGACCGGAACAACCTACCTCGCTAAAAATCTATTAACGAAGGGATGTAAAAATGTGTAAATAGAGTACTTTGCCCATTATACTCTATTTCATTGCACCGATCTGTATAGATTTCTTCTGTAAATGTGTTATAGAAAATTAAAGGAACAGGCAATTTAGTGAATTTTCATACATTTTTGAAAATAAGTGCGTGAAAATAACTGTGGACTAGATACGACATATCTTAGACTAACTGCAGTTTCAAATAGGACTGTGACGTAAAAATTCTGGTGGTACCTTAAATGTATTTTCGTGTAAAACTATTTTAACCTGGAAAGGCGCAGATGAAAATACCTAACTATAGGCTGATTGTGTCGGTCATAGATAACATTTGAAAAGTTGCGCTTGGAAATAGAATCTAGATACACTACTACCTAGATAGTAGGTTGAAACGAGGTTTCAATTGAAATGTATTATTTTAAAACTGAACCAAAGGTAGTACTTGTCCTTGTAATAGTCCGAGTCTAATAGAAAATATTGTAATTTATTTTGAGGAACAAACATAATGACAAACATTAATATTGTTACACTAAAGTAATGTAAAAAACCGGCCAAGTGCGACTCGGACTCGCGCACGAACGGTTCCGTACGATTATCTATAAAAACGGCAAAAAAATCATGTCTGTTGTTTGGGAGCCCCCTTAAATATTTATTTTATTCTGTTTTTTTTTTGTATTTGTTGTTATAGCGGCAACAGAAATACATCATCTGTGAAAATTTCAACTATCTAACTATCACGGTTCATGGGATACAGCCTGGTGACAGACGGACAGAGAGGCGGACGGACAGCGGAGTCTTAGTAATAGGGTCCCGTTTTACACTTTGGATACGGAACCCTAAAAAACGTGCCCTCAGATTATATACCAAATTCGCATACAACAAAGGTTTTACGTACCTACGTTTGACATAACACGGGTTTTTTCCCGGTTTATCAGGATATTATTGCTGTACAAAATATAACGTATATACAAAGTTTTAATAAATAGTAAACCCTGAATAGTGAAAGTAAGTTTTCCATTAGCCGGAACGCTAATAGGGTTACTCGCCCCGACTCGCCGCTGCTCTCTCGCCCCTGTCCCGGATAACCTATTAGTCGAGACTCCTCGTGTACAAAATAAAGTCTGTTTTTATAATAGTTTTTGCTGAAACTTAATTTTATGTTCATCGTCCTTTGTGATGAGATTCGACATTATTAAAACGCTAATGGCTTTTTATCGGTACTTCCTTCATTATTGTCTCGATTTTTTACTGGTCGTGAATGCTGAGCTTCTTCGGTTCAATCCCTTGGTGGGTCTAATTAGCAGCCCCGAGACCAGATTTTTACTCGGTAAATGACAAAAGGCTTGCATTCTGTTAACCTGGGACTTATAACGTAACTGACGAAACATAAGTATACCAACTACATATAGGAAAACTTTTACCGAGCCGATCGGAAAATACTTGACACCATTCTCCAGGTGGGCAGGGTTCCAGCTTAAAACCCGTTGCCATGCAAATGAATAATTCCAGTGATTGACATTCGGCTCAACTGCCCAACATATCGATCAACAAGTCGCGGGACACGTCGACTGGCCTATATCTGAGCGGGACAGTGATAACTAGCCCGATACGGATCGATGGAGCCTGCAATCTAGTGCGTTAACCTCTGACATTCTGCTGGCCGCCCGGTACAAATTGTGCGAAACTGACCTGACATACTTAATATTTTTACACCAGTTATATTAAGATGCCGATCAAAGGAATCATTTTGTGACAGATAGTATGGCTACGAAGGAAGCAAGTCCTGTGGTGACATCGGACGAAAAAGACGTATCTACCTAAGGTACAGCGCCAAACCCAAATAAATTGGGATGAACAAAATCAAAAAACACAAACCACACACACATAAACCTATATGAGCACTTATGAAACGGCAGAAGCTAGGTGCACGATTCCAATTGGTCGTTTCCTACGGAGAAGAGCCGGCAAGAAACTCCACGGTTACTCTTTTAAAAATAATTGGATTTTACAATGTTTTCAATTTACAGTATTAATAGGTATGGGAGGACAGTGTAGAGCTGTCAACAAGTACCAGGTACTTAACGAAATAGAAAATGGTCTACAAATCTACAGTCTACAAGGCCTAGAACGTTATCACATTCACAAAATATAAAAGATAACTAAAATAATAAAAATAAAAACCTATTTAAACCAAATGACATGATTGCCATTACAAATGTAACAAATCGGAATTAATATCTTGTCCATAAAAGCTAATAAAGAGTTGAAATTAGAATTGTAGATATATAATGTCAAATAATGAAAAGATTATGTCAAAGAAATATATAAGAAAAAAAAAATTGTAATTTGGGAGCAGTTAATAGACATTTAAATATTGATGCCGTTATTACCAAGGAAGCCACTTGTGCGGAAGGAATTATTGCCAAACTTCCTTGTCTTCAACGTAGTCTTTAATCTTATAATATGCTTTTTTGATAGGGACACGTTTGACCTGGGTATTGAACTTTCCATCGCTGAGTTCTGTAACCGACTTTGGCAACTTGTTATAAAAGCGGATACTGCGTATAATAAATGACTTGTTTGTTTTAGTTAATCTAAATTTGGGTAACACAATTTCATTTTTGCTACGTGTATTTATAATAAGTAATTCGCTTCTTATTTTAAAAAGTCCTAAGTTTTTGCGAATACACAAAATACTTTCTAAGATATAAAGAGAAGGCCCTCTTTTGTAAAATAAAAATTGAATCTACGTCAGCTGCCGATCCCCCCAGTGGATCGCCATTAGAAATAATACTGTGGAAATAAGCAAAGTACACTAACCTAGCTGTGGCTGTATCAGTCAACTGTCGTATTTTTCTTACTGCATATGCAGCTGCAGTTAATCTAACCGAAAGAGCTCTAATGTGGCCGCCCTATTGCAATTTTTTATCAAAACTAATTCCTAGAAAAACAGTTTCCGTAAAAGCAGCTAGTTTCTTGTCATCAAGTAAAAGATTATTAGCTGCGAACCATTTCGAAAGAACAGCCACACTATCGTTGACATGTAAGACATCCGTATCTTTTCCATCTATTTAAAAAATAAGAGAAGTGTCATCAGCGAGTAAAATTATATCCGATAAGTTAGCTACTATGTAAGGAGGGCATTAATATAAACTAGAAATAGAATAGGGCCAAAAATTGAACCTTGAGGCACGTCCATATTAAGACTCAGGACGTCACCCCGTTAACATTTAAATTTTGCTGCCTGTTTGATAGATAGGAAAGAACAAGATCAACAGCTTGTCCACAAATTCCGTAGTAGTGTAATTTATTTATTTTATATTTAGATCAGTGTATTGTGTTAAACGCAGTCAAACGCTTTTGAGAGGTCACAGAATATGCCAATGCATCTGGGGACTTCTCCCAGGATTCTAAAATGTGACTGATGAGTTTTACTCCCGCGTCAGTCGTCGACCTACCTTTCGTGAAACCAAACTAGCGAATATGTCAAATCCCATTTGAGTTAAAATACGACAACATTTGGTCTAGCATGATTTTTTCATAGATTTTGCTCAATGCTGGTAGCACAGATATAGGTCTATAATTAGAGGGATCACACTTACTACCCGATTTGAAACTTGGTACTACTTTACTATGTTTCATTAAATCAGGAAACGTACCACTGTATAACATTGATTAAATATGCCTGTTAGGACAGGAGCCATTGTGTCAATGATATCTCCAAGAACCTTAACGGAAATCCCTCATATGTCTTAAGTTTTTTTATGTTAAGACTTTTGAATGTTCTTTTAATTTTGACAATAGAAATGGGCTTGAATTAAAAACTTGGAATGTCCTCACCGAACTTTTCTTTGAGAAGAGATTCAGCTAATATAGATCATGAGGGGACAGATTTCGTAACCTCTATTGGGAAGTTTGTAAAAAAAAAACTAGTGTCTCAGCAACTTTTAACTTATGTGAAATGGTTTCATTGTCAGTTTTTAGAGACAATTCATTCTGATCTTGCTATTTTGTGCTTCCAGTTCCACACAGCTTTTATTTTATTATTAGAAATAATAATTTTGTTACTTATTAATTTAGATTTAGCTTGAGCGCAGACTCATTTGAAGGTCTTAGAATCATCCTACTTAATATTATAAATGTGAAAGTTTGTGAGGATGGATGGATGGATGGATGGATTTTTGTTACTCTTTCACGCAAAAACTACTGAACGGATTTGGATGGAATTTAGAACACAGATAGTTTATAACCTGGATTAACACGTAGGATACATTTTATCCCGGTAGTACGTTCCCGTGCGATAATTTCCGACATCCACGAGGGCGAATAATTATGAAAAGCTTGATCAGAAGTACATGATTTCTTGTGATAGAAGTTATAGAAAATATTTTTGCTTTTTCTAATGCCAGCAGTAGTCCATTCACAATTTTTTTGTTTTTTGTAACTTTTTTACAGGACATGCTTTATTGAATTCTTGGCATACTGTAGAAAATAGTGTACATTAGTTAATATTAGGGTCTTGTGAATCAAAACTAGTTATTGAAAGATTACTAAGAACATTATTATTAAGCATTTTTTCAATTATTTTTTTGTTAGAGGTAATTCAACGGTTTTACCTAAGTATAACTTTTTATCAAAGTCAAACGATACAACTTGACCAGTATGGTCAGACCTGACGCCAATAATTAAGGAAATGTCTTTTATTTTACAATTAGTAAATTATATTGTCTATGCATGAAGATGAGGTGGCTGTTATTCTAGTCGCTTCATTAAATACACATTTACATTGAATAATTTTAGCAATGAGATTAACTTACATTTTTCTAGTGTATTAACTAATAGATCAAAATTTAGGTCACCACAAACAAAAACTAATTTATTATGAAAAAATTTACTTAGTATATCCCTATATACCCTAATGATAAAAAAATATGGCAAGTTTGAGGCTGGTGGTCTATAAACACATAAGAAAGTATGGCCGTCAACCTCTGCACATGCTACCTCAACATAAGCGATCAACAGAGCAATCAGTGATATCCTTTTTTTCCTTATATCTAAAACAACTATTACATAATATCAACGTACCAACCCCCATTGAGGACCTGTTGTATGCATTGGCAACTGAAAAATTATTTACATTAAACAACATCCTATCCGGTTTTAACCAGGTTTCACAAAAACATGAGATATACATATAATATTTATCTATTATTAACATTTCCACGTCTAGGATTTTGCCAGAGAAGCGATTTATATTATGGTGATATAGTAAAATATTCTTATTATGCTTCTCTTTTGTCGACTCAAAAAATTTAAAGAATCACACACAGTATTATTAGAATTACTAGATAATACTGTTTCGTCACTTAACCTAGTCTCAGTTAAATTATCAATAACTGCGTGTATATTGTAAGCTAACAAAGTAGCTAATACATGTTGAGTTTTCTTGGGAAGAAACGTATGTTCCCTAATTAATACAAAATCTCTAACAAAATTGTTAGTATCAGATTACAATAAAAGTTCACTATGACGACATGTCCAGATATGCATTAACTTGTTTAAACTAAAAATGTAATCATTGTCTTTATCGTACAAATTATCTGAATCTGGCAACGTACATAATATTAATTTACCTAATTTTAATTTAAGTGGGGTGTCAATACTATGTCCCTTTTATTTAAGCTCAGACTGTTCCCAATTAAAAGAACTACAGTAATATGCTCATACATTTTTGTATGTTTTGTTTTATGAACAATCTCATTAAACTGCAGGTTATGGTTACAACAGTTAACTCTGGTATGATTATAGCGGTTATTTAACAATGATCCGAAACCTGCTCCTAATCCATCAGAATATACCAAAACATTACTTTGAGTGGGATAAGCACAAGAAAACGAATTTGTGGTCACATGAACTTAATTTATGCTAGGAAATAAATAATTCTTGTGCGTCAAATCAGTTAGAAATATGATGACAAACAATAGATAAATCCTTTTTGTCGTCCGTCGCAATGAAGTGAAACCTCGCCCTTTCGAAAGCGCTTCTATTTAATTTTGTCACCAGTTCCGGAACAGTTTACGAGTACCCTGGGATTCTGTGATTCCCTTAGCATGATTGCTTTGCATTGTGAATCCTAGCTTACAAGACTTACACTTTAAATGGGTTTAATACGACATACATCTTACACACACAGACATGCAAAACTCGTCAAAGGCAAAGTTACAAAGGAGATCTCGCTTTGAAACTGCATAATACGTATAATTTACCGAAATTAGGATGGATATGTGGGTTTGGAGAACGCCAATTTGGTTTGAAGAAAACATCAATTTGACATCAGTCAGCTTCACCAACTTACTTACGACCGCCTACTTCGGAAAGTAGGTTACTGAGGCAGAGTTTTCGGGTCGATTTGAATTATACATTCTGTGCATTTCTTATGCACCAACAACCGCACAGGAAGTAAAAATTTAGTTTAACAAGCCCTACGATACGTGAAGAGATATGTAGATATACCTGTATACCTATAGTAGTTTTGTGTCTGTGTGTTTGTGGATGTTGGATTTTGAACAAACACCTCCAAATTGATCTTGATATATATGTAGAACCAGTTATGTGATTAGACTGGCTATAGCATTTAGGAAAGGGTATGAGTGTGGTGTGTCCAGTATCGTATCTAATACAGACTCTTGTTATTCAAATCCTTTTATCTCACTAGTATTGTAATTGTGAAACTGTGTTGAAAATGTGTTGGGTCGTCCTTCTTTCAAGCAGCAACGGACAAACAGATAGATCTTCGTGACTTTTTGCATAGAGATAGTTTAACAACGACTACTCTTTAACCCGGAAAAATGTGCGGTTCCTGTGGAAAAGATCAAGGGAACAAAGCAGCAGGTCAAAACTAGTAGTTGAATAAGTTAGATAGACTCACCCGGCAGCTATGCCCCACTGCTGCGAGGCGGCGTCAGCCGCGTGCTCGAACAGGGTCAGGCCCACCAGCGCCACTGTGGGGGCTATCGTCAGGGGGGTCACGAAGCGCAGCAGGGAGCCGATCACGCCGAAGTATCCTGGACAAATATTGTGTTAGTACAGTAAGACAACGGATTATTTTACAATTTGACTATCAACATAAGTCATTTTTATCACTCGTATATAATGGCTATAATACGGCTTTACGTAGTTTATTAATCCGCTGAAAATACGTCTCCCAGACAGCACTATAAACGGCTACTCTCCCAGGTAGAGGTTGGTTAAAATTTTTGGTGATTTTATTAAATCGCACCAAAATCAAAGCATAAATACTAGACATAACCTTAAAGGAGTATAAGTAGAGTGAGAGAACGATACAAGCTCGTCCTATTCTACAAATCTCAAGTTTCTAATCGCTCTTTGACGCTGTCCCAAACTACACCTAATATCGATAGCATCAAGATTGCATGCTGCCCTTGCGAATACTGGAATAGGAAACTTTAATAGTAGTGGATATAGGGCGCCTTGACGATCTAGGTGACCTGATTGATCTCGCCGTTGCAAGCCGGCTTAGAATACATGGTGACAAGAATACAGGAGATAGTTAGTCTTAGATCTGTATGTATGTACGATACAGTTGGAGTTGTCGACATAGTGACAGCTTTGACTAAGGATAGAAATGTGATCTGTTTCCGAGCTTGCGTGGTATTTTTATTTTCCTGAATGACAATATCTTCCGTATGCCCCTGTACTAAACTAACGCTGTCTTTCATCAATATGTTCGGTATTTTGCCTTAAAAGCGTAATAAACAAAAAAGACACACTTTGACATTATTAGTAAAGAAAATAGCCATAAAAAAGAACGAAGTTCTAATTAGATAACACAACATAAATAATAACGACTTTATGAAGCACTTAGATAATGAAAAACATGAAAGTCTTTCAAAGTTCTGTTTTAAAAAAAAAACTAGGCAACGGTAAATGAGAGTGCGCTTGTAAAAAGTAAAGTTTGCATCAAAGCACTGCGGAGGTTTGCGCCTGCGCGGAAACATGGAGATAATTTAGTTACGGAGGCCGGTAGGTATAGCAAAAACTCTTTGCTCGGGAAAGCCTATTAATTTATTACTTTGTTAGCAAAAAATGCGTCTTCTCTGGGTTAATTAAATTCTTGTTGGAAAGTTTTCAAGTTTGTTATTATTTTTTTCAACGTCTAGTATTACTCAAGTATTGACCTATCTTGATGATGATACATGATTTTTATTTTGAAAATTCGTCAAAAATAACAGTTTTACACGTCGATTTCTTGATTAAAACGAGATGAGGTCGGTGTTCCCTCGCCAAGTACCAAAGTTACCAAGGGGTATCGTGTTGCTGAGGTTAGATAGGCAGTCGCTCCATGTAAAATACTAGTATCCAGCTGCATACGGTTACACTAGGACCCAACCCGTGCCCTCATCTCAGGAGTAGGCAGTGACCTCTCGCTGCCGGCCGTTGTGAATGCGATGTTCGGTGGCTAGGAGTCCTGGGACGCGGTGGTATCCTTCTGCGAAACAGTCATCTCGCAGAAGGAGGCTGCGGAAAGGGGGCGAGAGATCTCATCCCCTCACCCGACCCGCAGCAGGCGCACCGGGCGTCGGTGGAGGGCGGACAACGCCCTCGTCCAGCCCCCCTAAATGGGTCCAGGGGCGACGGACTCGGGGACGTCCGTCGCCCCCCATACATCAGGACCCGAGGTGGCGGCGCGTAGTGTTCCACGCGCGCCCCTCTTAGACGTCGCGGGGGGAGTCAAACACCTCACTCCCACCGTTCGACCGGACGGGGCCCGCTGGGGCGGGCCGGCACCGGCCGGGGGTTGCGGAAGATTTGTACGTTCCCGCGACCCCCGGCGTAGGTGTGAGATGGAACACCGGGGTGGTTTTTAGTCAGTAAGAGTCTGACAGACCCCTCCGCCCCCCCAGGGTGGAGGACATCCATGAGGATTTTCCACACCGGAACAAAAAAAAAAAAAAGGACCCAACCCGTAGTTGGGAAAAGGTTAAGCAGATTTTTCAATGGTCAGATCATATGAGGACCATTGTGACATCATGACCATCATGACTACATCTTGCTATCATACATTACAGATATAATGTTTAGAGTAAGGCACGAGGATGCTTTTTCCGAGTTAAAAAATATTAAAGCTGGCGTACCTCAAGGTAGTGTGCTCGGTCCAGTCCTCTACGTTTTGTACACGTATGATATACCAGAGCTGGAAAATAATACTATTGGAACCTTTGTGGACGACACTGCCATTATGGATACAAGGTCATGCCTTAAGGAAGTCATCAAAAGGTACCTTTTTGATGACAAAAAGTTTAGTCATGAATGACTGGGCACAAAAATGGAGAATCAAATTGAATGAATCGAGGTCACTTCACATTGATTTCACCAAGAGGAATTGTGATTACCACCCAATCTTTATAAATGGCCAACAAGTGCCATACGCAAATACAGCCAAATACCTTAGCATAACTCTTGACGCGAAACTGCGCTGGAAAGCTCACGTCTAAAAGAAATGACAAAGATAAAGATAATTTTATTTTGCAAAACAAAACAGGTCAGGAACTAGACATGCGTATTAAAAACATGTATTGGTTGAATGGACAGGATTCCTGTCTATCGACACGTAACACAATTTTATTATATACTTAAGCATATTCTTATGCCAATATAGACATATGGCATCCTACTCTGGGGCTGTACTAAACCGACCAATACTAAACGACCTCCATCGTGACCTAAAAATGGAACCCGTCACCAACATAATCCAAAAATTTGCTGAGGCTCATGAACACCGACTCCACAGACATGTGAACATCGAAGCAATCCAGCTGTTAGACCAAACAAATATAGTGCGGAGACTAAAACGAACAAAACCTTTTCATACACACAATGACACACATAATAACACATGAAAAAAGTGTTTAGGTATATCATTATATCAGACTCTAAGAAAGCGCAATGGACTTGCAAAGTACAATCAACACTATTGTAAGTTTTAAAATAATTATCACGTAAAAATTAAGTTATATTAAAATTGCTTATTAATCTTATAGGCTAGATTTTAAGAACCTGGTTCTTTTCAATAAAGGATTTAAAAAAAGAGACGCTATAGATGCATGCTTAGATGGTTTTGGTCATGTTGAGAGGATGAATGAAGGGCGACTAACAAAAGGTATTTACAAGGCAGATGTGAGTGGAAACGCCGGCAGGGGTCGACCTAGGAGTATATATAGTGACCTGATTGGTAGTGTTCTTCAGAAAGGTCAGGTTCGTAGTACTAGCAACTGGCGTGCGTGTATGACCAGATGTATAAACGTAAAGAGGCAAAAGGAGTATGTAAGGATCGTAGCAGGTGGCGTTCTGTAGTTTTTGCCTACCCCCATGGGAAGAAGGCGTGAGTTTATATATGTATGTGAGTGTATTTAAAAAGTAATACCACTTTAAGAATGGTGGCCGAAGGTAAGCGCTATTCAGTTTCAAATTTTTCGAAAGACGCGGAGATTAACAATCAAAAGGTAACCATTATTCAGTAGATAAGGTAAGCATTTGATACTCTCATCAGTAAAATAAATGTAGGTAGAGATCGTTTAATCTAACACGCCACTCCACTGCTTGTGGAGAATTGTATGAACAATGTGTGTGTGCGTGAGTGAAGGGGCGTGCAATTTTAGATTAATCGTTCTCTAGTAGTAAGTAAGTTAAACGGTTGGTAAACGTATTTTCTTGTTTCTTGTTTCTTCTTTAACTGCTAACTCACCAAGAAACACCTGAAAAAGCGCCGACACAGCTATAGCCCCGGATAGTTCGCACATCCTGCTCATCCAGACCTCCTGCTGCTCCTCATCCGTCATGGCGTCCAGCACCTCGTCTGCAGGGCACTGCCACTGCGGCAGGTTCAGGATGGCCAGCGTCGGCACCAGGAAGGAGATGGTCCCGCCTTGCACAATGGGCAGGCGGCAGCCGAAGGTCGTTTGGAGCCACGTTATCAGGCCTGGGGGAAGAATCAAATTATTGAAATCGTTAGGTCGTAAACAAAAACCTTTTTTTTGTACATCTACCATAATACACATACATACATAAACTCACGCCTTCTTCCCATGGGGGTAGGCAGAAACTACAGAACGCCACCTGCTACGATCCTTACATACTCCTTTTGCCTCGTTTACGTTCATACATCTGGTCATACACGTACGCCGGTTATGAGTACCATAATGTTGGCCTTTTATCGCAAAGTGATAAAGAATGCCTTGTAACATTAAGTCCGCCTATGTCTATACTTACATATACTTATAATATACCCACACTAATATTATAAATTAGAAAGTAACTCTGTCTGTCTGTATGTTACCTTTTCACGCCTAAACCACTGAACAGATTTCGATAAAATTTGGCAAGGAGTTAGATGGTATCCTGGGGAAGGACATAGGCTACTTTTTGTCTCAAAAATAATCCTAAAAGGGTGGGTGATATAGGGGATGAAAGTTTGTATGGGAATCTTAGTATTTCTTAAGTAAGGTTTATGAAAATTTTAATTTGTGCTTTTGGTAAGAAATAAAAAAAAATTGTTTCAGGGTTCTTGTAAAATCATCCCCCAAGGGGGTAAAATAGGGGATGATTTTAACTTCACATGATTATTTAAATTTGTTTGTACCACTTTTTAAGAGATTTAAGGAGTTAGAAATATAATCAGAACCCGTATGTAAAGGTACGTATTATTGGTTTTAGTATTTATTTCATTGAAATTAGTCCTCACGTTGAAAAGTTGCTACAATTGGAAGATACAAAATAACTTATCTAATATGTTAGTAATATGTGGTCAATGGCAACGCTAGAGTATTTCAAATTAATGATGATAATATTAAAATTAATTATTATTATTTTTAATTCAGATATTTAGAATCATAAAAACCTGTTTAATAAGAATAAAAGAGATTACTTATTTGCATTTAACGACTGTCTGTCAGTTACCTTTTCACTGGATTTGGATGATTATAGGATACTATTATCCCGGTAGCAAGGCCCATTGAATAATATCTGTCATACACGCGGGCGAAGCCGCAAGCAGAAGCTAGTAATATAATGTATAATATTAAGTAATAATTTATTATATTATTAATATTATAAAGAGGTAAAATTTGTTTGTTTGTAAAGTATGTAGGGGGGTAATCTCTGCAACTTCCGGTCGGAAATGAACAATTATTTTTGCTTTTAATAGCCCAATCCTTGAGGAAGGCTATAGGCTATTTAACATCACGCTATGACCCTCACAAGCCGAGTAGAAAGAAAAAGAATAAGAAAGAACGCTAAGCGAAAACGAAGTGATAGCGCGGGCAGGCGATGCAATGCGACGGAGTAGGTCGGCGGAACCAGAAATTACGCGCGGACGAAGTCGCGGCCAGAAGCTATAACAACTAACGGCTTTTTCCAAAGGTAAACTACTACGGAACGTCACGAGCTACAATTCAGACATAGGTACTGACTCCTAAAGACTTTTTGATAATTTCCTGCGAAAATTGCCGAGAAAAATAATCCTAATTCGTGTAGAACTTTTTTGATGAGTTTAATCCTTTTGTATCTCAAGTTTCCAAATTACCAGCAGAGATGCACCTTAGTCAATAAGTCAATGATAAGAATCTTTCTAAAATTCCTGCTGAATTGATTAGTTCACACCATGCGACAAATCTGCCTGACTGAAATCCAGCCGAGCCCTTGGACTTGAACTGCCATAAAACTTTCAAGTAGGTAGGTACATTATGTACAATAAAAGTGTACCGAGTTGGCAAGCACGTGCACAAGTTCACCTCGCCCGCCCGCAGCAGTGAAAGTAAAGTCACTTGCAGAATACAAATCACGTTACTTGCAAGCAATTTATATCAAACACTATTTAAGAACGGACTACCAGTCGGGGGTGTAACTCAGTGGTAGAGTGTCTGCTTCGCATGCTGAAAGTCCTGGGTTCAAATCCCAGCACCTCCAAAGATGATGAATTTTTGGAATTTGTATCTTTAAATTACTGAGATAGAACTTTATTATTCCTAAATGTTTGGTATTTAACTTATTTATTGGTTATTTCCTAGTAACTCGTAATAATTATAAACTCAACAAAACTTTAAAAGTATCCTTGAATAATGTCCAGCCAGCTGCATCGGAGTGCATTTTATTATTCCTATTAAAATGTTCAGCTATAACTATGAAAAGTTTCAGACAATTTCAGTGAAACTACGGGAATAAACCCGGCGAACTGCACGTCTGTACTGCAGAATAAAACATGAAAATTAAAGTTTTGTCGTTGAGTAATGTTACTGAGCATTTTCAGAAAAATGTAAAGGTACCTACCCCCTGATTTTCAACTGTCCCTCGAATTCGATTAAATATTATTTAAAATTCTTAGGGGGATTATAGATGTTCCTGATCTACATAATGAAATCTGCAATCTATTTGTTCCGGACAATTTCTGCCGTGGCAGAAAACACCGCTCACTGGCTGTTCCAATTTGCCGTACTGCTGCACACTCCAAGTCACCTATTCCTCGGACATTAGCCGCTATTAACGCTCTCCTGAACTCAAACACAGATCTCGATATGTTTGCGAATGAATGGAAGATGATACTGTCAGAATGTTTGAATTTTTGTGAGAAAAATGCATGACTGTGTTAAATAAATTGTGTTAAATAATTATTTAGTGTAATTGGCTTTAACCGTTCTATTTAAAATAAATAAAAAATGAAGTATTTGCCAGAATTATTTAAGTAAGTATGTTAGTTATCAAAGTGGATAAACGTATACTATTTTGTTGTTTTAACAAAACTGTAAGGTAAGCACAAATAAATTTAATTTAATTAAAAATGAGTGATTTTGCGCAGTCCCCTGTGCCCTTGTATTACGTATATAATAATAGAAAGAAAAATAGTTTACCTAGCTTAACTTAATTTTTACCTTTTTGTAAGAAAGATACCCTCTTTTAAGGTTTTATTTAGTCCGGGATACTCAATTATTGTGATAATAGGTAAAATATAGTAACCTAATTACAATTTTTAAAGTTAGTAATTTAAAAAAAGTATCCTTCTCGGAACATTAAGTTTTGTCACCGATTTTTCTAACAAATAATATGTTTACTGTAGTTCAAATAGTTTTGTATTACTGGCAACACCATAATAACCGCTATGGAACTCGTCAGGTTAAAAGCCGTCAGTGTCAAAAACTGCTTAGAATGAGTGCACGCGTGTTTGCAAGCCGCAGGAAATAGAGTCTGGGGTAAGGTATGTGACTATATTTTGTCTTATTTATCTTGTACTTTTTAGTTAATTAGTTTTAAAATGTTATTAAATCTAAGTTGAACAAAAGTTAGGATAATTTAGGTATTGTGGTTATTTTTTAAACAGTTTTTATTACCAGAGGATAATCAAATGTGACTTTAGTGGTGTGACTATTTGAGCGGTCACATATCTATTATATATATTATATTCTGAACGAAAAATCACAACATGCCTGAACACATAAAGCACAGTTAACATGGCGATTTACTGACATAAAAAAAAAATCTAAGGCGTTTTTGACTGAGTACCAAACTACGGAAAAATAAATACGGATTGGTCTATTTGGCGCAGCCTTGAGGCACGCAATACTATTTTAAGTTTTTTTATATATTTTTTTGTTTTTGTGTGAATATTGTGTGCCTTAACCTGGGTCAAATAAATTTATTTTCTTTCTTTCGTAAAAACAACTTGAACTATTTGGCGTTGTATGTTCTATATTTGTATGTTAAATTGTAATGTTGCTTGTATGGGTGTATATTTTTATGTTCGTATATTAGTAGAAGGTTCAATTTTAGTACTTATCTTAGTAACAAATTTTGTTTTAGGAATAGCAAGTTACATACATCAAAATGCCTCTTACCGGGGCCGAAAAAACTAGATGTTTTAGGGACAAACTAAAACGAGATCGCCCGGAAGAATGGAAACCTAAATGTAAAAAAATTGAAAGAACGAAAAGCAAAAGAAAAATAGAAAAAATCTGAAATGACGGCAGAAGAAGCGGAACTGATTGTGATAATTTAGTTAAAACTTAAATATTATGCTATTAATAATGTTAATGTTATGCACATAATTATAGTAACTATGTATTATTTGTGCCTGCGTACCTACTTTTTTTCGCCATGTAAACGCACCCTTTCCCTTTTTAGGTATTCGGTTGTGTGACTGTTCCTATATTACGGAGCTGAATTTCTTGATTATTTGAGTATCTTTTACATTTAATGACCTTCAAATTACTCTCTCAAATGGAAAATTATTCGGTAGTATATTTAATTAGTCTTTATATTTGTTGCCTTTTCTCTAAAATTAATTAAAAAATTTGAAAGTATAGATGATTATGACAGTTGAAGTACCAGAAGTCACATACTGAATATATTATTGTATTTTCAATAAGCTTAGATACAAAAATTAGGAATTGAGAGTGTTTTAAAAAATTAAATAGGTAAGTATTTAAAATTCATTAAATAAACAATATCTAAAAATTGTTATAGTTTGCAATACAAAGAATACAATGTCAACAATGTTTACAATGGTTTTTTCAGTTACTGAATATAATCACACAACTGATATTTTGCGAGACTTTCCGTTATATTGTAATATTTTTTACAGTATTCCTGTTCCCGTTTTAAACCCACAATGTCGTAAATTTCTTAAAATATATTGAATTTCCATTTTAAAGAGACTAAACACAATTTAAAATATAATACTATCAAAAAAGCATTATTTTTCAAGGTGGGGGTACATTTTTGAGAAAATGCCCTAATTCGTTCGCCAGCTACTTATCTACGTTAAGAGCAAGCAACTTGCATCCAACTACACGTTGCTATTGTTTTTACCGTAGGCGAAAATTGAAACAGTAATTAGATAAATTTTTGCATGATGATATAAAATAAAATAAAGTAAATAAAGTCGCATATAGAATATTTAATAGTACAGATTAGATTATTATTTTTATGCAACCCACGTTTGCAATATACAAGCTTTAAAGAGAATATGTATTAAAAACCTGCGGGTCTACATTTTATGTATTTAATATTCTGTGGTTGTGTCCAGGGGTTGGTAGAATGCGAAGGCGAATCAGGGTAAAATTCGCCCTGATTGAACATCCCTGAAATATTGTATATTGTACCTTGCGGTGAAAAACTGAAGCGAAAAAAACCTTAAATTAGGGTGTACTGAAATGTTTAAAATCACGGCTTGTCCTGACTGCGTGATATATATCTAAATAATCAATAGGTATTACATGAATATATTAACATGGAGAGGTCTTTGATGTGCTTCAAAAATTCTGACACGATAAAAAAAAATCGGCAATGACAATTTTTTTTTTAATCAGAGTTTGCCAATGGCCCTGCCATACAAACCTATGAGTTAACTACTCGTCTCAGGTACCTATATCTGAACCAATTCTGAACACCTTGGGAAGCCCTCCAATAAACATAACATGCATAATCAGCCTATAACGTTCCCACTGCTGGGACACAGGCCTCCTCTCTATGAGAGGGACTGGGCCGTAATCCACCACGAGGGGGCCGAGTGCGGGTTAGTAGATGTCACATCACATAGCTTCGAATTTTTGGTTCTAGGACATGCCGGTTTCCTCACGATGTTTTCCTTCACCGTTTTGAGAGCAGTGGTGATTTAAATAAATACACAAAGTGCCTGCCTGCGTTCGAACTCACGACCTACAACTTTTAAGTCGGGACCGACACCACTGGGCACCACTGCTCGATCTAATTCCCCTATTTGTACAGACACGGAAACGCCAATACTTATCCATCGCAACTAAACAAAAATAGTCGTAGCTAAACAAACCTTTATTTGTTCCTTGTCACTACAGTACCGTGACGCCATTGTATCAGATATCGGTTTATGGCCCTTGCTTAGCAATAAATGCACCTACTATCTTTCTTATCGTTGTTTTATCAGTAGGAGTTATATTAATTTCAAGTGCAAGATTAACGTCACTTTACATCTAATAGGTAAAATCTCCGCCAATTATATAATTAGCCCATCAAATTCTAGTGCTAAACATAGGCCTCCAGGTCCAGACAAACTCGCTTTAATCATGATCCTTGGTCATACTTGGTAGTTGCATTATTGACCGCATTTTGTTTTTACTGGCATCAAGATGGTGCTTCTTATCCCCCGGACAGACGTTATCTCTTAATCATCTTTTACAACACCCACGAGGATTTAACTGTCTCTAAACCAACCATTAAATCATATTTTAGGAGCAAGGATTCATCCATCACCGCAGCGAATAATAAATACCTATTTATGTAAGGAAAACATCGTCTAAGTTTGTCTCAACGAAAACATTAAAAAAAACTGAAAAACTGAACTGTCATCCGCGAGAAAACTGTATCCCTTTTTTTTTTGGTTGGGATATCGTCAAATGACCTCTCCTGCTCTGGGCGGAGCTGAAGGGCGTGTCAGACTCTTACTGACTAAAACCCACCCGTGTTCCTTCAGTTGCCTGTGCGCTAGGGCCACGGTAACTCTTTCGAACAATCCGCGACCCCGGCAGGCAATTGCTGGGAAAGGAATTTCTCTGTATTCCTGATCTGCGGAATGCGTGGCAGCTGCAACGGAAATCTGAAGACTGTAGCAGATAGGATCTCTTCTCCGGTATGGAGATCCTTTGTTAAGCGTGTAATTTGAATCAATTTTAATATTTTAATTTTAATCGTAATGTATCGGTCCAGTCATCTGAAATAAATGAATTTAATTTATTTATTACTTTTTATTAATAGGTACCTACGAACTTATTACCGAATCCCAGACAAGACTAGCTGTACGGGAGGCAAGCTGAGCAAAGCATCAACTTGCATGCGATACTTAAATGACTGGCCTGCCCTGAGACAGCCTGGTTAATATTGCTACCATTGCATAAGAAATGATGGTTTAGTGTGTTCCTGCTGCGCTTTTGGCCTTGTAAGGACTCCTTGTTGAGGTGGCATACTAAACATATGATCCGGCTCGAAGGACTAAATGTGGATTACCAATATAAAAGGGGCGTATTTTTACAAGGATTTATGACAAACAGGGAGAAAACAAAAAGTACGAACTGATGGAAACGACAATAAAAATAAACCGGCCAAGTGCGTGTAGGACCACGCACAATGAAGGGTTCCGTAGTTGGGATGAATTTATCTCAAGAACAAACTTAACTTTGTAGTTGAATAATGTTCTCCGGTACATCGATATGCGTCACGGTCAAGTCTCCAACTGCCGTTTGTAATCGCATTTTTTTTAATGTGATAAAATTACAAATTAACGATTTTCAGACTTTTTCCATTATTGTGCTTTGCGACCTTGCTTATTGCCAAATTTCATGATTCTAGGTCAACGGGAAGTACCCTATAGGTTTTGATTTATTTGCGAGTATCAAAATAAGTCGCATAAAGAGCCGTATTTTTCACCATGCTCCATGCACAACAGCATGCAGCTCCATGGAACCGTTAATTTGAATTTGATACCTCCAAACGTTCCTGAGAAAAAGGATCTCGACATACGACTGACGGACGGACAACGAAATTATCCTATAAGGGTTCAGTTTTTTTTTTCTTTTGAGGTACGGAACCCTAAAAATAGTAAAACTAAAGAGTATCTAAAGGAGTAGGTGTGTTATGCGTCGCCAATAGTCTGTACGAGAAAAATAGCAAAGTTTACATACCAGTAACAAATATCATGGTAGATATGATATTGGACCGGTCGGGATCGGTCTCCGCCATGCACAGCGCAGGACACAGGATGAACGGGATCGCCACGATAGCGCCGATCATCGTCAGGTAGTGCTACAAACAGAAGAAGATAGAGAATTGATGTAGAAGAGAAGCAATCGCCTAAGAATTTATACTCCATACAATGTATAAATATTATGTTTTTATACATTTGAACTAGGTATAATGTATTTATTTTATTTCTTATTTTTTTGTTTATTTTTTATTTTCGTATGCTGCACTGGTTGACGTCATCACGTCAACGCCGGCTATCGCTGAACAGCAGCGCTGGGGCTCTGTCTCGCATAGGGTCGTAGCGTTATGTTGAGTGATTGTCGTTTTGCGTGGATGTGACGCATATTTTCCCCCAACTCGTTCTTTTTTGTGTTTGTGTGTTTTTTCTTTACGTCATGTTTACCGCAAATAAACGTATTTTCTTTCTTTTCTTTCTATGACAAACGCGAAAGTAAATAACTGTGGCGGAGGTAAGGCAAAGCACAATAACAATTATTGCATAAAAACGACCACAAAAACGTACGACGAATGTAATTGCCATTGATTTACAAACCCTTGCAAGTACCTCCAAAATGATTTATTATGAAGAACCTATAGCAAATTTCAGGACACAGGTTAAGAAAAACCCGCAAAAGTACAGGTTCTAAGTTTTCCACAAAACAACAAAGAAGCCAATAAACCACCCCCACTAAGTCCCCTAAGTCCTTTCTAACGTAAACTTGCCGGCCTACCTACGTCAGGTAATTGCATGACTGAGCACAGCCAGCCGCGGGCGGTCCTGTCCGCTACGAACACGGACAGACCTTATTAAGCCTTGTCTTTATCAGAACAGATAACTTAATCAAAACATTCATTAATTGCGTCGCCTGATGTTATTCTATTATTTCTTCCTTTAAACTTACTTCCAACATCTAAAAGTCTGAATTAATTACATTTTGGTTCAGTATTCCAAGAAGTTAGGCAGGTTCTTTAAATGCAAAGAGGAATCTAGTTACTAAAGGGACTATAAATAGGCTGAAGGAACTTTTTACAGCGCTAAGGTTGAAGTTGTGTTTCCTACTGTGACCTACAGAAAACATAGGGTGTTTGGTTTTCTAGGGAAGGCATATGAGTAATAGACTTACACATAGTTAAACGGCCAATCATAATGCTACTTTATCTATCATCCATCATCTAAAGGGTGGAAGGGACATCGACACACAACCTGTTACCATGGATTCAGTACATGATTCTGAAACCCCCTAAGTTAAAATTTTTAGTCGGTTATTTTATAAAAACATTGCTGTTCCATATATTTTGACCGCGTACAGCAGTTTTTTTTTAATAACCTACGAAAATGTTTACGCTGGGGGTGTGCTGAATTCATAGTTAGTCTGCTTGTCGATGTCGCGTCGTCACCCTGTATAGTCGTACGGACAACTGCAATATTGATACAACAACTTTCATATTTGCTCCAATAGGTACCTTCACTTAAGAACACCGGGGTTTTTTCAAAGATACAGATCATGAAGATTACATTTAATTTAGGTACATAGTCATCTGACTCATCCATATACAAAGTTGGGTTGTAGTAAATATCTAGGGCACATTGTCACCGATGATCTAAGGGACAATGAGGACATTGAACGTGAACGCAGAGCGCTGGCGGTCCGGGGTGATATGTTGGCTCGCAGGTTTGCTCGTTGCTTAGCTGAAGTCAAGTTAGCGCTATTCAAAGCACATTGCCAATCTTTCTTAAACAATAACGTCTTCAGAATGTTGTTGCGGTTGCCGCGGTTCTGCAGTGCGTCCGTCGTGTTTGTCGAAGCGGGTACGGATGACTTTTACGCAATAAGACGCAAGCATGTGTCGTCGCTGTTGGGCGGAGTACGGGACAACAGCAACGACATTCTGAGGATAGTTTCGGGTAATTATCAGTGGCCGATACACTCGCTCTAGGTAAGCATCGTGGTTGGGACGGAAAAAAAAAGGTTCTAATTGTTATTTATATTTAAATTCTTTACCTACTAACATAGTTTATAAGCTCCTGTTGTTACTAACCACGGAGTATAGAAAGAAGTTACTAACCATAATGGATCATGTTATCTGACAAATAAATAAATTATAATACAAAGACCCCTTAAGAGGTTTTCAGTTATTTCAATTAGGTACACCATGTAGTACGCACCTGTAAAGCCATGAAGATGCAAAGGTACCACGGCGGTATGTCGTCGATGCCGTATGTGACATTCCCTTTTCTCTCGCCATCCTGATCGCCATCTCCTTCGGGCACCTGTGGTTACAGAACATTAAGCATGATAATATTTTGTTCAGATTGTTATAATCTAAGCGTTAACGGAATTAACATTAAGCAGGGTGAATTTAAGGGGCGAAAACAGAAACTTTTTATAAATATAGAGCAAAGTTGTGAAAGAAACCATGAGATAAAAAACATTGGTTTTTCGTTTTTTCTAGTTTAGCCAAGCACCACATCCATACTTTTTGTAAGCTAAAATATAACCAGCCCTAACGGCCCACCAAAAATTTAAATTTGCTACTTAAGGTAAATTTCATATCAATAGTCAAACTTTGGAAAGGAGATGATTCAAAACGGGCCAGATCTCACTACCTCAAAAAAAATATAAATATCCGTAGAATTCGGCTAAAATACAGATAATTCATTTGAATGTATACTATTATGGTAGTTAATTGATATTTATCAATAATTTTTATCGACTTTCAATATGGCGACTCACCGATTTAGTTACTCTGTGCTTAAAAACAATGACAGTAAACCATAGATAGACCATTAATCATAGAAAGAGAACCGTCAGCTATGACAACAGTGTCAATAAACCTGTCAAACGTGATTAATCAATCAATATGACAGCTTACCGCCATGACGGATATTTGTTGTGTGTTGCAATTTCAAGTGTAATTTCTTGTGGTTTACCACCAAACATAACCATTTTAAAGTAATTGGACAGTTGAGAACTGTTTTAAATGTGTTTCGTTATTTTTAAGTATAGTGTACAAGGACCTGACCCAGGCTCCGTACATTTTGGAACATCTCCTTTGTTCTGAAAATTGATGATTAGAATTCAGTAAATATATCATTCCAACAGTCGCAAATCGCATTTTGATCAACATACGACGTAAAACAGAGCTGCCATTTGCAAAAAACCAAAGAAAAACTGAATTTGGCGGGCGACAGCTGAGGATTCACCTTAAGTCATGGTTTTCCGCACAGTAACGCCTACAGGGACAGGGTAATTGTGTAACACACTAACAGTAGGAATGGCTTTTACTTTGACAGTTCAACAACATTCATTGCGGTATTTACGTTGTTGAGTAGACAAATTTTTCGAACATATGAAGCAATGGATTAGCAATAGGCTTCAAAAAGATTCAGATTATGATAGTGTGTTACGCAATGGTGCTGATTCCATTATTTACCTAACCTATTATCAAATCTTGATGAATTTGTTTCGCATATCATTAGGTCAAGTAGGTACCTAAGTACCTACCAACCTAGGTAAGCAGTTTAATATAAATCTATTAGCAAGCAAGTGTAGCGTGTTCGAAACTTATTAACTAGGACATAAATAAATACTTAGTACATAGTCGAGGTCGTGGCGATTTCCTCAAACGAACAAAAGTACGCAGGTACCTAGTACCTATCAACTTATAGCTATGGTACATTAACATAGGTACATGTAGGTAGGTAGTGTAGGTTATGATAAATGATTTTATTTCTGTAACTAGGTTTGTACAAACACTTTTACACGTCAATCATATTTTAAAAACTAGATGAGGTCGGAGTTTCCTAACTGACTACTCTGAGAAGAAAGGCCGACACAAACTCAGAGGTCACAGTCTCTTTTAAAGTTCAGACATAATCCTGGTCAAATCACGTGAAGAACATGTAGATTTGTGTCTGAAATGGTATTTTGAGGAAAAACCACACAGAATGAGTGGACATGTCCAGTCAGTGCACACATTTGTCAGTAATCGTGCAGCTCAACTCAGAACTTATGATAACTATATGTCACAATCATGACAGATTCGATGGTCGAATTAACTGTTGTGAAATCGGTTATGTAACTAATTATAGCATTAAGTACTTTAAGGAAGACACATTGTACAGTGTTTGGCATGGCCCCCCTCGCTGTAGCAGTGTGCAAACAAACAGTTCATTAGCATGATTATTTTATATTACTTAGTAATAATGCTGCAAAATTTTCCACATCACAATGTTTGGTAAATCGTTTTGCAAACCTATTGAGGAAGCTGGCACAATCCACACCCTGGAAAACTATACAAGTTGTATGATAAACTATGATTGATTGTCACTTACATTTTAATTAGCGCCTAAGCAAATTAGTTAGACAAAAATGTACCTACTTAATATATTTAAACACACATGTAAACAAGATTCACAATAACCGACAGTATGTTTGCTTTTCATTGACAGATATCACTACAAATATCACTCTTTGTTCAGGCGAATATAGAATATTACAATATTATCACTGAAAGAATCACTGCGAGGTCGTTTCTATGAGTAGAAAACAATTGACGAGCTGTCACTTACCAATACTTATGAATGAATACTTAAATTAAACTCATAATCTTAGGTTTGTTGCAAAAATGTCCTACCTTAGGGTTAACTATACTGTATGAACAATGACACTGACTCATATCAAAGGTTATAACTCAGAACTGAGAGGTTTAATGGCGAAATTATCGTATGTGTGATTGTTCCAGCGAATGAAATGCATCGCCTGCAGTTCTACGACATGACGCAAAAAACTGACGTCAGAATTCACGGTTATTAGTACTAGGCACTTATCTATAGTAAAACAATTTTTTATATTTTAAAAT
The DNA here is from genome assembly GCA_917490735.1 of Dryobotodes eremita. Lineage (NCBI taxonomy): Eukaryota > Metazoa > Arthropoda > Insecta > Lepidoptera > Noctuidae > Dryobotodes > Dryobotodes eremita. Next base: position 1,832,051 of record OU823247.1, on the reverse strand, counting down.
GATAAATGAATCAATGTAACGTTAACTAACTACTAGCAACTAGCTTCATCTTTCTGACTGACGGACCCCTTGACAATTCAAAAGTGCCTGTAATTGGTTTACGTATTTGAAATAAATGCTTTAAGTTTGAGTTTGAGTTTTGAGTTTGAGTCACAATTTGCTTACCTGCATTTTCATTAAATCAAGTTAGAAATGGTAACTTTCAGTAACACTTTGAAATACCTTCGAGAAGAGGTACTTAGTTAAAAAGACAATCCTGTGAAGAAATACTGGGAAAAACTGGATAGGACACTTACTTGGGTGTTTTAATTAAGTACCTAGTCTAATGAAAATAATACTTATTTTTACTGGCACCCGGAAGGGCTTGAATAAAGCTTAGAAATGGTAATTCTGTGAAGAATAATTAAGAAAATTTAATAATCTTCAATCGATCACCGAAAATAGAATGACTGTTTGTAAACAAACACCAACTGAATACTAAAACATTATTGAATTAGTTCTATAGTAAATTGGCTCGATTATCATCGCGAACGTCCCAAAAATACACTCGGCGTCACAAAAATCGCACCTCTCCGAAAATAAGTTTCAAGCATGTGCCGCCATCAACGAATACATTAAACCTAATTAATATTAGTATCAATTGAAAGTATATTTAACGACCTTTAAATTAACATTAGTTAGAATTCCTAAACACAACAGATATCATTAGCACGTAACGTTAAAAAAAATGTTGTCAAAATACGCATTACAACGGCCACTAATTGCACCTCCCTACCAGGGTATAAAAAGGGCGACCCGGGTTAAATGTGGGTACCTTTCGATCCAGCCCGTCCCCAATATCGCGCTGCCCTCTCCCGATGACGCCCTAAGCCGAGGTCCGTACCCCACAGGGGGTGCCCTTAGCGTGCGGTCATCTAACATTTAAGTTTAGTATTAAATTTTTCCGCTCCTGGCTGGAGGCCTTTTAGAGTAAAATCCGAAAGGCAACCACAGGACAGACCGGTTAAGCAGCCACGACCCCCAGTGGTCAAAACTGAGAGTTGCCCTACAAAAAAAAAAAAAAAGTGGGTAATTCGCTATTCAACCTTTGAAGTGAACACACGTGAACAGCTACAGCAATAAAATACCCCAGAAAATGGATACCACTGCAGATGAAGCCGCTCAAGTCATTGCATTACTGCAATCAGGGATGCGGCAATGTGATGTTGCTCGGCAACTGAACTTAAGTCGCTTTTCCGTTCGACGAGTGTTCCAACGCTTCCAAGAGACTGGTGGCTATATCCGAAGACGTGGATCTGGAAGACAACGGTGCACATCCGAAAGAGACGATCGCTTCATTGTTTCGACGTCTTTACGTAATCGGTTCTCCAATGCTGTTGAGCTGCAACAACAACTGCGATCAACTCGCAGAACTCCTGTAAGCGTCTCCACGATTAGAAAAAGAATGCGGAAGAAGAAAATTGCAGCTCACAGGGCTGCTACAGGGCCAAAATTGACTGCGCAGCATAGGAGAGACCGGTTGCAATTTGCCCGTGACCATGTGGATTGGACAATAGACCAATGGAGAGCTGTGCTCTTCTCGGATGAGACGAGGGTATGTCTTTTCTGCAACGACAGGCGTAGAAGAATGTACAGGAGACAATGGGAACGATTCGCACAAGCCTGTATTCAAGAGACAGTGGAATACGGGGTTGGCTCGTGCATGTTCTGGGGCGGCATGTCAATCGACGGCAAAACGAACCTTGTGTGGGTTTCTCGGACTGGAAGTGCTCGCGGGCAACGGTCGCTGACTGCTCATCGGTACATAACAGAGATCTTAGAGGAGCAGGTTGTCCCTTATGCGGGTTTTGTTGGCAGTGGGTTCACGTTAATGCACGATAACGCCCGCTGTCACACCGCATTAATTGTAAGTGACTACCTGCAAGAAGTTGGGATCCCTGTTATGCGCTGGCCGGCGCGTAGTCCAGACCTGAACCCTATTGAGCACCTTTGGGATGAACTGAAACGGCGAGTACGGGCACGTGATCCTGCCCCTACCACTCTCCAAAACCTCCAAGATGCCGTCGTTGCAGAATGGGACAACATTCCTCAAGAGACTGTTGTCACATTAATTAGGTCCACGAGAGAACGCATTGAAGCAGTGATCAGGGCTAGCGGGGGTAACACTAGGTTTTAAGTTGTTTTTATGGACTTTGTTGCAATTTTTGCTGATAAAATAAAATTAAACTTTTTAATCATTTGCATTAGCTTGTTTTTTTTTATTCCCTGGTAAACAAACAACCAAATCTATTGATGTATTCTGACATTTAAATAAATTGCCATTCCAATGATACCTTATAGTCATATGTCTACCGTTGATTAATAGGGTTAAAATGACTTTGAAGGGAATTCTTAAAGAGGTGCGATTTTTGTGACGCCGAGTGTAGAATGCATACAATTAACTAGCCTTCGGTTCGGTAGCCACAAGACAATTGCTCTACTCATGGTATAATAATATACTTCGCCAGGTATAGCATTCCGAGACACAGGGTGACACAAGTTTACGTCATCACCGCTGTGTTACCAGTAGGGTGTAATAATAACTCCCCAACCGCCTTTATTACCTGTGCGAATCCGATAAAACAACGAGGTTTTAACTAACAATTACGTTGGAATATGTTTAAATTGAATTGTTTCATTTGATTAGAAAAACGAAACGACAATTTAAATGCTCTAAATATATGTTTTAACAGAATGGTGACTGAAAATGATTCCATACTTCTTGTTTTGTTGTAATAAAGTGGCAACTGGATAGTGACGTAAGCTTGTGTCACTCTCGGAATGCCAGACCTTGTTTTTTTAGACCATGGCTCTACTGACGAATTATGACTTTTATAACACCTCTGCCAATATGTCTTTAAGAGGGTCACAAGCGTAAACGTGTTTTTTACCAGACCAAATATTTTAAAGCAGAGATATAGGTACCTGGAGTCAGAGGACTTTATTGTTTTGTAAATTAATTTTCCGTGTTATACATAGCCATGTTTATACAACATATCCCGGAATTAACGCACATCACCAAACACCCTAATTAGAATATTATGTTATAATCATAAGGGGCATAATAACACTATGGGCGTAGCCTGAAATAAATGCTATAATCTATATATATATAAATTAATTGCTGTTCTTTAGTCTCGCTAAAACTCAGAAACGGCTTGACCGATTTGAATATTTATTTTTTTGTTTTATTCAATTCTTTAAAGGGGTGGTATAAAAGAAAAAAAAATTGAAAAACGCAAAGGAAAAATTATTGACAGGACAACGTCAGACGTGTCAGCTAGGTAGGTAGCTAGGTAGGTAGGTAGGGTAAGTAGGGTACGTAGGTAGGTAGGGTAAGTAAGTAGGGTAGGTAGGTAGGGTAGGGTAGGTAGATAAGGTAGGTAGGGTAAGTAGGTAGGGTAGATGTTAGATACTTAGTGCAACCTACCTGTGCGAAGCCGGGCCGGGTAAAGCTAGTAATAAATAATAATAATAATACATACACTGAATTTTTACTATTATGTACAAAACATTGCGTATTTATTAAATTAGTTATTCTGATTGTGGGAAAACATTGTGGTCACATTACAAATCTACGCACGCACACAGTCGCACACGTAAGTATAATGGTCTAGCATAGTACTTTGTCCATTTTGGTTTGTTTTGACTGTACAGCGAATGTGTGGCTATAATTTACGTAGTTTTAATTATTTTTGTACCTAGGTACCTATATTAAAAATTTACAGAAATCGATTTAGTAAACGATTCTGAACAAACTACTTTCATAATGTGCATCAATTCAGTTAGGTAAATATTGTTTATAAAAATGTTCGCGGTACCCACACCGACGGATTCCATGCCATCATCCGCAGAAGAACGGCCTCACTCCTGAGCAGAATAAGAAGCAGTCACAATACCATCCTGAAGGCTGTGGCGGCAGACACTTCCTCCGCCATAAAAGCAATTTGTGCGAATACTTATACCCTAGTTTACATTTGTCGTTATGTCTAATTGTTGGGTGGTCTTCAATAGCATTTTAAGTGCAAACCTGTTACTAACAATTTATGGATCTTATAAATGTTCGAAATAAAATGTATTATTATTAGACATTAATGTCCCACAGCTGGGCTTAGGCCTCTTTAGGTACTCTCTTTCCATCTCCCTGTCCAGAGCTGCCAAGACCCAATCTTTATTAAAAGAGTCCAGCTCATCCCGCTATCTCCGTCTGGGCCTGCCGCGATCTCAATTTTATTTATTTATTTATAGCCATTTCATTGAACAGTCAAAGAATGACCATGCTGTGATTTGAATATACAGAAAATTTAAGTTGCGAGGTAATTTGCTTAACAATTAATTTTTCTTACTTTACCTATGGTTTACTCTGGTGAACTCTAAAGGATGTATGGGAAAAAAAGCTATGCAGCGCCGACCCAAACGCCTTTATCCCTAATTAATTTGGATACTTGCAGGGGTATGATGACAACGATAGTCATGGCTTGTGATACCACTGGATAAGTTCCAGTTAACTTACCTGACAGATAATACATATAATCCTTCTTTTTGTATTACCTATCTGGTAGATAGTGCTTATCCATCCGGACATTACGATAAACACAGAAGCAAATTTTAATGACGTAATAGTTTAAGAAGAACCCTTGAAAAAAGGCTGATTACGTAAGTTTGTATGTATCTATGTATTAGTATTTATTCTTGTATTTTATAGTTATTTCCAACTTATCTATACTGTTTGTAGCACCTGCCATGTTTTGTCTCTGCATCACCTTAAGGGGCAACCGCAAGAGTAGCCCGCGAAATTCAAATTTTCTTACGTTTTTTGCAATTTGAAGGTCAATGTCAGGTTGTATATTGGTTAAAATATGATTCGCGACCGTAACAAATATGGCTTTACAGAATTATAATCATTAGAATCAGCAATACAACTCCTTAAGTTAGATTGGCGTCAAATGTCATGATTTCATGAAATAGTCATTCAATACAGTAATATGAACTGAGAGAGAGTATTGCTGATTCTAATGGTTATAATTCTGTAAAGCCATATTTGTTACGGTCGCGAATCATATCTTAATCAAAATACAACCTGACCGTGACCTGCAAATTGTAAAAAAAGTAAAAAAAATTGAATTTCGCGGGCTACCCTGACGGTTCCGCCTTAAGGCTGACTGGTAAAAAATGCATCAGAAATTAAGTCCGCCTTTGTACAGTACTTTTTACTTGTGCATAGTTTTATTAAATAAAATAAATTTCCTACATAATCTACCCACTTAGGACCTATAAGTTTTGCATACGTAAGGTCCTTGAGGAATCCACGCGTCTTATTTGTTACCTTGTGATGTAGATGCGAAATCTGATAGTACATAGGTACTCTATCAGTAATGCCAGTAATGCCTAGCACTCGATTCAATTACCTACTAAAGATGCTCGCAGTATCGCGCGTATATACGCGTAGGTATACTTACGCTGCACTAGGTTCTGTCCGCGACTTCATTCGCATCAAGTTTTTCGTTTTTACATAAAACATAGCTTATGAAGTTATGACATTCAGGGATAATGTAGCCATGTGTGTGTTCCCATTAGTGAGTGAGTTATTCAATAGCCCCGTCCCTTAACTTTGCACTAAGGTCATTTGCACGTCTCTAAGCCTCTAAGATTCAAAGAAATTAGCATTTTATTGAACAAACCCTATTTCAGCCGATGAAAAACATAAGATGGCTGCCATTCGCGGAGTGTTGGGTTAGAAGTATTTATACAAGTGCATTTGTCGATAAAACTAAATATATAATATAATCTGCCCGTAAGTATCGGTAACCGTTCCCCAAGCACCGTATATTATACTTCTTCTGTGTGTGTGTGGTGTGTGTGTGTGTGTGTGTGTGTGTGTGTGTGTGTGTGTGTGTGTGAGGGTTGTGTGTGTGAGGGGGTGTGTGTGGGGGTGTGTTTGAGGGTGTGTGTGTGAAGGTGTGCGTGTGTGTGTGTCACTACACTGATAATTTGATGATTGATATTGATGGTTTTTTTTAAATGATGAGTTTGAGTGGTCCCTAAATGGTTTCGATTCACAATTGGACCTAGTATGCGATACCCACTGCGATCGAGTTCTAGGAATTCTTCTGCCAGGACAACGTCTGTCGGGTCCGCTAGTGTTATTATAAATTTTAGATTTGTCCATACTGACCAATCTCAAGTTCTCAACGGATCGTCCTGTATCCATACTTTAATATTTCCTATTCTAATACTCTAATATCATAAATGCGAAAGTAACTCTGGCTGTTACAGTTTCACGCTTTAGGGATTTTGATGTAATTAGGCATACAGACATGGGCTAGGTCATAGGATATACTTTTATCCCGGTAGTACGTTTCCGTGGGATAATTTCCAACCTCCACGCGAGCAAAGCTGAGGGCAAAAGCTAGTTAAGTATAAATAACCTTCGAATAGAAGGAAAAACACTTTATTTCTGTACCTAACAATACTCCTGAAGAATCCTCACTGGAATACCACCCTTATTTTTGTGAAAAAAGCTGGAATCCCTTGTGACGTTCTAACAAGATGGTTAACAAGGTGAAATGTCGAGCTTTCGGTACGCAAACATACGAAATACCAACCGTCCTGTCATAAAGAAATGTAAGAACACAATTTGGTTACTAACGATTTATTATAATTATTTCGTTTATTTATTTTCATACTTACTTATTAAATACATTTTTGAATATTTTTATTAAAAAAAAAAACATTTATAAAAATATTTTTTAAAAAAGTAGTCCGCCGGTATCGGGAGCAGGGTCCAAGCTAGCGGTGGTTAGGGCTCCAGAGACAAGAACCTCACGATGCGAGCCGTATCGAGGAGTACTGCCTTCTGAATCAAGCCCTTGATCCAACCGCCTAACGAGAGCCTCGAGAGATGTTGATCGACGCTTTCGGCTATCAGGCCATTGGCCGATACGACAATCGGCACAATGACAGCCGAGCTCACATTCCGCATGTCAACAACCGTGTGTGCTAAATCGAACATCGCTGACATCGAAAGGGAGCGAAGGGCTTTGTCAATAAGAGCGAATATGTTAGCACGCAAGTTTGCACGATGCTCTGATCAAGTTAAGATCACACTTTTTAAAGCATACTGCACTTCTTTGTACACGTGTAGCCTGTGGGCTAGCTATACACAGGCGAGTTACAGTGCCCTCCGCGTCCAGTACAACAACGCGTTCAGGGCGGTATTGGGCTGCCCCGTTTCTGCAGTGCCTCGGGCACGTTTGCGGAAGCGCGCACCGACTGTTTTCACACCAAAATGCGCAAGCGGTGCGCGTCCTTGGTGCGCAGGATGCGGGTCAGCTCCAAAGCTGTCCTAGTGATGATTGCTGGACGACTGGACTGCCCTTATATTGGGAAATGTTGCAGTAGGCATATAGCCAGGGCATGTTAATGAGTAATGACTAATGAATGACTGACGTGAGATTTGCTGTTTTTATTAATATATGTTATTATTTTAATCAAAAAGTTTGCCCTAAACTTTTATTGTTATTTGTATTTTATATTATTAATTTCCGGTTAATTTTTAAAGCTTTATTTTAAATTTTTATTATTTAAATTTTTATTTTCATTTGACATTGAGATGTTTATTTTTATTTGACATTGTATTTAAAATTTGATGATATTGTATTTATTTTTATATTGTGATTTGTATTTATCTCGTGTTTGTAATTGTAATACTTGTGATTGTAATATGGGAGAACCTGAAATAAAAGGATTTTATTTTATTTTATTTATTTATTTAAATCGAGATATTTAATTTGTGTCTCCTTCTCAGCTTACACGAGGTTCTCGTTATGTGGAATGGTATCATCAACAATCATTGTGCGGCGCGCTAATCGATCTATGACCACTATATCAGTCTAATTGGCAACAATAGTCCTGTCAGTAATGTAATGATAGACCGATCCCAGTACCACGTGACATGGTCATTTTCGAGAACTGGGTCGGGCACATACTTGTAATATTATTATTATTAATAAAAAAATGTCTGACTTATCTCGGGACCCTCGGCTCCCGGACTTTTGGAAGGCGTACAAAGGGCCGAAGCCAACTCGTAGTGGCCCCTTAGACAATTTTAAATTTTGAGGATTTTACGTAAATTTTACGTAACACACTAACAGTAGGAATGGGTTTCATTTTGACAATTCAACAACATTCATTGCGTTATTTACGTTGTTGAGCAGACTAATTTTTCGAACATATGAAGCAATGGGTTAGCAATAGGCTTCAAAATTATTTAGATTGTGATAGATAGTGTTAGTAATTAGGGTGCGCATATTACAAAAAAGAACAATGGGTTATTTATAACCCATTATTTTTTTGTAATATGTAAAAGATAAAAATGGTTACTGTGGGTTATCCTTAGGAGATAAACATATACCATCGCGGACTGTTTTGTCGATCATTTTAAGATATACAATTCCGTAGTACATTATTTTAATCTATCTCGTAAGGTTTAGCCAGCGTTTGCAATGTAAGCGCACGAAAATATGTTTTTTACGACATCACATTACAAATCCTTGAAATTCTCAGCTTTTCTCAAGCTTGTTTTATACTATGTAGAGAAGATAGACAGATAACAAAGCAAGAGGTGACTTGCACACTCAATAATGGGCCCACGAAAACGGTCGCAAGCACATAGTGTCGTAGTGACACGGGAACAAATATCCTGAGGTGCTTATGAGGAGAGGATGCGTATTCCATGGCTATCAGGATAACCCCGAAAGTACGCTCAAGATCCCTACCAGCATCTTACTGAAATACTTCGTTCCTCCGAGCATGTTTCCTCATGCGAATCTCCACTCAAGCCAACCAAAACAGTCTAGAAAGAGGTGGGAGCTCTGTTCCTCGTCATTGTTCACTCCAGCCGGCCAATAAGGGCAAGCCAGAGAAGGGGAACAAGACTTTTCCCGGGAGATAGGATCCTTGGGGTCGCTACTGCCCAACACCTCGCCACATGCTGCCCTACTGGTTTCTGTATCACTCTTTGTCTGGCTCCTCACCCTAGACCTGTTTCGACAAAGTAAACTCTACTGGTACAGATCTAGAGTTCAGAAGCGAGCAAGCCCCACCACGGCATCAACGTAAAGATGGCGGTGGGGTTATTACACGGAGTAGTGGGTTATTATTATCGTGTACTTAATGGTGAAATTTACGACATGGTCACAGTGCACTATTGATAAATATTACTGAAAGCTTATAAAATGCTTTATTTATATACAGCATGTATCTGAAAGGTGTGGTGTGGTAGAAACCATTTATACCACGCCCTTAAATGACCACACCTTTTTGATACATGGTGTAGTAGAATACAGATCTAAGTGGGTATACAGTGTTAAAATTTGCATTCAATTAAATTAAAATTTATCATGTCCCTAAATCACCGGCCTGCACACGACTACGGCCTATTTACGCGAGTTTTTTCTAAAGTATCTTCTACAAGTAGGTACCACACGAGACTGCGATATAACGGCCTTAACTATACAGTATGGATACCACATTATGCAATAAATGAAACCCTATACTTGTTATCGCCTTTGCTGACGATATACAAAAAATGAACGAAATCGCTCCAGTAATTAGGTCAAAAAGTTAAGTTTTAATTTTGATCAAAATCACTCTGTAGAATTGGATCACTAGGTCAATGGTTCAATGAACTTGAATCCTTGAACATTGAAAAGCGACGTTGCCACGCAGTGCAAACTATGTATCACGAATTCACGACGCTTTTACATATTCTACTTATTTGCCTAAAATATAAAATCGGTGCACCTAAACGAAGGAACTATAAGGTAGCGTACGTTGCATTGTCTAAACAGGATGTTTATATTTACTGAATTTATTTTGTTTGATAACTTCACTGTTTTAATTCACGGTTTTTAATTTAATATTAAATTTTGCTACACTTCTATGGACTAGTATGACTTGTGGTTTCATTTATTGCATATATGTGGTTTCCATACTGTATATAGTCCAGTACTTATATATTTTTATGAGCAACCATGAATAGATGGTCGGTAAACCTTTATTCTCGTCGTAATTCGAATCTTTAACTCATCTGGTATGGTTTGGCCATAAGACCTGCAAATAAAATACCTAGATAGGTAGGTACTTATGCTATATTGCAAAATTATCACAGGCAGCTTTAAATGGTTAGATAAGCATTGTTTTGTCTCACTAGATAGTTCCCGGTCTAGGTAATCTGAGAACTTATACTGACTTTAGATAAATCCTTGCACAACAGCAATCCACAATGAGACACAGAAAAGCTACAGCTATTAGATTACATCCATGCATGTAGATCCAGATATTGAAATGAGAGATTAGCTGAAGTCCATGGAAAGAAGATTCAAGATTTATTTATTGTTTGTCACAGGTGGAAATTCAGCTCTTAAAATTAGTATTATAACAAAGTATCACTGTAACATACCCATGGGGTGTACAATCTTTAAAATTTACAATTACATGTCAAAAGAAAAACAAAATAAAATCATTCATGTAACATAATAACCATTAGAGAAAATAAATTAAGTATAAAAATCAATTGTCATAATTACTGCATCATTAACATCATATTAAATAAATTTTAGTCAAAAACATTTGTCACTGAATTAATTGATGTCCAAAGAAAGAAAAAAAAATAATAATATTATAATAATATAAGAAGACACCACATACTTTCTTTTTCCTATATGGCATCCCGCAGGTCAAGTACGAGTTGTCGGCTGCTTAATCGGAGTATTCTATGGGTGCCTCTTCAGGCCTCCAACTAGGGCACAAAACTTATAAACTAAACGACTTCACACTAAGAGCACCTGTGGGGTACGGACCTCGGCTTAGGGCGTCGCTGGGGAAGGGCAGCAAGAGAGGCTGGATCGGATCGTGATTATTTAGAGACCAATTTAAAGCTACTGGCTCATCGACGAGGGATAGTTTGAGCAAGGGTCGAGCAGGACTTACATCAATATCAACTGTTGACGATGGAAAACCAGTCCATTGATACATGGCAAGAAGATGGGAATTACGCTACCCTTGCACCATAGCCACACCACTTGGCTGTTCTAAGAACAGTATTCTTTTGCGACACACATGCCACTAAAATTACAACATTTAGCATCACTGATGGCTGGCGCGTACGGCATTAATTTTGAAGTCTGCTTAGGCTGTTAAATCACAATGCGCGTGATGGTAAACGCATTCAGTGTTTGCGACTCTACTTTGCGGAGAATACTAAACACCTTTAACAGTGGAAATTTCTAACTGAAAATGTAAATATGTTAAGGTCTACTTATCTATTAAATAAATAAATAGTGAGTGCATAAGTTTACAGCGTTATTAAGAGGGCGCACACGGGTCCACTAGCGCCACTCCTTTAAAAAAATATTATCTCGTGACTGAGATGAAATTTTGAATACCGGCTCAATCAGCACCCTCGATAAATGTGTCTAGAATTTTCTAATACCTTTTATAAACTTCCGTAATGAGACTCGAAGCAACAAAATACGATCTAGAGTTGGAATGTGGCCTCTTTTCTTTAGATCGAATTTTGTTGCTTCGTGTCTCAATATGAAAGTTTATAAAAGGTATTAGAAAATTCTAGACACACTCACCGAGGGTGCTGATTGAGCCGTTATTCAAAATTCCTTCTCAGTCACGAGATAATATTTGTTTAAAGAAGTGGCGCAAGTGGACCGGTGTGCGCCCTCTTAATATTTAATATGAACAACATGTAGATCATGATTTAAAAAAAAAGGTCTGGCACTCCGAGAGTGACACAAGCTTACGTCACTATCCAGTTGCCACTTTATTGCAACAAAACACGATTTATGGAAACATTTTCAGTTACCATTCTGTTAAAAAAAAAATATCAAGCATTTAAATTGTCGTTTTGTTTTTCTAATCAAACGAAACAATTCAATTTAAACTTATACCGACGTAATTGTTAGTTAAAACATCATTGATTCATCGGATTCGCACAGGTAATAAAGGCGGTTGGAGAGTTATTATGACACACTACTGGTAACACAGCGGTGATGACGTAGGCTTGTGTCACCCACGTGACCCGTGTGTCTCGGAATGCTATACCTGGCGAAGTATATTATTATACCATGATGTAGATTAATGATAAACTGATTGCATTGTTAATCACAAGTAGGTAGGCAATAATAACTGTCAAGGACAAAAATATATGTTCACTGAACAAAATCCAAAAGCGAGTTTCTCGAAGGGTAGAATCGTAGCGTCGGCTTATCTGTTGAAATGTAATACAAAGTACAAAAAAACCTATGTGCGAATATGTTATATGCACAGCATCAATAATTGAGGAGAAAATCGGTGCAGAATATCGCTAAATGTTCACATATTTTTGGCTTCGACTGTACATAATATCAGCTTAGCAGGCCAGCTATTAAACATTAAAGTAATTAATATCAATGCAACTTCCTAATCCCAACTAATAATAAAAAATGCGAAAGTGAATTTGTTTGTTTGTTACGCTTTCACGCTAAAACGGCTGAACGGATTTGGATGAAATTTGGCACATGGGTAGACCATGACCTGGAGAAGGACATAGAATACTTACTTTTATCCTAGTAGTCGATTTCTGTGAGATAATCTGACCTTCACGCGGGCAAAGCCACTGGCAAAAGCTATAGTAAAAATATAACTTACTGAATGAATGACGCCTTCGAGTCCAATCGGGATGTTTGTTATATCAATTGCGTAGACCATTCTGCAGCTACAATTGAAATAAATAAAGAACTTTTAATTATACTGGGTGGCGCAAAAGTCGCGACGGGGTTTTAAAAAAAATATGACATTTGCACTGACATTTACTATTCATTTGTTTTAACAAACTTTAAAATATATTTTGGAGATTTATCATGGACTAGCTGCGCCCAGCGGTTTCACCCGCATGAATCTCGCAACTTTCTTTAAAAAAAAATCCGTAAGAACTACAAAGTATTAGAAAACTATTAAAAAAAAGATGGATGAAATCGGTAAAGTCGTTCTCAAGTTATGGCGTGACCAAGGGAAATAGGGATTCTTTTTTATATACAGGTGTCCCGAAACTCAACGTCAAGCGGGTACGGGGCAATAAGCTAGGCTGTACCAGTTCTAGGTGAAATTATCTATATATATAGATAATTTCACCGATATTCTTAACCAAAATAATATAATTTTTCTTTGAACATCATCGAGCTATTATTCAAACCCAGCGAGTATATCACCGTCATTTCTATGTGTGTGCCCTCAGAACCCATGATTTGACGGTTGTTGGCACGTTTTCAGCAGAGAGGTTTAGTATCCGATCTCCCACGAACTGAACGACCACGTTTTGCTCGAAGTGCAGACAATATTCAACGAGTGCAGGCGAGTGTAAAGAAGAACCCGGAAACATCAACGCGTAGGCGTTCGTCTCAGCTGGGAATCCATAGGAGATCGAAATTCAATATGATTGAAAAAAAGAATACGCCAGCTTTTAGCGACAGTCCAGAGATGTGGTTCCAACAAGATGGAGACATAGCGCATACGGCAAGAGCCACAATGACTGTCCTGAGGCAGACTCGGCGAACGTTAAATCTTAAGATTTCCAACATTTCACTAGCTCGCATGTTCCCCGGATTTAACAGCGCGAGATTATTTTCTCTGGGTTTATTTAAAAGACAAGGTGGACGTTAATAAACCCAGGACAATCGAGCAGCTGAAAGCGAACATCCGATGTGAAATACGGTTGCTAACTCCTCAAGTTCTGAGGAAAGTAATGAGAAGTGCTCTCGAGAAGCCAGTCTTTGTGAGGCTGTAAAAGGTGGACATTTACGGGACATATTTTTAAAACTGAACTCGACAATATCTCCATGCGTTCTATTTTGTTGTCTGATAACAATTAGCTGCTGGAGTATTCGAAAGTAGAGTGAAAGAGCACCATCTTTCCACTTTGTCATAATTGCATATGTATTTATTATTTAAATTATATTATATTGTTACACATTTTAGTGACATTTATTTTAGAAGTATGTATGTATGTAAGTATATTCTCATATTCTATGTTTATATTTAAATTGGAAAATTATTTAAGATTTTATGTATTTTGTTTTCCCTTCTACTCTTACACACGTTGTCTACATCTCTTTAATATACTCTCCAATCGCAGGTATGCTGGTAGAGATTTTTTTAGAAATAAGCATCACCTTTGTACGTATTTTTCTGTTCCGTTCTTCTTGTCTGTTTATATATGTGTGTACATAAATGGTTAAATAAATAACATTAGTAAACAAAAATAAACAAAGTTATAGATATTTGCGACCCCTTCCTGAGTTATGCGCCACCCTGTATATCTATCATTAAAAAAATGCATGCATGTGTCACGCAAGGTCGCCATATTAAATATTTAAATAGATAGGCTTCAAGTTCAGTTAATAAATATCAAGTATTATAGAACAGATGCATCCATTAAACAAACTTTTTTTGTGAAGCACAGTTTTGTGCATTAGAGGTTTATGAACTAAGAAATCTTATTGCAACTATCCTACCTAGATAATTTTTCTTTAAAAACAAAATTATATAATAAATCATTTTAAAATTAAACAAATAAGTACCTATTTGAATGTGGAACTGCCACCAATGTTACCTTTTCTACTGTAACTTTTTTTTTCACAGTACCAAACACATCACAAGGAAACACCACACAAAGACTAGTTTTATTTGTGTCGATCGAATTTTACTGTCACCACAATAATGATCTTTTTGATGAGGAACGAGAAACACGCGCCGATCGACTGTTGAAGAGGCTGACTGTGTGCGTCTTTAAGTGACAATATTAAATGAACAAAGTTAAGAGAATCACACATACATACCTATATAGAGCGGTATATTGAAGCAGTCTGATTAGCGATGTATCGTGAACATCGTGTCTATTATATTTTGTGGACACATATTTATCAACTCGTACGCATAGTCATTGGAAACAGTTTGATATTGACAATATCATTATTTTTTACGGAGTAAGGGCGATTTTCATTATACAAGCGCGATGTGCGGTTGATTGTACTTTAAGACACTAAAAACGTATATTTTTTTAGCAGCAACCCTTTTAGCAGGGTTGATTGGTGTTGCTGAATATTATCTCAACAATATTCAGCCTAAAACCAATCAACCTACTTTCAACTTTATTGCTATGATAGCAAGGTTGAACTTGCCTTAACCAGCATCCTAATTGCGTAACACTGTCACAATTTGAATAATTTTGAAGCCTATTGCTAATCCATTGCTTCATGTTCGAAAAAATTGTCTGCTCAACAACGTAAATAATGAAATGAATGTTGTTGAACTGTCAAAATGAAAACCTTTCCTACTGATAGTGTGTTACGCAATTACCCCACAGGTCGGCCTGGTTTGATCGCAAAGGATGCATGATAGCTTAGAATGCATGACGGGACAGGTCTAATTATTCATTTATATAATAAAGAAGAAACCATAGATATCCGAGAGATATGCCTTCACTCTATATTTGCTGAAGTTTAAGTGTCGCCACCTTTTCCCCACTCCTGAAAATCACACATAAACAAAAGAAATAGATACAGCACACATGATGCTTTTTTCGCACGCAAGTAAGAAAATTTGCGTAACACTTCTGTGCTATTTTATTGCACATATGCTCAAAAGGGGTGGAGACTAGAAAGTATAGATACAGTCACTAAATGCACACATGCAAATCTAGCATCAACTAGGGAAGAGAGGTTGGTATAAATATTTGATCGATAAAAATGTCGATGAAAACCGACTGCAAAGAGAGGTGTTTTTTGGACGTATTTTGTATCGTTTATTTTTTCTGCTTTTCGATGTGGAATATTAAAACACCAATAACAAAAAATCAATTAAAATATAATATTTTCGTTTGCAAATAACATTTAAGTAAATCAGTTTATTCAGTTTCTCCCTTACTTAAACTTAAAACTGTTCAACTATCGCACATAAAACAACAATTCAAATAGGTACTTATTGAATATTATATCTGACGCTTTCATAATTCAGGTGTTACATTCTTAGCCAAAAAATGTAAGCAAACATCAATATGTTATTCCATCACACATTTTGTCACTTGGATAATATTATTATCCATCGGATCTTGGTCAAACTGGTCAAAATCAGTTGATGAGAAAATATTTGTATCGATAAAGTCTCTAAGAGCTTTTGGGACAAGCAACGTCTTTATGAACTTTGAAGTCACTTGAAATTTGTTTGAAGGAAACCAATTATTTTCTCTGCATTTTGCATCTACCCATTTATGTTTAATTTCTGGAACTTTCGGAAAACTAAAATAAAATGTATTAATTCTTGTTTAAGATTCTTAATACAATGTCTTATTAGAGCAACTAACAATTATTATCGATATCCATATCTCAGTGCTGCGCACCACTGATGCATCTTTTTGACATGCGTCAGTGATTAGGCAAAGGCTGTCGCATGTCAAAAATATTTCACAACTAGATAATTTGTAAAATACTTAAATATTATAATTAATGCAGTGATTTTTTAGTTACCGGTGGTAAGACAACCCACTTTTACTAATGTTTGTTGTAATTGTGCTATTTTTGCAAATAAGGACGGAACAATTCGGCATTTCGTAAAAATATGAAATCACAGTACACATTCCGATGCAAACATATGACTAACGGTGCTCACTGCAGTCATGCGTTTTTAAGGTCAGTTTGACCGAGTTGAGGCGACATGTGCCACGCCTCCAAGCCATATCCCTCGATATCCGTGGAAGAAACGAATACAAACATTAGACACACTCATACACACACACACACACACATACGCCCACGGACACGCACACGCCACGCACACGCACACGCCACGCGCACGCACACGCCACGCGCACGCACACGCCACGCGCATACACACGCACACGTACACGGACACGCTACTAATATGCCGTATCTGTATCTATTTTACCGTGCGTACATAAATAATAAAATAAATAAATAAGAAAGTACGTTTAGCACATTTTATTATTCAACTTTTAAAATTTTTGACAGGTTTTGTATACAACTAGTCTTTACAACTTGTTTTAGGTAAAACTATAAATATATAAATAAAAATAGTAGAGACACAACATACAGAATACATGTTTTAAACCTTGTTCTAAACGCGGGGCTACAACACAACGTGTCGTGCTGGGCGAGAGCCCAAGTAACAAAAATTGGTACTATAAAAGTCCTGAGAACGTTTTGGAGCGTGCTAAAAGGCTCCATAATTAGTACTATAATGGTGTTGTAAACGTTTACAAAACCCCAAATAGGCCCGAGTTTTATCACTGATTTATTCTATAAACATTACATAAAGGCTCTCACGGTGATACATCAGCTCGATAGTTGAGATGTAAAAGTGTAGTGAAACGCTTTTTAGTACTAAAATAGTGCCACAAGTGCAATAATGTCACGAATTTGCACTATAAAAGTAACCAAAACATGTCTAAAGTGCTATTTTGCACTGTAAACGATTTGAGAGATCTTTCTTGACACTTATATGGTTCACTATTTTTGTTCGTGTTGTGTCAGTCGTGTTTTCTCAAGAAAACAAAAAATATCGGTAAGTTATGATTCATGTCATTTGCCATTGTTGCCTAACGTATCATTGTAATAAAAGGACATAACGCAACTCTGCCATAACTTGCACTTGCGAAAATAATTGTATCGATAAAATCATTATGATGATTTCAAATTTGACAATGCGCCCTCATTATTTTCGTGTTTTAATTAATAAAATTAAGGACTTGTCCCGAATCGGATCCTATAGTACACATTGGCTCCAGCCGTGCTGCTAATGTGCTATCGCGGCAGAAAATAGCGGCCATCTTTTCATCGAAAATGAATTAGGGGTCCTTGTCCAATTATGAAATAGTGTAGTCAAAATAAATTTCTTTGCATGGAGTTGCATTAAATACACACTAGGGCATAATTTGGGATTGTAGTTGTAGCAATCTAAAGACTTACGAGTCGTCCAAAAAACTCTCACTGTCATATTCTTCATCCTTATTACTACCTTGAGCAAAAGGAACATTAATACTACGGCCCTGTTGTGATTTAAAACAAATAGTTTGTGCAGAACCATGTGCTATATTTTCTGGACCCGCTTGACCAGTATTTACATTTTGAACATGAGCCTGTTGTATTGATGATAATGTTTGTGTATATCGATTCTTTACCTTTTTTATATAACTACCACTCTTTATACCGACGCAGCGAACTTAAATCCATTATTAAACCTTTACTTAAAACTTTAACCAGATCTCTGTAAATAAACAATCGACATTAAGAAATACTTGCGATGTAATTGTTACTGAAAAGCTATTAAAGATCCAATTAGCCCATTCATGATTAATTTTAATGTTTTTATGTAACGCTTTAGTCTCGTAGCAGTAACACCAACTCACTTTTAGAGCTATTTGAATTTAAGTTATTTAGCAATTGCGCCAGGAGTCGCTATGGTACTATTTAGTACTATAGAAGAGTTTTCATGATTTTTACAGAACTAGCCCCGTAGCGATGTTGAGGGAGCTTTTACGAAGCTAAACGGTTACGTAATGGTGGTGTAAGGTACTTTTATAGTGCAAATTGATCCTGTAATAGTGTTTTCGATACTGCTACAACCTAGTACTGTAAAAATTATTTTAACGCATTATTAGAGCAAAATAGATACATAAAAGTGTCAGTAAGGTTGTCTATAGTACTAAATAGTACCAAAATCGTTTTTCTCATTTCTATTACAGTGCAACACTTTAAAGATTCTTTTGTATGGGCCTGTAAGTGTTCTAAGAGCAAAATAATAGAACTTAAATGCTCTTTAATCTTATAGAACCAAAACGCTTTGTTATAAACCTTTATAGTACAAGCAGTCACAATGGTTACCGTTAAAGGCCTACTATATCACTCTTTGGTGATAAAACGCCTTGGTTATAGAACCTTTTGTTACTTGGGAGGTTAAGCACGAAGATACCGGTTCAAAATCAAGCAAGTATCCATGTGAGTTTTTCAAATTCAATGTTTTTCCAGTTTATCTTAGAGCTCACTCGCATAGAGACACAGATGCGTGACCCCCGGCGATCTAATGCTTATAATATAACAATGAGAATACCTTATTGAGAACACCTACTAATTATACACATAAATAGATGTTGTTCATAACTACAGAAGGATATGTAAGAGATATCTCTCAATTAAAATAAAACCTGTCATCCTCAGGTTCATATCTGCATTCGCGCCATGTAATGTGTTGGCTCAAAGTATCTCCATTACGCGCCCATTCGCATGTCAAACGCTTTACCAGAGGCCCTCGATTACAGGCGCGGATCTAGGTTTTTGCACAAGGGGGGGGGGGGGGGCAAATGTTTCTCTCTGAGGAAGGGGAGGATTTATCAAACCCTGAAAGCCTTTTACAAAAAACGATTGGCATCCATTTTCCCTAAACTCAACAATGTCTTCCCCTTTTCGAGGATGACTACAACTTGTATACATAATTATATCTTAGTATACAAATTAAAAATATTGATTATAAAACTATGTTTACGTCTAATTTAGACTTTAAGACTCAGTTTGGTCGAAACCTAAGGGGGGCAACTACACCCGTTGACCCCCCCCCCCCCCCCGTATCCGCACCTGCTACATTTGTGTGCACAATGCGTTGATAACGGCTGTCATGGGTCCTTTTACACCCTGTATTAGAATAAAGTCTTAAAACTAAAGAAGTTTTATGTGCGAAGCGAGTAATTTAAACAATTTCGCAATTACGTCATGTTTAGTAAGGTGCATCCACACCGAAGTTACTTTTTATAGCAATATTTTGCAACGTGATAACATTAAGTAACATTCTATAACTTTTGCAACAACGCTTGTAAACGTTGTTCCACAAAAAGTAACTCCTGTGTGGATGCACCTGTACGCGCGTCCGTGCTAGGTCCACTGGCCAAGGCCTTACATTTCAAGCCAGGGTGTGGCCACAAACATACTTGTTTAAAACATTTTATATTTCATAGGATTATATACCCAAAACACTACACAATTTCGTATCATTATAAATAAATACATGAAAATTTAATTTCTACATTTGGCTGTCTATCAAAACCATTGAACATCTTAAATTCAGTCCAAAACCGATAAACAAATCAGTTTTAATCCTAGACCAATAACGGCTAACACATACTTATTACCTAGTACCAAGTTTTAAATAGATTAGAAAAATACCTGCATTCTCAGATCTTATATAAATCACTATACATTGTTGCAAAACTATCTGATTAAAAAGTAAACAAATGGATCCAGAAAATGTACCTTTGAATGCCAATTTGTGGTGCCACATATTGAGTGCTCTGATTTGATTATAAATCATAAACCCGAAATCCTGATTTTAAAATCACCCGAACATGTTTCTCATTTGACAAATGAGGTTAAGGTAACCTCAATATTCATCGGTGATTTTTCAATTAAAATCTAATAATGTTATTTAAACAATGACTGTAAAAAAAAGGTGTGAGATACATACATAAACTCACGCCTTCTTCCCATGGGGTTAGGCAGAAACTACAGAACGCCACCTGCTACGATCCTTACATACTCCTTTTGCCTCGTTTACGTTCATACGAGTACATCTGGACATACACGCACGCCGGTGTGAGATATAAAGTTGAAACCTTCTACAGATGTTACTAATTTCCTTTAGCTAGTGTTAGCGTAAGAATTTAACCTGGACAGGGTTTGTTTACTCTTTCATCAGATACTTTTGGAACAGACCATATATCTAGGACCGCATGCGTAGTCGGTGACTCGAGAAAAGTTCACTTGTTGAGATGGATATGGACAGGCCCATATAGTTCAAGTCACCGACTGTACTAGGTACGTTACAAAATAATGTTTCATGCATTACAATTTACAATAGTAAATCACAGACTAACGACTGTCATACTGAACTTCGAAGTTTAAAATACCGATGTACTGTATTCATAGACTTTAAAAGTACGAATTACGTGAATTAAAAGGTACCTACGCTATGACGAACTACATAATTGAGAATGTTCACCATCACGATGTTGGGAACTTCGAAAGCTATGACGAAGTACGTACGTACGTACGAAGACGAATGCAGTGTAGTACGCACAAAATATCAAGCTATACATTTCAAGTATAAGCTGACTTCTCATTGTACGAAACGCCTATACAATGTGAGGTCAGCTAAAACTGGAAATGTATACTTTATTCCCTTCGGGAAAATTACATCCAACTTATACATTATTCTGTGTTGTATAGCTCGATATGTCGCCGTATGTACCTAAAACAAGGCCCAAGAAAATAGGTGGCTCGTTTAGATGTCCCTGTATACGCTTTTATAATTAACTTCCAGCCAAGTTCAAGATCTAAGTCTTAATAAATTCAAATCATTCATTAAACGTAAGTTGTGCCAGAAAGCCTTTTATACTGTTAAAGATTATATTGAGGACAAAAAAGCTTGGGATTGAGCTGCTCTAAGGTTTACATACAGAATATTTTTTTTTGTTTATGCTAACATTTTTTTAATATTCACATTGACATTTGATTATTATTATATACACAATGAATGACATGAATATTTACTGTGTGAAGTATAATATTATTATTATTTAAATTATTGTGAATGTGAGGACTATGTGGGTCATTTTGTTTTTCCTCAATTAGTTTTAATGATAATCTGGCAGTTTGAGTACTTTATGCGGCCTACCGAAATGTTATTTCTTTGGTATTGTTCAGCTCCTTAAGTTAGCTGAGTTGAACTACATGATGACTGACAAATATGTGCACTGACTGGACAGGTCCATTCAAATCGGTATGATTCTTTCCTCAAAAGACCATCTCATACATTAACCCGCATGGTCCTCATATGGCCTGACCAAGATTATGTCAGGACTTTAAAAGAGACTGACCTCTGAGTTTGTTCGGACTGTCTTTCATCTCAGAGTAATCAGTTAGGAATCATCGAACTCATCTAGTTTTAAAAACATAATTTAATTACGACGTGTAAAAGTATTTTTTTTAACAAATTTACATAAATAAATAACAATTATAACAATTAAATAGTTTATCAGTACATACGTATTCAAATATCTCTTTAACTTTAAGATAAATAATAAATATCTTTACAGCGCCACGAGCGAGATTCAAAATCACATCTTTTAGATAATTTCTTAGGTCGAGCTTACGTAATAATATTTATTTTATGCACGAAAAAACAAAAAAAACAGTATACAAGAATAAAACAACTTACTAACTGTTCATATAAAAAAAATACCACATGCCGCGACATTTATAAATGGCCGAAGACAATTTGTGGCATTGCAGGGAAGTTGTTCCATTTCACGACCGCACGTCAATGCAGTTGAAACCTTATTGAAAAATGTACATTTAAGAAACATATTCGTGCGGACGTGATTTACAATACAATAGCATAATATAAAATATTAGACAGTTCCACTGATTTATCACATTTACATTGATATTAACATCAAGAATGGCTGGTAGAAATCACGACTTACTAAATACTTACATAATACAATAAACAATCAATTCGAAATTGATGACTAGACCATTGTCTTTCTATACCACAGACCTCGTTACGAACCAAAGACACCCAAACAATGTTATGAGAGGAATTTCAGAAGACTACTACTTCGTAGTTCGTACTACCTCTCATAGTTTTGGGTTTCATCTCGAGAACCATCTCAAACATTCGCAGTACATCTTTACTGTTCAATAAAATATGGTCGACTTGCCTGAAAATATTCTTGAATTTGTTTGATAGTGCTGTACAGTCACGAGCATAAATACAGCTCAGACACAAACTGGACAGCTCGCCAATGTCTGATTTCATGATTCAACCATTAATATCTGTCTTCAAGATGACAGCACAAATATGTGACAACGAAGGAATTCCAATATATTTATGTTCATAACTGTACAAGGTCGTTTTTATGGCACTTCAATTTTTAAAGATTGTCACACAGGTATACTCTGCTACAAGGATACTTTGGCGCTCGATTTACCATGACAGGGAGGCGCTGTTGGTAAATAATTGTGCAATTATTTTGTCACATAAGATGTCACTTGGAGTGTGTTCAAAAAACAAGATGGCGGCGTTAGTTCCGATTTTCGCCACGCGCCAAAATAACCTTGTAGCACTATAGATACGACGCCCTACAAAGCTGAACTATATCTTAAATTAAACGTGCCATTTTAACGACCGACTACTGTACAAGAAACATCCTGTTTAGGTATGATACCTACTTATAGCGTTTATAGTTTAAAATACCAATTTCACAAATACAAAAAATACCTTTAGGTACTTACAATCACTTACGGAAACATTGATCACTAATGGACTTTGGCACAAAATCAAGTCATACAGAAGAGTTGAGAATCAGCACTTCTCAAACGAAGATTTTAAATTAAACTCACACTAAACTAATTCGTTGACGCGCCACATTTTTGACGTCGCCATTTGCATCGTATAATATGACAAACAGGTCAATAAAATTCCGGTATTTAAAAACGTTCAAAATCCAGTCGCAATCTCATCTTAGTGACAAACAACGTCAAAAACTTATAGAAGTATGAGGAGCATGGTGAAAAGCCCTTGATCTTCCATAGAAAAGGGTGGATCCTCCGACCATACCGATGTTGTGTCTGGTGAAGTCGATTAAAAGGCCGTTGTTAAATTCAGATAATACAAGCTCTTATCTACCTGAACATGAAATGCTGAAAATATGTGTATCAAATAATTTTGTGTTTAGATCACATCAAAGTTACAACGTTAATCTACTTCTGTTGCTGTCTGTACAGTCACGAGCATAAATATATTACTATGGACAGCCGGGCAATAATATCTGATTTCATGATTCATTTATTAATATAATTTGTAGAAGGCATGTGGACAAAGGAACTCCAGGAGGCTTCAGGAGTTCGGCCGTAATTCCGTCATCATCCGGCGCCTTGTTATTTATTAGCTGCTTCATAACCATCCTAATCTCGTAAAAGCTGTCCAGGATGTCTTCGGTATAGTGTCGGGTCCATCTAGCTCTTGGGTCGCTTGCCAGATTCGTAACGGGGTTACTGGTTGACGTGTGTAGTCGCCATAGAACCTCTCGATCTCTCTCAATAGTTTAGGTTGGGTAGATACCATCCTGCCATCATCGGTCTTCAGTTTCGCGAACTAGTTTTGCCCAATAGACTGATCTCTTGCAAAGACCTTGGAGCTCGTGTTTAATACAGTCAGTATTAAAGCGGCGAAGGTCGCTTTCAAGGCCGTCTATTGAGCTGGCAGTACTCGCGCGCATCGTCTAAAGACTGCAGGATCATCTTGCGCCTCTCCTCCGTGAGCTGTGAAGTAGGATCAGAGAGCTTCTTGTTTCTATTTGTACGACGGATCTTGAAGATCTGACCTGAACGTATGGACAGTTTTCACGAACGTTATATACGTCCACGGAGCTCCCTAGGCATTCGAAACGATTCTGAAGTTCGAGCTGAAAGATCTCGGGGTGTTGGATTTGGATCGGTTCTGAACGGAATGAAGACTGATTAGTCGAGATCTTTCCAACTTGATATTTAAATTCAATGTGCCTCTTACCATGCAGTGATGACTTTCGGTTTGCACCACGTTGACCACAGACACATCCTTAAATATTTGCTTCTTCGTCGACATAATGAAGTCAATCTCAGTTTTAGTTGCACCATCAGGGCTCTGCCAGGTCCATTTTCAGCGCTCACGCTTTCTAAAGGAGTTCATCATAAAGAGGCCTTCCTTCTCCATAAAACTGGCCAGTAGGTGACCCCGCTTTTTTGACTTCCATCTCCAAACTGCCCACTCGCAGCTCACCTTCGCCTCATGTGCCCAGTTTCGCGTTGTAGTCTCCCATGACAACGGTGAAGTGAGTTTTAGAGTCATGCATGGCTCTGGAAATATCCTCATACATAGTCTCCACCTTATCGTCGGGGTGTGACGGGTTCGGTGTAAAAAATCTGAGTAAAAGGTACACCACCCTGGACGACACACTCTCAAACTTCACCACGTTAGTCACAAGAGACTTATTGACGATAAACACGACATCGCCTTGGGACTGTTGATCGCTCTTCCGGAAGCTCTTAGAGCAAGTTCCTGGATTTTAAGAATATCGAGTCCTCCGCCGCCCGACGGCCCATGCCTTAAGATGCAATTCTTTTAATGGTTATGTTAATGTGGGCTACTGCCCGCCGGTTGATATCGGGATATTTTATCTAAACTAATCGCGCGGATAACTTTGATTGTGCGATGCAGGACTTGTGTTACGTCAGTGAGATGCGTAGTTCGCATGTGAAGTTGTAGATGGCGCCACAAACTTGCCAAAAAATGTAGGTAAATTAGAGGTATTTTTGACAGATTGAGACTGACATTAGAATGGAAACGTTCTTAAAAATACAGGAATTGCCCGTCAGGTGCTTTAGTATGATTAAGGTTTTCGTAAAACAACTGTACATGCATGTGTCCCTTATAAATAAACGTACTGGGAACCTCATCGGAGTTAGATGTAGTAGCCATGTTTGGCTGCAACGATGCACACGATGCAGTCACCGGGCATCAGATGTCGATGTTCAGGCAAGTTCACGTCGAAAACAGCTGAGGAAAAACAATTTGTTAATACAGTCTAGTTTTTAAGATTTAAATAAACGGGGTAAAGTTTTTAATTAAACGACTTTTTTACGGGTCTACCCTTTATAGCAGAACTTTTTATGTCATAATATTATTTTGCATAACAGCGCATAGCATAAACTTCATTTCGCAGAAAATCGTTTGGCATACACTCATTTATAATACATTAAAAACGCATAATTTTGTAAGTCAGAATCATCTTTAGGCATAAATTTCATATACATAATAATTAAAAGTAGAACCATCATATTGCAGAAAGTTCACTGTCAGAATCGTCTTTTGGCATAAATTTCATATCCATAATAATTAAAAAGTAGAACCATCAAATTGCAGAAAGTTCACTGTCAGAATCGTCTTTTGGCATACATACATTTCATATCGATAATCATTAAAAGGTAAAACTATCATATCTCAGAAAGTTTACAGTTAGAATCATCTTCTGGCATACTTTTCATATCCATAATAACTGAAAGACTCATCTATCACATTACGGAAAATTCATAGTTAGAATAATTTTGTATGAAGCATGAGAGAAGCATGCAAACAAGCTTACACCATGCATGCATCAAGCATGTAGAATGCAAACATGCAAAAAAGCACACACCATGCATGCAGCATGCAAGCAAGCATGCAGCATGCAAGCAAACATGCAGCATGCAAGCAAGCATGCAAGCAAGCATGCAACATGCAGCAGGCATGGTTTCTGTCACGGCTCCGGCGCTGCGGGGCTCCGGCGGTCCCACGCAAGCTTCTCGTCGCAGATGGTTGTAACGCTCACCACAGCGGCTTCGGCTTGCTGGCCGGCTTTGCCGGCCAGCCTCAGCCGCGGCGGCGAGCGTAAAAACCACCTGCTCCTCAGCTCGCGGACCGCCTCGCCCCTCCGTGCCTACGCGGGCTTAAATTACACTCTAGGGGTAGGGCAGACAAGACTACGTGCAGTCGGTTTTGCAGCGATTCGGTTCTGTCACTTCACTAACTTTTGTAGTACAACATATTGACTTTTTAAGACAATATTTTAATTTTAATTTAAAGTTAAGAATATGATTACATTTTATAGAAATGACAATAATTATGCCTAATAAAATTATTCCAAATGATATTCTGCCATCTTCTTAATATGCCAAGTGAAATTATTCCAAATAATCGTCGCTCTAAATAGACGTTACGTGAAACGAAATTATGCGAAATTAAGCTTTGCCAAAAGTAATTATGCCAAATAAAATTCTGCCATCTTAAAAGTATGCCTTTGTAAATTCGGACATATAAACATTCGGCCAAACAATAATTATATTGAATGATTTTTATGCCATATATATATTCGTTTAAAGAAGATTATGCCAAGTGGGTTATGCCAAATAAATTTCGGAGCATCAAAATTCTGCCAGATAGAGGGAACCCCTTTTTTACATGTCTGTCATTTCTAAATCAATATCGATGTTATTTTTTTTTTCATTAGTGCATTTTATTCAGCCGTACAATACAGAAGATCTTCAGCGTTAGAGATTCTAACTCCTCAGTGGATGACAGCAAATGATCTGCAGATAAATATTTCTCTCTTGCATTAGAGTAAGCGTTCGTAAAACGCGTCCTCACGTCTATGCGACTTTGATTCGATAACACAGCATGTCTAGGTCTACGCATAGCTAGCGCAGCGTTTACGCGGCGTCAACGCGACGTCAGCCAAAATTACGCGCAATCTCTAAAAATAACAGGTCTCGGTGATCCGGAAATTGGTGGCAAAAAACGAAAATACAAAACTGAAGACAGCGACTTCCGAAATTAAAGTTATTTTTCACTTTGTATTTTTTTGGAAGTCATTTTTTTAGTTTTGAATTTTTTAGTTGTACCTACCCCATACAAATTCTTAAACCACTACCTACTGGCTATATAAACAACAATCACAGGAAGTGTTATAACATCATCAACATACACAAAATGGATTTACCAAAGCAAACTTAATAAAATTCATATGGGACCACCGCGCGAGTCCTCTACCAAATAAAAAAAAAAAAAACGGTCTACAATTGATGAAAATCTCTATCTTATCATCAGCCAATCATAACATAACATCACTACTGAAGGGGTAAGAAGCCAAGGTTTATAATAAGTACACCCACATTTCGCCAGATGTATGTATATGTTACGGGCAACATGATTAACTGGGCATTATTAATAAGAACCGGCCATTATTAATAATGCCCAAGAGCGATGGGCAAAGTGATTAATTTATCACTTTGACCGGCCATTATTAATAATGCCCGACGGCCCGTGGTCCATGTAATAAGTCAGTGTTTGAGATAGCTTGAATTTATCACTTGGACCGGGCAGTATGAATAATTCCCTACTTGTAGCCGGGCAATGTGATAAATTGGACCGCGGCCGTGCCTTGCAACATGCGAGGGGCGCGTACGTGCGGGGGGGAGAGCCGCGCGCGCACGCAGCGACGTGTTAGTTCGCAGTAATACTTCGGAACGAGAACACGTGAGTGCATTGGGAGGGCCGCGCGCGCACGCAGCGACGTATTAGTTCACAGTAATACTTCGGAACGAGAACACGTGAGTGCATTGAGTACGTTTATCTCACAAAATGGCGACATCCATGGATATGATGGATATGAAAAGACGTTTAACGAAGAAATTCATAAATTAAAATTAACGAAGGGGAAAAACACTCCGTTATTTTCTCGCGATGAGTATTATTCATTTTTAACCAAAGTGCAAGTGACAAAAGACAAGATTGCAGGCAAAACTCCAGAGGAATATCAGCGCTTGTCGAGGTATGACATAGTGAAGATCGGAACAGTTCAAAAATTAATCGTACCAGTGAAAAATGACAGAGAACCAATTCAATATTACTGTTATTTGGAAGAAACATTTGATATTATTTACGAAACTCACATTTCTATCGGGCATGGAGGTAGAAATAGGATGATGAAAGAGCTCAAACCGAAGTACAAAAATATTACTAAAGAGTTTGTGGCGTTGTATTTGGCTTTGTGTGAACCATGTCAAAAAAAAAATAAGTGTTCCAAAAAAAGGGCTAGTGGTTAAGCCTATAAAAAGTAGTGAATTTAACTCACGATGCCAAGTCGACTTAATCGACATGCAAACACAAGCAGACAATGATTTTAAGTTCATCATGGTGTATCAAGACCACCTCACCAAGTTTGTGATTCTTAGACCATTAAAAACAAAACGAGCCGAAGAAGTCGCATATCATTTGCTGGATATCTTCACAATATTTGGAGCTCCATGCATTTTGCACAGTGATAATGGCAGGGAATTCGTAAATAAAGTTATTGTGGAACTATGCCAAATGTGGGAAGAAGTCAAAATTGTACACGGCAAACCCCGTCATAGCCAATCTCAAGGGTCAGTAGAAAGAGCAAATCAGGATATAGAAAAGATGGTATTTACATGGTTGGAGACAAATGAAACCACAAAATGGTCGGAAGGGTTAAGATTCGTACAGTTCATGAAAAATAGAGCTTACCACTCCGGCATCGATCGCAGTCCTTACGAAGCTATGTTTGGCTGCAAACCCAAAGTAGGTTTAAAATCAGTCTTGCCATCATTTGACGGGTTAACGGAGATAGTAAGTGAAGATGACCTTGAGGCAATGTTAAAAGATGGTGATTCCGGTGAAGGTCAAAACGTAATTGTGGACAGAGTGGATGATACCGTAAACGAAGACAGCGATAACATAGATGAAAACTCAGCCGCTGTTACTGGTTCTATTTCTGTTACGATTGAACCTGAACCCCGTTCCAAACTGGAACAACAATCTGCCGATATTCAACTAGGAAATCAGCAATCTACTGTCGACATAATAAATGTAAACCCTCGACCAAACGATCAACAGCCTTCTTCTGAACTGGAACAATATTCTGCCGATAGTCTACCAGAAAATCAGTAACCCACTGTGAGTGTGGACATAATAAATGGAAACCCGCGAGCAGTCGATCAACAGCCTTCTGCCGATATGAGCAATGAAAAGGAAAATTCTGATAATGAAAAGGCTGCATCTTTACTCAACGCAAAATCAAACGAAATTCGGAAGGCTCGTAACGCAGCTAAAGTATCACTTGATAAGCAAGCCGAAAAAATGTTAGCGCGTTCAAATGCAAAATTTCCTATTGCAGAAATAGGCCAAAGCGTTCGAGTAAGGATACCAGATGTAGATCGAGCCAAGACGGATAGTCGTAATATAATTGCTATTATTATATCTGTCGAAAAAGAAAAACTTTACAAACTTGGAACTAAACACGGTATTTTAAACCAACTGTACTCCAGAAATGAGTTTACTGTTTGTAAAGAAAAGTTCATTTCGATCGACGATGTTCCAAAAGTTGATATTACTCTTCGAGAATGTGCTCGAAGAGACTCTCATTTTGATGGACAAGGCTTCCAGCATTGTAACTGTAGTGGTGACTGCAATTCAAAACGTTGTAAATGCAAGAAATCAAACATTCTTTGCAATTCCAAATGTCACAAAAGCTCATCTTGCAAGAATAAATAATTCTAAACGTAATAACTTTCTTGCACAGTCCTTAATTATTAGATATTTCTGTTGATTTTTCTCAGTTTACTAATTTTTTAACTATTGTTCTTAAGTAATATTTTTATCAAAATAAAAGTAGGTAACTAATGATGTTATTACATTTTTAACTGTTTATTTTTAACTACTATGTTCAATAGTTTATTTTTTGTTAACTTTTCATGAAAATTTTGTAAGTTTAATTTCATTTAATAAACAATAACACTACAGTTCACTTATTTTATTACTTTGCCCAAGATAGGGTGGGCGTTATTCATAATGGCCGGAAAAGTGATTAATCATGCTGTTTTAATCACATTGCCCAATTGAGTCGGGCATTATGAATACAGACCGGCCATTATTAATAGTGGCCGGACTTATCAAATTGCCCGTAACATATACATCAACAGGGCACAGATAAGGACTTGGGGCTGCTAATAAAAAAATCCTATTAGAAAACCAAATAACAGTGCCGACCTGGGGTTCTAATCTAACCCAGAACCGCAAGCTCAGCTCGCAGCGCATGCGACCATTAGGCCAACAGGCAACAAGGCTGACAAACTTTAAATGGTAATGACTAAAAACAGGGAGAAAAAAATATGCGCCGCTTGCAACGCCTGGAGGAGACTTATTACCGCTCTCTTTCGGGCTGACGATCTCTGCTTTCCGTTTCCTGAAATAGAAACATTGACAATGTAAAAAATGTCGAGAGGTGTCGTGGGACACCCCCTTGGAACGAAGCTCCCTTTTTCTCGTCATTACTACAGTAACATACCTATTCATAGACACACTTGTAAACACACAAACACGTGATGCCATAGCGAAGGTGTCGTGATGGTCAAAATGTAACACGTCTTTCGGTCTGGCTCTTATTCGCCAAGTGTGCGTATAACTTGCGATATAAGGAACTTCGTTCCAAAAATTTGTTTTAATCAGTGGCTTACTACAGTCTGTTCCAAAATTATCTCGTAAAAGTGTAAACAAACGCTGTTCAGGTTAAATTCTATCGCAATCACTTACTTATGGGAATTAGTAATACATTCATTTGTATTAACAAACTTTCAACTTTATATCTCACCAATTTTTCAAACAATTATTGTTTGAATAACATTATAAAATAGTAATTGAAAAATAATCAAACCCCTATTGTAAAATGAAAAACATATTTAAGGTTATTAAACATTTAAATTCCGTATTTTAAAATACTCCATTAGTAAACAACAAACACAAAAACACACTTTTTGTAAACGCTACAAATTGGCATCCACAAGTTCGCTTCTGATCCATTTGTTTACATTTTCATCAGAAACTTTTGGAACAGACCATAAATAGCTGAACATGTTTGTCCAAACATATGCACAAATACAAGTCTATTTTTAACATTAATTGACCCACCTTTAAGTTATAAGGAATTTATAGTTTATTGCAATCGTAATTAAGAACCTTTTCATTATGTATGTTAGTCCGCCAGCCGGCCGCCGCGCCGCGTTGCACTGTGGATCGACAATCGCCTCTAGAAGACATAGAGCTGCTAAGTTTTAAGTGTCGTTTTTTGTGCTTGAAATGGTTTCTATTAAGTATTACTATGGTCAAATAAGCCACAAGAAGTCATTTGGCTTAAAACTGAGGACTTATAATTTTTTTTACGAAAATTTTGTATGAAACTAGTATGAAAAATCCGATTATCTCTGAAACTTCAAGGAAAACCGTAATATCCTTACAGATGGTTATAGAACTAATTATTTATGATTTTTTGACATTTTCAACGGTTACTGTTGCTGATTTTTATTTAAATCATCCGAGTATGTTTATTTATTTTTAAATACTAAATGGTTCCTTTTAGTGTCAAAGTTAAGAAACAGTTTTTTAACAACACGTAATAAGACATATTATCATGCCTGTATCCTCGAAGGAGTAGGCAGGGGTGTATAGTACATCTAAACTTGGCCAGCTATGATTGAGCCAGATATTTATCAAGAAAATTGTTTAACACTAAAATATGTCGCTTTGTTATGGTTTGATCGCTTATTAATATCCCTGTAGAGCTATAAAGCCTCGTAACCAACATCATCGCGGTCACCCCCCCCCCCCCCCCCCCCCGACACTTGCTCGACGAAACGCCAACCCGCGCCGTAGCTTAGCCTGTAGCTTTAAATTCCCCGCATAATAATAATTCTCTAAATAATTCGATCCAGCCTGTCCTACCTTGCTGTCGTCCCCCCAGTGACACCCTAGGCCGAGGTTCGTACCCCACAGGGGGTGCCCTTAGCGTACAGTTACTTAATAATATAAGAAATTCGCCCCTGGCTGGAAGCTTTGAGTTAGCTTAAGGCACCCATAGGATAGTCCGGTTAAGTAGCGACGACCTCTAAGGGTCAGTTACGAAACGCATAACAAAAAAAAAAAAACGTCGTGGTCATTGTACGATTTCGTCGAGCAATAATTTGTATGTGCCGATCTTGTCTGCGTGTGGTGATGCGAGCTCGTCCTCCATGTCGCTCTGCCACGCTGCCAGTGAAGCGGTAACGTGTCCAAAGTCGACTTATAACACTCTGCGTAGTACCCAGAGCGATTGCCACAGCAAGTTGTCGAGAACCAGCTTCCAACGTTCCCACGGCTCTGATTATTTCTTCTCGGCTTAAATGACGTCTTCTCTCTACAATAACGTTCTTTTGTATTGATTCCACTCAGAGGTACGATAGAAATTTTACTGATTTGGCCTCAAACCCGTTTTAGGATTATAAAAGAATACGACGACGAAATTCAAACTCTTTAGACCGGAATTCAAAAACTATTCCCTTTTCAAATGATTCTAATAAGTATCCGTAGGGACTAGGAGTTACATAATTAAAAAACCTGTTTTAGTAACTAGCAAAAACGTGCTTGATCCCTAGACGCCTTTGATCTGTGTACACATAGTTTTTAGAATTTTGTCTGATTGTCTGGATGTATTTTCCGGATTGGCGCTAAAACAGCTTAACAGATTTGGATGAAATTTGGCACTCATATAGTTTATAACCTGGATTAACACATTGTACTATTAATACCGGTAGTACGTTCCCGTGGGATATTTTCTAAACATCCACGCGGTCAAAGCCGCGGACAATAGCTAGTTTTGTATAATCACTCAGTTGCAGCAACTGCTGTAGTAACAAGAAGATATTAGGCAAAACGACTTGTCTAATGCTTATTTTCCGTGATTCCCGTAAATTTACACGAATGGTTATGCGTTGCCACAGTAAACTTTAGTGTAACTAACGCGCGGTATTTTTTTTAATAACTTACCCTGTCCTTGGTGAATTTTAGTAGTCGTGTTGCTTATTAATACTCATTAGCCTTTCAACCTTTAACAAGATAATGATTAAAATCGCTTGGCAAGATGATTAGTTGAAATTCACAAAGGCGTATTCCAAATTCGCGACAAGGTTCCATTTCGCTATTGCTCAAGGTGGGTCAGCTAATGTCCGAAACAAAGTGTACCTGCAGGCTTAGCATGACGCTTTCTATTTCTACGAAGAATAGACACAACTCTTTCTCTACAAAATGACATTTCATTTCTCCATTTTTGACATCGCACCGTAGAAATCCGTCTAAAATCTGTCATTTTGTCTTACGTTGCTAACGATCTTTGTGTAGGTCCTTTTTATGTAGACTATTTCAGAAGAAAGTTTTCTAGCCCAAACAGTCAAAATCACTCTGACAACTGACATTTGTCTAAGATAGTGAAGACAATTTGATTTTGTAATCGCCATGGTAAAGACAGTAGAAAACTTTCTATATTATTCTTTTTTTTCATTTTCTATTCTGTATTATATATCTACAAAATCATGATTTTACAGGAACGCAAAACTGATAATTAATAGAAGAACAAAGCTATCTTCTCCTATTTTACATCATTTAGTTAATAAGGCATTACAAAGTAAATGGTTAAGGCCAATATTACTGTAATATTTTTTTGTTCCAAAATACGGTACTTCGACACTTTGAGAAAAATTGTTGTAGTTGTCTTTATATACGTGACTTAATATCAGTAAATATTGAGAACAGAAAATAGAGTTACTATGACAAAACAAAGAATTCTGAGTCAAATTATGTAAGAGTGCAGTTGACTCTTTCTACTTTGCTTTTGCCGTCGTACTGTCTACACGGAACGTCATTTTTGTCTACTCTTCCGTCGACAAAACGGTGCTCGTGCTAAGCCTGCTGGGCGTAAATATGGCACATACAATTTTAGAAAGATGCAGTCACATTGGTTTGTCATTGACAGAGATGATGCTCTACAAATCCAACCTCTTTCTAAAACTTTATGTTCCGAGAGTACTGTCAGTTTGAAGACTACTCTTAATATACTTACTTTCGATCTTCCACCTCTTTCATCTGACGTTCAGCCCTAGCCCAAATGTCCTCTTCGATTTCTTCTTTTAACTTGCTTTTCTGTAGATATTTTGAATAATATTCACTAGCATGAGTAGATGGTGTGTACTGTTTGTATCGCTCTGGTGACAATATCTGTGAAGGTGTAGCATTCTTGCTGGTCTCTTCCGTATCATGGTTTGGAGTATGGTTCAAAGACTTTTTCTTAAACATTATAGGAATTACAGCTTTAGGCTTGGGCCGTCTGGCTGATAGTTCAGCTTCCTTAGCTGTTATGATTGATGTAAGAGCCACATTTTTTTTAATTTTCTTTTTTATATGTTCTGGTACAAACTCTGCACTATATGGGTTAAGATCACTTGAATCTGCGGGGTTATTGGCCTGTTGGTCATCTTTCTTTTCCTTAACCTGAAAAAGTATTTAGGAACCTTTATACTCAATGTATTGCAGTCAATAACATAATTATGCTATTTTTAAACAACTACAAATAATAATTGATTATCTATTTTATTACACACTACCACAACAAAACACTGAAAAATAAAAACCTTTTTACAAAAAAAAAACCGGCCAGATGCGAGTCGGACTCGCGCACGAAGGGTTCCGTACCATTATTTATAACAACGACAAAAAAATCACGTTTGTTGTATGGGAGCCCCCCTTAAATATTTATTTTATTTTTAGTATTTGTTGTTATAGCGGCAACAGAAATACATAATTTGTGATAATTTCAAATGTCTAGCTATCGCGGTTCTTGAGATACAGCCTGGTGACAGACAGACGGACGGACAGACAGCGAGGTCTTAGTAATAGGGTCCCGTTTTTACCCTTTGGGTACGGAACCCTAACTAGCTCCGCGCGCACAAGTGTCAACGACGTCTGTCCTCACGTGTCTGCCCGCTCGGGTAAGCGCAGTCGGGAACCTGCACCCTGCGCGCTCCGCACCCGCTACCGATTAAGCCACGCCCCGCGCAAATTATAATTATTATTTACTTAGGCACCTATTACAGATTTATTATTAGAAAATAATGGTTCACGGTTTATGCATAAGGTTTATGTTTATGAAATTAAATGTTTTTTTATTTTATTTTTATATTTGAGTTGATTGAATGAAGGTAAATTGCGGTTTAAGATTTATGACGTATTAAAAAAAAACTACTTACTAGATCTCGTTTAAACCAATTTTCTGTGAAAGTTTACATGGTAATGTACACCATATATTTTTTTTTAGTTTTATCATTCTCTTATTTTAGAAGTTACAGGGGACACACATTTTACCACTTTGGAAGTGTCTCTCGCGCAAACTATTCAGTTTAGAAAAAAATTATATTAGAAACCTCAATATAATTTTTGAAGACCTATCCATTGATAACCCTCGTATGGGTGTGACGAAAAAAAAAATTTTGAGTTTCAGTTCTAAGTATGGGGAACCCCCAAAATTAACTGTTTTTTTTTCTATTTTTGTGTGAAAATCTTAATGCGGTTCACAGAATACATCTACTTAACAAGTCTCAACAGAATACTTCTTATAGTTTTGGAAAAAAGTGGCTGTGACATACGGACGGACAGACAGACTGACACGACATGACGAATTCATAAGGGTTCCGTTTTTTGCCATTTGGCTACGGAACCCTAAAAAGGTAGCTTTGGTTGTTTTTGATTCTTTGTAGGCAGACTTACTAAGAAGAAGTTACACTTTGTTGTGTTTTTTCTTTTATTTTATTATTTAAATATTGTTCTCAAAAATTATGTTTGTACAAACTGAAGTGTTAATCGACTTTTGTTGGCAACTGTAGAATCATTGAGAATTATACAGTGAGTTGCACGAAACCAACATTAGTGTAACTGAGATTTTTTAAATAGATGCTGTCACTTTCCTTTTGATACAAAATGTAAGGGATGGCATGAATTTAAAGTCTCCGTTAAACTAATGTTGGTTTCGTGCTTCTCAACGATAATATCAATTAATGTAATCAAAACAGGATGTTTATTAAAATTATATTTGAAATTAAAGTTCTCAAATGTCAGTGAATATTCTTACTTGCTCAGTATTCTAATGATTTTAAAACTATTACCATGTCTAGCATTTCTTGAATGAGTTCGAAGTCTGGCGCTGCGAAGTCCCCTCCCCCTCCATCTTGAGATGCATAGTAAGATTGTTCTGAACTTTCTGTAGAATAATAATGCCGCAATGACTATAATTATAAAGAAAATCACTACCATAGAAAAAGAATCCATTCATTTTGGCACAGCGGTAGCTTGGTGCCTGATGAAGAACAAAGATTACTTTGATATACGATACCCTTACATAGATATCAAGCTACCTCATGTCACGACTCACATACCTTCTTCCTCAATTTTGAAAGCCGGTGGTCCGATAGCATCAAACGTCTCCAAGGATGCCGGTACCTCACATCTTTGTGCCACTGACAGATCTTGCATTATCTCTTCCAGGTTTGTCCAATCACACATTGCAAATGTTTATTTCTACTTCAATGTAACCTCTTGATGGCTTGTGGCTTTATTCTAGAAGAGCCACTATCCTACCATCAAACATAAGGTTTGTTCAATCAAAAGAACAGTTGGTCGGTGGGTTGTCTTTGTTGGTGAATCCGAAATATAACATTAGTTGATTCTGATTAGATTTCAAATTTGTTTCCCTTTTGGTACAGACTTGGAGAGTAGGTATGGGGAACTAAATAGATACTAACCACTTTTAGTTTCCCTAAAAACAAAAAACTGTGTAAGAGAAGAATCTTCTATGGATAATTTAGAAAAAAAACACTAAACCGTTCTTACTGTGTACTAGTATAGTATTCCATTAACGGTGGACACACCAGTTTGTGAAGCAAGCTAGTGTGATATTATTTTATTGTGTACATTGTTTAAGCAATAGGTTGGTAATAAAACTCCAGAAAAATCTCCGACTACTTTCGATCAAAGGGGGTCACACTCTACAGACATACGAACAACTACGTTTTACAATAAATATCTATCCAACGATATTAATGTTTAATAAAAACAACAACAATACAACCCACGAATAGGCTAGTGGACCGCTATTGAGAAACCTGTTACTGAAATAATGATGTTGCTTGTGGTCTACTTATCTCAAAATATGAATCTTTCAGCAAAATACCAAGATCAACAAAACAAATATTTATTATGTCATCTGAACGAATTTATTCACTGTCAAGTGGTGCTAACTGTCAAAACTGGGTATTCTGTCATGGCAGCCAAAGTTTAGTACAACGGGGAAGGTCGGTCAAAGCTAATTGTAGATGGCGTGTCCATACATGATACCATAGATAAGACGGCCTAATTTTGACATTTCATCGTGTTCATTCATGAGTTTGGTTTTATTTTTTAAATTTAATTCGACATGAAAAGTGTCAGAATTAAAAACTTTAGATATTGCTTATTTTCTCGTAAACACTTGAAAATGTTTCCGATATAACCTCGAAGTCTATTTAGTTAAAATAATTATGTGCGAATAGCTTTATGCCACATCTTCTAAGTTTAGGTCTTTCGGAAAATAGTAGAATCAAGTTTTCGAGCATTGAGGAACACAAAAACTTTTTTCACCGACGACGTTAGCAATATTCAAGATAAACTCAAAAAAGTAGAAATGAAAGGGAAAGGTCGGGCAAAGCTTATTGTAGATAGCGTGATCATAGCTAGGTCCCTATGGCCTACAATAAATTTGATATTTCGTTCATTTCTTCCATTTCGTGTTCATTCATGAGTTTGGTTTTGTTTCATTATTTCGTGACATAATTATATTAAATTTTTTTTTTTTTTTTTGGTATTACCTTCAGAATGAAATGAATTTATTTAAATTTAATTGAGTACATGAATAACAATTATTACAATTTCGTTATTTTCGGTGATTTCAATATTTTTAATCAAGTATTTGACATGGAAAGTGTCCGAATGTTTAACCTTAAATATTTTCTCGTAATAATTTTCTTCAAAATGATTCCGACGTAACCTCGAAATCTGTTTTATTTAAAAAAAAATCTTTGCGAAGAAATAGAGATATTACGGATTTTTGGATATTGAGTATTGGATATTGAGCCACAATCTTGTAGTTTTAGAATCTTTCGGGAAAAGGTGGACTCCAAATGCAATTTCGGAGTACTTAGGAACACAACAACGTGCCATTTTCACAAAAATAAAATAAAACCACCGCAATATATATTAATCGCTTCTTTTGGGAACTAGCTACGACAGCGCCATTTCGACAGTTGCCTTTCCCATTGAAAAAGTCACATTGGCATTAGAACCTCGTGTATGAGAAGCGAGACTGACCACTGGGCCAT
Source organism: Dryobotodes eremita (assembly GCA_917490735.1). NCBI lineage: Eukaryota > Metazoa > Arthropoda > Insecta > Lepidoptera > Noctuidae > Dryobotodes > Dryobotodes eremita. The sequence goes on along the minus strand of OU823247.1, from coordinate 1,793,037 downwards.
CACGACAGCAGAATTTAAAATATCCAAATATAATAATTATGCTTTGAAATTTGGTTGAATTATGGAATATGTCGGTACTTACATATTAGAGGTGTGCGCCGGAAATTTTGGCCACGCCGGCCGCGCCGCTGCCGACTTTTTTGTCGGCGTCAATGTTTAAATGTAATATACTAGTTTTACAAACAATGCAGAAATAATACTATACCATACATTATATAAATGAAATATATATGCTTATTGGTTTATTTCGACGTATTTGCTTACCTACGCAAAAATAAAAAAAAACATTTTTATATATGCATAATTTAAATGGCAGGCTGGGCGCACTGGTTAAAGACCTAGTCTTCTAATATTGTCTTATGGGCGAAGAGAAGTCTTGACAAAGTTTTTCAAACGCTACCCAACCCAACTGGATCTTTCTGCCAGCTTCTTTCTCGAATTAGTGATCATGACTTCCAGATTGACGTGCTCCTTCACATCTTCGATTAGCGAACTTTCGATTTGAATTGGACTCAGCAAGACGTGTAAGTTCTAAGTGACTTTAGTCTTGTCTAAATTCATGCCGAGATTAAAACCAGCCCTGAGGCTTTATTTCGTTTATAGGCTGTGCAGTGTGCAGCATCTGGTCTAACTGTCAGTGGCGTAGCTATCAAAGGGCTAGGCGGTGCCATGCACCGGGGCCCTCATGCTCAGGGGGCCCTCGGACCCTGACCAGCAAACCTTAAACTGAAATTTCGAAAATTTCTCCCACTTTCAGAATATAAATATAGCAGGTAGCAACACAACTTTAATCATGGCAACTCAGTTGAAAGAAATTCGAAACTTGTAGGGGAATTCCCCTAAATTCTTTCTGTTGTTTGTTCTTGTTGCCAAATTGACGGATTTGTCGTCGGATTTCACTAAATCTGACGGCAAGATCATAGACGTCAAGATGGCGCACAGTGGGCCCATACTGAAAATTAGTGGACTTAGGCAACAAAGTTCCTATATCGATGCGATTTTTTTTTATATGACGTGTTATATTATTCCTGACAACTTTTATTCTTATAAAATTTCTTCTAAAGTTGATAGTTTGTCTTGAAAAAAATTAATTAGATTTTTTTGTATGGAGCGAATCACGTTTAATTTTTTTTCTTCAATTGTACTAATATGTTGAGTGTGTGGCGTGAGTATATGCTAGCTAGGGTCATTCTCTATCCATGAAAATAAAATCAGCGCCGGCCATCTGCGGCAGCGCGAGTAATCATTCGGTAAAAAAAAAATGATTTGGAAGAATTTTTTTGTCATTTAAAATAAATTCAAAGCATATTTTTTGTCTCATTTGGCTGTTTTCACCTTCTTTTTAGTTAAATAAATAGTTTTAATAGCGCATACGTACTTATAACTAGTAATTCTGGTAGAGATTTAGTTATTATTGCATGTTATCGGTAGCACCTGCATTGTGATTGATGACTCATTTGTTTGTACACTCGGCTAAGCGCATAACTAATGAGTCATCGAAAAATGCTCGTCTCTGATTGGCTGAATAATTTTCACTCACTGTTATGTCCACTACTTGAGTAATTAACACTAACTATAAATATAAAGACATTCATTAAGTCCATCTAGTTTCGCTCTTGTCGCTTGTTTGTGAACACAGTGAAATACTTGTACTTTTATATTTACATTAGAACTATGGCTGGATTTTGTACCAACCTAGATCTTTTTGTGAAATTAAGAAGTGGCGGTGATCTGAAAAATCATATGTTTCTGTATGAAAGTATCATTTCTGTCTTGACTACCGAAGTTTCTGAAGAAGACAAGAACCGAATCAAGGAGTTCTGTCGACTTTTTTGTGTAAATTTAAATAAAAAGTGGATAGAGTCAAGTAGAAATCAAAAAACTTTTATGAATCGTGTAATTAATCGCAAGTGGTTGGAAAAAAACATCAACTGGCCTGTTTGTGACAGTGTTGATCTGAGAAGTGTGATGGGCTTTTCGGACGCAGCCTTATCTGAGCTTGTGGATATAGATTGCCATGTTCCTACTCTTGCAGTATGTACTGCGGAAGCGGGAACATCTACAGAAAAGGAGCACAGAAAACCGTTCGAAGAGTTAAGTAATAAGCAAAAGAAAAGACGTTCTACTTCCATAGTAGAAGAAAATTCCGAGGAAGAGTTGCAGCACTGGTACATAACAAAATTGAAAGACAACGGCAAAACGAATCTGGCAAAAGTGGTCGAATACCTTTCCAGTAATTCAGATGCGCTATCCGAAGTAGAAGAGAGACTATTCAAAAAGCAGAGCTTAAGTACTGTCTCTGAAGATAAGTGTTTAGCTCTTTATACATCAGTTGCGCTCTCGAAATGGAAGTACTTAGCTCTTCGACAATTTCTGAAAGAAGAAAACTGTGCTGCCTTTCCATCTTATCCAAAGCTTGTAAATGCCAAGAAAAGATGTTACCCACCACAAGAGAGTATGGAGATTACCGAAAACGGAGCTCACATTAAATTGCAAGCGCTATTGGACCACACTGTGGAGAGGATATTACTTGATATAAATACTGTTGATAGGTCTCAAAATGAAGAACTCAAGTTGACCTGGAAATGGGGACTTGATGGTTCTTCGTCGCAGAGTAACTATAAACAGAAAACGTCAAACACAGCTACAGAGTTCGATGATTCATCAGTAGTCATGATAAGCATCGTCCCTCTTCGGCTAGTGTCTACTAGGCCATCATCTGGGAATGAAAATCTAGTTTGGGAGAACCCCACACCTTGCTCAACTCTGTACTGTCGACCAGTGAAGTTCACTTTCACTTCGGAGACAGCTGACTTTATAAAGTCTGAAGAGTCTGAGATGAAAAAACAAATTGATGAACGAATATCTACACAGTGTGGAAATATTATTGTATCACATGAATTGCATATGACCATGATTGATGGAAAAGTGGCCAATATTATTGCTGGAGTACCATCATATGCAACGTGTCCCATTTGCTTGGCAAAACCGATTGAGATGAATAATTTAGACGCTTTGACTTCTAAACCACTTCGTGAACAAATTTACAAACAAGGAATTTCTTCACTGCATATGAAGATTCGGTGTATGGAATGTCTTCTCCATATATCTTATAATCTGGATTTTCAACGATGGACTGCTCGCGGCGAACATAAGGCTTTGAAACAAGCTAAAAAAAATACCACACAGTAAGAGTTTCGTGAGCAAACTGGAATTCTGATTGACATAGTCAAACAGGTATGTATTTAATTTTCGCTCTCTTTATGTTGTTTGTGAATTATATCTCTATGTATTGTATATTACAGTATTGTTTTCCCATTTTAGGGTTTTGGAACTACAAACGACGGGAATACAGCGAGGCGCTTTTTCCAAGATTACAAAAGATCTTCCAGAATAACGGGAATTGACGAAAATCTGATTTTCAGATTTTCCGTTATTCTACAAGCCATATCATCAGGCAAAAACATTGACTGTGAAAAATTTAGAAGATACTGTAGAGAAACAGCTGATGTGTACGTGCAACACTATTCGTGGTACTACATGCCAGTTAGTGTACATAAACTTCTAATGCACGGTGCAGACATCTGTAACCACTTTGGTGTTTTGCCAATCGGTAAGTAAAAAATAAATATAGTTTGATGTATTATTTGACTCGATTGCGTTTTGAAATTAAAATTTATGTACTTATTCGTTTTAGGTACCTTATCTGAAGAAGCTTCGGAAGCCCGTAATAAGGACTTCAGAAACGTCAGGGAGAGGCACACTCGGAAAACGGGGAGAATAGCAACAAACGAAGACATCCTCCATGGACTTCTAATAAGCTCTGATCCCCACATATCCTACATAAGGCCTAAAATAATGAAACAGGTTCATAATGAGTTGTTGCCTGAAGCAACTCAGTTGTTACAGACTACTGAGCCTCCCTGTGACAGTGAAATTATGGAGGAAGAAGAATGCCTCATAGCAGAGTCCGAAAATTTGCCGGACCCACTAGCACTTCTGGAACGAGAAATAATGTGATCCGGCTCTAAATTATTCCCACAAAAGTCCATCAGGGTTAGGAATATGACAAACAGCCCTTTTCAGGGCTACAATTACTTCACAGTTTCATATTGATCATACGTACGATAACTTATACTATAATAATATACATACAGTTGATTATGTAGATAATTATCAACGACTTGCCCGTAGAAATTTAAATTATTTCACCTATCATTAACAAAATTAGTATAACCTGAAACATTACGATATATTTATTCAACAATAGATAACGTGCAGTTAAAAAATAACACAGCCAATCAGAGACGAGCATTTTTCGATGACTCATTAGTTATGCGCGCACAAACAAATGAGTCATCAATCACAATGCAGAGCGCCTGCATTGTGATTGATGACTCATTTGTACCGATAACATGCAATAATAACTAAATCTCTACCAGAATTACTAGTTCTAAGTACGTATGCGCTATTAAAACTATTTATTTAACTAAAAAGAAGGTGAAAACGGCCAAATGAGACAAAAAATATGCTTTGAAATTATTTTAAATGACAAAAAAATTCTTCCAAATTATTTTTTTTTTACCGAATGATTACTCGCGCTGCCGCAGATGGCCGGCGCTGATTTTTTTTTCGTGGATAGAGAATGACCCTAGCTATCATATCGCACGCCCAGAACAACACTGCACTAAGTCCAAATAGCTCATTTTTCAGAATTGACGAAAAACCGTTATCTCATATTATTTCACAGTTATTGCGAATGTCTTGCACATTACAGGTGAAGAATCCAATGCGTTTCAGCATTATATAGTTCAGCTGATTCAAAACGCATTAATAAAGCAAAATAATGCATTTTTTTACTTAATTCACTGTTGCGGAATGACTGAACGAAAAAAAAAAACATATTTCGAGTTACATGCTTTTTACTGATTAATTCTGAAATAATGCACTCTTATTCTACAGTTTTTTTACTGAGATTCAATATACAATAACGTCCCATTTATTTTGTTTTTAGGAATAGACCTATTAAAAGCGAAATAAAAGACAATTTTTCTAAAATAAGTAGGTACTTATATTTAAAACATAAACTAGTACTCGTTTTGTACTCGTTGTGCTAATATTATAACATGTAAATCACAAAAAACAAAAAACAGTCTTCAAAAATTTTCTTTTAACAAAAAAATAATATAAAATGGCAAAGTTGGATGGATACAAAACAATCATAACACAAAAACACTAATTAAAAGTTATAAACAAAACAGTAAGTAATTAAAATACGTAATCATTTTAAACTTCAACCAACAAGTAATTATTTTTGAAAGTACGACTATGTAGTCTTACCTACAATCATTCATGGCATATCACTAAAACTAAAACAAAACGAAAATTTTAATTTAGACGTCAATTACCAACCACTAAACTACTTAATCCAAGCGGAGTTAGCCACTTTCAACTTACAATTATAGCTGCGATATTAATTCTTATTAAAAACTCTAAAAACAAGACATCTGGCCTTATAAAGTTGTATAAAAAGTTGGTAACAAAGAAACATTAAGCACTGTTTAGTACCATACAACTATCTTAACTCAAAGTATTATCTTGGAATCTTAAGGGTATCCCTACTTACTATAACCAGTCTTTAAGAATAACAAGTCTTATATAAATCACCAATGTATTACAATAATTATCACAGGTTTACTTGTACCTTAAGATTCACTATCTTCAATTAAAAAATAAATACTATAGAAACGGGGAAAAACTTTTTTTTATAACTAATAACATAGGAACTCAACGTTTCATTTTTCAGTATTGTGCTACTATTCTAAATTTAATGCAGTCTTATAATAGGAATTAACATAATTAGCAGGAATTATATTTTTTTCGATTAATTCCATAATATCTCTTTTTTTGGCTTCAGCCAGAGGTTGTTTTTCTGTATATGCTTTAACTAACAGCGGAGAAAAGCCTTGCTCTCTGTAGCGCCTTGAACGATTTCGAACACAGACTTTCTTAAAATCAGTGTCTTCGAAGGATGTTTTATAAAAGAAAGTCAAGGGATGTTGTTTTTCAACGCGTAGTTGCTTAATGTCGTGCCATTTAAGTTGATTATTGTCCTCATCTATATTGAAATTGTTGCCCCAAGCTTCCTGGAGGATTTTAATTTCATAAAAATCGTCGTATGTAAGCTCCCTTAAAAGATATGGGTTTCCTGTTTTTTTGGCAGTACGAATTAACGTAGCATATTGCTGTGGGCAATAAATAGGGCCAGATTTTAAGTGTCTTTTTATTTGTTTTTCGATTACACTGTGAACGTTGTCCCCTTCATTTTGTGAATGTCCGCGGATCAAAAATTTATGTGTTATAGAATTAACTCTCCGATTATTAACTGCATAAGCATAGACGGATAATAAGTATTTATTTTTTTGTTGCCCACAGCAATTATCACTATAAAATATCATATCCACGTCAGTATCAGGAACGCTCTTTTCAAGTACCATTTCAATGTATTTAAGGACACAACTTCCTATCTCAACTGCACCACGTTTAGCTTCGGTTTCGTCCCAGAAAAAACACGCAACATCCTTTGCGTTTAAGTCACTTACAGTGAAGTTAAAGCAATTGATTCTTGATTTATAAAAAAAAAGAGAAACTTGACCTTTGGGAACCTGCATGACTGCCTGCAGGTCGTATACTGCTACGATGACATCTTTCCTGTTTTTGTCAGCCTCTTTTTCAAATCTGGACAATTCTTTTTCTTTGAGGTGGTTATTATACTCTTCACAGAGTTTGGCCTTGCCCTCATCATCGGCATTTTTATAACGTTCACACAGGTCGCATTGGTCTTTCTTAGGAATATAAAAAGAAATATTGAACTCCTCATTGAATATCCTACTGAAAGTTGAAGCTGAAGCTGGAGTTAAATTATTTTGCTCTCGGAGGGTTTTGTAATCTCTATACAAGTCTGCCAAACATTTATCACTTGCGATATATTCTCTTTTAGTTTGAGCTCTTAAATAATGAGACTCTATTCTAGGAATAGAATTTATGAAATCAGTCACACTATCTTTTATTTCAGAGTCTATTTTGCGGTGATTACCATGCTTCCCGCGTTCATCAGATTGAATAAAACCACCATCAGTTTTCTTTGAAAGAGCCGTCTTAATATATCTATCACAAATGCTCAGCGTAGCTTTAAAAAACTCTTTACATACCCTAATCCTGTTGTTATTTTTTACAAAATAGTAAGCCGAATTCAAAGCCCTCAATTTTTGAGAAGTGATGTACCTATATTTCGGTTTGATTTCTTGTGTATGCCTTACTATGTATTCTCTTTGCCTCTCCAAATCGCCCAGCTGCCAAAACTGATTGAAAATGTCTTGTCTTACCATTTCATCTATTTTAGTTTTACAATTCAACCTGCATTTGTCGCCACAAGGTGTACGGATTTGACGCCCAGCGATCAGTTTTGTCGGATTTGATAAAGAAACATACTCTTTTCCTGTATTCCGCAATGTTCTAGCAATCTTAGACTTCCAGCCAGCAGGGTTTCGTTTTCTCTTTTTACTTAACTTAGGCTCGCTCACTGATGGAGCAGTGTCAATGGCAGATGAAGTTGAGGGTGCGTTTGTCGGAGTAGAATTAGAATCCTCATGAGTACTCACTGTAGGCGAACGCGGTCTACTAGATTCATCATCAGATGAACTACTTGAGCTACTGGAGCTTGACGATGATGAGCTGGAGTCTGACGAGGAGCTCGAGGAGGAAGAAGAAGATAATCTTCTAGGGATTACAAGAGGCCGAGATATTTCTTTAACAGGCAAAATAAAAGTAGGATCCGTATCCGAATCATCTATAAAATCTTCTTCATCGCTATGATCAGATAAAACAGGAACGGGTACCTCCCTATCTGATGCTTCATCGGCTGATGCTGGCATCGCTGTTGTCTCATCGGTTGATGCTGCCATCGCTGACGTCTCATCGGTTGATGCTGCAATGGTTGTATTTTCAACATCCTTTTCCACGCTGCTTTGTTGGACAGAAGGTCTGGTTTCTTCTGTGGTTGCTTCCATTGCCTTTTTGAGTAACAGGAGCCCACGACCTCTCATCATCTGCCAAATAACAATTAAAAATTTAATTAATTCAACAATAGTGCATTATCTCAAAAAAAAGTATTAATCTTCTTGTATATAAAGAAAAATATCTATTTTAAATATATTTCTTTTAATTTATAATGTAACTAACAATTATAAGTATAAAACAATATTTATTATATTTTTATAAGAAAGTTAGGGCATAATTTATATCTACCATCAATAGTGCATCATTTAACTGATTTTTAGCTTTTACGAACAATACTGAACCATTTTGATATAATACAAAAAATCTAACATACCTTCGTCAACAACAGAGTACTATTTTGAAATAGTAACAAACACGTAGTACAAATACAGTCACCAACACTGAATTAAAACGAAATAATTCGGCTTATTTTGTATGCTTCATTCAACAACACTGCATTAACACAAAATAATTCACTGTTTCGTAAAGGATCTGCGTGCTGTTACCTGAGGCGGACAAGTTGCAACTAGAAATAGTTTTGTGTTCGCGGTATGACTCTGGCAGCGCGTCGTCACCAATAGAGAGTTAGCGCGCCATCTATTGGACATTTTTGTAAATATAAATACGCCTGTCTTCGTGGTATGCGCGGCAAATTTTTGGCTATTCAAATATGTATAAAAGTCAATTTTGAGATTTTTCGACATAATACAGTGTTGTTCTGTGTGTGCGATATACTCACGCCACACACCCAACATATTAGTACAATTGAAGAAAAAAAATTAAACGTGATTCGCTCCATACAAAAAAATCTAATAAATTTTTTTCAAGATAAACTATCAAGTTTAGAAGAAATTTTATAAGAATAAAAGTTGTCAGGAATATTATAACACGTCATATAAAAAAAAATCGCATCGATATGGTAACTTTGTTGCCTAAGTCCACTAATTTTCAGTATGGGCCCACTGTGTGGCGTAGTGGTAGTAAATACGTTCCTTCTGTTTCCGTTCCTTATTTTAATGGCTGACGGAAATCCGTCAGCCATTCTAATTTGCTTCCGAAATCGGAAGCAAATTAGAAAATTCATTGAAATGACTTTGAATCATTCAAGTGCAAAGACAGTAAAACTGCAAGAAAATATGGTATAGATCCCCATTCAAGAAAAAAGGAAAGTTAAAAACATTATGAATTAGCTTCTGATCACCGATTTCAGAACTGGGAAGAAATATTTAAAATTACTATTTTCAATGATGTACTAGGCACAATAATAGCTCAAGTAACTACACGTTTTACTGGTAGGAGTGTACTTTCAATGCAATTTTCTAACATCAGCATTTTTATAAGATGTAGATGAAGCAACTTTATTACAAAAGTGTGACCAATTCCAAAGTAAATATTCAGATACTAGCTGTTGCCCGCGACTTCGTCTGGAATCCAGGATAAAAAGTAACCTATGTCCTGCTCCATGTCATGATTTACATACCCATGTGCCAAATTTTATCCAAATCAGTTCAGCCGTTTTAGCGTGAAAGCGTAAGTAACAAAGAAACATACAAAAAATTCTAATAATTTCTCTTTTTAGTATTAGTTGAGTTCAAAGGCTCCCAAATTTTCCATATCTATTTTATTTATTTTTCACCACCTATTTACAACTAAATTAACCCAGGAATGGACAGTTCACCAATTATGTAAGGAAATAATGAACAAATATGGAGTGCTAGAATGCGAACTAATGGAAGTATTTATCGATATTTACAATTCTATACAATTTCTGTAAATCCTACAGTAGCTGAAAGATCATTTAGCAAACTAAAAATATTTAAGAAATAGTGGGGCCAGGCTCGACTCCGACATTTATCGCTAATAGCAATTGAAAACAAAACTGCATCAGGATTTAACCGAAGTCATTGATTTTGCGAAAACTAAAGCTAGGAAGAGATTATAAACATAATTGTTAGGTATATTATTGTCAGTAGTAGGTCCGATCTTCATATAATAAACCCGTTAATCTTTTCCACTTCGTTGTATTGCCTAATAATACCTACATAATTTTATTGTAATCTACGACGCTGTTTTAATTTTTTTATTATATACTACGTTGCTTTTCGTCTTCCTTTTCTGGCAATTCCTAAACACTTCACAGCTGTTCTGGAAGCGGTCTGTATGTAGTACTTAAGTAGCTTTGTTTTGCAGTGCCCTGCAGTGCACTATATAAAGCTGATGATAATTTAGCTTTGCACATTTAAGTATTTATATAATTAATATGTTCACTAGATACAACCTAAGCAGATCCAATTTTTTTTTGCACCAGGTTCTTTGGTCACTTAGCTATACGCCACTGCTAACTGACCCAGCGACTCTACCATTATGACGATGTCATCGGCAAAGCGAAGATGGGCTCGCCGTTCACGTTAATTGTCCAGTCCAGTGCAGTGTTTTGAAAACAATAGATTGATGAACAATTTCGGGGTACCACATCCCTCTGTGTCACCCCTCGGAGCAGTTGGATGGGGCTGATTTTCTGATCCAGGATCACGACAGTCATCGTGGCAGCGTCATTACAAACACCTCAACACTTCGAAGACCTGCCAGTTAATTCCACATCGTTGCAGGGAGGCTAGAACTGCCTATATTTCGATGGAGTACTTCTCGTAGTTTAGAAATGCGACACACAGCGGTAGACTGTACTCGCCGGTCTTCTGTACAATTTGTCGAACAAGAAAAAGGCTTCAGCACCGCAGACCACATTGACTGTGGTCTACAGTGCTGAAGTCGTTAGAACCCCCTGTGAAGGAAAAGTTGCGAAGCCCCCCCCACATTTTTGAGTTTTTTTTTTAATATTCTAAGCTAACCTTCGAATTTTCTTATAGGTATTGACATCGATTAAAAGGTCGGAAGAGGTCGGGTGGTGCCGAATAAATGAAGGGAGAAGTAGCAGCTCTCCTCCTCCCCCCCTTGAATCCGTTAAACGATTTTCAAGACTAACGACGAAGGACTTTTATATATAAGGGTTATATTTATTTTTGAGAGGGGGAGGGGCGGAGATCTACCCCTCAAAGGGAAAGTTTAGGAAACGCAGTGTTTTTACTTAAAATCTTATTTATGGTCGGTTTTTCTACATAATTTATGGAGGGAGGGTGGATACCGCACCCCTGAGGCGTAGTCGACGGAGGGGCTCCTACTTTTAAATGGTTACAAACAAAAAATAACCACGAAGGGGAAGGCGGGGTCTTTGTTCGCTCGCTTCGCTCGCTCTAGCATCCTAACTTCTCATTGTGTTACTAAGTGGAGATGTGTCGAGAGTTGGGGCGAAGGGGATGGCAGGGTCTCCTAACACGTCACAACATGTCACAAATAGAGGCTAGCAAGAGGTTTACGTGCAAGTTGAAATATCCACGACGTGCACATTTTCGTGGTTTCGCGAATTGTTCTCGTACGTGTCCATACTAAATCAGACAATAAAGCACAAAAAAATCAATGCCCGCGAACTGCGCGTAAGCTGTTTGCGACGCACGCGCGTTATGTGACACGTCGATAGCCATTCGAGGCACGTAGTTTAATTCACGGTTCGTGAACGTGCGCTACACATGTGTAGGTGTGGACCCGCCTTTACAAACCTACGTAAAACGATGTGTCTCAGACAACAATGTCAATTTAACTAACTTATAAGTAGGTACTTAATAAACTTAAGGGAGGAGGCCTATACCTACTCAGCAGTGGGTGGAACAAGACTGTCCATGATGAATGATACTTAACTTCATAAGTTTCAGTTTACGGTTTCGGCTCAACATCGATCTCTATCTGATTTCAGTGATTTTAAGTAGGTACGTAACACCCCGCTCTACGCGACCCCGTTAGGCGCGATTACGATTTTACGCGAATTTTAAAATGCGCTAAAATGCTTCGCTTTACGCGGATTGGTTACATGTAATGCCTAACTTGTCTTTCGTTGCGAGAATTCCCGCTTTCTCTGACTATTCTGATAAAAAAATGGGGAATCCCCTCAGAGGAGTTTTTGTCCTTTGGGATTCCCTCTTTTGTTTCGTTCATTTGTCTTATTTCAATCTCGGCTGGCAATCGTGTTCTAACCTTTGGTGAAATTAATTCAAACAACGTTAAAAATTCCGCTCGAGAAGAAAAAGGAGCGTAAAAGCTTAAGTAACTTTGAAATTGAAGTTAAAGGTGTTAGAAGAATGAAAAATTAAGGCAAAGCAACATTAGTTGGCAGAGATTTTGGACTCACAGAATCAACCATGAGTCAATCAGTAAAAAGCAGTGTTATGAAAATATTTTACAAAAACGTAAACGAAACGCAACCCAGAAGACTATTAGATATGTTTTTCCGTAAAACAATTGTATAATGTAATGCTGCACAATGTGTTTTTAGAATTAAAGTATTGATTTGCATTTTGTACTGACTTTTAACGGAAACCCCCATAAGCGCTAATTTCACTTAACGCGAGTTTTTCGGAACGTAACCCTCGCGTAAAGCGGGGGTAAATGATAAATGATTTTATTTCTGTAAGTAGGTTTGTACAAACACTTTTACACGTCAATCATATTTTAAAACTAGATGAGGTCGGCGTTTCCTATCTGACTACTCTGAGAAGAAAGGCCGAAACAAACTCAGAGGTCACAGTCTCTTTTAAAGTCCAGACATAATCTTGGTCAGATCATGAGAAAACCATATAGATTTGAGTCTGAAATGGTCTTTTGAGGAAAAATACCACACAGAATGAGTGGACCTATCCAGTCAGTGCACGCATTTGTCAGTAATCGTGCAGCTCAACTCAAAACTTAAGGAGCTCAACTCAACGATTCGACGAACAATACCAAAGAAAGGACGTTTGGGTAGGCCGCATAAATTACTCAAACTGCCAGACTATGATTAAAACTAATTAAGAAAGAAAAAAACCAGTGATCTACATAGTCTTTACATTCACAATAATTAAAATAATATACTATTTTACAAAGTAAATATTCATGTCAATATATTTATAACAATGGTACCCATGTGGTAGTACTGCTGTTTGCAAAATAAGTCGTAATGATTTCTGTTGCTATAGTAACAAAATTATAACATCATTTTAAGCATCTTTTTTTTTGTCATGTTTACCGCCAATAAACGTATTTTCTTTCGTTTCTTTTTACTACAAAAACGCAACAGAATGATCCATTTGCGTGACCCAGTAGTATAGACCCAGTACCTTGCATTATACGTCCTTGAAAATATCAATCAATCTGCCTCGCCTTTTCACAACTATGTTGGGGTTAGCTTCCAATCCAACCGGATGCAGCTGAATGCCAGGACTTCACATGGAGCGACTTCCTATCTTACCTCCACCACCCAGTTCGGTACTGGATAACACGATACCTCTTGGTAAGAGTGGTTGTCAGACTTTGGGCTTCTGTCTGACTACAACTACTACACTCGTAACGACTGTCAAAGATCTACGAATGACAGTCCTTAAACATAATGATCACGATTATAAAAATTGCAAAATTGCAATTAAACAAATAGTAATAATAAAAAACCGTTTATTCAAATAGGGTTGAGAATCAGCACTTTTTGAACGTCAAAGTTCCCTAAGACACACCCCAAAAAGCCAGCCCTAAACCACTTTCCTAGTGTATTAGTTCGGAAAAAGTGGCACTACAAAAGCTCTTAAAATAAAATTTTATGAAGAGAAGAAGACGTAATATGGGTACAAATCTACATAAAGTTTAGCAGTATCAAAGCAGAAATCTCTAAATTTAATGTCATTTATCTTCCTCCCTGATGAAATACACTGCAAGATCAGTCAAGTTTAGCTCAGCAGATATAGCGTAGTTTTCAAACATCGCCTTGCCGATTTGCCATTGTTGGTAGATCCACTAGGTTGTTTCATAACATCGAGAAGTAACCCCGTTTCTCTTCTTACAGCCTCTTGGAACCTTCTTTTCCTCTCATCAACTTCCCTTTTTGCCACATCATCCTTCGCTTGCTACGACTTTATATCCAATTTATAGGAAGTGTGTAGAAAACATTCCAATGACCGAATCCAAGCGTGAAGAGAGCTTAAGCCGTATTTGCACATGTCCTCGTTTTCCTTTCACCAACTCCAAAATTATTCATTTCTTTAGGACTAGCCTTGCATATGTCACACACTGAAGCTGCTGTATCAGATATAACAGAATGAATTTTACCATCAATCATTGTCAACAGCAGCTGGTATGTACCTATCACTAATTCCATCAGTGATGGTAGATGACATTAAGGCCTTAATCTCAGCTTCAATTGCAGCCAGCTCTGTCTGTACATTTTCTTTAGATTATATTATAAATTTAAACATTACGGGACGGCAAACTGACGTTGAGGATGGTCGGTCGTTTTCCCAAATTATAACATCGTTTGAGGCGAGCCGCAGAGGCACAATACTTATCATGAAGTTACTAGCCAGATTACTTAGCTCACTTCTACTTGTCTTTTGATGATAAACGCTTTGGCTAGATGATCCATCAAATCCCCATTTACTGGTCAAAACAGCTGTTTATTGGAATCAACAGAAGTTTTTAAAGAACTTAAAAGTCTTCTCGTGGTCACGTCCATCACAGCTTGTAATTTTATTTTTGTAGTTTTCTGTAACTGTCAATCTTCTTTGCCTGGATAACCCTTCACTTGTTCTTTAACCAGCATGTAGTAACTGGGGTATTTTAAAACTCCTTGTTTGTTAAAATCTCGTTGTATTTTGTACCACCAATGTCATAAATTCATCGAGACATACAGAGTCAATGCTTTCAAAGGTGTAATTTCCCTAACCTAAATTGTATTCCCATGAACAAAGACCTTTAGAATTTTGGAGGCCTCTTCTGGATTTTCCATTATTGTATTTCGTTACATCAGCTGTGTCGATTTCTCCTGCTTATCTAAGCGCCCTTTCAGCCGAAAACATGATTTCAGCGCTGCTGCTGCTACCGCTGCATCCAATAGCATCTTCAGTGCGTCTTCTTTTTTACCGGTTGCTGTATGTTATAGTCGGGTAAATCTTTATGTGCGTGTGCACATAAAGCAACGTAAAGATCAAGATCGTAGTAAAATTTGGAAAATTAATTTCAAGATTAGCGTGACTATACGAGGTGGAAATCAATAAAGATTTTAAAGAAAGAAGCAATAAAGAAAATATATTTATTTAGCAGAGACTAGAAAGCACACAACACAACATATACCTACAAGTAAAAAAGAAAACAAATAAAAAGTGTAAAGTGCGTTGTGAGAAATTAGCAGGAAAGTGTGCTTCGCGGCTGCGCTCGCTCGCTGAGCTATCTATGGTGACTTATTTAAATTATATCCAGGTACCCTTTTGCTATGCATAATACAATAGCAAAGCCCACAACTTGAAACGAGGCCGGAATCAGGCGGCAGAGCTAGAACCAGTTATTTTCATAGTAAAATTTCACATTTTCTCAATTAACTTCCGAAATACGAGAGAAAGAAATTTGTCAGTACAAGTTTTAAAGGCATTTGATAACTAAATACGATGGCATTCAATTCAATTCAATTTCTTTATTTCAGACATGGGTCCATAGTGTTAGTATCAACAAAATAACTTAATAACTAGTGTTAGTAATAATGAGTAATAATTAAATAATACTTTAAATATTAACTGGTGTGGACTCTTGCCCAGTGGAGCAGCACAGGGGAGTCCCACCGATCTGAGAACACGCTCAGGAGACTGTTGGTGGTGCCGCGTAGCCGGCCGACTATGGAGGCGGTTCATTGCAGTGCATTATTAGTTTTAACCGACTTCCAAAAAAGGAGGAGGTTCTCAATTCGACTGTTTTATTATTGTTTTATTTTTTATTTTTGTCAGCTCAGAACTTTTTTCTGGGCGAACCGATTTGAATGATTGTTTTTTTATTTGAAAGCTGGTGCTTCACATGTGGTCCCATTTATATTTTAACAAGTTATGACCAGTAGTTTTTGAGTTATCCTAAATACTGCGTATATTTTCCACTTAGTTTATATTGATGATGTAATAAAAATAATTTCCTGTCACGGTTATTTACATATCAAGTAGTGGTTTACGAATGTGTGTGAGGCAGGTACCACAACTAAAAACTGTAAATGAAAATCATTTTTCCAAAAAAACAACCGACTTCGAAAAACAACACAAAAATACATGAAAAATAACTTTAATTTCGGAAATCGGTGGCCAAAAACGAAAATACACAACCAAAGACACCGAGCTCCGAAATTAAAGTTATTTTTCACGATTTTTTGGGTTCTTTTTTGGGACTCGGTTATTTTTTTGTTAAAAAGTTTTTTTTTGTTCAGAAGTCAGCTAATATCAAGCGGTGAAATTTTTAATGGTTAACAGCCATGAAACGTGATAGTAATGTTTTAGTCTGTAATTTTAAAGACGCCCATTGTGACAGACAGCGTCTAAAACAAAATTAAAACCTGATAAATACATGAAATCATTTTATTTCTGTAAGTAGGTTTATACAAACACTTTTACACGTTTATAATATTTTAAAAACTAGACGATGTTGGTATTTCTTATACGACTACTCTGAGAAGAAACACCGAAACCAACTCAAAGACCAGTCTCTTTTAAAGTCCAGATATAATCTTGGTCAGATCATATGAGGACCACGTAGATTGGTGTCTGAAATGATCTTTTGAGGTAAGAACCACACAGATTTGAGTGGACCTTGTCTAGTCAGTTTACGCATAGGTATGTCAGTAATTATGTGGCTCAACTCAGAACTTAAGGAGCTCTACGACTCCACGAACTGTACCAAAGAAACCACATTACAACTGCCAGACCATCATTAAAACTAACTGAAATATGACACACAGAGTCCTTACATTCACAATACTAAAAATAATAATTAAAATATAATAAGTACTTTAAAAATTACATATTCATGTACTTTAAACAATTTGGTATGTAATCAATATCAATAGCCATCATAAGCCGTGAAACTTGATAACATAACATAACATAATATCACGCCTTATTTCCCCCAAGGATCGGGCAGAGGTGTACTTATAGTACACCCACATTTGGCAATTTTTTTTAAACTTAACAGTATTGTGCTAAAGTCTGCATGTGTTTGTGGTGACATTTTGAAGACCACTCTTTTTTGCGATTTTTGGTAATTCATACTTATATTTGTCTGGTTTCTTTTTCATTTCATAAAAACCGTTATGACCTAGATAACCAATAAATGACCATAATATTTTTTCCATTTATAATTTTCACGAGATATACTTCTGTCAACATTCAATAACGTATCTAGCCGTCGCCGCGTTGTTACTACCTATATTACTATTTCCTATTTACTTGCGTTCAAGTAAATAGAAATAGTAATTACCGTTGTAATTGAAAATTATTTTTTTATTTTATTTCTTATTAAGTACCTAAATACAAACATCCCGTCAAAAACTCAAAACAAATTCTTAGCTTTTCCATCGTGTCCTACTTTTCCAGTGAATCCATCATCACCCTTTTAGAAACGGACACACTACAGGTCAGTTTTCTCTTTTAAGGCCGATATTTCTGTGCTTGTAAGCATTCCAATTGAACTATAGTACTTACTAATTCCATGAATTAAGCTAGAAGAACGGTGGTCGCCACATAATGTCCGCAATTTACCGGCGAACCGGCTGTCATAAAGATGATGGCGCCGGGGTTTTGAAGTCAAAACTTGGTGTACCGTTTTTCTAGGAAACCGAAACCATAGCTTAACTTTTCTATTCCCGCGCATTGGTCTGTAAGACCGACAAAATACTCTTTCTTGATTTTTTTATATATATGCTGACATTCTATATTTCCTGTTGGCAATGGGTATGCAGGACCGACGGCGTATAGGATTCTGGGTTTATTTTCTGTGATTTTGTACTGAGCTGAAAAGATGACACTTCGACGTGTTCTAAGTTTAATACTCCTCATGACGTTCTCTTTTAGATTTGTAAGTTTGCGTTTGTCTGTTAGAAGAAAACATATATTTTGGCTAATATTTTGTAAACTCTTACGAATATCTTACTATTTCAGAGAATGAAATGAAAGACCGCTACTCATTAAATTAATGGTTTACTAATTAGGTTTATCTTGTTCATGACATCATGTATCATGAATATAATTTCTACATAACAATATATTTATATATTGTTTTCCAAAAAATGTACAGAAACTGGATTCCGAACTTAAAAGTTTAAGTGCGGGAATAAGTTTAGTGTCACGGAAGTTGGCGCGGGTATAGGATGGTTAAGGCACTTTTAGATTTCAATGATTAAAATGACGTAATAATGAAAAATTACGATGGTAATTTGATAAAATAATAATATTAAATAAAGTAAAATAAAATAAAAATATTTTATTTCAGACAAAAAAGCCCATAGGCAAGGCAAAGTTGTTAGTAACAAGAATTTTGCGATATTAATTCGTTACTATTATTTGAAAATTTTGCATGACGTAAGGTAAAATGTATCGGGACTGTTTATAAAAGATCCATCTTATCTGTAAGTATACCACATTATAAGCAAATAAATGATTTATATTTAAAAATTTGGTTGCCCGTTCCAAAAGGTAGTTTCCTATGGAGAAGACGGTGCATTGTCGCCGCCTGAACTTAAGGCGCACATTTTGTCTTCGAGAAGACGTCAAGGTTTGTCAATAAGCAAGAGACAGAATATACTAAACATATTCTAGATGTTAAACTGCAGGATCTAGTGAGCACCTAAACTTACAATGAAAGAGAACTTCGATACACTATACTACTAACCAACCACTATGCGCACCAAAATACAGATAGCTAATACAGCTAAAAAGACTGCCCAACTTAAATAAGCCAACTGTGGACCCAAATAGCAAGAAAACTGGTGGCCTGAGACGGAAAAACGGGATCGCGATCTGCTACGAAAAAGATGGTGGGTACAATTGGATGGATTACTTAAATCCTTGAAAAAAAAAAGCATCGTTTGCGAGTCATGAAACATGGAGGGAAGTCTATTCCCCATAGTGGCCAAGAAAATAAAAAATAAACCGTCTGCACGCAGGCCAAACGCTCTAGAAATGTGGCGCCATAGTACAATACTCTCGAGAAACGTACACGCTCGACGGATACCCATGTGGACGAGCCCTTATTATAAGAATTAGACAAGGGACTAAATAAATGGTAATGAAACGAATTAAATAACAGAATACAAAAGCAGATAAATGCAACGTAAGACCCTTTTCACACGCTTCGGCTGCTGCACAGACGTCGCCGCGCCTTGTCGAATTTTACCGAGTCAGTTATGCACGTGTGAAAGATTATTATTATTTTATCCAAAAATGGGCTTAGTCTGCAAAAACACTTAAAATCCTACAACAGTAACAAAGTTTCTCCCTTTATCACAGGTTAGAAATTTGAAAACACTTGACTTGAGGATTTACGTCTACAACTTTAGGGTTCCGTACGCCCGAATGAGAAAACGGAACCCTTATAGGATCACTCGTGTTTCTGTCTGTCTGTCCGTCTGTCACCACCATTTTGCTCCGAAACTAATGGAACGATTAACTTGAAATTTGGTAAACATTAAAATTTCTGTGTCCCAAGCACGTCTGTGTAACGAAAATAAACGAATTTTGAATAACACTTGGGAGGCAAATAAGAAATTTAAAAAAAAGTTTTGCAAACTGTACCGTCTGACATATCAAATGAAAGGGTTTACTGTGAGGGCCTCAAATATATATTTTTTATAATTTTAAAATATAAAATAAAAAATGAAAACTAACCATTCCCCTCCTTTATCTCCGAATCTAAAGCAACCAAAATTTTGAATAATAATAAATAGAAAATAGTTCTATAAATACTTATAGATTACAGGAAAACCTATAAGAAGTCTATGGTCTTAAAATAACATCGTAAATCTCTCGATATTGTGCATTCCAACTTACATTTGCAGTTGGAATGTATGGGAGAACATGTTTTTTAACTACAATGTTAAGTTTGTTCTTGGGATAAATCCATCTCAACTACGGAACCCTTCATTGTTTGTGGAGTCCTACACGCACTTGGCCGGTTTTTTTTTTTACAAAACATGATTCTTAATGTTGAGTGGTTTAAATATTGAAGTGTGCCATTAATTGTTCTAAGAATACAACGATTCCATACATCGAACTAGTAAGATAAGTGACAGGCATAATTTCAACACTAGAAATAGGAACAAATTAGATCAACCACGTTTCAGGTTATCTAAAGTACATACTTCTTTTATGGGGTACTGTGTAAAATGTTATAATAAAATACCACTCGATATTCTTCAACTAAATGAGAAGAAATTTAAAACATGCATTAAACGCACACTATGTAGACAAGCATATTATAAGTTCAATGACTATATAGTAGATAAAAATGCTTGGCTTAATGCTGGTCCTGCTCCACAGCCACTCGGGCGCACTAGTTAAAATTTGAATGTTTGGAAGAGATACTACTTTCTTATTCCCCCTTTTATTTTTCTGACATTGCGAACTTAATGTTTGTTTATTTTTTATAAAATATATTTTTTTATTGAATAACTCAATAGATATTATAATGATTATTTTCTTTTTGTAGTAAAATTTTATTCATTGCTCAAATACATAGCAAACTATAGTTTTGTATAATTTAGAAGCATTTTTCAATTTTGTAAATGTGAGTACCATGGATTCGTTTATTATATAATTATGTTGACTTGACAGCATGGCAGTTGAGACTATGTCATGCTCACTTAAATGTCTCACTGTTGGTGGCGCCTGTGTTGGATCATTCGGTTCCCTACAAAATGGTTGAGCTGGATGGTGCTGATCCACGCGTCATGTTCGTGAACGGGCGCCGTCAGTTGAGACTGGTCATCTCTTAACTGCCACGGCTTATTTTTATTATTAATTTTATATTATGAATTGTTTCTCTATATATATTTTTCATTGTTCTCGCATATAGAAGCAACAAGAATAATGTACCCAGGATTTTGTAATATCTTGATTTAAAAAGAGTGTCCTTGGAGTTTCTTGCCCGTTCTTCTCCATAGAGATCTACGTTTTGCAATGGGCAACTAGCTTCAACTTTCTGACTAACTGACCGACTCTTTGACAATTCAAAAGTGCCTGTAAATGGTTTAATTGAAATAAATGCTTTGAGTTTGACACTACTCAGCTGTAATTTAAACTCCACAGGCGAAATATTTTAATAGTTATTTATGATAGTAGTGCGGAGGTTGGTTTTTACAAATAATAATTTGTAAATACCATTTTCCGCACGTGTGTCATACAACGTTTTTCAACACATTTGCGAGAAAACAGTTCAATATTAATATCAGATTCCTCGCTTGAACTTATAGTATTATTTTGTTTATAAATATTAGTCGGATAGTTGCAACAATCTTTGACGTTTATAATATGAAAATGGCGCGAATTTGCAAACGGCGCCAAGTGCATGTGGTGAAGATTAGAACTACATCTTTCGTCTCATTTTCTCTTTAGTATTAAAGTGAGACAAACTTATTGAGCAAAAGCGCTTTCAAAGAGGTTCGATTATTCAGCTTATTTATTCTCGTAATGTGAAACTGTGGAATTCTTATATACTTTTTATGAAAATTTAAAAAAAACGTAATAGATACGCACGGCGCTATAAAACGGAGTATGTGGTAAAACAGGTACTTAGGTGAGAGTTCTTATTTTACCGCACGTTCCGTTGTATGGTGCGTAATTTTTAACTTTCGAACAATGTATACAGGCATCGTAAATGCATTTTTTGAGCAAATGTGTTGAAAAATATATTAAGTAGTGATACTGTTCAAGTTTCAACCCTGCATAATAGGTCGAGGTCAAGTTGTTTCGTATTTTATAGGTATAAAGTTGTAGTAAAGTCTCATTGGCTGTAATGTTTGTAATGGCTGAAATGAAATTAAAAAAAAAAAGTAAAAACGATTTCCCACCATTTTCAATTGTTTTTCTGTCCGCCAAAATGGGTGAACCTAACGAAGAAATTCGATACTGATTTTGAAGTTTTATTACAAAAAGGGAAAATGCGACACAAACCGCGAAAAATATATGTGACATTTATGGATTTAACGCAGGATCAGTGAGAGTAGCACAAAGTTGGTTCAAGCGTTTTCAGTCCGGGAATTTTGATGTCAAAGAGGCAGCTCGCTCTGGTCGTGTTACGAATAAAGTCGATGCCATTTTTGAAAAACTGGAGTAAGGCCATATTAGTAGTTACGACGTACCTGAAGAATTAAGGATCACAAAACAGTTTGACCCACTTGGAAAAGTTTAGGTACACAAAAAAGCTCTATATTTGGGTGCCGCACTAGCTCCTAGTCTTGAATCTGTAAATGAAATACGAAAGAACTTTTTCCCCGACTTAATATATTAGAATACGGACTTTATAATAAAAATAACTATGTCATATAAATAACTACTTCATTCAAAGTGTATTCTTATAGTCATAAAATATAGCTTTTTTCTAATTACCTTCTAAATTATTAAAAGAGAACTGGGTAAATAATCATCTCTTAGATTTAAAAGATATGTCAGTCAATTCGTTCTAAAATTCCGTCCTTATTTACAAAAAACACTTTTAACAGCGGGTTGCATCAAAACTAAACAAATTATGAATTCGTTAGACGAAAAGTTTTTTTACGTTTTACGATAATTGTTTATTTGAGTGCAGATCAAATAAACGATTATCATTTTAGCTATTCACAACCGCTCGATTCGCTATTGGATTCGATTGTTATGGTTCGTTTAGGGGAAACGCTAAAAATAAAATAAATAATAAAATAAAATGATAACTGTTATGATAGAATTTTTTTAAGGGGGATGCGCTAAGGTAGCCCGCGAAATTCCCCCAACTCCTTATTTTTTGTGTTTTTTCTTTGCGTCATGTTACCGCAAATAAATGTATTTTCATTCTTTTTTCTTTCTAAATTCAATTTTTCTTACGTTTTTGCAGTTTGAAGGTCAGTGTCAGGTTATATGTTGATTAAAATATGTTTCGCGACCGTAACAAATATGGCTTTACAGAATTTTAATCATGAGAATCAACAAAAAAACTCCTCAAGTTAGAATTGGCCTCGAATGAAATGACTTGATGAAAATAATACTCATTCAATAGGGTAATATGAACTTAGAGAGTTGTATTGATGATTTTTTAAAATATAATTATATAAATAAATATTTAATACAGCCGCGAATCATATTTAGATCAATATGCAACCAAATACTGACCTGAAAAATGCAAAAATCGAAAGAAAATTTTAATTTCGCGGGCTACCCTGGTGCTTTCGCCTTAAATGGTAAATTAATTGTTATTATTAGGTATTTCGTAACATACGTAACAGCATGCTACCAGGAACAACCTTGTAGCCAGGATTATCCACCACTGACAGGACTATTGTTATTGTGGATACAGCAGTTATAGTACCGATAGTCGTGACGACCAATTGCATAATAGCCAAGAGCCTCGACCAACACCTGAGGAGGTTATCGTTAGGCAGCTGGATCAAGGGCTTGATCCAGAAAGTGGTATTTCTGGACATTGTGCGTGTAGTAGAAGGTTCCCCTCGCAGGAGCCTTGACCACCCGTTGCTTGGACCCTGTTCCTGATACCGGTGGGCTACAATTTTATATATATATTCTGTTTTTTTATATTTACAAATGAAGCAATTTAAGTACATAATATGTGTTTAAATGTAATAAAGGAAATAATTTATTTACCACTTTAAATATTTTCTACCATAAAAGTTACCTTTCTATAGTGTTCCTCCTAAACAATCCTTAACAATCCAATCGGATAGCGAATCGGGCGGTTCTGAATAGCTGTGCTGTACTTTAAGGCTTAGCACGAACACATTAACAGCGTAAAGCTGTATCGTTCATGTAAGAGAATTTTGAATCGAAAATACAAGTCTTACAACATTTTGATAAAATTTTATGCAACATGCGCAATTTGTATCAGACACACTTTAGTTTAAATGAATGTTATGTGCCAAACGAACATTACCGATTCAAAATTGACTAACGTTAGCGATACGGTTTAGTAACTAAACGTAAAACTATCCGTGCTAGGCCTACAGCTAATCATCCTGCTGTTCACATAATTAATATCAAATTCTAAATAAAACGTTCCGTGAAATGCTGTGATCCCAACGTTATACGGTAAAATATCGTACAACGCCGTCGAGCTAGGTTCTGGATACTTATAACGTGTTTCGTAAACATTATGATGCAACTCACTGTTAGTTTTTTTTAAGTATCACTTATTGAACCTTGTCCCTGTTCGTCCTGTTTCTCCAAACGTTTTTTGATAGCCAAGTCTTTTTCTTTTAAGACATCTTCTAAGTTATGCCACGTTATCTCTTTTTGCTTCGATTCTATCGCTTTGTGTCTTTCGAGGTACTGTTTCTCTAGGTCTGCAGCATATTTTGAAGGTTGGTATTTTTGATTTTGGACAGCAGGCTTCGGAGCACTCGGTGCGGAGTCGCAACCAGGAGATTTACAGCTAATTTTAGGCTCTTTTCTTTTAAATGCTATTGGTCCAAGGCACACCGCTGGGGACTTACTTTTAGTTGGCTCTCCTAGCCACTTATTTACCTTATCGATTGATTTTTTGATCTCGGGGTCTAGTTTGATTTTTGGAGAGCTAGAACTCGAACTTGTGCTAATACTAAAGGTCGAACATGAAGCTAACGTCGTAGAACTATCTTTTGGTTCCGGCGTAGAGGACGTAGCTGTTGATACGACGTCTAACGGTTCCTCGACCTTTACGGCTGGAATTTCTATTTTGCCTTCAAAATATTCCGGTTTAATTAATTTTAAGGGTGCTGCACATTTTGCCTCAGTGTTGTTTTTAGCGTACAGCCTCAAAAGAGTAGCAATAGCGACGTTTTTCTGCTTTTTAAACTCATACGAATCTGATTTAGCCGCATCACTTATTTGGTTCTTTAGTGTTGTTGCGATATTATCGTATTCGTTTTGATCAACATGTACAGCTACATCTAAATGATTATTATCGCCACTTTCTTTTCCTTTTACTTCGTCTTTGGTTTCCTTTTGACTTTCTTCAGTTTTTATATCAACAGTCTGTGCAACAACATTAGAGTTAATGTCCTTATTACTCAAACAAGTACTAATATTAATCTTTCTAGGTGAATTACTGTCCCTACTGGGACTAGGCGAAGTGAAACCTTTCGGTTTGAATTCATCGACGTTAGGATTTAATTTACTAACTTTGGTAATAGCTATTACACAATTCTTAGCGTTGGCAGCGTCGTTGGTATTGTCATCATCTCCGCTGTTGTATTCTTGCATCTGGAAGAGAGATGAAACGTTGTATAGAGAAAGGTAAATGAGAAGCGAAAAATGTAGATTCAAGGTAGTCGCAACATGTGCCATTATTTGCAAGACAGAAGGAATGAAATTCCTGGCAGTAAATGGCAGAATAGCATTTGACAAAGATCAATGATCAAATGTAAATGATTACAAAACAATTTCGTATACTAAATATAATTCCCCCGACTTTGTACCTGCATGTTATAATGCTGACATACAAGTTACGAGGGATGTGGTTGAAGCAAACATAATTTATTATTGTGCTATCGCGTAACTTCCTGCTGATAATAAATAAGATAAAGAATAAGTACTCTTTATACGTACACCATTAAAAATAGAAAATTACAGATGTAGAATTTTACATAGGGCTTTTACATATCGCTAAAAGCGATCTTTTAAAGACAACCTTTGGATTGATTAAAAGGGCGAAGGAGAGACGATACATACATAAAGCATATATTAATCTATATAAATATACAGGGTGTTAATACACCCATCACATAGCCGTCAACTACGCATTCTGTACATCAAACTAAGTAAAACTGCAATAAAATAAATTTTGGTAAACGAATTTTATTTTTGGTGTGAAAACTCGCTGTTTACGATAGTGCGCAACGTAGCCCCCGCAAAACATTGTGCTTATGAGTGCATGCAAGGGGTCTTGGGGTTATTTAAAACTTGTTTTCGTAAAAAAAAAAACGTCAGTAGGTAAACGTTGGAATTTTGACCTTCAATATCTCCGTAACCAGTAGGTTCCCAGGTATGGTTCAGTACAAAACTACAAGTAATTACTCTCGGCTTCGTTAAGTGTCTATTTATACCCGGTATATACAGAATGGCAGTGACGTCGATGGATTCAGTACATGAGTCAGAACCTGAAAAATAAATTAACTGTTCAGTACATTTTGACCGCGTAGGTATCGCAGTTTTCTATGAAACAGCAGTTTTTTTTTTGATTACCTACCAAAAGTCGCAACGCTAAAGGGTCTAGAATCATGTGGTGAATTCATGGTTACAGTTTACGCGTCAATATCCCTACCACTCTTTATATTAATAATCATGAAACAGGAGCAAAGAAAATATAATGATGATGATTAAGGAGAGAGGTAGTGTTTATTTATTATAATTTTAAAAGTAGACAAAGTTTGAGCACGCCTTGCCGACACGGGACATCTCTAGTTTTAAGTTTACCAATGACCACAGATATCTAGAGTTGAGTTGACTATAGCCCCCTTATAAAAAAAGTGCCTAAAGTCAAGTCATTATGATTAACGTCTGGTTAACCATAACGTTTTTGACGTTTATACATCTCAAATATTCATGTACGACAAATCATTATTTGTGTTAAAGTTAACTTTGACAGTCGTGGGTAGACGACATCCATTTCATAATTTTTAACTCACCGTATTGTACCTTCACATATAACTGGGAATACTAAGTAGTTCAGTAGATTTTTTTTTTGTTTTTTAGGACACACAGGTCAGTGTTCTCCTTTTCAAGAGCGTTATTTCCATACGTCCATTGGTAATGCAAAAGAAACTTTATCAAATCAAAATATTTTATTTCATATAAACCTACTTGGGCACTTATGAAACGTCACAAGCCAGCGGGGTAATTACGTAACACACTAACAGTAGGAATGGGATTCATTTTGACAGTTCAACAACATTCATTGCGTTGTTTACGTTGTTGAGCAGACAATTTTTTCGAACTTATGAAGCAATGGATTAGCACTAGGCTTCAAAATGATTCAGATTGTGATAGACAGTGTGTTACGTAATTAGGGTGCAGGTGTACGGTTCCAATTGGTCGTTTCCTATCGAGAAGAGCCAGCAAGAAACTTTACTCTTTTAAAAATAATTGGCTTTTATGTTTTCAAATTACAGTGTTGATAGGTATGGGAGGACCGTGAAGGCCTTTCAACAAGAAGGTACCGGGTACTTAATAACATAGAAAATAGTCTAAAAATCTACAGTGTACAAGGCCTACAACATTTTACATTCACAAAATATAAAAGAATCTATACAAAAGATAATAAAATATAAAAACCTATTAATATGAAATGAAATGATTGCCATTACAAGTATTACAACCACTCATCTTTATTAGTGGTTGTAATGGCAATCATTTCATTTAAATTACAATAATGTAGGTATATTATATCAAATAATGAGAAAATTAAATAAACATCGTAATTTGGGAGCAGTTAAAAGGCTTTTACATACATTATTTCGTTACAGACGTACCAGGAAACCCACATGTGCAGAAGGAATTATAACCAAACTTCTTTGTCTTCAACATAGTCTTTAATCTTTATTTCTATTTAAAATTTCAAAGACCAAAGTAATCCAGATTTTTTTGCCAGGCAGGGCAGTTTAAGCCCCTTGGTGTGCGAAAACTCGGGTGCACTGCCTCTTACCTAGGGTTACCATTTCGTAATTAGAAATGTCCTGACAATAGCCGGACATTTACAAACACCTCTGGACATTTTTGATCTTTTTTTTTTCAGTATTCATTACAACTTTTTTATTTTTTATAGAAATCGCCTAAAGTCGAAAAATTCGGACCAAGTCCAGACGGGGGCCCAGAAAGCCAGACATGTCCGAACAAATCCTGACGGATGGTAACCCTACTCTTACCCCACTCTCTTGGTACGATAGGATATCAAATTATTAGTCCGACACGAACATAGATAGACCAAGCAAAAGGTAGGCATGGTGGTGAAAGTAACCAAATTAACCGACGAGGCAGCCCTCAGATAGTAGGAAAAAGCTAATAATAGGTCTTTACCTATGAAATTGCCGTTTTGTATGAAAAAATTTAAACGAATTTTTTTCATGAATTTTTTATTTGTATTAATCGAAGTAATCACCCATGCAATCAATGCATCTTTGCCATCGCAGTGGCAGTTTATTGATGCCCTTCTTAAAGAAATCAGCTGGACGGGAGGCAACAAATTCTTCAAAGGTATTTTGTACTGCCTCTCGGGTATTAAATTTTTTTCCCGCCAAGAAGTTATCCAAATTCTGGAAAAAGTAGTAGTCTGTAGGCGCAAGGTCTGGTGAGTAGGGCGGATGACGGAGAGCTTCCAACCCCAGTTCTTGCAACTTGGAGACCGTCTGCTGTGCAGTATGAGGTCGCGCGTTGTCGTGCAGGAGCAGCGGAGACGAGCGATTGACCAATGCTGGTTGGAGATGCGCCAGCTTCTCCATCATTGTGTTCAGTTCTTCACAGTACACATCTGCAGTAATGCTCACCCCGTTTGGTAAGAAGCTGTGATGAATCACACCGGCGCTAGACCACCAAACAGTGACCATCACTTTTCTAGGGGTAAGTTTTCGTTTAGGGCATTGTTTAGGTGCTGAACCAGGATCCAACCAACTTGCTGAGCGCTTACGGTTATCAAACAGAATCCATTTTTCATCGCAGGTAACAATGCGGTTCAAAATTCCTTCATTTGTGTGTCTGTTGAGCAGTGCAAGGCACGTCTCGACGCGTACTTCGCGCTGGCGATCATTGAGTTCGTGGGGCACCCATTTGTCAAGCTTTTTTACCTTGCCAATTTGACGCAAATGGACCAATATTGTTTTGACGCTAACGTCGAAAGCTGCTGCTAATTCAGCCGTAGATTGTGTATCATCAGCTTCCACAATCGCCTTTAATTCGTCATTGTCGACCAAAGTCTTCGGACGACCGCGAGGTTCATTTTTCAGGTCGAAATTTCCAGAACGGAAGCGAGCAAACCAATAACAGGTGGTGCGTTGGTTTGTAGAGTTAGCTCCGTAAACGTCGTTGATGTTGCGTGCCGCTTGTGCCGCGTTGCTGCCACGACGGTACTCATATTCCATAATTACTCGAATTTTTAACGTATCCATGATGACGAAAAAGATTGAAATGCGATGAAAATGTAACACTAATCAATAAAGAAATGACTACTTTTAGAAAAAAAAATCCATGTTTTTAAAATAAAATTAATTTGAAATTAGAATTCATAGCCAAACAAAAATTATTTTGATTTGAAATGGCCAGTACTGCAGAACGGCAATTTCATAGGTAAAGACCTAATATTAAAGCAAGTGACTCACCATTCTTATCATGTGCTGGATGCCTGCCAGATCTGGTGTGGCATCTTCTTCTGTGTTTATCTCTTTTCCAGTTGCTGCTCCCCCAAATCGGATTTCCAACTCGGTGGCATCTGTTTGTAAGAACTTTTTTAAAGAGAGATCGTAATGCTGGGACATTTAAATTTATCCTAACCTTTTTTTAATTTAAAGTTGGACTAAGTCCACGTTCGCACGGACGTAAAAATATCGCAGCGGGATTTTTTCGCGCACTGGATCGTCAAGGCACTGCTTAGCGCTGAGAGATGAAAATCCAACAGTGTGTTTTTTCGATGCGCTGGGATGCACTCTGTTGGATTCTCAATGCTCAATACTCGGTGCTCCCGCAGCGATATTTTTACGTTCGTGCGTACGTGGTATTACTGTTACTTTGTTGGTATGGATTATTGTGCTAGGTAAGTACTACACTACGGCGTGAATGTGTTGAATGAACGCGTTGTCACTTGTCCACAACAGTGGCTCTTAAGGGGGAAGCGCTAGGGCAGCTCGCGAATTCAAATGTTCTTACGTTTTTTGTAATTAGCAAGTCAGTGGTAGTGACAGGTTGTAAGTTGAACAAAATATGATGGGCGACTGTAACAAGTATGTATTTACAGAATATTTAGCTATTTCATGAAATAGTCATTCAACAGGATTATAATATGAACTGGGTTGTATTGATGACTTAAATGATTATAATTCTGTAATTACATAGGTACGGTCGGTTTTGTTCAACATACAACCTGGCACTGACCTGCAAATTGAAAAACACGTAAGAAAATTTGAATTTCGCGGGCTACCCTGGCTTTTCTCCCTTAATCACGAAGTGTTTTGCAATCATGTGTTATGATGACAAATGTAGTAGTGTTCCACGCACCCTAATTACGTAACTATCAATCACAATGCTTCGTATATTCGAAAAATGTGTCTGCTCAACAACGTAAACATCGAGCACAGGTAATCTCATATTAATCGTATCTGTTGGCGACAACAAGAAAAACTGTGGCAGGCAATAACACTAATTTGCTAGCACATATACACACAAACAAATCATAAGTACCCGGGACCACCTGTCGGGAGCAAGTTTCGACGTGATCGAAATGTCTGAGCCGCACATTCACGTTATTGCCTGAAAGCTCCAAAATATTTAGTACAACACAGAGGACCACCCACTACTTGCACCATGGTGTTTTGGTTATTTAGGCAGGGTCAAAATACGGCAACGATATCCGACCCCGATGACCCCACAGCCCTCTTCCAGGAGAGGAGTAGGGCCACTAGCACAGTATACAAGCACAGGAAACCATCGTTCCGACCTCGCCGCAGAGGTCCCTCGCCACGACCCCGACGTAATAGTCGCCCCCCGACCCTTGCTCGACGAAGCGCCCGCCCGCGCCGTAGCTGAGCCTGTAGCTTTAAATTCCCCTGACAATAATAATTTTCAAAATTCGATCCAGCCTGTCCCACCTTGCTGTCCTCCCCCCAGCGACGCCTTAAGCTGAGACCTGTACTTCACAGGGGGTGCCCTTAGCGTGCAGTCGCTTAGTAGGTAATGTAAGAAATCAGCCCCTGGCTGGACGCTTTGAGTTCGCTTAAGCCAGCCACAGGTAGTTCGGTAGTAGTCACGACCTCTCAAGGTCAACTACGAGATGCCATACATAAAAAAAAACGGCTTCGATATGTTGGTTCGACAGTACAACTCAGTAGAGTAAAGCACAAGTTCAACACAGCACAGTTACACATTTCAGTTTTCCTCAGCAGTCTTAGTTCATAGTAGACCGTCAGTAACTGGTAATTAAGTGTACCTACAGTGTTTAAAGAATATACCGTTTTTACTCAAGATCCACCGTGTTATTTACTCAGTATCCATTTACCCTGCTCTTGCAATATCCTACAGCAATGAATGTTGTTGAACTGTCAAAATGAAAGCCATTACTACTGTTAAGGCTCTTACAAACAGGCGTGACACGCGACACGAATCGCGCGCGACACAAAGGCACCGCTCGTCGCGCGACGAGCGGCGCCTGTCTGTGGGAGCCTTTAGTGTGTTACGCAATCACCCCGCAGGACTCGTGACGACAGTTGCCTAGTCGGACGGCCGACCGCAACCAAATGATAATGATTTTTTAAGGATAAAATTATTATTCAATTGCTTTTTCCTGCTCCTAGCTATGAAAGCTCAAGCACAACGGAAGGATGAAAAGGATATAATTGATACGATATATGATCTGATCCAACTGCCAATTTGTAGTGTCAGTTTATTTGAAGACTTTAAACCCGAAATTCTAATTTAAAGTAATCTAGATGTTAGTTATTTGCTTATTTGATGATTTTGCAATTACAGTTTAATAATATTATTCAAGCAATAATTGATGGAAAAAGTGCTGAGAATGCTGAGATATACAGTTGAAACATGAATGTGTTAGGTAATAGTTCCGTTTAGTGAATGATCGCGTAAGAATTTAACGTGAACACGGTTTGTTTACATTGTCATCACATAGTTTTGGAACGGATATTCAGTAGGTATTACTGGTCTTTAATCAGACCAACTCACTCTATTAACTTTTTGACCTCGTGTAAATATTGTCATTTCTCTACGTACGTCACATCGCATTTTTACGACGAAACAAAATAATTAATTAATTAACCTCGACTGGTTTCATTGCACAAGTCGATTTGTCATTTCATTATATTTATCGAATTCTAGCTGAGCGCTCTAGGGGCATGGCATGGCAACTTAAATGATAATAATTGATGCGTGATTGCTTTCTGAACACTGCCATAGTCTTAATCAATCAGCCTATATTGTTCCCACTGCTGGGACCCAGGCCTCCTCTCTGTGAGAGGGAGTGGGCCGTAATCTTCGCGGGCCCGATACGGGTAGGTTTTTAGATAGCCAAGTATAAAAAAGAGAACTCATTTACTATGTACTTACAAAAGGTATTTTAATTTTATTGAGAGCAAGTAAAGAAGAATCGTTTTTGATGAAGTTTATGTACAATGTATGACACCCACAGATCAGATCACACCACACCACCTGCCATGCATGGTGCACTTATGCTTGTGAAGAACTGACCAGCGTAAAACCTTTGGTCGGATATTATCACAGTGATGGTAATTAACTTAATGGCATGGTAAATGATCAAGTTGGCACACGATGACGATGCATTTTAAGGTAAAACATTGCCTTACGTAATGTATCAAATGTAAGTACAGAAAATATATACCTACCTACCTACACAGACGACTCAAACGACGATCCAAAATCTAAATGGTGATAATTTCAAGGAACCTACATGAAATTAAATGATTTATGTTGAGGCACTTTTACACATCAATGTTTTGGTCAATATTTTAAAACTGCTGACTGATCCCTGAGAAGAAATACCGAACAACCTCAAAACAGCGTCCATTAATCTTTATATATATAAAAATTACGTGTCATGTTGTTTGTCCGCGATGGACTTCTAAACTACTGAACCGACTTTAAATTCGATTTGCACACCGTATGCAATTTGATCCAACTTGAAAGATAGGATAGTTAACATCTCAATTTATAGTCGCAATATTATTTTATTGCTAATTATTTGTCTATTATTTGACAGTCACAATTATCAGTTAGCTCCAAACGATTTTAACAGATGGCGATATCTGTTGACTGGATTGTGTAAGTATTCAATAGATGGCGCTATGTTAAAAATACAAACGTTTCATATAAGCTACAATTTAATAGCATAACCACCACGTGTTGCTGAGGCTAAGGTATAACCTAAATTTATTTTGTAATAAACGAAATACAGTGAAATAATATTATAAAGAGAAAAGATATGATTGTTTGTTTGTATTGAATAGGCTCCGAAACTACTGAACCGATTTCAAAAATTCTTTCACTGTTGGTAAGCTACACTATCTCCGGGTGACATAGGCTATATTATATTATACTTTGCTACCCGGGCGACGCCGGGGCGGGTCGCTAGTTATGTTATAAAATCTATGTTCTTGTTTCTAATTTAATTTCATATAAGTATAGTTGTTAAGTAGGTCGTTCATTAAAAAGCTAACGATAAAATATGCAGCTTATGTAAAAAACAATGTGTAAAATTAATACAATGTTAGCAACAAACAACAATACTGTATTCATTATGATATGACCTACCTTTAATAACTGTTAGACCACGTACGCACGGACGTAAATATACGCGGCGGGATTTTCAACTCTCGGTGTTGAACCGAGCATTGAGAATCCAACAGAGTGCATCCCAGCGCGTCGAAAAAACACAGTGTTGTATTTTCATCTCTCGGAGCTAAGCAGTGCGTTGAAGATCCAGTGCGCGAAAAAAACACGCCACGATATTTTTTCGTCAGTGCTAAAGTGGACTTAGAATAGAATAGAATAGAATACTCTTTATTATGTACACCATAAAAATTACAGATATAAATGTAGGTTAACTGATTAAGTTTCTACATGTTGTAACATGAAAATTATGAGAATGCATGGCGCTATGACATCCCTCGTACTACATACAATACTATTCAGTACAGCGCCAGCGGGACGAGCACGGGCGTACCCATGACGTTTGTGACAAGACTTGATAAATTATGTCGACGTCATAAAATTTGTCTCAAATGCTAGCACGGGTCAACCATGTGACATTATCTAAAGACACGACATGCCTTTCTTGTTGCGGAAGGAATACGTCAAATTAACCTGTATTCAAACATAGAAATACATAAATTTTGTAATGTCTGCTTGTAACGTAAAAACGTCAAAATAACAATACGGTACTTGTATGTAACAAAAAAAAAAAAAAACCGGCCAAGTGCGAATCGGCCTCGCGCTCGAAGGGTTCCGTACCATTATCTATAAAAACGGCAAAAAAATCATGTCTGTTGTATGGGAGCACACCTAAATATTTATTTTATTTTTTTATTTTTAGTATTTGTTGTTATAGCGGCAACATAAATTCATAATTGGTGAAAATTTAAACTGTCTAGCTATCGCGGTTCTTGAGATACTGCCGGGTGACAGACAGACGGACGGACAGACAGCGAAGTCTTAGTAATAGGGTCCCGTTTTTACCCTTTGGGTACGGAACACTAAAAAGGGTGTATTCTACCAAAGAAAAAATAGCTACTATGAAAAATCTCCAGTCCATAAAGTACAGTATTTCCATATTTTTCGTCTTACTGAGTATTTACAACTTAATGAGGTTCGAGTTATTGATTGATTATTCCACTGTAAGAATGACGTAACAAGCCAAAACATTGCCTTCTTACAAAATGGCTGTCAGTAAGATTTATTTGGAATGCATGGCATCAGCAGAAATCTGAGTACAAATAATTTTACAGAGTTTAGTTTAGGGACAGCGCTTTCATAATACATTAATTTATGAAAATAGGTTGTTTAGGTTCAATGCATGAGGACTACCCCGACTGCAGCAATCGAAGCCATGCTGGCACTACCACCGCTCCACCTGTTCATACAGCAGGAAGCGACGATGGCGGCGGCACGTCTAAATGCAATAGATCTCTGGGGTAAGAGTGACATACCACACACCGCGCTGCTAGAGGGACTCAATAAGGAGTTCCCCATTACGAAAGCCATTAATGACCGGGTACCCAAACAATTTATCTTTGATAAAAAATACAAAATCCAACTGTACGAGGATCGCCGTTGCGAGGGCTTGTGCCCTGCAGAGCTGCGCATCTTCACGGATGGATCTAAAACAGGTAGTGGCACAGGTGCTGGGATCTTCTCGGAGGACTTCAACATACACATAGCCACACCATTGGGGGTCCATAACACAGTGTTCCAGGCCGAGTGCATGGGTATTTCTCTAGCCGCTTCGGCCATCATGACCAGGGAAGTTAAGGACCACTCAATCCGCATACTCTCAGACAGCATGGCTGTTCTACAAGCGCTAAACAGTCACACAGTTGATTCTGGGCTAATATACGAGTGCCACCAGCGCCTCAACCAGGTGGGTAGCCTCAATAACATAACCATTCAATGGATCAAGGGACACAGCGGTTCGCTAGGTAATGACGCAGCTGACGAACTTGCCAGAAGGGGGTCGAGCGTGGCACCAGTGGGACCTGAACCCATCGTGCCACTCCCCTTCGGGTACTTACGCACTCTGGTAAGGAAACGCACCAGGGACCAACATTACAAACTGTGGGTGGACCAAGGTGAGTGCAGGCAGGCCAAGGAAGCCCTCCCTACAATTGATGGCCGCCTCGCGAAACAGGTTCTCCGACTAACTAAACAACAGTTGCGCACAGTTACAGCAGCTTTAACTGGCCACGGGTCATTTAATAAACACCTCTTTGTCATAGGAGTCACAGACAGTCCGCTGTGCAGGGCCTGCATGGAGGACGACGAAACAGCAGCTCATGTGCTTCTAAACTGCCCGGTGGTCGCCACGTACAGGGCAAAGTACTTCGGTAACCCAGGTACCCTACGTGAGATTGTCAGCAACACCAAGGCGTTGCTGGCCTTCTTCGAGGAGCTGGGGTGGATCGAATGATCGATTTTCCCACCCGTACGCAAAATACGCGCATTGACGTGGAGTTGCGGACACCAGCCCGTATTACCTATTACCTATTAGGTTCAACAACAGGCAAATACTGGTAAAAAGGAAATACTGCATCAAATAAAATCAAAACAAATTTATCCTCAAACAACTGGCCATTAGTTTTATATAATAATAATTATTATTATTTAGTTCAGAGAATCTCCATATCACAAAAAACAAGATATACAAACATAAAACGTTAGTTTGTTAGTAACAAACATTATGTTAGTATTGTTAGTAGGTACCTACACCTAACTGATGCCTATGGCTGTCCTTATCCACTGATTCTGGAAAGGACAGTCAAAACAGGCAGCAATCATATTCAGAATGCTGTTGCTGCTGCTTCATAGACGGTGCATCAAGGAGTTTGCTTTCTTGCGCATGATGGCTTGAAAGCCACCTGTACTTTAACTG
Organism: Dryobotodes eremita; assembly: GCA_917490735.1. Taxonomy (NCBI): domain Eukaryota; kingdom Metazoa; phylum Arthropoda; class Insecta; order Lepidoptera; family Noctuidae; genus Dryobotodes; species Dryobotodes eremita. The sequence continues at coordinate 1,756,551 of OU823247.1, read as the reverse complement.
GCCACAGGTCATTTAATAAACACCTCTTTGTCATAGGAGTCACAGACAGTCCGCTGTGCAGGGCCTGCATGGAGGAAGACGAAACAGCAGCTCATGTGCTTCTAAACTGCCCGGTGGTCACCATGTACAGGGCAAAGTACTTCGGTAACCCAGGTACCCTACGTGAGATTGTCAGCAACACCAAGGCATTGCTGGCCTTCTTCAAGGAGCTGGGGTGGATCGAATAATCGATTTTCCCACCCTTACGCAAAATATGCGCAATCACGTGGAGTTGCGGACACCAGCCCATATTACCGATTACCCTATTACCTAAGCCACCTGTACGGGCTTCAGTAAACATACCAGACGCAAAATAATAATAATGCCAGGCCAGAAATATGTAGATAAGTGTTTAATATGTTTGTCATGTTAGGGCAAATTTAACCACTTTCATAATTAGAAAGTAAAAGTCTTATGCAGCAAATAAATTTAGCATTTTGATTCCTTGATTCCTTTTTTTGATTTTATTTTGATGCTATGCAAAAAATTTCAAATGATAGTTTTATTCCATCGATAAGTCATCGGACTGGTAAAATCAACCCTTAGTATAGTTATTCAACCTAACAACCAAAGTGGTTTACAAGGTTTAGCTAAAACATAGTTTGAATCAATTTGACAAACAAAGATAGATACCTTCATTTTCAGGAATCACGCGTGGCGGGACATCTCCAATCACCAGGTAACCTCCGTCAAGATCATCTTTCTTCCTTGTTCGCCTTCCTGAAGCTTTTGCAAGGTCTTTCAGCACCTCTTCCTTCGTCAACCAAGTCTTCACATAAGCCATATTGTTCTAGAAACAAAGATTGATCTTACTTTTACAGTTGTCTTTCATTTTATTTTGCAATTGAATGATTCAATGAGTTACTAAATATACAAATAAAAACAAAAAGTCACTTGCGTCGAAGTACCTGGTTTAAATAGTTAGTTGTACTTAATAATTGCATTGCGTTTCATTACCTGTAGTAGTACCTAAATAAGATATTTCAATTGGATTTCATTATTGGCTGGTTAGTGGAGAGCGAGTCATTCTTTTTTTAAAGCATGTAGGTACTAAACCCAATGCATCGTATGGCACCAATGATAGGAAATGTGGAAAAACTCTTTGAACACCCCAGTGAAAGTGAATTCAAGTAAGTCCAAACGACAACAATGAACAAATAAAATCCAATTTTCAATTCAATCAAACGCAAAATAAGACCGTACCAGACCGAATGAGAAAACCTTGATCTGTGAGCACACAGCTGAGCGCTGACGTCTAAACAGGAGCACTAGGAGCAGACTAGCAAACCAAGCAGAACGAAAACAACAACGGAAATGCGAAATGCAGTTTCTTTCTGACAGTTCAATGAAAGACAATGACAGCTTCTATTCAATTTTTTTTTCTCTATGGTGAGTATGGAATTTGTAAGTACTACATACACAAATTCAAGCCTTCTTCCCATGTAGATTGGCAGTACCTACAGAACGCCACCTGCTACGAACCCTGCACACTCCTTTTGCTTCATTTATGTTCATACAGCAGGGTCATACACGCACGCCGCCGCCGCCGGTTGCGAGTACTACGCACCGAACCATTCTGAAGAACATAATCAATGTCAAAATGACATTTCGCATATGCTGATCCACCATTGGATCCACCATATTTATGTTGTGTTGCTCTCCTTGAACAAGTTAATTTGAATGTTCATTGAAAGGAAGTAAAATAATAGAAAATTAACATCAAAAAACGGTTACCATGTTGTATAGCGATATTTACATACATACAATAATGTACATAGTGCTAGCCCAGGCTCCATACATTTCTGGAACTTATCCTTTATTAAATTATGAATCAGAATCAGAAATGTATAGTTGCAAGAAAATACATATAAATTATAGAAAAGATCTTATATCCCAAAAGACATTGTATTCTGCGGCAAGCAATTGTATGCAGAATTATTATAATATTAATAATGCACCTATGCTATTGTCATCGGGCCTCTATAAGTGAGCAAAGTTTCAATTGAATTCGATGTTTTGTATTGGGTATATATATATATCACGTTCAAAAATTCCGTTACAATCATACAAAACAACACACATACCAAGTTATTAAAAAAGGACTGACTTTGAATGACATTGACATTGTCACGATCAGTAAACTGACACAGACTGACACTAGTGACACTGGTCACTGACAGTCCGAGGTAGGAGGTAGGTATATCAGTTGGTTGACGCGGTTGTGTTAAGGAATCTTTGTTTATTTTTGCAAAATCTTAAAGGTTTACATAAATGGGAGACGAAAAGCAGACCGATGATGTTCAGTCGGACTTGTCTAATGCGACGGAAAGCTTAAAAATTGAAGGTGACCAAAAAGAGAATGGAGACTCGAAATCGGATAAAGTTAAAAGTAAGATTATTGTTGTATTTTTGTAGCCAAGATTTTAAGGACTACACTTATTCCTTGCAGTTATATTAGCGCTTATGCTTCGAAATACGCTTATTAATAGCTATACCTAGATAATAATTTCTAGTCCCATGTTACTTTGGGTCGCGGTCGGCGCAATATGTTTATATTGTTTCAGATTCAGAATTATTTATTTGTAAAACATAGGTTAAAGGTCAAGGTCTTATATATTAATTATATGTTGCGCTATGTTTTGTCATTGATAACATACAAATATCAGTGAAGATTATATAAAATAAAGACAAACAAAATTCACCATAGAAATGAAACCAAAAAATATCAAAACAAAAGAAAATGCATGCAATACATTGGATTGTTATTGGGTACAGTAATTACAGTGTTTTATCATGTAAGTAATCATCTAGGACATAGTAACATTTCTCAACAAATAATTTATGAAAACACTTTTTGTTTTTTTTTTTAATGGCATACTTCTTATGACATCGGGTATTTCGTTATAAATTTTGGGAGCAACACCAAAGAAGCTCTTTTTCATTATTGATGTACCTATTACATTTTGTCATACACAATAATTGATAACATAACTCACTTCTTCATAACATAAATGTCACTCAATCTATCCAACATTTAATTCTTTTTTTTTTTTTTTTTTCTTTTCTTTGGCATTCATAAACATTGTGTTAGGTTAAAATTAAGTTAGTGGAATGGAATTGTCTATTCAGAAGTTTTCTGAATATTGTACTACTTACATGCAAAGATATAAGTATTTCGGCAAATATGAAAAACATTTTTTCTTCTATTCCAGTTGACATCCTGCTGAAAGCTACTGGGAATGCTCCAATTATGAAGAAGAAGAAGTGGGCTGTTGATGCAGAGAAACCAATTGGATGGATCATGGAGTTTGTGAAGAAGTATCTTAAATTAGAAGCTGATGAGAAACTGGTAGGTATACTATTCTCTATTTAATTTTAAACATCATAAATAATTGAAGTTAAGGAGATCTAGTTTATTACACAATTTTCTTAAGAGTAAATAATGTTGGAAAACATTGATAGTAGAGCTCTGTGGTTTCTGCTTTCGTGTGATTGGTCGGAGTTTTCAGGTTGAAAGTGAGGTTTTTGAATTGACCAGTAATGCCTCTGATATTGCTAGGCAACTTACCATCAGGTTTCAAGTAGTCTAAATCTTGTTTATCATTATAATTTTAATCTGATTGATATTCTAAAATATGCATTTCAAACTGAATTAACATTAACTTTGTTTTAGCTTATATATGTATGTATACACAGGCTGCTCCAAAATAGTGACTTCATAAAAAAAAAAATAGAATCCTAATGCTCAGGGGTATCCGAAAATACCCCTTGTATGTTCCACGTTTCTTGATAGTTTTCAATATCTTTTTTATTTTCAATTTCTTGAAAATTTATGGGGGAACTGCTTTAAAAGAATTCTATCTTTATTTTTACATAGCTTTTTCACATTTTTTTTTTGCAATTTTTCTTGTTATGTGGAATATTTATTGAAAAAGAAAAGAGAAGACTATGCTCAGTAGTGGGTAAATTCAGGTTGTAGATGATGGTGATAATGATCAATTAATGAAATATTTAATTGGCAAAAAAATCTAGAGAATTTGTGCCTACACTGTATTTATCGCAGTTTTATCGTACCTTTTCAGTTTCTCTATGTGAACCAGACCTTCGCTCCTTCGCCAGACCAGTTAGTGAAGAACTTGTATGAGTGTTTTGGAACAGACGGCAAACTTGTGTTGCATTACTGTAAGAGCCAAGCGTGGGGCTGAACTGTGCTTCATAGTGACTGAACTGAGCTGCGGCAAATATTATAAGACAATTTTAAAAGTAAGAGATGTTGATTTTATGTTTTAATCGTGTAAAGAATTTCAATGTGGACTTCCACTAATTTTTTACTGTTGTTTTAATGCCAAAATAACTATGCCATTTATGATGACAGGACACTAATATTTAAGCCGCGAATACACTAGGGAACAAAATGCCCCTCAACATGATGCGCAACGCTCAATCTACGTGACGCTGCAACGTTGGCCTGTGTCCCACGACATGGCGCGCAACATCTCGAGACGCATTTACGTGACGCGGAACATGTTGATTGCTCTCGCTCCGAGAGCGAGCGTACGTGTTGCGCGCCAGTGCCGCGCTATTTCTCTCTTAAAATATTAATTATTTTTCTCTTTGTAGTAAGTAATTCCGCATCCACCACCTCCTTTTTCGATTATGTTCGCTTAAACTGCTCCAAATAAGTATCTACGCAGCACTTATCGCCACAACCTCCTCGGGCGACATTTCTATGAGCACTGACTAGTGTAGCCGCCAAAATGTTCCGCGATAATTGTCTCGGGACACTTCACGTAGTTGTTGAGGGCCATGTTCCGCAACATGTTGCTTCATTTGTGCCCTAGTGTATTCGAGGCTTTATTTGTCAATAGGTCTCGAACATTATGTTGGATCGGCAGACACAACATGAGTCAATATTGTTGCAATGTTAAGTTAAATAATTGATGGATCCTCTAAAATCTTATTGACGTTCTAATGATGTACTTACTTACGCTTTCAAAAATTAAGGAACCTCTTTAATAAAATTGGGCTTGTAATAATGCACACTTTTTTAATAAATGAGCCTCTTTTTTCAACTTTCTGCCCTTTTCTCACAGTTGGTTGCAGTAACTAAGCTAGGGTAAGTACCCCAACCTAACGTGTTAGGTTAGAACTGTGAACAACTGCTACATCCAAGTTCAAGGCCAGAGTTACTTGGCTATTTAGTATTTTTAGGACCCCAAAATATGAATTATTTGAGGTTCACAAAAAGAGGCGCATTCATTATATTAGTGTTCAATAATATTTTTCGGAAAGCAAAATAGAAATTAATTGAGGTTCGATTAAATACATGAATCACTTTTTATTTGTATGAAGTTACGAAAGATCTAAGTGAGGCAGCTAAGCTATGCAGTCATAATGGACTCAGAATTCTTTACATGTCCGTATAATTGTCTTTTGAGGCTTAGTCAAGATTACACTGAAGAGAGTCATAAAGTGCTTGAGAGAATGCTTCTGTATGTGCATCTGTATTGTGATATTATATAACATAATTATGTAACTATAAGTCTAAATAAAGTTATAATGAACAATTTGTAAGGATTGTTTTTTTTACTTTGGCCTCAATTTTTCGATCATTACCTATACGTAATTAATTATTTTATTTTATTTGAAAGTTCCATGATCATGAGACAGTTCTTTTAAATTAAATGTTATAATTATTGTGTCACCATAAAATGATCAAAACGTCACAATGACGTTGAGAATAGGGATGGGGTAGAGATTTAAAATCCTTATTTGGGATAAGAAAAATGAAACAGAGTGTAATTACTAAAACACGTTTATTTACGTATATTATAATTCGGTAGTGATGAATACTAACTTAGTCACAACACAACACTATAAAACTGGACTGTGTGCCTACTTCTTGTCGCCGCTGCCACTTACGTAGGGGAAAGTTGTACGAGATGATCCGTTGAGGGAAGATGATCCTTTCAGATTGCAACGAAACCAGTAGCGTCATCTAGTTGTTTTTATTGGCAAAATGTAGTCCCCGATATTCCCCCGCCTCAGTCGAACGTAATGGCGTCGTGAGTGACAATCAAATTTTTTGAGGAAGAAAACAAAAATTACGTGACTTTGATCTAAGGTAAGGTTGACTTTAAGTTTATGTGTAATGTGTTCTAGGTACTTAATTGTTGAGGCTATTGTATTAGTTAGCTTTGGATATTGCTCTATTTTGTTTTTTTAATAGCATGGTAACAGTTAAAACCACATAGGTTATGTTATCGAACATTGAATAAAAAAGTTTATGTTGGGGCAAGATGATTATGTTACCGGTGTACAAGATGATCCCCGCGGATCATCTTGTACACCGGTAGCATAATCATACCTACTATTACGGGGTATGTTATTACGTTTTAGTTTATGTATTTTTTCAGATATATATGACTTAATTAGTATGACCTGCCTGCATTATTAAAAAATTGTAGTAGATTTCAAATAATAACAAAAAATACTTTATTTTGTTTTAGACCATGCCTCGTAATTATAAACGGAAAACTAACCGCGGGTTGTGGTCGGAAGACTCCATGCTCAAAGCGCTGGATGCTGTTAAAAATGGCATGCCATTTAGAACAGCAAGTAAACAGTTTGGAGTGCCTGTAATGTCACTAGAAAGGCGGGCTAAAGGCAAAAATAAAGTGGCTGTCGGTGCAATAAAATATTTAGGTGGAAAAAAAACAGTTTTTACAGCAGAACAGGAAATTGAGCTCGTGAAGCACATTAAAGATATGGAGACGAGAATGTACGGATTAACACGACAAGATGTTGTATCGTTAGCATATCAACTCGCAGTAAAAAATAATATCACCCACCCTTTCAACAAAGAAAAAGCAGGATATGATTGGCTAAGAGGATTCCGTCAGCGGCATCCAGATATAGCGCTTCGGGCACCTGAATCCACTTCTACTGCTCGAGCACGGGCCTTTAATAAACCAGTGGTAGATAAGTTTTATTCCACATTAAAATGTGTTCAAGAGACGAAAAACCATCCATGCCACCGTATCTATAACGTTGACGAGACTGGCATTTCTACGGTGCCTACCAAAAATACAAAGGTGTTTGCAACAACTGGACGTAAACAGGTAGCACGAGTTACTTCAGCTGAAAGGGGGGAGACTACAACAGCTGTAATTTGTATGTCTGCTTCTGGAACTTTTATACCACCCATGTTTATCTTTCGAAGGGTTCGTATGAAGATGGAACTAATAGATGGCGCACCGCCAGGCTCCGCCTGGGCCTGTAATTCATCTGGATGGATGAATCTAGAAGTTTTTACCAAATGGTTTGACCATTTTTTAAGCTACACGAAACCATCTGCGGAGGACCCAGTGCTGTTGATTTTAGATGGCCACCTTTCACACACAAAAAATTTGGAATTGATTTTAAAAGCTCGAGAAAATCACGTTACTATTGTCTGTCTGCCTCTGCACTGCACCCATAAACTGCAACCTTTAGACGTCAGCTTGATGTATCCCTTGAGCATTTACCACAATCAGTCACTCGAAAAATGGATGAACAACAATCCTGGCAGACCAGTGACTGTATTTCAGATTGCAAAGATTTTTGGAGAGGCTTATTTAAAAGCAGCAGTCCCATTAAATGCCATCAATGGGTTTGCCAAAACCGGCATATATCCTTTCAACCCGGATGTGTTCACCGAAGCTGATTTTATCGCTGCTGCAACAACAGAAATGGAATTTAATGAAGACTCCAGTGTAGTAGAAATGACTCCAGTGTAGTAGAAATGCCTACAACGGATTCAAACATAGGTCAACTACCAGGAAATGATCCCTCACCACAAACCCTCACATTACAGGACTGCATAGATTTGCAGAATAAAACACCGTCACCAACTCCTGTTAATGATATAAATTTTTCATTTCGCAGTCCTTTGTCCCCTTTACCATCTACGAGCTACGCACGCAACTCAAATGTATCGCCATCCATCCTTGAAGATAGTCAATATGAACCTTTTAATGTTACACCAGCCCAAATTCATCCATTGCCAAAAATTGTGGGTAAAAGAAGCCATCTTAAGAGAAAACGAATAGACACATCAATATTAACTAGCACGCCATACAAAAATTATTTAGAGGAAGAAAGAAATAAAAAGACGGAAAAGGAAAATAGAAAAACAAATAAAAAACAACAAAATGTAAAAAAAACTCATCCTAAAAAGAAAGGGAAGGGAGTAGGCAAAGGAATGTCAAATAAAAGGAAGAATATTGTGTCAGAGTCGTCTGAAGAAGAAGAAGACGCAGAATGTCTTTTTTGTACGAAAACATTTTCCAAAGACGATAGGGGCGAGGGATGGATTAAATGTTGTGGATGCCAAAGATGGGGCCATGAAGCTTGTGCAGGGATAGATAGCGATGATGATGAGTTTACATGCGATTGGTGTAGAAATACAACGCCAGGAAAAAGACGCTTAGAACTATAATTTTTGTTCTTTTTTTTTGAGCCTAATCTAGATTTATTTCTTTGTTAAAGGTAGTGAAGAAATTTTATTTGTTTCTTATTTTTTTAAATGTTGATTTTGGATAGTGAGATTTATTTTACTAGATTAGTTTTTGTTTCTTATTTTTCTTAAATGTTGATTTTGGATAGCGAGATTTATTTTACTAGATTTGTTTTAGAAGATAAGTTTAGTTACTTTAGAAGAATGTTTAATTTTGTTAAAACTTTACTTACGACTATACGACTGACCTCTGTGATGATTGTTTTCTAGAAATTTAATTGTAATTGAGACTGACTGTTATTTAATAAGACTGGTTCATTAGGTCTATAATAGGATATTTTGATTTCATTTAATTAAAGATATAGTAAACCCTGATTATGGTTTTATTTAGGTAATTCTACCAGAACCTATGATAATCCCGACATGGCAGGGGGGCAACATGATCCTGGGATCATCTTGCCCCTACCGCAAAGATCATCTTGGACACCGGGGTGTACAAGATGATCCTTTGACAACGTTTTAAAAATGTGGTAAATAATAATAAAACATCTTAAAAAATTACAATTTTGAGTATGACAACAATAAGACACATACATTTACTATGGATATACGTTTTTACATCCGCGCTAAGTAGAATATCATATAAACTACAAGCATTCTCCCTTATGTGAATCATCTCGTACACCTTTCCCCTACTCTTTGCTTGTCGTCCGCGTCGGTAGGTTATCTGGGAAAAGAAATATCGAGCTTGTAAGGCTGATGGTTTGCATGGTGACCGATGGTAATTGTCTTATGGTAAAGAACACTGGGCATTTTTGTATGAGAAATGGGCTATGTTCCAATAAAGATGTGCACTAATATTAACCGGCCAAAAAAGTTGCCAATACACATACATACACATAAATTCACGCCTTCTTCCCATGGGACTCCAAAAAAATAACCTAAAAATCAAATAGCAAATAAAACCTTTCTTCCTAATTCCCAATAATAACTCGATAACACTGTCCAACCGGGTGACCAAATACAGGACCCCACGCTAAACAGTCGCCTGCGATCACTAGCCCATAGGTCACTCTTACTCGAACTCTTTATCTCTATACAAACGGACTAGAAAGAAAAGAAAGACTCCGCGCCACGCATATCGAAAGTGAAGCACCTTACCGGTCTGTGTGTGTGTGTGTGTGTAAATAAGTGTCTTACTTGTGATATGTTATTCCTTGACACTTTTTTTGGGATGTACAATTACTTTTACACCATTTCACAACACAAGAAGGCAATATTTTATTTTATTTCTTGACGTAAACAGTACCTACAATCGTGTATTCCCGTTCGTCCCCTCGACTTCGTCCCCCGAGGGGGACGAACGGGAATTCGTTATTTATTTTCCCGATGGTCCCTCAAAATTTTTTGGGGGGACGAATGGGAATAATTTATTAATTCTTTTTTGGGTCTATTGCTCCCACTAAATAATATAAGACTGGTGGTTTTAATTGGTAAAAAAACAAAATTGAAATAAAAATCAGTCATTTATTAAGGAATAAAAATCACAGTAAAAATCACAGAATCAACTTTGCGATAACTCGCAATATTTTTATATATAATATTTTTTTAATTATGAATAAAATTCTCCTTATAACTAAAAATTATGATTTAAAAATCTGTGTATACAGATTACAATAAAAAAAGTCTGTATTATATTACAATTAAACACTACAAACAGACTTTTTACCATTCAGGTTGTTTCCTTTTGAAATATAAGTCACTATTTTTCGTAGAGTTGCTTATATGTATGGTGGCAAGATTTTACGTTTTACGTTATGTAAGTGATTAGAAAAGTTTACTCATTATTTTAACACATAAATAGGGTCAGTAAATTATCACACTTTCAAAAGCAAAATTAAATAAAATACCTAAAATATCACGAAATCAAGATAAAAATAACAAAAAAAAACTTATCGTACTAATTTTTAAAAAGTCACATTTGCTTATATGTATAGGTATACGGTGTCACATTTTTGTGTTACATATTGTATAAGGAATCAGAACAGGTTACACATTAATTTTACATATAAATAGCGTCAATAAATTAGCACAATTTCAAAATCAAAATAAAAAACATATACAAAATCAAAGTGAAAAAACATGAACACAAAACATCATAGAGGGTAACAACAATAAAAAATTCACAAGTATTGAAGAAAGTAGTCGAGGTCATAACAGTAGGCAGTAATAATTATTGCACACAAAGCCTAGAGATTACATCAACGTACACAACCATCGAGCACTTTACTTATTATGATTAATACTTACGTAAGTTTTTCTAAAAAATGTCCTACAGTTATTTCTGAATTAAGAAGTTGCATTTGGCAATCCATAATATATTGGTCTGTCAAGATTGAATGTAGCTTACGCCGTTTTGGATTTTGTTTTGCTTTCACGCTGTATAAGTTAGAGTCTTGATGTAACACCGTAAGCAATTTTAAAATATTAGGTTTTTTTTTTGCCTATGGCACTATTTAATTTAAAATGCCACCCTTCGGCAAAGTTATTAGTACGGTGTCGTTTTCCAAAACTGCACCACACTTTTACGAAATTCGATTGAAGCCACTGCGATAGCATGTATTGCCGAAATTTTTCACTTTGGCTATCACCGGGGCTTTCGCTAGCGATATAAAACCAGCCTTCAAAAATACGTTCCTCTGGTAATAATGGAAGCACCGCACTTAGGGCTACTTGACGTCTTAAAGTTTTATTTTTTGTTAGATTTAATTCACGGCCTTTCCTCCAAATAGCATTATTAAAATGGTAATAACAGCCGTGGATACTTATCTCTGGAAAAATTGTACGCATAGCAGACATAGCTGCTTCTTCAAAATCACTGGTAAATGATGTAGGATTCCAATCGTTGATTTGAGATTTAACAAGTCTGAAAAGTATCTCGTATGTTTCTTTTTTACGGTTTGACATTAAAGCGTAAAATAATGGCGTCATAGCTGTGCTTTGATTATTACTTCCTAAATCACCATGAACGGTGTAGAGCTGTTGGAATGGAGGTGGACAACTCTTAAATGTACCGTCACCAAATATATTTTTTAAAACTATCAATTTTTCTTTAGCTCCTTGGGAACAAAAAATGAGTAAGCGTGTGTTACCGTAACAGTAATCTGCTAACAAAAATGATTGAAATTTTTGAGGAACCTCAACCGTTTTAACGTCATTGAAAGTGATTTTACTCATATTATAAGTGCTATTTCGATGGCGATACAAAGTGCTTTTGATGTTTGCAAACTTAGGAATATCTTTGGGTAAAGTTACTTTATCAAGTCCTTCGTCCAAAATTTTCGAAATTGTTGAATTAAAGGCGGCTGGTACGCAAGGTACATTATCAGAAGTTATATTTTTCTTGCATTCATCAATATGAATGTCTATTATGTTTTTATTGAAGTCCGGTGTACAGGATGTGTGTGTGGTTTCTTTCAAAATTTGATCATTCTGCAATAAACGTGCATAATTTATTTACCCATTGTCTGGTTTTGCATGAAAAAAGAAGTCAAAAAAGTAGGTACTTACTTTTATGGTTAAGGTCCCACTGCACTTATTCTTTCTTCTAAGATGACATTCCCATACAACAGCTCCACTTTTGTTTTGCCTTTTCCTTAAAAATTGGTATCCAGCACGCAGAAGCACGATTCCACCTTTCCTTTGTATATACTGCAAACAGCTTCCTGTACTACCAGAGGGACCAGGATGCGCTTCTTGTGACATTGTTAAGCTCTAAAAAACAGGAGACAACAATTACACACTTATTAATATAATTTAGAATGATATTTAATATATAAAATTAAATACTAAAATTGAATACAAATATTGATACCGTACATTATTAGCATAAATTAATAAGACATGAGACAATATAGTATTGACTATAAACAATCTAATAATATTTGTAACTTACAAAAATGTAGGTACTTACATCAGTAGTTTTCCGCAGAACTCGTGTCGAATATATATTATTACATTAACACCCGTGCACTTTCATTGTTTTGTCAACACTAACCCGACCGGTCTAATTTAAGGATAGGAAAGGGAGAGAATGTCAGGTAAACCAATAGGATTTACGCAAATAACACAATGTTATCGGCACTCTTTTGTTAACTACCAGAATCGCCGGCGCTTCCCGTCAGAGTTGCTATATTTAGTGTAGGTAAACATAATGAAACAATGATAAACTTAGGATACGTTTTATAATTCATAAAAAAATAGAGAAGAATTTTGTAAAATAATGATTAAATCTAACGAAGAAACTAATTTAAAAGTAAACTACGAAACATCGAATAAACATATTTTCTGCACAAATCTTTTTAGTGGGACGAATGGCACTAATCGAAGAACATATTCCCATTCGTCCTCTCTTGAATTAGGATTGGGACGATCGGGAACAAATTAAATATTATTTTTGTAAATTCCCGTTCGTCCCCCTCGGGGGACGAAGTCGAGGGGACGAACGGGAATACACGCCTACAATGATGCCGTAGTGCCGCGTAATGGCGGCCGGTCAGCACCTTATAATGTAAATGTGTGCGTGAGGCATGTTTGTGGTACAAACGGTCATACTTATAGTGCTTCAGTTTCGATACGCGTGGCGCGGAGTCCTTTGTTTCTAGTCCGTGTCTATAGATATTATAAATTAAAAGTCGCTTTTCATGTCTGTCTGTGTGACCGCGTTGGTCTTCTAAACTGCGCTTTTGACGCTAAATTATGTGGATTTCGAGACGGTTTTCACCACCATTTAGATATTTTTTTCCAGAAGGTTTATGCGTATAATGTATTGATATGACTCTTATTATAATAAAGAAATCTCCTATATTTTGTCAAGTCGTAAAAACCGTGCGAAGCAGGGGCGGGTCGCTAGGTTATTATAAACCATTATGTAGACAATATTAGATCATCAGATTGCTAATTCAGCCCTATCTTCACCTGGAGGTCTGCAACACTTCATCCCAGTGGGTTTGGGACTTGGATTCTCCGCACTTTTCTTACTGTTGTTAGTTCGAACCGTATCATCGCACGGGCAACACGCGACCACACTGCCGCGTGTCGTGTCCATTGCTTCGATTTTTTCCGTCTGGGGATATTTAAGCAAAAAGAAAACATTTATTTAGCACCATATTATAAGGCACAACATATTCTGCAAAATAAATAAAAATGTATGTGTGTGTGTGGTGTATTTTCGTTTTAGTGTGTGTCTATTATTTCCCTTCTTCTTCTATGAAACTTTGTTCCTATTAGTAAAGTGCTTTATACAAGGGCATTTTTAAGCTATTGCATAGCTTTTATCGCGGGCCTTGAGCGCGGCGACCGAATCAAGAAATTCCGTAACGAAAATAAAACCTAACACCCCCCACTCCACCTACCATGTAGCTCGGCCGAGCGTTCGCTTAACGTGTATGTATATGGTACGACTGTACTTTAATAAATATCAAAGAAAAAAAAATACTGCATAAATAAAAAATAAATAAATAATTATAATTGCATAAGTTGATAAAAAATGCTATGCAATAGCTTTACCGCGGCAGTCCCCGAGTGTCACACGTGTTTTTTTAATTTGTATTTTTTTATATATTGCACAATAGATAAATAATAATAATAATAATAACAAGTTTATTTATTTTCTCTTACAATAGTTTTGCAGCACTTAACAGTTCTATATAAATTCACATTGTTAGATCTGGTGCCTGATGTAGGTTTAAGAAAAACCTGTGTAAACCTGTACAGGTCACCCGGCCCCACATAGTGGCCTCATACAAAATAAACAGGCTGGCAACATCTACTTCTACTAAACAATTAGAAAAAAAAAAAGTAACAACATAAGCAGTAAAATGGTGTGTGATGAATGTGTAGATGAATTGTGGTGAATGTGTAGGTAATTGTTAAGTGTGCAAGTGAATGGCGGTGAACGTGTAGGTGAATGGTGGTGAACGTATAGGTGAATGGTGGTGAACGTGTAGGTGAATTGTGGTGAATGTGTAGGTGGATTGTGGTGAATGGCAATTATTTGAATACTTGACAAATGTTTGTGTGCTTTGCTTCTTCAAACAAAGAAGCGGGGGGTGGGATTGAATTAATTGTGTGGAGCAATTTCTCTGTGTCATCATAGCAAAGTGTTTTCAAGTATTCAGTCACTTTTTCCTTAGAACTGGGTTTATGTAATGGATAAATATTTAGACTCTTGTTAGTAATATTATAAAGATAATCCCCTAGGTAATCGAAAAACTTGTGTGACAGACTTGTTCGGAAATATTCTGTCCTGCATACAGTACGAAGGATCTATTGAAAGATAAACGAAGAAAGGTCTTCGTTCTTCCAACAGATCCGAATTATAAACCAGCTGCGAGTGCTTTTTGAGAACTGTGTGCAGAACGAGTTTGTCTTATAGGCAGTACTTCCCACTTCTTGTACAGTGTGGGCCATAAGGGTGTTGGCGGTTTAAATATTCGATTTAAAAAAAACTACGAAACATAACACAAATATATTTGTATTGTTAAAAAGTAGAAGCATAGGAATTTTTAAGACTTAAAAATAATGTTGTCCAAATGGCTTCCCTCGGCTGCTTGGCACTCTTGGAACCGAAGTCGCAAATTTTGGAAAACTCGTTGAAAAGTTGTTCTCGGTATTTTGTTACTTTCCTGAATAATATTCCTCTTCAGCTGCTCTAAATTGGTCGGATTATTCTCGTAAACTACCGATTTGAGGTAGCCCCATAGAAAATAATCGCATGGAGAGAGATCGGGGCTACGTGGGGGCCATTCAATATCCCCCCTTTTCGAGATGAGTTTTCCGGGAAAAACATTTTTCAGCAGCTCTATGGATACCCTAGCCGTATGACATGTGGCCCCATCCTGTTGAAACCACATCCTCGAGGTATTGCCTCGAAGTTCTTGCAAAGCTGGCACCAAAAAGTCTGTTATCATCTTGCAATAATTGTTAGCTCTAACCGTCATCGCTTGCCCTCTTTCGTCCTCAAAAAAGTATGGCCCAATAATACCGGTTGACGTTATCCCAGCCCACACGACAAGCTTAGGGCTGTGAAGTGGACGTTCATGCAAGCGTCGGGGATTAGTCTCGGACCAGAACCGACAATTTTGTTTGTTCACATGGCCATTAAGGTGAAAATTAGCCTCATCACTAAAAATCACGTTGTTGAAATTGTTGAACCGCTCGAGCATCAAATTGACAAAGTTAAGTCGGTTATTGGCATCATTGGGTTTTAATTCTTGGACTATCTGAATCTTATAAGCCTTCAAATGCAGATCACGTTTCAAAATTCGTCGCAAAGTTGTTCTTTTGACGTCCAAAGACTGACTTCTCTTACGTGTTGACTGTTGCGGATTTCGCTGAACTGAAACACGAACACGCTCCACAATGTCGGCTGATCTTGCAGAAACTGGGCGACCACGAGCCGTAATTGGTACTGTT
This sequence comes from Dryobotodes eremita, assembly GCA_917490735.1. Classification (NCBI taxonomy): domain Eukaryota; kingdom Metazoa; phylum Arthropoda; class Insecta; order Lepidoptera; family Noctuidae; genus Dryobotodes; species Dryobotodes eremita. Next base: position 1,740,539 of record OU823247.1, on the reverse strand, counting down.
GAGCCGGTTGTTTCAAACATTCTGATCCATTTTCGTAACACATTGGCGCTTGGAACTTCACTTAAATCGCGTAAACCGTGTTCATGCCGATACAAACGTCGTGCAGTAATCACTGATTTATTGTTTTCGTAATACGCTCGGACACAAAATGCACGCTGCACTCCCGTGTACGGCTCCATGGCGACTAAATTTCCAGGAAGCGGCGCAGCGAACAACATATCCCCCCGCCACCCCGCGCCGCGCGTTACCGAGAAATTGAAGAATTAAATCGCCAACACTGATATGGCCCACCCTGTACAAGTCGACTGTAGAAAAGCTCAAACTCAAAGCATTTATTTCAATTAAACCATTTACAGGCACTTTTGAACTGTCAAAAAGTCGGTCAGTTAGTCAGAAAGTTGAAGCTAGTTGCCCATTCCAAAACGTAGATCTCTATGGAGAAGAACGGGCAAGAAACTCCAAGGACACTCTTTTTAAATCAAGATATTACAAAATCCTGGGTAAATTATTCTTGTTGCTTCTTCACCGGCTTGTCTGTACCGAGAACCCGCTTCTTAATGCAAGCACCCTCAAGATGGTCACCCATCACATGAATGAATCATGATGGTCTCTGGTCATGGTCAGTTGTTTAAATGTTGAAGAATGTGTAAGCTTTATACCTTGTTAGGCGCAGACGGGACGTAGGGCCGGTCGCCGGCAGCCTTGTGCGCTTTCTTCTCAGCGAGAGGCAACCGCAGCTCGTCCTCTAGCGACACCGGCGCGGCCGCCGCCTGCGCGGCCGTGGCGGGCGCTGCCGCCTCGTCGTGAATGTATTGCTGGTCATTAACGAAATAGAATGTACACTAAAGATGGTGTTCAATAATTGTCTTTAGAGCAATGTCATGAGCAGAAGTAGATTTATTGAACGACTGCCGCGAACTGCGCAAACATTATACAAATCTGATGTGAAAAATCTGTTGGCGCGCTTTGGAGGTAAGACCGACTCGTATGCCGTGACGGCAAACGGCATGACGCTCTCTCATGCCGTCATGGCCCCTCCGCCGCCGCTCTTTTCGATGTTTCACATCTGCCGGGCGTCCCGTGACGGCCACGTTTTGTTAAATTTTCTTCCTATTTTTTTTATTATTAGAAAAGTACTAAGTCCAATTTACTGCGTATTCTTATAAGCAGTAAAATATACATTGTTTCATTGGAAACTCATTAAAAAGTCAACACCATTATTAATAAGATATTATGTCACTAATAAAGATTGCTCCTTGGCAGCTCTGGACACAGAGAGGTGTAAAGAGAGTAGGGAGGCCTTTGCCCAGCAGTGGGACATTACTTAATTGCTAATAATAATAATGTCTCATAGCCAGAGATGTCGCTAGATCTCTTCAGACTAGAAATCACGAGATTTTATAATTACTACCTATACAGGGTGGCAGGGACATCGACGCGATCGATTCAGCACATGATTCTAGACCCTCTAGTGTAGAATTTTTTGCCGGTTATTAAAAAAAAAAACTGCATTTACATAAAAAAGTGCAGTACCTACGCGGTGAAATTGTATGGAACAGCATATTCTTTTTTAAATAACTGACGAAAAATTTCAAAGCTACGTGGTTAGGACCATGAGCTAAATTATTTATGGTTTAAGTTTGCGCGTCGATGCCACCCTGTGGAATGCGTCTGAATTTAAAGTAAATTCTTCGCTAAAGAAGTTTATCTATTCTTCGTTAAAATTATCTGTTTATTGCCCTTACCGTTTGGATACTACATCTGAATGATCGCCAATTTATACCAGCTTAATGAATACGTACTGGCTTCCCACGAGACAATTGACCTCCCCCCCCCCTCTAAAGAGCAACAATACTTCAACGCTACAAGGTAATTTTGACGCGTAGACAAAATCGGAACTAACATCTAAATAAATAACACTGCTATCTTGTTTTTAGGTACAATACAATTTCTCAAATGTTTGCCAACAACGTCCCTCTGTCAATGTTATTCAGGCGCCGAAACATCCTTGTAGCCGTCTGATATGAGCGCCTGGTAGTTGTACTGTTGCACTGACCTCGGGTACGCGCCACACGATGATGCTCCCGGCGGCGCACGAGCTGACGATGAAGCGCGCGTCCGGGCTGAAGCGCGCGCACGTCACCGCGCCCGCGTGGCCCAGCCCCATGTGCGTGTATATGCCCTCCTGGTACTTCCACAGCTGAGGGAGAGACAGAAGCATAATAACAACATTACGGCTGTTTTCTCCGAAGATCTGCTTATCTTCGTTGAAACCCGACGTGAAACATTACGCTATTTATGTTTAAATCCCATATAATAGGGGGCGAATTATTGGCATGAACCGGGCAGAATTCCAGACTCCGGGCTGCTGCTGCTGAGAAATTACTAACGGAAAATCCCAATTACACTTTGCCTGACCTGAGAATCGAACCCATGGACCTCATGCTCAGCAGTAGACCGAATGCGACCACTAGACCGCCGAGGCAGTCAAACGATGTCAACGAGGCAGTAATCTATACCACAGATCAGGATTATACTACCTAATAATAAAGCTGAAGAGTTTGTTTTTTTTTGTTTGAATGAGCTAATCTCTGGAACTACCAGTCGGATTATAAAAAAATCTGTTTGCTTGAGGAAGGTTTTAGGCTATTAAAAATCACGCTACAACGTTAAGGAGCCGAGCAAAAAGAAAAAAAAGCAAGAAAAAACGCTAAGCGAAAACAAAGTAACAGCGTGGGCGGGCGATGGGATGCGATGCGGTGGGTCGGCGCGCGGCCGAAATTTCACGCGGACGAAGATGCGGGCAAAAGCTATTATAGTCATTGATAAATAATATGTTAATTACTCTGTAGCTGGTATGCTATTTACTAACACAAATGTTTTGGAAAAGTAAGGCTTGTCGTCCCTGTCCCTATATATACTTGTGTGAGTGTCTTTCTAAAGCTCGATGTTACACTGTACATAGATACATCATATTATTATCACTCTTCTGTCGCCGATGATTTTATGCTGTCTGTAACTCACCTTAACCATTTGGTCGTTGCCTCCCGTCACGAACAGTTCACCATTCTGGGTGATATGAAGTCCATTGACGGCACCAATTTTACTTGCTTCGAGCTGAAAAATAGTTTACTATATTCAAAAACAAAAACCAGATAAGGAAGAGCTAAATTAACCACCCGACGATTTAGGTGTCAATGGGCCGAAACATGTTCGTAGAAAGGATGGCCGCTGAGGCCGTGGAATGACAACCGCGTAAGTAGGACAGGCCTCCCACAAGATGGATCCACGACCCTAAGTCACGGGAAGTCGGCGGATGCGGGAAGCATCACATTAATTTCAACTAGTTGACATTATGTGTTGATTCGCGACCGCAACTAATATGTATTTACAGAATTATAATCATTAAAATCATCAATGCAACTGTCTCAATCATATTTTATTCAACATAAAACCTAATATTGACCTGCATATTGCAAAAAAATCCTGAGAATTTTTTTATTTCGCGGGCTGCATTGGTAACCCCTTACCTCTCTAGCAAGGTTGCCACTGCCGGTCTCCCAGTACGCCACACGCCTGTCGGACCCGCCAGTGAGAAGCTGGCAGCCCTGCGGCTCGAAGCATACGCACATGAACAACGTGTTCGCGTACATCACTTGACGACGGGATAGTGAACTGCGGGATAAGAATACAATTGTGTCAACAGAAGACATATTACAACAACGCATAACATACGATTATTTTAGTTTGATTTGAATATGTTGAATTATTTTAATAAATGGTTATTGAGTGCTTAGGCACCTATTCCACCGCCGACGAGGACGCGAATAGTTATCAACGATTTTCTCAGTCAAGAAACGTACAAAAGATTGTAGGTCTCGTGTAAGTAAAAGAGATACATATATTAATAGTTGATCGCTGACTATTCACACCGACGCTGAGTAGTTGCAGCGACAAGAGCTATCAAAGACAGTACTCGCTCAGCGATGCTCGCTTGATGCCGGCTCTTTACGTTGGCCAACATTTTGGCCAGCAAACTCTATTACACTTACTCTTGGTACATACATATCTTGCTCGCCAACTCGTTTTTAGTTGCTAGCTCTACTTCTTGCCGGCGGTGGGACAGGTCCCTAATGTGTAGTAATTTAATATCAATTTTATCTGTTTTAATGTGACACAATGTAATGGACTATTTCTGAAAAATACATGAAATATTATTTAACGTTGTTGAATAATGTTAAGACATGCCACACAGGAAGGTGGCAAGGACTTGCAATAGTAATACAATTTGGGTTTTTGTCAAATACATATTGAAGTGAGCTTATTCGGTATTATGTACCGGATAAGCTAAGATAGATGAGTAAAGTAATCAAGGGTTTTTTTTTTTAAATTAACCGTGAAAATTATCTAGATAGTAGGAAACCACGACAAAAATCATTTATTATGCGCACAGCCAAAGTGTGGAGCTCTCTGCCAGCGTCTGTGTTCCCTTCCACATTTAACCCGTCTGCCTTCAAAGCATGAGTGAACAGGCAACTTCTAGGCACGCTCGTTCCATCAAAGTACCACATTCATCGCTTTCCATCAGGTGTGATCAAGTTCAAGGGCAGGCCCATTCAGCAATAATACATAAACTATTAACACCATGGGCGCCGGCAAGTTTATTTTATGGGGGGTGCATCTTTAGCTCCACGAAGCGAACTCGATCATTTTTGCACTTCACCTCGCATGTTAGGTTATTGTTTGTCCATTCATACAAGGAGTAACTTTGTCGACATATGCAGAAAAGCTTAACAATTAAGAGAATGCAGGATGCAAGAGCGAGCAAATCAAGCTCGAAAATTTTTTCATCTCGCATCGAATGGGGATAGATTTTATTTTGACCATGCATGCAGAAAGAGGACTAACTGTGTCGATTTATATTAAAGAAGCTTCTGAATTAAGACAGAGTAGGATGCAAGAGCGAGCAACCAAGCTCGATAATGTTAGCACTCCGCCTAGGGTCGATCAGATTTTCGGAAATAGGAGTTCAGTAGGTTCCGTAGCTTTAGAATCGAGAGATTGCAGGATGCAAGAACGAGCAAAGCGAGCCTCAAATAGGTTGAGTTTTCTATTATTCTATTAGGCGTTTTTGGATATCTTTTTGTTCTGAATGTCTCTAGATCTGTATTTTATTTTGAAGCCAGTGTGGTGCAAGTGCACCATCTTGCGCTCCGCTCCCGGCGCCCATGATCAGTGCCGGTTTTAACATAACTGGCGCCTTGAGCGAAATTTCGGCGGCGTCCCTCTCCCCTCTTGGAGAGTAGAGAGGGGCGAAAAATTTCAGCACTCCGCCTAGGTTTTTTTTGTCCATTCATAAAGAAATAGGAGTTACTTTGTCGGCTGATGCAGAAAAGTTTGAGAATTCAGAGAATAACGGATGCAAGAGCAAGGGAAGGTCATTTTTATTTTATTTTTGGTTTTCTAACTACAAACGAACTAAAACGAAAGTAATCTGCAGGCGCCAGAAGTGAAGGGGCGCCTAGCACAGCCCCTTCGACGCCCCTTCACCTTTAGCACCCGGGCGGTCGCCCAGTCGTGCCGTTCCCTGTTGCGCACTGTTGTCACTGTGACGTTTACCAATAATCAAAATTGACATCAGATGTTTCGATAAACTGCTTTTCAATATTTCAAATGATGTCTTATAGATTATTTCTTAAATTTTACTTCTGTTGCGATTAAATTTAATATTTTGTTCAATATGCAAGAAAAAAAAAAACAACAGAAGTTGATCAAACTTCTTTTGCTAACCATTGAATTGTTGAAACCTTGTTTGAATTTAGAATCACAGATAATTATCCTGTTTTGAGAAAATAAACTTAATATAATGACCAAGTTCAAATTGCATTGCAACCGAAATTCATTTGAGACCTTTTTCTTTCCTTTTAGAAACGCCAAACAGTAAATCAAACACCAACTTATAAAATACATCACGATAAAATAAATAATAAAGCTAGTGATGATAGAATGCAAATTATCTACACTGTATGTAATGTATAATACCTATAATGTAAATTATCTAAATTATTTACACTAGCTTCTGCCCGCGGCTTCGCCTTCGTGGATATTATCCCACAGAAACGTACTACCGACCGGGACGAACAGCCTATGTCCTTCCCCAGGATGCCATCTATCTCCTTGCCAAATTTCATCGGAATCCGTTCAGTGGTTTAGGCGTGAAAAGGTAATTAATATACAGAGTTACAGACAGAATTAGTTACTTTCGAATTTATAATATTAGTTTGGATTGTGTATTCAAGTATCACTAAAAATATAGTAAACACTGAAATAAGAAAGAATCTATACATATGCCTGATAAACCAAGTCAAACTGTGCATTGCATATTTTGTAACTAAATGAATTGCTACGGGGTATGGGAACGAGTCTGATGCCGAAAATATAGTTTTTAGAATTATTGTCCGTTTGTTTGGAGGTTTGTTCCGGATTGACGCAAAAATAACTGAACGGATTTGAATACAATTTAACACACATATAGTTTATACGTTGGGTTAACAACACATAGGGTAGGTACCTACTTTCTGCCGGTCCCCGTGGGATATATTCCGTCATCTGGGCGAATTACAGGCGAATCCGCGGGCAAAAAAAAATAGCTTCTACTAGCTATGAGTGGAAGGTAGTCTTGCAGCACCCACACTCACACCAGGGGGTCTCTCTGTATACTCCCTAAGCACGAGCTCCGTAGTTTCGACGGAAGTTACGGGCTGCTGCCAGTCGGTATCACTTACGGACATAACATCAGTTTGGGGCCCGAACTAAGTGACAGTTGTCCCTACTCCAGATATGTATTTGCTTGTCCGAAAATTTGAATTTGACACTTGTTTCGACGGATTAGCTACTTTCGCACGGGCCCATATCTTCGTTAACGGACTTACAGAGTAGACCCCCTGATTGCATATGATGTAGGAGCCGTCAGTCCCGGCGCTGATGGCCTCGGTGTTGTTGGGCGACACCTGGATGGACCTTCTTCTACCAGCTATGAGTGGAAGATAGTCAGTACTCACATCAGATCCCATATGATGCAGGAGCCGTCAGTACCGGCGCTTACGGCCTCGGTGTTGTTGGGTGACACCTGGATGGCTGACACAGGGCTCTTGTGCTCTTTTAGGACCTTCTTCAGTGTCTGGTGCTCTGGTTTTATGTCCCACACGCGGACCTGGAGTTGATTATAAAACAATATTTACCTTTTGAAATCTAAGGGCCTCTTGTACCACAAAAGGAACAAAATGACCCTTTTTTTTAAAATGATTACTTATTTATATTTTGAGCACTTGCGTCTTGTCAACGAGAATAAAATGTGTTAAATGGTCTAATGTGCTCTCGGAATCATATGGGTTGGAGTGCGGAGTGAGACAGGGTGGCTTGTGGTCTCCTCGGTTCCTCAATCCTTATGTTAATGACCTCATTGCGGAGCTCAGCAGCATGCGTGTCGGATGCAGGGTAAATGGTGTTAGTCCGATGAGACGGCAATCTGACACGACCGGAGATAGATCAGGCGCAAGACCAGAGAAGAGAGAGTGCACAAGTGTCTACGCACACACTTGTGCACTTGTATATTATATCTCCCGCGCCGAATCTAGTCTCTGTTGAGATTGGCCGCCATGGCCGAAATACGGTCGGGAGGATTATATTTTAAATGGTGTTAGTTGCAACATCAATTATGCGGATGACATAGTGCTGCTGGGCCCGTCGCCGGGAGCGATCGTGGAGTTGCTAAATGAGAGAGACCTGCACATGGACTGGTCTATAATGCCAAAAAATGTGAATACATGGTCTTTGGGGTCGCTGGTAGGCGCCGGGAAAGTACACTCGAACTTACCATAAACGGTACTCTAATACGTAGGGTAGGGTCATAAATTTTAAATATCTTGAGCATTTTCTTACCGATGACACTCAGTGACCATGGTGACATTGAGAGGGAGCGTAGTGCTTTGGCGGTCAGGGATAATATATTGGCATGACAATTTGCTCGGTGTACTGACCAAGTAAAGATTACAGTTTTTAAACCTTACTGTCAGAGTTTTTACACCGGTAATCTTTGGGTCAACTACTCGAAAAGGTTGCTGGATGTTCTACGCGTCCAATACAGCAAAGTTTTTAAGTTGCTGTTGCGACTACCTCGTTTTTGCAGTGCGTCAGAAATGTTCGCAGTAACCCATACCGATGGATTCCATGTCATTATCCGTAAAAAACGGCCTCCTTCCTGAGCAGAATAAGAGGCAGTCACAATAGCATCCTAAAGGCTGTGGTGGCAGATACTTCCTCCGCCATAATAAGGCAATTTGTCAGAAGACACCCTAGTTTCCATTTCTCGTTGTGTCTAGTTGATGGGTGGTCTTCTTATTAATTCTTCTTTAGTGTACCTAAGTTACTAACAATAGTGTTTTAAGTGCAAACCTGTTACTAACAAATTGATGGATCTTTTTAGCTGTCCGAAATAAAATGATTTTATTTATTTGTTATAACTACTTGTTATATTAACTGTGTAGTCACCTGTCCCTCACAACCACCAGAGATGAGCGTCCTGCCGTCAGATGTCATGTCCAGGGCCGAGGTGCCTTTGTTGTGTGTGTTGAAGATAACGTAGATCAGGCGGCCCGTGAGCGGAGTGAACGCGCGGATGTTGCCGTCGTTCCAGCCTGGCAGAAATTATTGTAGAATGTAGATATAATACAAGGAAGATCAAAGTTTCACAACAAAAATTCTTTATTTTAGTGTACTACTTTCACTTGTAAATAACAGTCCACCAGACCGTAATTCGGTCATGGCGGCCAATCTCAGCGGAGACTAGCCATCGACGCCTGAGATATTATAGTGCACAAGTGTGTGCGCGCGCATACACAGGTGCACTCTCTCTTCTCCCACTCTCATAGTCTGATGGGACGGCAATCCAACACGACCGGAGAGAGATCAGGCGCAGGATCACCAGTAGGCACGGGGGTTCACACCGTCAACTTCTAAACTCTCTATTACTGACAAATTCCTAGTGGAAAAGTCAATAATACTTTGCTTGACCTGGGAATCGAACCCAGGACCCCACGCTCAGCAATCGCGCTTGCGACCACGACACCAACGGGGGCTTGTAAAGAAAGGCCACACCAGACAGACAAAAAAAAATCTGCTGTAATATTTGACAATAACAAGGTTTTTGACAACAAATGGATATTTGGAGGGTACATTGGAAGGAGTATCTCTAAAAATTTCCAAGAATCTAAGCAATAGAATAACGAAGGGCCCACTGGATGGAAACCGAAACTATTGCTTTTCCTGTATTTGTGGCCGACGAACATTGAATATTTTCGTTTGATTAGACAGATAGGCACATTCAACAAGCTAACAGACTACACCGGTTTTGTTGCTGTGACTCCAACAAAACCGCCAGCCAGCCAGTTAGATAGAAACACATCTCTAGTACTAAATCCAATTTATAAAAATCTCGTGTCACGAACTCCTCCAAAACGGCTTGACCGATTTTTATGAATGTTTTTGTGTATATTTGGTAAGTCTGACAATAGGTCGTAAAGTATATTTAATACCGCTGCGGGTGAAATCGCGGGCCGCAGCTAGTAATAGATAATAATTAATAAAGTAACCAACTATAATCTGCAATAAGTTAAAATAGAAAAAAAGGTGAGGCCCTTACTTATCACACGGAAATGTTTATTTATTAGAAATTTAAGCCCGAAATAGTTTCACTCAGCAATTAAACTCATCCAATAAATTTTAATAATATTTAATTGCTTGAATTGCTGCACAGCAAAATTAGGAGAGAGAAAGAGGGCTACCTCTTTCTCTCTCCTAATTTTGCTGTGCCCGACAGGGTCCATATTGATCTTTTACCTTGTTAGACCATCTATGTAATACATATGGAATGCAATAAAGAATTGAGTATTGAGTAACATACCTGATACAATAGACTTGCCGTCTCCGGAGAACAGGACCGTGGAACAGGTAAAGTTGGGTACCACGATCCGCAGCAGCTCCTGGGAGGTCTCCAGGCACCACACTCTGATGTCACCGGTCCCAGCCGTGGCGAACACACCCGACATACCCCTGCAATAATAATAATAATTTGTAATCATGTTTTTAAATCTTCTAATTTAAACATCTAAATTATAAGTGAATTTAGTGAATATTTTAATTTGTATGAAATTCAAATGTAATTTATTTTAGTGTACCTATACACTGTACTTAATTGTGTAATTTTTGGGTGTAATTTGTGATAAGTGTTGTAATTTTGTGTGTAGACAAGTTACTTGTTTGTGAATAAATGACTATGACTATGAATAAAAGAGATAATAATATTTTTTTTTATAGGTACACTTCAATACACAAACGGAACGGCTGAAATATGACGGTCTTTTTTATATCGGCAGTATCGGCACTAGCTTCGACCCGCGACTTCGTCCGCATGAAATATTGTAGCTCCCCATTAGCCACTCACTTGCCGAAGTATACTACAGTCCCCAAAAAAATCTTGCCTGCATCGTCCTTGGGGAGTACAGTCACCGAACAACATGATTCAGTTTAAACGTGTACCTACAGCCATAGATATTATATTTCTATGTGTATAGCGAATCCAGACTCCGAGCTACTGAGAAATTCCTAATGGAAAAACAAAGGGATAAAAGAAACCGTGGATATTAACTTAAAGCCTTTTTTTCTTTACTGTTTTTTTATTGGCAAAGTACGAGATGGCTGTATCTCTTTTTGTTTTATTATTCAAATTAAAATTAAACTGCTCTAGTTTAAGATTTGAATGTAATGAAATAAGTATAGGAAAATGCTGTATTTACCTATAATTGTTTGTTACATTTAGTTCTTTATTTTCTGTTGCTTCCTGTAGGTAATATCTGTAGTGTAGCTAACAAACGCAGAGCAAACGCAGCAACGCAGTGCAACTAGACTAGAGCTTTTAGAAACGTACTGCGGAAACGCGATATCATTGATAGCACATCGATGGCAGGTCACGACCAGCACCGGGTTGAACGTGGCGACGTTGATGGCGTAGATCTCACTGCTTCTTGTGCCAGCCAGCAACAGGCGCTTCTTGCCGCGCATACTCGACGACTCCATCAGCTCCAGGGAAGTTATGCTGCCGTCAAGCTTTGTGGTTTTTAGCTGGAAAAGGTTGATTTATGGTGATCATAGATATCCGTGATGGTGATGGTGATTGCGCAAAAGTATTGTTAAAGCTTACACATCTATATCTATATAAATAAAAATGAATCGCCGAAATGTTACGTACGCGCATAACTTCCGAACGACTGCACTAAATTGGATAATTCAATTTGTTTTTGTATTCGTTATTGTCAGGACAAGATTTGTAAAGAAAATTAAAAAAAGTGAGTGAATGAGACAGAAGAGGTAGGTAGGGTAGGTAGGTAGCTAGGGTAGGGTAGGTAGGGTAAGTAGGGTAGGTTTTAGATACTGTGCTCCCTGTGCGAAGCCGGGCCGGGTAAAGCTAGTAAATGATAAATTATTTTATTTCTGTAAGTAGGTTTGTAAAAACTTTCTTATATCTATGATACAAACACTTCACGTCAATAATACTTTAAAAACTGGATGAGGTCGGTGTTTCCTTTCCAACTACTCAGAGAGAATCGAGAGGTCAGTCTCTTTTAATGTCCAGACATACTCTTGGTCAGATCATGAGGGGATCATGTAAATAAGTGTTAAAATGGTCTTTCGAGTAAACTTTAGTTTGATTGAAATTACTCAGGTTCATTCAATTCAAAACAAGTCATATCTTAGGTATAGGTATTTGCCTGCACCCATAATATAGGTATAATCATATTTATGATTTTTTATTTGCACACTATGTACGTCTAATAAAATAAATCAACTTTGTTTTGCATTTTCTTTGACATTATTTCAGTCAAGATATTTCAATAAAAATTGAAAACTAAAACTATTTCGGTCGATTAATTTAACTTTTAACATGACTAAAACTAATTAAAATTGTTATTCGTTACTGTTTATACTATAACTATTGAGGGATTTTATCGCACACTGGATTTTTAACGCTCTGCTTAGCGTCCAGAGTTGAAAATCCAACAGTTTGTTTTTTCGACGCGCTGGGTGCACTTTTATAGATTCTCAACGCTCGGCTCAACACCGAGAGTTGAAAATCCAGTGCGCGATATTTTTACGTCCGTGTGTACGTCAAAAAAAATACAAAGAAAGCTAGGTACAATTTACTCACAGCTTTGAAATGCGGCTTGTTGGGGTCCAATATCTTGCCTTTGGGAAAGGCTCCCTTCCAGTTGATCTCGTCCAGGACATCGATGGTGCCGTCTCCAGAACCCACGATGACGCAGCCGTCTTGCATAATTAGGATTGATTCGATTCCTGCAAGACATTGCCTAATATTTAGAGGCACTTTTGACTCCAGCTCAAAAGAATCCTCAAATTAATATTTATGTGACCAGACGGCTTTAGCTATTTTTGTAACAAGCGTCGCATTTGCATCCATGACAAATTGTTGTCACTCGTAGATCTTTGACAGTCGTTACGGGTAGCCAGAAGCCCATAAGACTGACAACTAGTCTTATCAAAGGGTATTCGGTTACCTAGTAACTGAGTTATGGAGGTCAGACAGGCAGTCGCTCCATGTAAAATACTGGTATTAAGCTGCATCCGGTTAGACTGGAAGCTGACCCCAACATAGTTGAGAAAAGGCTAGGTATTGATTGGACTGTAGCGGCATCTACAACGCCACATGCGAGCTATGCGTCACACTGACGTCACGCAAAATCCTGCATCGCGCAAGCAGCGTTTACTGCGCAACTAGCATATATACAACGTCCCGACATCAAACGTCGGACGGTTGCCCACCAGACATGACACCCGTCTGGTCGGAGGATCCTCCGTCTTTTATGGAGGTATGAGTGAAGTTTACGCCCGGCGGCCTGTTCCTCATACCTCCATAGGACAATAGCAATTGTCCAGGGGTGCAAAATGTGATTTTTGATCTCGACCGTATATTTATTATTGCTCTTCTGTATATTTATTACTAGTTTCTGTCCGTGACTTCATCCGCGTGTAATTTCTGGTGCCAATGTTACCTGTTTATAATATTAGTTAGTATAGATTTAGTTAACATACTCGTAATTATGTTATACTAGCACATTACCTTAATAAAAATATCAAAATTGTTATTCACTATTAAGGCTCGTAGATACTGGCGCGACGCGACGTGCGACACAAAGGCACCGCGTGTCGCGCGACGAGCGGCGCCTTCGTGTAGCGCTGTCGCGTCGCGCCTTTCCGTGGGAGCCTTTAAACGAGAATAACTTCCGACAAGCCATTATGCAGTTTGGTAGGCTTTATATATTTTATTGTTTACTAGCCTTTGCTTGCGGCTTCGCCCACATGGATGTCGGAAATTATCCTTGATCCGTTCATTGGTTTAAGCGTGAAAAGGTAACATACAGACGGGAGTTACTTTCGAATTTAGAATATTACTATGAATACCTACAAATTTTGAATAAATGAAGAAATTGTACTAAATCTGGTAAATTTGCCCGCAACATGAACAAACCTTGACTATAGCAGATGGACTCTGGTCTCTTGCCCTTCTTCCAAGGGCCGCACTTAGCGAGACAGCCAATCAGCGCAGGCTTGCACATGGCGACTGAAGCCGTGGGGTCGGAAGGGTAGTTTATTGAGAACTTTATCATGTCACCCGTCCTAGAAGACCAACAAAATCTTAGATAATACAGGGTGTAAAAAGACCCATCACATACCCGTCAACTACGCATTCTGTACACCAAACTAAGTAACATAGCACAAAAATAAATATTAATTTTATTTTTGGTGTGAAATATCTCCGTTTACGGTAGTGCGCATGCAAGGGGTCTTGGGTATTTAAAGTTCTGTTGTCAGCATTAAAAACTTGTTTTAGTAATAAACATCAGTAGGTAAACGTTTGAATTTTGACCTTCAATATCTCTATAACCAGAAGGTTCCCAGGTATGCTCCAGTACAAAAAAAAAATTGCAATGGCGGCGAGTACAAGTGACTCTCGGCTTCGTTAAGTGTCTTTTTACACCCGTTATTAATTATTTATAATCAATCGAGTGAGATACCTGAGATACAGTGTATTCCTAGTTCTTTTTACGCTGCACCGCTTGACGTCATCACATCAACGCGGGCTGTCGCTGAAAACCAGCGCTGTGGCTCTGTCTCGCATAGGGTCTCAGCATTATGCTGAGCAATGGCCGTTTTGCGTGGGTGTGACGCATATTTTCTTCCACAATGTTTTTTTGTTTTTGTTATTTTTCTTTAGGCGTCACGTTTATTGCAATTAATGTATTTTCTTTGTTATTTTCAAGTCCAGCACCCTAATTACGTAACACACTATCAATCACAATCGGAATCATTTTGAAGCGTATTGCTAATCCATTGCTTCATATTTTCGAAAAAGTTGTCTACTTAACAACGTAAATAACGCAATTAATGTGGTTGAACTGTCAAAATGAAAGCCATTCCTACTGTTAGTGAGTTACGTAACTACCCCGCGGGTGGAATTTAATTATAAAAGGTACATAATCCTCTAGATTAAGGCACTAATAATTTATTGTTTTAATATTTATGTAAATAAATTATATCAAATAAACAATTTAATACGCGCAGTAGGTATTTTAGATTCTCTGGGCAGCTAGCATAAGCATAGGCTGTACTTGACTTTGTTCAGAGGTAAGTAGTGGTTTTGTCACACATGGCGGGGCCCTAAATCTTTCTCGCAATAGACAGTTTTCTGATTAGTCAAGTAACATCATCAACCAACATTTCCCAGAAGCGTAGGCAGAGGCTGTAACCAATTATTTTCATAAGTTCACGTCCCATGCATGTAGGGGACGAGCCTATTGCCATCAGCTGGGCACGAATCCAGACTCCAGTCTGGTACTGCGAAATTGTTTTATGGAAATGCCTCGTTATCATTCTTTTGACCTGGGGATCGAACCCAGGTCCGGGCTAAGCAGTTGTGTTTGCGTGCGATCACAAGCCAAAAGGGGCAGTCAGGAATCAATAAGAAAGTAATGTCTGTTCCAAAAGTAGCTGATAAAAGTGTAAACAAACCCTGTTCAGGTTAAATTCTTACGTAATCACTCACTAAAACGAATTAGGAAAACATTCATCTGTATTTAGAAGCTAAGTAGGTAAGGTTAACTTTATATCTCACCACTCTTTCCAACAATAATATTGTTTGAATTAATTATTCGATTATAATACTTGAAACATTATCGACGAAAAATTGCGGTTATAAAATTAACCTTAATTGTCAGATAAAAAAAGGCGGCAGGTCACAGGAACAATCTACAACTCCTGCATTCCCTTTAAACTTAAGGGGATGATATATAAAAAAATGGTGAGACCTACTGTCTTGGATCTATCAGAATGTTGGGCCACCAAAGGCATGAATGAAAGGCAATTGCATGTAGCTGAGACGAGAATGCTAAGAGCGATGTGTGGTGTTACACGAATGGATAAAATAAGAAATGAGTACCAATAAGAGGAAGTCTGAAAGTGGTACCGGTGGCTGAAAAGTTGCTCGTAAATCGGTGGTCAAGTATGGGCATGCGAAGCGGAGGAATGCGGAAAATGTCGTGAGAAAAGTTTTGATATGGATATAAAAGTATGGGAAGACCAAAGAAAGGATAGATGGACCGTGTGAAAGATGATATGGCTAGAAAGGGGTTGACTACCGGGGATGACGACTAATAAAGAAGTATGGAAGAAAAAGATATGGTGCGTCGACCCCAAACTGAATTGGGATAAGGGCAGGAGAATGATTATGTCAAATGAAAAGTCAAATGTCAAATGTCAATTATGTCAAACATCTTTAAGGTGATTTAAAGTTAGTATTCTTATTATCAAATCAAAGCATTTAATTTGTAAGTGGCCTACAAATTGGTTTCCACAGGTAGGTACGTTTTCAGATCCATTTGTTTACATTTTCATCGGATACTTTTGAAACAGACCAAAGGTTATAGTACGATTCAAATTTAATGGCGGCTGTGAAGTGCGCTATTCGCCGCGCAGTACCTCACCCCTCACCCCCACTGACACGTGAATTGGTCACTGTACAGACTCGCCTCATATTCCGAGCCTACATTAAGTTTGAATCGTACTTTATGTAATAAATGAGGAATAACTCACGTGGTCCCTGCGTATCCGTACATGTCGTCTGAACTGATGGCGATGCAGCGCACGCAACGCCGCAGTTTTCCCAGAGACACGTCTACCACGTCCAGATTCTTGCTCTCAGCTCGAATGTTCCACACCCTGAGGTTGGCTTGAACACAATAATAATAATT
The DNA here is from genome assembly GCA_917490735.1 of Dryobotodes eremita. Taxonomy (NCBI): domain Eukaryota; kingdom Metazoa; phylum Arthropoda; class Insecta; order Lepidoptera; family Noctuidae; genus Dryobotodes; species Dryobotodes eremita. The sequence goes on along the minus strand of OU823247.1, from coordinate 1,724,160 downwards.
ATATACTTTTTTAATCAAACGACTATAGTTCCTTGAGTAGATTATTAAGTACATAAACTTGCTTGCATAAGCTTGTACGCATTTAGCGTCGTGGGACCCTTCTTTTTTTTTTCCGGGAAACCTTCAAAAGGCATCCAACTTCTGGGGATGGAGGTCGGGGAGTGTGGGATTTTTACCTTACTAAAACCACCCCGGTGATCACCATCAGCACATAGAGGGAGTCCCGGTTCCTAGCGTCGTGGGACCTTGGTGACTTGTACTATAGGCGTTGCTTGCAGTGCCTATTTCAGGCACCGCAGTCTCTCACAAATTTAAACTTTTCCTTAAGATAGTTTTTAAGCATTGTAAGCACTGTACATTTGTGAAGAGAAAATAAGTAGGTAAACTGATTATTGTTTAAATGTTTTTGACATTTCTCGGGACCCTGGGGTCCCGGACCTTTGGAAGGCGTACGAAGGGCCGAAGTCGACTCGGACAGGCCCGTTAGACGTTTCTAATTAAATGAGGCACCAACCGACGATTATTCCTGTTTGCACTATGCAAGTGCACCCAACGACAACCGCCGGTTGGTGTAGGACTATTGCAGGATATGGAGACAAAGATATTGGATTATGGGTTTGGGTGGCTAAAGTGAACTGGTTAACTAGGACTATGCAAAGACTATGGCCCCTGCAATAGATAAAACGGCAGGGGGTGACTTGCACACTCAATAATGGGCCCCTGAAAACGATCGCTAGCACATAGTATCGTAGCGACAAGCGCGCAACTTTTCCTGAGGTGCTTATGAGGAGTGGAGACGTATTTTACGGCTATCAGGACGATCCTGGAAGTACGATCAAGATCCCTACCAGCGTCTTACCGGAATACATCCTTCCTCCGAGAACGTTTGCTCTTACGAATCTTCACACAAGCCCGCTAATTACAGCAAGAAAGAGGTGGGAGCTCTGTTCCTCGTCAGTGTTCGCTCCAGCCGGCCAATAAAGGCAAGCCAGAGGTGAGGAAAAAGACTTCTCCCGGGAGATAGGGTCCGTGGGGTTGCTACTGCCTAACAGCTCGCCACATACTGCCCTGCGGGTTTAAGTATTCTACCCCACCACCCTAGACCTGTTTCGGGAAAGTAAACTCTACCGGCACAGACCTAGAGTTCAGGAACGAGAACCACGACGTCAACGTAGAGATACGGCTGTGGGGATACTTATTATTATTATTATAAACTTGTTAGTATTGAGAAACGAAGAGTGACTTAGGCCTCTGGGTGAGAATTCGCACCACTGGGATGTCCAGCTTACATGCTATCATATTCTGGATGCTATTGCTACTCCCACGCAATCTACTTAGCAGTGAATATATGATTTTGTCTTTTTGCGCCAAGTGGCATCACAATCGGAATGGATAGGAAATACAATAAGTATCTTGCAAAGTCAGTGTTTTATCGTTAGATCGTTTGAGCTGGACTATCAGATCCAGAGAATCCCACGAAACTGCGACATAATTATGTAGGTTGTTGTGCATACATGTTCAGTTTCGATTCGAGTGGTTCAAGAAAGAAACTATTCGTTTTAGGCATTCTCGAAAGGAACATGTACTTGAATAACTTGGCAAAGTAAAATGTAGGTTAAATTAAGCCTACAAGCTACTAAAATGCTGCGACTGCAGCAAGATTGGTTTGTAGCGAGCTGACGGGCCATTCAGGGTGCGCCCGACTTATATTTAAGTATCGTCATCGTAATAAGTAATAGCTGTTGCCCGCGCCTTCGTCTGCGTGTATTAGGTATGTATTTAATTAAATTTAAACAATTGTCCAGGATGAAAGTAGAATATTATTATGTCCTGCTACAGGGTCCCATCCGATTATTAGGTACTTATAAAATTTTACAGATAGTGAGCCAGATCAACCTATCTGGCAAATTTTATAAGGATCGGCTCTGTGGTTTAGGCTTGAAAAGGTAAAAGCCAGAGTTACTTTCGCATTAGTAATAATAATAATACGTCATGGTGGGACTTGGGCGCTCTGAACTCTAATTCTCTGACGGTAGAGTTTACTTTGCCGGAACAGCGGGTTAATTGCGTAACACACTAACAGTAGCAAAGGCATACATTTTGACAGTTCAACAAGATTCATTGCGTTATTTACGTTATCGAGTAGACAATATTTTCGAACATATGAAGCAATGGATTCGCAATATTCTTCAAAATGATTCAGATTGTGATTGATAGTGTTTCGCAATTAGGATGCGGGTATAGGGTGAGCAGCCAGACCAAGAGATATACAGAAGCCCGCAGGGCAGCATGTGGCGAGCCGTCGGGCAGTAACGACCCCATGGATCCTATCCCCCGGGAGAAGTCTTGTTCCTCACCTGTTTCTTGCTTTTATTGGCCGGCTTGAGTGGAGATTCGCAAGAGCAAACGTGCTCGGACGAAGGAAGAATCCCAGTAAGTGTTGGTAGGCATCTTGATCATCTTCCGGGCTCTGGGATTGTTCTGATAGCCATGGAATATTTCTCCACTGCTCAAAGACCTCAGGACACGGTTGCACCTTGTCGCTACGACACTATGTGCTAGCGACAGTTTCCGGGGGCCAATTATTGAGTGTGCAAGTCACCCCCTGCTATTTTATCCATGTATATGACACTATGTTATATAACATTGGTCAGGCAGGGGACATAGTTCTCCCATAGTTCATGGTAACCAATCCACTATAGCTACCCAAACCCATAGCCCAATACGGTTTTTTACGAAACTTGCATTGTGCATACAGGGATAATTGTCGGTTGTTGCCTTATTTCATTCAAAATGTCAAACGGGCCACTGCAAGTTGGCTTCGGCCCTTCGTACGCTTTCCAAAGAACCGGGATCCATGGTCCCGTCATTTGAAAATATAAAAATAATATTAATATGTTGGGTATGTCGGAAGCGTTGGGCGCCAATATGTTACTCACATGAAGCAATCGTTCAATGAGTGCTTCTTTGGCCGCCTGAAGACAATATTTAATGGTCTTCTATCAGGCGGAAACAAAGTGCGCGCCTTCAACGGTTGGGTCATGCCGGTTTTGATGTACTTTTTGGCATACTCAAATGGACTCAGACAGAACTCGCTGCTGACTGCAAATCGAATGCATCACCCATATATGGTCATCGTTAATGAGACTGTATATCCCGCGAAAGTGTCTTTTTAAACGCTAAGACCCTCCACAATCGCGAGACATGCAGTCTCAGGAAATATTCCATAGAAGCTGACGTTGCATCCCCGCATCGAGATGTGGTCGCGGTAGACAAGGGCCTCACCCCGTTCTCCTTGGCTAAAGAGAACACACGCAAACCTGGTATGGCAGATTACAGAGCTTCAAGGACGCAGTTTTCCGGGCCCTACTCGCACCCGATGTAGATCTACTAGCGCCCGTAGCTTGGCTACGTTTCGGTGACCTCTTTGGGGAAACCGAAGGTTTTGTCTGTGCAGTTATGGATGAAGTTATGATGACAAACAACTACCGGAGATTTATTGTGAAAGACGGCACGGTTGACATTTGTCGGGCATGCCACCGTCCGGGTGAATCAATCAGACAAATTATCTCCGGATGTTCTAGTCTAGCTAACGAAGAATACTTGCATAGACACAACCTTGTAGCCAGGATTATCCATCAGCAACTTGCTCTCAAATACAGCCTTGTAGAATCGGAAGTGCCGTACTACAGGTATGTGCCCGACCCAGTTCTCGAAAATGGAAATATCACATTGTACTGGGATCGATCCATCATCACTGACAGGACTATTGTTGCCAATAAGCCTGATATAGTGGTGGTGGATCGATTAGAGCGGCGCGCAATGATTGTTGACATAACGGTCCCGCATGACGGGAACCTCGTGAAAGCCGAGAGAGATAAACAAATCAAGTATCTTGACTTGGCTCGCGAGGTTGTCGACATGTGGGATGTGGACTCAGCGATCATTGTACCGATAGTCGTGACAGTCAATGGCTTAATAGCCAAGAGCCTCGAGCAACACCTGAGGAGGCTCTCGTTGGGCAGCTGGATGAAGGGCTTGATTCAGAATGCGGTACTTCTGGAAACGGCTTGCATAATTAGGAGGTTTCTCTGTCTAGACTTCTAGAGCCTTGACCGCTGGTAGCTTGGACCCTGTTCCGGGTACCGGTGGGCTAATTTTTTTTTATTTTTAGTGTTATATATTCTAATATTAAAAATATTATATATAAGTACAAAAAAGGAAATTATAACAATAATAACACACACACATACTTGTGCACTAGTAATATTATACAGGGTGTTAGGCAGACGGTTGAACATACGAAAATGGCGGATCCGTGGGGTCGACGGCTACGTGTTTAGGCCCAATAACAAGACCCAGGACACATATATTTTTTAAATTTTATTCGAAATTCGTCGTTGCTCAAACTTCCACCGTCAATATTTCTTTTAAAGTTTAAGGGAACATTTAAGGGTTTTGGTAGGTATGGAAAATGTTGTTGCTTGTAACTTAATGTTTTCATTTGGATGGGCTTTCCAGGTTTCTCTAAAGCTGTTTGCAGATTAAATTTTCTTAGTAATATTGTTCTCATATTTCAAGATTCCTCGAGATTTTTATCATTATTTTTCTATGAATGGTCACACAATTTAATATTCTTACTTTTGCTGTGCATAAGGACAGTAATCTCCAATCTTTATAGCCGGGCTGAAGTGAGCGCGAGCAAGCAACAACATTTTTCATACCTACCAAAACCCTTAAATCAAACAAATATTCAATTTTTTTTTTGCATGTGTAATTAATTTCACTTTTCGCAAATGTCATTTCGTGAAAATAGGCCCGGGTAGTTAAAATTGATGAATTACTCCAGTTGTTTTTAAAAACTTGTGCATATTGCATACCGTTACAGTAGGCATGAACCAAAGATGTTTTCCTAGAATTAGAACTGCTCTATTACTCTTAGTTGTTTTTTAAACGCAGTTCAAAGTCGGGCTTGCGGTATATTTTTTAAATTTGTTCGTTGTTTAAGGGCTCGTATTTAACTTTCTAATAACCATCTGCGTCAAATACGAATTTTATAAGATTCTGCAATTATTCTAGATGAAAATTTAAACATAATGTTGCCAGTTTTGTTATTTTTTAAATTAATTATAGACGTTGAAGTTTGAGCAACGACGAATTTCAAATAAAATTTAAAAAAATATATTTAAGAAAATGCGCGTGGCCTGGGTCTTGTTTTTGGGCCTAAAGATGTAGCCGACGGCCCCATGGATCCGCCATTTTCATATGTTCAACCATCTGCCTAATACCCTGTATATTTCCAGCCGAAGGCTACCTTGAGATGAGCCGCTATGCCGAAATACGGTCTGGAGGACTATAATTTTGTATTAAGTACTAGCGACCCGCCCCGGCTTCGCCCGGGTAGCAAAGCATAATATAATATAACCTATGTACGCCGGAGATAGTGTAGCTTCCCAACAGTGAAAGAATTTTGAAATCGGTTCAGTAGTTTCGGAGCCTATTCAATACAAACAAACAATCATATATTATCTCTTCATAATACTATTTCACTGTATTTCGTTTATTACAAAATAAATTTAGGTTATACCTTAGCCTCAGCAACACGTGGTGGTTATGCTATTAAATTGTAGCTTATATGAAACGTTTGTACTTTTAACTTAGCGCCATCTATTGAATACTTACTCAATCCAGTCCACAGATATCGCCATCTGTTAGAATCGTTTAGAGCTAACAGATAATTGTGACTGTCAAATAATAGACAAATAATTAGCAATAAAATAATATTGCGACTATAAATTGAGATGTAAGCTATCCTATCTTTCAAGTTGGATCAAATTGTACACGAAAACGAAATGAAATTTAAAATCGGTTCAGTAGTTTAGGAATCCATCGCGGACAAACAACGTGACACGTAATTTTTATACAGGGTTATAGGTAAAACACCAGCAACCTCTTAAGGGGTTATTGTACTCATCATTATAAACAACTTTTACTATGGACCAAACCAGAAATCACGAAAAAAAAAACAGATTTTCCCTATATTTATATTCGCATAACACGTCAAAACGTAGGGAACAGCTGATATTTATTTCGCGATTTCAGGTTTGGTCCATAGTAAAAGTTGTTTATAATGATGAGCACAATGACCCCTTAAGAGGTTGCTGGTGTTTTACCAATAACCCTGTATATATGTATAAAGGTTATTTTCGGTTTTGTAATATTAAGTATGGATTGCTATTCTGTCAGACAGGTGACAAAATGTCCTATCTACCTACATACAAATAACCACATTGCCAATACTTACAATCACCCCCCGTGACAAAAGAGTTGAATCTCAAATTCAGTGCAGTCAACGTCACGGCGTCTCCGGTAGTCAGCTTAGAAGCTGCCGCGGTGCCCGTAGCAGAGCCCGCGAAGCAGTCCCACAGTACCACGCACCCGTCATCACGACCGCCCAGCGATATCATGTAGCGCTCATCTGCGGAAAATGTCAGCGCTTCTACACGGACCTGAGAATTGCAAAGAAAATCAAGATAGGCACCTGTGTGAGATTATTACTGAAAAAAGTAAACTCTAACTACGACAAAAATGCCAACTTCATGTCTTGTTCGTAGGTTCCTTTTTAGTTGACGTGTTTGTCGTCGTTGGGTTTTAGTTTTTAACCTTTATTTTTATTTCACCTACCTACTCATTTCTTTGGTTTGGTAATATTCAACCAAATAATTCAATAAAAAAATTTAATTAAATATTTTCGTATGTGTAGATCGACGATACTCTTTGCTTTTGCAATGACTAAAGGCTTCGTGATTTTTGCTTGTGCTTAATTTTTCACTTTAGTTAATCGTGACATTAATATATTATGGTAAAAAGATAAAAATAAAAGTTTTTATTGCGTAAAATAGTACATTACTGCAGCGGCCGACAACAGAGGCACGAATGATACGTGAAAATGTGGGCCGAGGCGGAGCCGAGGCAGACATACGTGAGTCCATCAATTCCTGGTTGCGGCCAAGGCTTGTATAGTACTTTTCTCGAATAATGCGCGGAAAATCAAACTACTTAAGTAAATTAATTATAAATTTCAGAATCAATAGTGCCGAATCTCTTGTACACCGAACTAAACTATGACTTAAATTCCTTACTTTTGGCTATGAGAATCGTAAACTATTCTCCAAAAAAATATCTTTAAATTTAAAAATAATTTTGACGCAACTAAAATTTAATTTGACAATCGCAACTCCACGTGGTACTTGTTTGCCCTACCCCGTGAATTTTTTTAGAGCCGGAGGCGCGCATGGGTGGCAGCCTCGACGTGATGGAATTTTTCACTTTTTGTATGGAAAATCCTGTTTCGGTCGGACACAAAAAAGAAATATTACCTACATGTAGAGTTTTAGGGGTTTAGGTGTTTCATAGAGGGGCTGGAAATTTTCATTATTTTTGCGATGGGACAGTATTTTCGAGATATAAGCAAAATAAAAGAAAAAAAAGATGCAGCACTGTTTTTGCACCTTAAGTCGAGGTGTTGTGGTGAATTTTAGTTCATGACAACTAATTTTATTGCACACCTTTAACCGCGATTAAAAATAGCCAGATTTAATTAGACAACCAAAATTTTTGGTGAAATACGTCAAATTCGGAATAGCAAAATTGCCATTTTCACTAAATTATTAACTCAGTGCCATCGTTGTGTCACTTTAGTCTATTTCAGAATGGGAAATCGTCGTTTGACAGGAATAAACGAAATTTTAGTGAGTTTTAGTCTAGTTTAGAGAATTTTGTGATAAGATAATCGGCACCAATGACGAACAACGATAACTTTTCTCGCGCCAAATTATGTTCATTTGTTTATTTTTCACTATAAACAGCTCTATTTGCTAAGCCAGTTCGAGATTTAAATAAAATCTTTGATAAGTTACCTCTTTGGTTGCCATGGGTCGAAGTAAAAAGTTCGTTCCATTTTTTTGTTACAAGACAGATAAGAGATTTTTTTAATCATTTTTTATTGCGGACGCTTTTAACATGCGCGTCTTTTTACATCGTACTCACATGCATAATTTCGTCCTGAATGATGTAACTATTTCTTTTTTGTAGCTATATTTTGTTTTAAAATAGTGTCCATAGAGTTTCTTGCCCGTTCTTCTCCATAGGAACCTACTACGCTTTGGAATGGGCAATTGGCTTCATTTTTCTGACTGACCGACCCCTTGACAATTCAGAAGTGCCTGTAATTGGTTATTTGAAATAAATGCTTTGAGTTGAGTTTGCATATTCATTTATTCGGCTGCTAAACACGACTGATATGGATTAACATATTAACATTACCGGCTGCTAAATACGACAGGTAGGTATGGATTTTCATACTTACATTGCCGGCCGCTGCTCGCATGTACTTATTTGACCAGTAGGTACAGCATTTTCGATTTATTTCGAAAAAGGTTGTTAAAATTATGCTCGAATTTCCAAGCATGTTTGAAAAAAAAAGTACCTAGTCTGTATTTCCGCCGTTAACGTGAAAGTATAACACAATCCACAGAGTACTTTTATATCGCAGCGATTCGGCATAAGTCATGCAAATCACGTTGCGGAATGGCCGCCCACGTCCGTTGTAACAGCCGAACATGATTTGTTGGTGTGTGTACGGCATCCATATTTGGTAGAGCTCTTCTTTGAAGCATATCCCATGCGTGCTCAATAGGATTCAAGTCTGGCGATTGAGCAGGCCATGGCAGGATGTTGATATTAGCTGCGGCAAGTGTGTTTGCAACGACTCTGGCAGTGTGTGGACGTGCATTATCATGCATAAGCAGAAATGAAGTACCTAATAGGGTCCGCAAAGGAATGACAACATCTGACACAATCGTTTCAGCGTAAATCTGTCCAGTCGCCAGCAGGTCAAGCTACACGAAACTGTCAAATTTCTCCAAACGATTTTAAACCTTAAAATGTTGATGTTTTGTATGTTCAAAATCGAATGAGAAAATCTGACAGTTTGTGGTAACTTGAGGTGCTGGCAACTATATATTGAGATTGCCTCTGATCCAAATCAGTTCGCTTCTTCCACCGATGCAAATACCCGCCCATATCATGATTGTTCTACCACTGCATGCATGGACTTCCTGGCATGATTTTAGACGTTCTTGGCGTCCAGGGATCCTCCAATGCCGTGTGTGTCTAATATCTGGCCTCATACTAAAGCGAGATTCGTCAGAAAAATACACAAAGCGCCACTCTTCTTCTGCCCAATTTCTGTGTTTACGAGTGCATTGTAAACGGTTTCTGCAATTGCGGGGCTCAATAGGTGGTACACGTAGCGGTCGTCGGGAACTGAGATAGACTTCAAAGAATCCATTTTATACTGTGAATGAGTGTTTTAGAATTGATGATGTCCTTATATAATAACTTATGGTATTTTTGATGACTTAAAGAGCAAACTGTCTGTGAATGTGAGTAGCATTCAGGCTACATTGATTATCATTTTAATATTGTGAATGTGAAGACTATGTGGGTCATTGTTGCTTTTTTTTCTCTCCTCAGTTAATTTTAATCATGGTCTGGCAGTTTGAGTAATTTTTGTGGCCTACCCAAATGTCTTTTCTTTGGTATTGTTCGTCGAATCGTTGAGCTCCTTAAGTTCTGAGTTGAGCTACACGATTACTGACAAATGCGTGCACTGACTGGACAGGTCCACTCAATCTGTGTGGTTTTTCCTCAAAAGACCATCTCAGACACAAATCTGATGATGATGATCTGACCAAGATTATGTCTGGACTTTAAAAGAGACTGTGACCTCTGAGTTTGTTTCGGCCTTTCTTCTCAGAGTAGTCAGATAGGAAACGCCGACCTCATCTAGTTTTTAAAATATGATTGACGTGTAAAAGTGTTTGTTCAAACCTACTTACAGAAATAAAATCATTTATCATTTACTTCATGCAAGCGATTTCTTATGGTTTGATTGCTTGTTAACATCCTTGAAGAGCTATGAAACCTCGTATCCAACATCATCGCGGTCCTTGTACGATTTCGTCGAGTAGTAATTTGTATGTAACGATCTTGTCTGCGTGTGGTGATGCGAACTCGTTCTCCATGTCGCTCTGCCACGCTGCCAGTGACGCGGTAACGTGTCCAAAGTCGACTTATAACACTCTGCGTAGTGCTCAGAGCGATTGCTAAAGCACGTTACCGAGAACCAGCTTTCAACATTCCCACGGTTCTGATTTTTCTTTCAAATGACGTCTTCTCTCCATAATAACGTTCTTTTGTATTGATTCCACTCAGAAGTATGGCAGAAATTTTACCGATTTGGCGTCAAATCCGTTGCAGGATTATATAGGAGGACTTGACAGAAGATTTTCATCTTTTGACCGAAATTCAAAACTATTCCCTTTACAAGCGACGAAATTTACTAAAAAAGAATCTATGTATAGGTGTATAGGTGTATATCTATGTATATCAAAAAATAATTAGTGGCTCTGTGAGCTGTAGACCTCGCGAGTCTGTCTTTGCATAACTTAATAAATGTTCACCGCGCACCTTAAAACAAAAAGTGCGCGCAAAGAGCGCGAAATGGCTGAAACATGTTTTTTTATGTTTTCAACCCCTATATCTCCGCCATTTTGAAAAATTTCGAAAATCTAAATCGACCAAAGAATTCCATATAATTATCGAACCTGCTCACTAAATTTCACGAGAATCGGTTGAGAAATTCGACCTGTAGAGGAGAACAGCCGGACTTCCGGACATACGAAAACATTTTTGCCCAAGCTGATACAGAGTCGCTTCGCTCGCGCTGCGCGCTCGCTCTGTCAATAGTACCCCTCCTGTGGCTTTGCCCCGACTACGGCACGGTAATGAAACTATTCGGCTCGGCCTTGAGGCACATGGCAAACATAGTGCGCGCAAGCTGCTGCGATTTGCTGCGTTTTTTATGATCTGTGTGATAAATCATTCAACCAATCGTAGCAGACGGCAGCAGTTTACGTGCGCTTGAGTATTTGTCACATTATTTTGCCATAATTTTCGTCCGAAAAACTGGGCTATGTGGGCCGTAATCGTAATCCTATATTTTAATTTTATGTTAGTATTATTTTTGATCCAATGTGTTCCTTGATACTGTGCCAAATAAGCGTATTTTCTTTCTTTCTTAGCATAGAGCCGGATAAATCATCATTCAGCGGAAAGACGTCCGCTGCTGGACAAGGGCTTTCCCAAATTATCGCCATAGCGACCTTTCATGTGCTTCCCGACCTTGCGACCTGTAGCAGGTCAGCAATCCATGACCTAGGTAGCACCTTCCGTTCCACGGTTTACTCTCAAAACCATGAATCTAATAAAGAAGGAAATACAACAAAAACAATAGCTGAATTGACTTGCCTTATGCAACTCATGACTGCCTAGTAGTATCTTCTTTTTAAAGTCCCACACTTTAGCTGAAGCTTTGAATCCAATGTGGTTTATTTGTCCTGATCCCACGAAGGTGCCCTTAGGAGACAGAGCGACCGTCGATACGCTGTTGGAATGGCCACTGAGGAAGTACATCTTCTTGGTCTTCCACTCCTGGATGCAGACCTTGTTGCCCATCGGATAGACAATGTGCTCGCTGTCTGGGTGGACTTTTAAGCTTCTGATGGCGGATCCTGTAGGATGTTGTAAAATAAAAGGTTTGAACATATTTTTCGGCTCGCCAATATAGATAAGATGCAAAATGTATCTTTCATATAAGGCTCAGAAATCTTATTGGTTAATTGGAAACGTATTTTAAAAGTTAAATTAAGTCAATTTGAACACGTACAAGAGGCATGGAAAGGAAGTATGGTTCATATGGAAGGTTATCATCTCAAAGTTCTATGAAAGTTAACTTTACAAATTCACAAACACATGTTACAAAAAGTTCTTACCATCAAACCCAATGATAGCATAAGATTCCAAATTCTTCACATCACCCATCTTATTTGATGAACTTCAGTCTTTTCTCTTATTGTCAAATATATTAAGTATTATTTGTATAATAAAATAAGAAATAGAAAATGTGTATGGTCAGTTCAGTAGACTTGGCGTTTGTTATGATGGTTGCTAGGCAACATGATGTAAACATACTCTTTTGTCATGGTATCTGTACTGTTTATAATACGATTCAAACTAAATGGCGGCTCGGAACATAATGCGAGTCGCTGCGCAGTAACCAATTTACGTGTCAGCGGGGGTGAGGGGTGAGGTACTGCGCAGCGAATAGAGCACTTCACAGCCGCCATTAAGTTTGAATCGTACTATACCAAACTTTATGAGGATAAAGTTTGGTGATAAAAATGTTAAATTTAACTATGCATAAAATAGTGTGTTTGATGTTCATTCACGTTTCTCCATCATGTAGAATTCAAAAACATTTTAAATAAGATGAAGTTGTACTTATTTACTGATCTAGATAAACTTTATCAATATCCAGTTTCTTGGATCGAAGTTCCTTAAAGCAGCTTGTAGTAGGAAACAGTTAGAAATCGTCATGCTGAAAAAGCGTTATGCCGCCTCCACGAGACTTGCTCTCTCTTTCTACCAGAGTCCCCTGACCACACAAGATTTTTTATCTTCAGGCTAATAATCACCTTGCTATTTAGATCAAAATAAAGCACAAAATAAAGATCTATAAACATTTTATTAATACACTCATACATTCAGTCAATACATTAGAATTAATTAAGTAATTAATCAAAATCATTATTTTGTTAATTAATTTATTCAACAGGTCAGAGTAGCCGCTGTCATCTTTGTAGTTAGTTAAGTTTAAGCCTTCCATCCTAGGCATCTTCTACGGACAGACTTTGCTTTCTCATCAAGTTGTTCTTTGGCCACCTCAGCAATGTGCTTGGTTTCATTTATCATGTACTGTTTTATTACTGACAGGAATTCCGATAGCTGAAACAAAATAACCAAGTTAATGCTGCGGTAAGACACAAACATTATTGATAGCTTTTAGTATATATAGAACTTACGAGTGCCTCTTTGGCCTAGTGTTGCCATACGCAAAATACGCGCATTGACGTGGAGTTGCAGACACCAGCCTGTATTACCTATTGGCCTAGTGTTAGCGAGCACTACTGCTGAGCATGAGATCCTGGGTTCAATTCCCAGATCGGGCAGAGTTACAGGGTTTTTCTATGTGGAATTTCTCAGTAGCAGCCTGGAGTCGGGATTTGTGCCCATTTGGTAGCAATAGGCTCGCCCTCCATTACATCGGACTTAAACATAACTGGCGAAATGTAGGTGTAATATATGTACATCTCTGCCTAACCCTTCGGGGAAACAAGGCGTGATGTTTATGTAGACACTTAGGAACAGTCGGACAGCTTACAATATGGTTTAAACCACTTAATTTCTACATTTCCATTATGAATGACTTTTGATAAAGCAATGGGACACAATAAGAACAAGTTCTCATATTGATCTGTGAATGTACTGTTCACAACCCCCAGTATCACGATGAAAAAGAAATGTAGACGGGGGGTAACTATAAGTTGCTGAATTTGTTATCATAACATTGCATTATTGTGCCGAAGAACTTTAAACGCATAAAGGAGAGTTTTTGTTTGCAAATCTTTCAAGAACCATGAAAAGTAAAGCTTCTTGCTTTTTCAGGGACTTTATCCTTAAGGTGTACTCCTGTACTACGAACAGTATTAAACCTAGTATCTAAAAACTTTTTCTATGATACCAACCAGCAGGTCATCTTCCTTTTTTCCCAGCTGAACGAAGGCGCATTGCATAGCATGGCTCTTATGTTCCACCCACGGGTCATCGCTAGCTTCCCAACCATCCAGCTCCTTGCCACAGAGGAAACATTTGGCGGCATCAGCATCGTCGACACCCGTCGCTACCGAATAAAACCCGGCCTCCGCCATGTTACGCACGTTACACTTATTTTTGTCGTTAAATGGCCAGTTCTTAAAGGTTTTTATTCTTTCTTCAACTAAGAATAAAGGTGGGCCTTCTAGTACAGCCTTGGTCATTATTGGAAAGGGGTTGTTTTGTAATTACAACAAAGCTAGCAGTTTGAAATTCAAATAAAATTATTATACGTTTAGTTAGCTAACAGGCAGTTGTCAAATCAGAAAATTTTGCCTTTTCAATACTTACTTGTTTTACCCACAGCATAACGAAACGTCGGAGGACATTTCTGGAAGATATTCTCGACTGTAGTTATAAAATCTAACATAGTAAAATTTCAAATATAAATTAAATGATAAATAGGTATTTGCATAGTTAAAGAGGTATACAAATAGTGAATTGGTAGAAGTAATTAATTGAAAGTTGAATTTCTAATCAGTTAGGCGAGTATCAATTACAATAGTTTTTGTCGAATATGAAGGAATCGAGTAGGTACATCAACAAAATCGAGTCATTCGCAAACAGTTATTTTTGTGCTGTCCTCTAGTCCTCTTTATTTATTTCATTTCCATTCTCTAGAATCGCTCGTCGGAGTTTTTAAAGATTTTGCGGATTTTAGGTTATTTGGATTTTACTCAATATAGCTTTGATAAAGTTAACTGTCACTAAAATACACAACGTTTTGTATTTAACGTTGTTACTTCAGAATAATATTTATAAGTAGTTCCTCTCGATTGAGCGATCAAAAACGAAACCAAGTGCCTAACATTTTACAATCTTTTGTTGTTTCCATTATTTATCGACTTTCATTTGTTTTCGTTTGGTGTTTAGTGATTTTACGCGAATATTGCGATGATCCGAGCTGTTTTCTAGCATCGTCCAGTCGAGTAAAGTATTTTGGTAAGTGTTTTTGCATAACTATATTTTTTTGGTAGGAATGAGGTAAACGTGAAACTAGCCGTGCATGAATTTTAATTAAATTATTCGTGTTACTATTCTCCGAAACGAACGCTAAAGATATTACAACGCCTTGACAGTAACTTGTTCAAAAGTCCAAGAAATTACGAAGATTATGTACTCTCCGTTCAAAAATATGTATCTTAAAATATCTCACGACGTAAATGACAACTTTAAAAATAGTTTTCATTCATAACGTTGCGAAAGAGCACTTTATCACTTTTTAAAGACATAACCCCCAAAAATCTAAGTTACAGCAATGGCATGGCAGACACATGTCCTTGTGTAACACCTTGCTCATGAGGTACCTAACTCAAACAGCAGACTAGGAACCTACATTCAAAACTTTCTTTTTTTTTGGAATGTTGGTTGGTACCTAATTAAGTTTAATTTCGATAGCCTGCCTAATTTAGCAATAATAAGTCAGTGTATCTAGGTATCTACAAGTTATACAATAACTAGTACTCATATTAGGTAATCCCTGATTATTATTTTTTTATCTAAATTGTGTAACACAATATGTGTGTATAATGCATTTGAAATAAATGATAAACGAAATAATGTATAAAAAAGAGGGTTGCTACAAGAGAAGTGCTAGTGTTCTGCACTTTCTAAACCAATCTATGTGAAGGTTGCTTACTAGATATTCTTAAACATATGTTTATAAGATCCCTATGAAATCCATACTTTCTTCTTTGCTTTTAGTATTTAGTAATTATTTTAATCAGCTTACATATTAACACCAATTAATTTATTAGTACTTTTTTACATTTTTAATAAATTAAAATTATCTCAAGAAACACTCACTTTTATGGTTAAAAAAAAGTAAAGATTGTTCATTAAAATATTTTTGATGGGGATACTAATATTTTAATTAAATAATTTCCTTCTTAAAAGCTTTTTAAATTACATGGTCCATTAGAAACATGATTCATTGGTAGTTATTTATACTTAGCTTATTTTGTATTAAAATTTGTAATTGGACTATTAGTTGTCCAAGCTATACATACATAGCTACTGTGTGTACATACTATTTAGTATTAATAATAAAATCACACCACTATTACCCCTATAATTTGTTTTAATTAGCACTTTAATTACACATCACAGAGAATGATAATTATATTTTCTTTGTTTGATATATTCTGCATAATTGATTTTTTTTTCATAAAAAACGTTTTATGTGACTTAATCTGATGCATTGAAATACATTAAGTTATTTTAATTTAGTTAGTTAATTTAGTTTTTAGTTTTTTTTTTTTTGTTTTATAATCTATTTCATGAAAATTAAGGAAACAAAAAAAGAAAAAAGATGTGTCTACTAAATCTCTTTTGTCTACTTTTGAGCTTCTTACATATACAATTGAAGCAAGCTTTCCTGCTACACCTACTACCTAATTATAATTTCCGACCTAATCAATGTATGACGGTATGAATAAAACATGCAATCAGCGCATGCTAAAATCAAACCAAGAACATTTCCTTCGAAAATCAAGTATAGAACATGGCTCGAATTTTTGGCGGTTATCTTCTGCATTTGCGCATTTGGCGCGGTTTTAGATTCCCTCATCCAACAGACTATTCATTTTATTTCTGTTTTGGTACAGTCTGAGACACCGTCGGACTATATGACGTGGCCGTGTGACGCGTTTACTCCCATTATCGCGTTGGTATTTGCACCACGAGTTGGTAATATCACGTGGCACGTGCTATTAACCGTACTGTCAAATTACATGCGTAGGTAAATTAAAAGACGCGGTAATTTTCTATATAAGACCGAAATAGTCTGAATATCGAGTTAACTTACCACTACCCTGAAGCTCCCGTCGTTCCCATTGCGTTCAATGCCAAGAAAATGATGACCATACCTTGACCCATGCAGCTTAAAAACAGACATTTTATCTGTATCTATTTAAGTTTTCTCTCTGACAACCATTCACGATCGATCTAAAAAACTTGTATTTTATAATCAACTGTCATTACATTTGATTACATTATACTCACGTTTAATTTCTTGGCAAACATGCCACGGTAATGTCGCGTGCGAGGTCTAAAGACTCACGAGTTCACGACATAACATGGTGTTAATTCTGTAAGGTCATCTTTGACAAGACTAGCGGAAAACAATCGTCATTATTTCACGTCGCCGTCTCTACTCAGACCTTATCATCACCGCCAAGCTATAGGTTGGCGATGATGGTAAGGTCTGAGTAGAGACGGCGACGTGAAATAATGACGCTAATGCTAATGCTAATGGAGCTCTTCAACGCCTACCATAACTCTATCCTCATCTACCCTCATCCTGTTGCTACCAGCCACCCTATGAAGATCGTCACTCCACCTAGTCTGACACCACTATAAGGCTGCTTTTCCACCAGAGATGTGCTATGCAGCTATGCTGCATGGATGTAAAAGTTAAACTACGAAACTATGTGACCGTTTCCACTAATGCTAAACTGTGTAGCGGAGCGAGTAAGATGTGCTATGAAGATGCAGCACCGCGAGGTAGCTGTGCGAGGAAGATTCGCAGCTCCAGCTATGCGATGCATCGACAGTAGGGAAGACGTACTCTGCTGTGAACATAGCTACACCACTCTGCGCATCCATAGCTCCCATCACGCACGCATACATACATAGCACGCATACATAGCACGCATCCTTCTATATAAAAAAATAACTTAGTTGAACCCGTTTCCATCAGTGCTACGCTATGTGGACCAATGAATATGATTGGTAGATATTAAACGCATCCATTGCAACGTAGCATAGCACATCTCTGGTGGAAAAGCAGCCTTAGTGTAACAAAGTAGTTTCTAAGAATTTATAAATCATTACGTCTATAAGGTTAATCTTAATCAATTGTATTTACTGTCAACGGATTACCTAATCAGACGATTACAATGTCGCCTTAGCGATAAAAAAAATATTATTTTAAAACTTCTAAGTTCTAATCGAAAATGAAAATATAACGTGAGTGGTTTTTGTGAAACTGGTACTAAACACGATCAAATTCTAACTTTAAATGTGAATTCCTACGTACACTGCTTACACTACAATTAATCTACCTGTGATGAATGTCCAACAGTCTCTCCATGAACAATACAAATATATTGAATGCTTTTTCCATCGGGTAAAGAAAGATCAATGCTCGAAAATGAATCGAAGCTGAGTCGATCTCAAACTTTATCTAATACAAACCTTGTTACTCTGAAATTGAATTAAGCTCCCAAGGGCTTTAGTGTTCTGAGTAGCCATCCATTCCTTACGGGCCAAGTCTTGGACGAAACCTAGGTACCTATCCAACGATTCTTGTAACTATAGTTCAAACATTATCATTGTAACAAAGGTGTGTTGTAATTTGTAATGTCTTTGAATGCGGTTGTAGAGCTGAAACAATGATCGCGTTGTATTTCGTCTTATTATGCAGGCCGGATCACGTGTGCAATGACTTAACGCGATACTGTTTACTAATAAGCGAAGGCCATTGCCCGTCACGGCAAATGTATTGTCACTAAACGATTAAAAATGGAATCGAATTTAGGCAGAAACGTGGGCGAAAACCTAAGACTACCATTTTGTAATTATGATTTCTTTTATAAAGTAAATTGGATTGAGGTAAAAGAGTTATACTTACTAAGTTTAAGCCAATTAGCATTTTAACTTAAGGAAATTTGTTGTACTGTTAATATAAAAAAAAGAAAACAACACTCGATTCACCACCCTACACATATCAGACTCTTCAGAAAGCTGCAATCTTGAACACCTGCAGGATTGCCAGAAAATTTCTGCAAAATGACAACGAAACATCAATTGTTAATTTGTTACGTCACACACGAGTGAAACAACCTTTAAATCTGGAACCGGCGATGAGCGGATTGTTTATTTAGCCGTAAAACAAACGAATTTTATTTGTTTACAACGAAAGTATACAATCAGGTTATCTGGATAAAGTCACCTTGACTGAAAAAATTAAGTCCAAACAAGCAGTGGCTTTGCATTAAAGCAGAAATGTTCAAATGATTAGGTTCTCACACAACTATAGTTATTATTCCAGACTTGGGCACTAAAATGAACTTTCAATTACAAGATGAGCAGTTATAGCCCAGAAAACTTAGTCCTGCCAAACAGTTCAGCAAGATTGAATTCAGAATGAGGTCAGCCCCTAAATCCGGGCGAAATCATTTCGTGACTTCTGGAGTTCTATAGGACGTAAATCAACTTGTCCCTGGCGACAACAAGCCTGATTTATTTTATGATCCGCCTGTAAAAATGCGGCAAATATCCCAACGGGAACGAGTGCCATGAAAGGGAAATGTAATGAAGTTTGTTCTCTAATTGTGGAGTTGGATTACTTTCTGCATATTTTGCTATCGTGTTTCGCTTTGCGGTAGATTTGTTTCTGTTGTTTCGTTTCGGTTTTAAACGCTGTCAGGTCCTTTTTTAAGGCTTGTCCTATAGATTTATTTGAGTTGTGGTTTTACGTGGAAAATGATAATATGCCCAAAATATTTTCAGCAACCAATTTCTTCTGTTAATGCATACTTCAAACTCATATTAAACTAAATATCCATAAGCAAGCAAACATGCCTTTTGTGGCAATACCAATTAACTTTAGTATTGTAATAAAAATAATGAAAAATATTCAATGTTACGGATCACGTTCCTTTGTTAAAATATAGACGTCATTAGTTCGCGACTGACATGCTAATACTTTAGTTAAACTAAACAATTGTTTTCTGACAAAGAAAAGGTTTACATAACATGGGATCATAAAAACATAATCAAACCTAATGCTGTCAGGTTTTGAAGATTAGTTTTCGTGATCAGAAGCTAACAAGAGTTAATCTACGCAGCTGCTCAAATCGTACTAGTTTCCTCAAGCACTTGGCAGTATTAGGAACGATAAGACGTTCCGTAACAGTCCCATTTCCCGTCTACAATAATTTTCAGAGCATTTCGAGTAGGAGGATCATGGTCGGCCTCCAGCCAGGTTTAATGGCGCGGTGGTTTCCGGGATGGCTCAGGATAGGCCTGGCGATCGATGCGGCACCCGCAGTGCGGCTCATCTCGGGTCAACGAGCCTTAACTAGTTTGGAAGTATTCGGGAATTACTGACGAGGAATTTTAAGCTCAGTACTCGAGTAATTTTTTTGTACTTAGTTACCTGTAGGTAACTAAGTACAAAAAAATTGGTGTTGTAACACCAATTACCTGGACTGAAAGTTAAAGGGAGGGAAATAATTGATAAAAATATGCAGGAGATTTTTAAAATCGCAACAGAAGTTAACTATGAAGAAAACCAGGAGAAATCTAAACTCAGCTACAAAAAAAAAAACTACCAATCTCGACTCAAATTAAATGTAAAAACTCCAGCACAAAAAGAGAACAGTTTGTGAAAGAACAAGCACTTCACTTCGTAACTTTTAACTGTCCAACTTGATTCCTGAACCGATCCTAACTTCATGCAATTGTTTCTCTCGAAGTTTCTCCCACAACTTTCAGGAAATTGCACCAACGGTATTAAACCTAGGCCTGGTCAGTACATTGATTGTTTACAAGGGAAACGAGTACTGTTGCAATCAATCAATTGATGTCAATGACGGGCAATTGACTTTAATTAGCTGTTTCGAAGTCGTGTAGTGATACGCCACGTAGTGATTTACATTATGAAGCTTTTCGTGATATACGATGTTTGTTGGCCGTTTTTCCTTCTTTTATACCGAATGATATATAATATCTTTAACAGAAAGTCTAATTTCTGTAATTTTACCTTTTAACAAAATAGAGGACAGTACCCATTTTGCAAACATCAATAACCCGACTAACGACCGCCCACATGGGAATAAAGCATTCCTCTACAAGTACCGCTAATGTTTCCGAAATTGAGCGATCATTATATACTATGTAATGAGCTATACAGAAGTGTGTGTTTAGGCTTTAGCATCGACGACGAGGGATTATATATGTGTAACATAAAATATTGGATCATTCGGGAGGCAAACAAAACTCTTTTACCCAGTAATACACTTATCCCTGACAACTTACTCTCAACTTAATTTAGAGCGAAATTTTTCTATAAGAATCTTCATTTGGTATGTCAAATAAGTTGATCCTCTCCGAAAAGGGATTTACTAGTCCACGTAGCAATCAATAGTGATTAAGCGATAAACTTTCCTCTGATAAGTTTAGGGGCTAATTTGGCATAAGCTGCAAAACTGATGTCTTTATTTTCTCCTAAATTAACGTGGAAGTTTTTCTATTGTTGTTCATTAGATTTTCTTTTGTTTGCTAACACGTCATCTTTATTATCATCATCATTTTCAGTCTAATTCTACGTGTTAAGCCTAGTTATGTATAATGTACTTATGCTGCCTTGGCTTATGCCATTTGCTTTATTATCCTTCGGTAATACCATCCACATAAATCGATTTCCGGCTTAGCTCTGTCCTATAGTTTTTGCCGTTATATTTCTTTTAGCATCGGTATCAGGTGCCTAGTGATTGACTATGTGGGTCAGGCAAACTTTCAACTGTCTCCTATAGGCTGTATTTGAATAGAACTTTATATTTACGTTGATTGTTAATTAAAGTGAACGGGATCTTATCGCGTGCCACACTTCGAATTGATGAATACTTTGTTTGTCTCGGTTTCGGTTTGCATAACATGAAAAGATGTTATTATTAACGTTCTAGAGGTTATTCTTGTTTATCAATTGTAATATTACAATATGCACAATGTGTGTAGCCGTACAATAATGTTTACAATAACTGTACTAAGACAGAAGGCTACATAGTTAATAGGAGTAGTTCCGTAACAGCATTTTCAATCAATTGAAGTTTGTGGCCAAGTGGATATAAATTACGAAAGTGTTTCGTACGTAGCTACATAGTTGGTAGTAGAACAATTTCATTTGACACGATGATGGCAGAATCTTCGCCATCATTCTTGCAACTCCAAAGTCTAAACACATTCGTAGTATTATTAACCTGTAGGTACATTAGGATGCAGCTGTACTTCTTGTTAAATAGTTCTTGAGTCATCTCTTACGACACGTTCAGGAAGTGAACAGATGGCAGCACTATCTGTTGCCAAGACATCATCATCAGCCTACAGCAGTGACATAGGCCTCTCCAATTGCACGCCATTTAGCTCTATTGCCAAGACAACTAGCACATAAATAACTCTGTAGTAAGTAGTAAACTTAAAAACCAAAACTGTCCCATATCTTCTTTGACAGTGAATTAGAATATTCCATCGTGCGCGTTCGAAATAGCTAGCTGACCCCAATTGTATCGAATACCGTCTTGAGCACGACATTCAGTAATCCGTTTAAGTGGTACCATGGGCCTTTATTAAACCTATTTAGATGCATGTTCGATATGAGAAGGACATCGATTTTATTAATAGAGCACATTATGTATCTAACTAGTTTGCCGACACCTTTTATAAACCAATGGCATAACTACTAACAACCTTCTATACATTCCACACTATTAGGACTGCCTACCTAACAGATTCCTACTTAACATCGTCAAAGATAGGTACATATAGCTATTTTGTAAGTTGAAGCCTAGCGTCATTGGAATCATTTTATTGAGGCCTCGCAAATATTTGCATTTGTCAAAAACATACACTTCAAATACGGAAGCCACCACCGCCACCATCACTACCACTAGCACCACCTACCGACTATTTTGGCAAAGTTCAATGTTTCATTTCAAAAGGCTTTAACACTGTTATAAAAAGTTGATTTAGTGGAGATGAGCTGGTAAAATTTCCCTAATTCTTCAATGGTTTTGGTCTTTGAGGAGTGTGAGAAGATAATGTTAGAGTTTCAGCCTTAGAATGCAACTTTCTTTTTCGCCAAGTAACACCTTTCTACATTTCTCCTTCAAAGTTCATCACCATTTATTGCGCATACTCAACACTGTTGCATAATGCGATAACGTTCGCACACCGACACTAAACTATATGTTAACCACGCTATTTTGCACTCTATTAAACGGATCATAAACCCTATAATTGATCGGTTCAAGCTAGTATATGAAGGAAAACGTACTCTGAGTAACATAAAGTTTGCACATAGTATGTATCCGTTTTGTTTATAAAAGGAACACGTGTACCGTGTTGTCGTAGGTAGTCGTCCCAAAGTGTCTTTGTTATAAAAATATACAATACATACTTAGGTATATTGTAGTCTATTGTTTAAACAGCTATCGAAGTTTGTTCTAGTCTTATCAGAATTTCCAATTTGGTTCCTATCTATGTTATTATCCTGCCGATAACCCACTTTTAGAATGATGATTATGACCTAGTTAGCGATTTGAACTGCTTTGTTTTACTTTAACAAATTTTGATAAATGTCGGTGTAATTTCCACTCTTCCCTTCACTCGTCTTGTTTATAGCTTCTGTTGACGTTCCCAGACTATATTTCTTACGTCTTTGAGTAATTTCTGTCCTTAATCATTCGAGAAACTGACCTTCGTCGTAAAGAAATTTTCCTCACGAAATACGATTGGTGTGAATCATCTTCTGTTTCGATCCACGACTAAAGATCCTTTTAAGTAAACCCCAGTTTTAATCTCACTCTGTCCCGCGAGTTATTGCGAGTGTTTTGCCCATTCTTCTCCATACGAAACTACCTTTTGGAAGGGGAGACTAGAATCAATCCAATTTTCTATTAAACTTTTTCAATGGAACATATCGGAAAAATCCCGAAATGAAATGAAGCTCTGGCGCCGCGCCGCCGTTACAAAGACAAAAATATGCAAGAGAAAACATACGATTAGCATAGAGGTTTGAAATGTTACACGCTTGACTAGGCACGTGACATTTGCTCATCGGTATGGAGCAAAGATAGCTAGTCTGGGTTTAGCAGATATTTTTATTTCACATTTGTTCCCGGGGGTCGCATTTGACCTCTATACATCTTTCTGTCATACGCTAAAGGTTTTCCCTTGTGGTTTTCTCTCATTAAACCTGGGAGCCCGCAGAGCTTTTCGTGTATTTGGTTGTCATATAAAGGGTATTTTTTGCCCCTACTCTAATCCATGAGCGAAAAATGTTTTGTGCAGAATTTAGTCATTTTAGATTATATGCTAATTTTGTTAATAAGTAATAAGGGCTGAATCCCCAGCGTGATGCTTACAAGTATGAAAGTTAAAGGTTCGTTAACATAGTTTGTCAATAAGCCGTTATATTTTAGTGCTTACATTGGATACGTTTAGTTTTGCTGAAACAGGACCATTCTAGCGTCTGATGTAATTAAAGCACAATAGTCGTTTCGTAGCGTTTGTTTTCGAAACGTTTATAATTGATTTTACAACAATTGTATCATAAAAGGACATCCAAATTTAATCACTCATGGTCGGGTTTGAAAGCAAACTTACAATGAATAGCTTTAAATATTAATTGCTGACAATACAGCAGAAACACTACTTAAACTAAATTCATAGAGCTCGTATTAGTCTTTTTGTTATTACTACACTCTAAGAACGCCGTAAAAGTACGCCGAATTTCCCAACACACAAATTTAGACTAATTCTTTCAGCACTTCGGGCCGGAGCACTTAGTGGTTTTTAGAAAGTTGTCCTTGAGCTAGTCGCCCTTGACCTTCACGTAATGGTGCTTCAAACAGGGCTGCTCTTAGAGCTTCTGGCTCAAAATGTACCCCTTGACAGACGACTATGTTGTAAAAAGCACTCATGCTAATAGAGTATAAAACACTATTGTAAGATGTGTTGCTAACTCTGCGGCAATGTTCGCATTACAAAAAAATAGGTCGGGGAAAAAGAGTTTTCGTATTTTATAGGTATGAAGTTGTAGTAAAATCTCTATATATTATATTTGGGTGATTTACGAACGTGGATTCTTTGAAGGTCTTTAATTAAATAAATTCGAATTATGGTCGACAGGAACTAGGAAAATTTCTACACCAGAAATTCCTGTATTTATCCCAGAAGAAGACATCAAACAACTAACAAATTTAGTGTTGGTAGCTTAGCTCACGGAACCCATTTTCCCGTTTGTGCCGGCGCAAAATTGCCTGTTTACGTCAATTTTAAATATGCCAACATAATCTTTAAGCCTCATAAACTGGGATATTGTTTGTACAGGCTTTTAGTATTTAGACGCGCTCAATAGAGCCAGCCTCGCTTTTCATCGCCCGACCTAAATTGTGTAATATTTTTTCGGGAACCTTTCTGCTTGCTAAATTGCTTGGATCAATATTAGTTCTAGGTTCTTTGAATGTCACGAGTCGTTAACAGATCATTCAAAATGAGGTAAATAAGAGTAAAGTCAATAGAAAGGTAATGTTCTCTTGTACCGAAGCAAAAAAAAAAAACGTTCATCAATTCTGAAAAAGACACAGAGTCGTCTGGGGGAGCTTATGATATGGCGTCGAGCTGCAATTTACTCGTCCCTGTGAAGGTCAAACGTGGATTGTATGTCAATTGTCTCGGAGCCATGACGTGTCGTTAACCCTCGCCTTGTGCCCAGCTTGGATTTTCAGCAGTAAAATATTCAACGTCTACTGTCGCAGAAAAGTAACGAGTCCTCCAAGATGTTATGGAAAGATTTGATTATTTATTCTCATGATAATATTTGAGCTGAGACAGTTATTTTCTCAAGAGAGTTTTGTGAGTAAAAGTTGCTCGGCTTTTCATTGTCGCAGCTTTTGGAACTTCTCATGTTAAATGATATTTATATCTTTTATATTACTCTTCATTACTTCATTGCAATGTTTAAAGATTATGTTTCACATTTAGCTTTATCTCATTCGGTGTTGAAATACTTAGTATCTACAACGCGCTAACTTGTGTTTAGTGGCACCAGATATATTTTTGTTATCTTTGAACAGTTAATGGGGCGCACCTGTATTATTTGCTTTTATCATTGGAACTACTTACAAATGCGCATTTCATTAGTTAAAGCAATCAGTCGCTCCCTGACTTTAGTTCGAAAAAAATAATCAAGAGTTCAACGCCGCAAAAGGAGTCTTAGCTCCTTGAAACCTACGCGAGATTGCTTACTGAATAATATATACCTAAAATTATACAGGGTGGATTTTTGAGATGGGGCAGCAAGTTAGTTGTAGTCTCATTGCCTACGAAATGTATGGAAAAAGTTATTTGCGATTTCTGACTTTTCTAGTACTCATACCTCAGTTGGGCTGATAGAGGTTTTTGATCCTTATATGAAACATTATCGGTTGGCATAAATTAAAGTTTTTGTGAAAATTGCCCATTTTCTTGTTGACTATAGGCTTCTTTCAAAATCTGTGAATGCAAATCAAAATTTCTCAATAAGTTAAGGAAAGTCTCCTAAGACCATTTTCCTGTAGCTACAACGGTTAAAGTAGCTGCCCTTGCTGCCCCATCTCAAAACTCCACCCTGTATAAACTTTCCCGAATATTTCGTTCTAAAATGTCTCCAAAATTAATTTTCAACAGTTTACTACTCGTAAAAGTTTTCTAGATGTGGCTGTCTGATTGCCTCCCTAGATGTCAGTCCCAGCTGACTGCTGAGTGCATTTCATTGCAGTCCATCGACCTCTGGAACATCTAGAATATTCTAGAACTCATTATTCTGCCGTGGTTACTTAGCTTCGTCATGCATTTAATTTGAAAACTGTTTCTCTTAATGGAAATTGTATGCTCCATTTGCTTCACGTTGCGGTACTTGTTCAATTAGTGTTGGAGACAAATCGACTCGGAAGAAAATTGACTTTAAGCGTTTAATTTTAGACCTCGGAACGGACGCGAATTGTTTCCATACTATTTCGATCCGTTCTATTTTCAACGGTTCTTGTACTGTATCATTGATATTGACTTTAGTTAGTGACTATCAACATAATATGTAGAAGAGTATTCAACATCGAACATTGCACTGAAGCCATACCAATACTGTCGCTAAGATACGGTCTTCAGTTACGTTTCGTTTAATCTATAATTACAGTAACTCTTGTCTTGCAACGTTCATCTACTACTCGACATATTTCTTCATTTATAATCTTGTTTCCTCTGTCTTCGACACCCAGTTTGCCATAGCTGCCTTCTTCAAATGGACAACTCCCCTTTTCTTTTAATCAAGTGATGAGCACTTGGTTTTGTTCTTATTTCTCGAATGGATTTAAAAGAAATCTTTCGCTTAGTAAAGCGTGGATATTAGAGAAAGGTGAATAATGAGCATCGATTGTTCCCAAATATATTTGAGCAGAAACATCGAGTCATCCATCATTTGAGCACAGACTTTAATATGAGTTTTTGTAGCATTAAATCGACTTTAAATAATTTTGTATCTTCTTTTATGGAGTAGAATGATTTAAGTGGCTTGATTGTTAATGCTTTTGATATTATTTAGTTAAAGCGTAATGAAAATATATAATCGTCACGTTTCTTGTAAGTCGTTTTACCTCGGCCTTCAGTAGATTAGAGTTCTTTTCATACATAGATTAGTCTACTGATATGTGATTCCATATTAATAAAATGCAATCTTCTTCTTATACATAAAAATCAATTGCTGTTCGTTAGTCTCGCTGAAACTCAAAAACGGCTTAACCGATTTGAACATATATTTTTTTTGTTTTGTTCGCTCTTATACAAGGGTGGTTTGAAAAAAAGGCTTGCATCCATGCTGGCCATTAGCTAGTTACTTATCAATAATTTCAATAACAACTCCTTGAAAACTATATATTTAAAAGTAAATATTAATTATCTCTATAAAGACGTACTAGCATTGTAATTATTTATTTAAACGTACAAATTCAGTCCAAACAAATAGTTTTATGTACTTAACATGACGACAATATCATGTCGTCTGTATAAACCACAGGCTAAAACAATAGACAGTTGAACGATGGAACTAGTCACAATAATATATCATTAACGAGTTTAGCACCAGCACGTGTCCACGTGAGTCATTTGCATATGATTTTATTTCTGGTTTTTACGAGATAGTCTAGAATTGAGATTGTGGCTAAGACTCAAATATGGTGATAGCCAAAACACGTGTAACTTCGCTTGAGTAAAAATTATCTTAGTTATATCTGCGACTGAGACTGATTGTTAAATTGTCGCGTTTCGTAGATAAGAAACAATTGCGGCGTTCAGTAAAAATTGAATTCAGCATCAATGTGGTTGCTAAAAAAGTACAAACAAAATGTGTCAAACTCACAAACGAGGTATTGAGGCTTTTATTCAGTACCAAATAACCAATCCAAACCAGCTCTTACTGGAAGTGAAATAAGTTCACGTTGGATAACTACTGTAATAAAACTATTTTTGGCATCGTTCGTTACATGATTGCGAAAATTTGGTCCAAAAATGACTGAAAACACTTCGGGAAGAGTTCATTCGTGTATAGTATTGTGTCTTTAAAGAGGTTGGCACTAGAATCTTTTACTAACAAAGAAATAAATAAAATACGTTTATTAGCGGTAAACATGACGCAGAGAAAAACACACAAACACAAAAAATAACAAGTTGGGGGAAAATATGTGTCACATCCACGCAAAACGGCAATCGCTCAGCATAATGCTACGACCCTATGCGAGACAGAGCCTTAGCGCTGGTTCTGCAACAGATCAGGAACTAGACGATAAACACGAATCTCTTATTAATCAGTCTATCTAAGTCGCGGAGGGCCAGCTAAAATGAGTGGCAAGCAAGTGGTTTAAAAAATGTTGTGCTTTTCGTCAATGTCATACGATCTTAATGCCTGCCTTTAATGCGGATAGGATGTAATAACTTTGCTTTGCGTCTTCAATTCCTTGACTTATGTTGCCATTTGGTCTGAATTCTGTAACACCATATGAAGGTAAAATATGGCCTAAGATCTCGCAAGAAAATTTGATACGTTTATAGGGTTCTATCAATGAGTACAAGATGACAGAAATAGACTGAACGCGCCACTTCCTCGATAGCTGGCGCGAGTAACGTTATCAGTGGTTTGTCCTCAAACTATGTAGGTATTCCAGATACATTTCAAGCAATGACTTATTATATTATTGTATCTTACGATGTTTTCCTTCACCGTCGGCTAGTGATTGTAAGATTAATTTAGAAACTAATTAGTAATTACAGTACTAAAGGAATACAATTCAAGATACAAAAACTAAACATACTCATCTGTTTTTCGAACAAACAAGGTCCGAATTCTTTAGCAATATTTAATTAGATGTCAATCGATTAATCACCTGACCTACAGCCTACAGACCAATTAGCAATGTTTCAAGGATTTTCGTCTATAAGATTTCCGGATAAAACCGATTTATCGACAGATTACTTACCTTATCTTTTATTTATAAGTACTAACCTAATCATCGATAAAATTGTCATATCATATATAATATCTTCAATCGTTTTGTCGTCAAGTACTGATGATATCGTAAAAACTCTTCATTTTATACTGTCACATTAAGTGTTCACAGACCCTCATTGTGATAGTAATCCGTCAAGCTGTATGAAAACTGAAACAGTAACAAGAGGAAAGGTAATTAGCTAGTTCATAGGTATTACATTGTAACTAAATAAGAGATAGTTACTTGTAATTATCTTAACGAGTCTATAATATGCTACTCGTGTTTCGTTATATAAATGTTATAAAAATACCACGTGGTGTAATGAGATTCCTAGAATAAAAAGATAACATACAACTTATGTTTATCTTTTTTGAACATTTTGATTATCTGTATTTTTCAGTTAACGAATAATTATATTGACTGCAAAACTAAATTTTTTGTCGATGATTATAAGACACCATTTTATATTCAAATTCATTCTCACAAGGATCTGACAAAAAGCATCTCTTACATGTCTTTCAATCTTGGGTTTCTAGCAGTCTTCAATTTACTTTAGTGAAAAACATCCAATCAGATGAAATGTTTAGCCGATCAACAAGGGCACTGTTCTGTTCGTCACCACTTTCACTTTCGTTTGAGTGTCCGCCAACATGTCGACGATTCGCTTTATTTTCTTTTAATACTTTGTTATTAGAGGTCCCAATTTCTGGTCACTTCTGACACGTTATCTCCGTTGACGACATTTATCTTTCCGATGTGTGCCGGGTTCAGACCTTTTGATATACCACTGTCAGTTTCGTCGCGGCAATTAATAGGTTAAGTTGTGTCTGTGTTTTAATTTAATTTATCTTTATTCTTAATTTTTGCACTCCGTCGGAATTGAACATTACAAAGTGATTCTGTAACTCGGAGAGTTTTAAGTGCTTTTATATTACATTGTGCAGTGTTGCGTGTGGTTATCCAATTTTCAATCCAAATGTTGTATATCTGAAACCAATTGCTATCAATTCCGTTCGGAAATAGGCATCACACCAGTTTTTACTTCTCACCTCGGCCCTTGTTTTACTGTTCAATTTCGGAAGCTTGGATTTTGAAGGCGCGAATTCGGTGAGGACTATCTGATAACCACTGCCGTCATGTAACTCGGTGGTGCTCAGTGATAAATACGTAATTTAATGTCGTAATGGCCGAGGACGCCTTCAATTGATAATCTTTTATCTAACTATTAAATAATGAGCGGCCGGGAGCGCGCGTACCGCCGACCACTTCGCAAGTGCGCCCGCGCTAGTTCGGAGACGGACGCTCGACGAGCGCTCACATATCTTATTTGACACCAAAGACATCTTGAACTTGAAATACTTTTCAAACTCATCCCATAAAGTGTCAAACATAAGTGAACTCGTAAACTAACACAACTCTGTGTCGCCTGAAATACAGTGTTTGTGGACCAGTGTGATTAAGACAAAATGTACAAATTCAACTATCAGCTAATAATTGTGTGAGAAATGTGGTTGTATACATTGAAAATACCGGGATTTGGCAAGCACGCGTTATACGAAAAGAGTGCCAAAATGTCGGCGCAAACAGAGGTGCGTGTTGTTGTTATTTACATTGCTTGTGTGTTTGGAGTTAGTATTTATGGTTCGATGTTTCTATATTCCTTATAAATGACACTACAGTTCAAAGTGACAATTAACTCTTCAATGCCAATGACCGTTTCCTCGAAGGTCGTTTTTTTATTCTTCAGCGACGATCCCATTTGTCGCGAATTCCACTGCAAAAAGTTTTAAAATAGACTTCATTTATTTATCCAATTGTTTACGGTTTCGTTTACAACCGTCTCTTTGGACCAAAAACTTGATCTAGATAGAAACAATCGAGTGTGTACGAGGAACGCGATCATCAAGCTGCTGGCATTCTGCGCGAGTACTTTGTTTCCGTTGGCGACAGTTTGTGGAATAGTGCTGGGTTACCATGGTCTCTTACAATAGTGTCATCTTCCTTCGCTTGTTGCTTATAAAATATACTGATATAGATTTTAAGACTCAGTTTTGGGCACAGTTGAGCTTGCTCATTAGTAAGCTAAACTGTCAATAATAAAACTGAACGTTTTGTGATTCTAATAATCAAATATTACGTTATTGTCTTTATGGGTACGTTTTTTTCGGTATTCCATCTACAGCATTATGGTAAATAAACGCGGTGACCGTTGCTTGCTCCCCAACAACTTTAGCTATAAAGTCTTCGGGTTTACTGCCCTTTTTACGCAAATTATTCCTGTTGTTATCGAGGGATATAATTTACTTGAGCTTGTCTCTGTGATTACTACCCATTTTACGATTTCTTTAGTAATCTACATTTTACGCGTAAGTGTAAGTACTCATTGAGTAAAATCGATCAATATAATTATTATTATTATTACTACTACTACTACTATTAGCTTGCATCATCCCACTGCTGGGCAAAGGCCTCTTCCCATGAATTCCAGCTCTTTCGATCCAGGGCTAAACTGGACCACTGGTCGTTTGTTTTCTCTTGCTCGTCCGCCATCTTCTACGGGGTCTGCCGCGACGCCGACGCGACGGGTGATTACTTATTTGATTAAATTATCATAAAATGTTGTATTTACTTCTTACCGCAAATCTTTGTCAAGTTTATAATAATTCAATTGTTTACATATTTTTATAAATATTCTGGAAAAAGAGGTTAGACAAACTGTGATAGCAGCTTTAAAATATTTCTTCTCTGATAGCGACTCGTAGTTATCGACCTCCTTTACGTTAGTTTTATCACAGTTAATTACATTGTTTAATATATTAGCTGCCCCTTTAAACTGAGCGATATTTAAAAGCTGATAGCAGTTAGTTCCTGAACTGTTATCTTCTCTGTTATCTTGGTTTGTCTGATTGTGCCAAAGATATTTGCTATTAATAATTGTCTAGCAATTTTCGAAATCAGAATGAATATAAGAATATACTTGTCGATAAAAGTAGGTA
Source organism: Dryobotodes eremita (assembly GCA_917490735.1). Classification (NCBI taxonomy): domain Eukaryota; kingdom Metazoa; phylum Arthropoda; class Insecta; order Lepidoptera; family Noctuidae; genus Dryobotodes; species Dryobotodes eremita. The sequence goes on along the minus strand of OU823247.1, from coordinate 1,692,026 downwards.
ACTACTTCAAGTTTCTTTGGGAGCTGTGTAACTGTGGGTCTGTACGTCTTGTGACGTTTGCTACAACGAGAACATTATCATCACCAATATGTAATAATTATGCCTAAGTATCTTAGTCATTCAATGCGTAGTGATCATCCGGTTATCTTGTCGAAACATTAATACCTATCTACTGAGGTGTCGGGGGTTAAACTTCCATTTTCATCTCGAATGTACGATAGACTAGTTATCAAACTTTCGGTACCTATGCGTTCAAATTGTGGTGATGTAAATCTTGGCCAAAGCTTCCACTATAATGTGGCGTGGTTATAATCATTATTTTATAGACAAACAGACGCACGTGTAAACACTGACAAATTTTATGACCAGCCAATTATTTATTGACAATAGGGTATTACGTACATCAAATTGCGTATCTGCGTAACGTTCGGTTAGCAACAGTATTATTCTTCTCAACTCCAAAGTAGAAATCAAATTTAAAAAGTTTGTTTATTGGAAAACACTCCTAGACAGTCTAAACTTTTGTGGGGTTCTCAAAATTCTCCATTAGAAACTACTTACTGACAAGAAAGTCTTCATAAAAACGACATAATTAATGATGTTCAAGAGCACAAGGATGGTAGTTCTTCAAAATAAGTGTAAGATAGGGAAACAGGCAATCATCATTTGCTCTGTGCAGTATACCATAAACCGGGCCAGCTAGTTGTACAATGTGCTTCAATATTTCCGTCACTAATGTTTTCTTCCCCTTTGTGGAACCGTTCCGGGTAACTAAATTAATGACTTCTGACAAGCTTTGTATGTTTGAGTTGCTTAAGATCCAGGTCTAACTGACAGAAAACTTACTGAAAAGACTCTGAATTCTGTCTGAATATCCCATTGATCATTGACGGCGTTGCGTTGTGCGGATCGGAGTCTCAAATGAAGCCTCTTGTTAATCCGGTCTATATCAGGCGTACCAATTACCATAGTGAATAGGACATTAGCCCTAATGCTTTCCGTCACCTCAGCCAGAGCTTCAACTTGGCCATCGAACCGCAACACATGACGTTTGCTAGTACGCGATAACTTATCAGCATGACCCTCGGCTTGAGATTGTGAATTTTTATTACTTAAGTACCACTTTATTAATATCGGTTATCAAGCATTTAATTTTTTTTTCACAGTTTTGATAATAATAATACGTGATTATTTCTCATGTATATGTGAACTACAAATTGTGTTGAGAACAGGAATTTATTTAATTAATAAAACAATGGACGATATAAACACGGTCTAGTAGAAATATTGCATGAGAACACGTTACGAAATATCGGTTTTACTCATAATAACGCAGATGTTAATCTCAGGAATGCAATTACTGGTGTCGAAGGAAATCGTTGGTTTTTAACGAATGTTAAAGCTTTTGACTAAGTTCGAGAAAAGCCTTCGTAAGTATTATGTAACAGCAGATCCCGACCAACCTGGCACGGTGCCAAAACCAGCCCAAGTTTTTCATGCCGCAGGATATGACCTTTATTTCTGCCCCTCTATGGTATAATATATCTTGCACACTATTGTTCCCCCTGAATGATTCTGAAATGTTAATGACTACACTAAATCAAGAGTGCTGAGAACTGTGCCTTTTTTTCGTTAATGTTTTCTTATACCTCTTTTGGGGACCATTTTCTGGAATAGTGGTATAATAGCATCTATATTTTAATGTAAATATGGAATATGAGTAGGTTTCCATGCAGAAGAATCGATTAACTTTTCAACAGAAGATGTCTGTTCATCAATGAGGGACGTCTTATCGAGATTCACTTCTATATGGATATATCAAGTAAAGCATATTAATTTTATAAAACCTTTCTTAGTTCTTAAAACTAAAAGAATATATTAAGTCACATAACATAACATAACTCAGATCCTAAAAGTTGTTGTTCTAATGAATTTAAAGTTAATTTCTGTCGTCTTCAATCTTTTAGTGGACGTGACAAGTCGATCGATCATCTGCCAGACGAGAGGAAACGTTCAATTTGCCGCCATGTATTTTGCTAGACTATTAAGATCCTTATCCTTAAAGAATGGTTATTTAAAATAAAACATATTGTCCATCAGGCGAACCAGAACGAAAGACCAAAACAGAATGTTATGGTTTTTCTTCGACTTTCTTTGCTGCTTTTGTCGAAAAAATATACAGTAGGTATTCAAAAAACTTAATCAAAAACTATTTGGAGATTTGCCCAATTATTTATTTAAAAAAAAACGTTGGTTTAAGTTAAGTAATGAGTCGTTTTTGACGTTTATTATACGTCTCTTAACTTTAAACAAAGTTTTATAAACTCCATGCCATGGTCTTAAATAAATAATCACTTTATAGTCAGTATAAGTAAAGAGAAGCCCATATATAATATACAATTGTACGTGTCTTATTAGATTGGATTGCCTGTCTAACGCCGGCGCTGTGGTTACCTTTATTGTTTTAAGGATCGTTATCAATTGAGTCCCCGCGTGACAGGACGCCGGTTGTCACTCACTTGTAGTACTCCTGACTAATCTAACTACCTGCTGACTCATAGAGGACCAGGAGTTTGAAGTGCTCCTTGTTACACTTCGTGGAAGCGAGAAAATAAACAGGAAAATTCCGAATGTAGAAACGAAGTAACCTATTAAAATAAATTGCTATTAGAAAATAAAACGAAGACAAAGAAAAGTATGTAATTATTTAAATTGAATTCATTTTTCATACAACAAGAAATTCAATTTGTCCGTTCCGTGTATTGTTACGGCTTCTTCTGGTGCTTTTCCGCTGACGACCTTCAGCGAAATTGTTGGCACGAGTAGAGCTAAGTTTAACGATGATACCTACTGTTCATCATGAATCAATCTGCCTAGTGTTTTCCCAAGTATGTTGGGGTCGACTTCCAGTCTAACCGAATGCAGCTGAATACCAGTATTTTTCATGGAGCGACTGCCTATCTGACCTCCACAACCCAGTAAGACTGGCTGTCAAACTTTTGGGCTTCTGACTACCCGCCGGCTTAACGTGCTTTCCGAGGCACGGAGGGGTCTCTATATGTAATGGATAGTCACCCATCTACGAAATGACCGCGGCAAACGTAGCTTTCCTTTCGGTCGACCGTTGTGGCTGTTATCATTTAGCCACTAGCTCGTCAGTTCATCATGAATACTGAAACAAATTAGACAATGTAAGCAAAAATCTTTGTAGAAGATATATGTATAAGAATTTGAAATCCTAAAGGCTCCCGCAGGCACGCGCGACGCGACTCTCGTAGAACAATATCCATGAAGTTTTCACTAGAGTCGCGTCGCGCTTGTTTTCGGGAGCCTTAACGCGTAGCGTATCTTGAAAAAGGATTTCATGTTAGTATGGTGCCCATTGTCATTGTCTGAAAGGAACAATACAGTGCCGATATCAAATATTCCCTTTTTATTCTTTTCCTACAATGGTTCCGTTTTGTTTCTAACAAATGTACTCCCGAGCAGAACTCGTTCGTAACTTTCTATTGTTGCTGAATACATTACAGAAATGTATACAGTATATTTTGAACAATTTGAACTCTAACCAACGCCGATTCATACAACCCGGGATTTCCTCCACTGTTTACATATAACTTATTTAAGTACGTGGTTTCTGTAAAACATTCCCTTGAAGTGGACTTAATTTACCACTCCGTAGTATCTATTATTCAAGTATCGTTTTAGATTTCTATGAAATTAAGAGTTATTAATAGTGAAGTATTTGTTTTCCGCGTAATGGTAAGTAACCTGGCGCGACTGATTGCTGACTATTATTTTAAATTAGCATGTTATTGTTTAAGATCCGTCAACTTTGTGAGTGATGGTTACAAGAGAGTTCGAATCCTCACTTCATGTAAGGTGAATTGCTCAATGAAAGAGATTTAATAGAATTTTAGTCAAATATGTATACATATGAAAAAGTTCTACGAATGTGAGTGTAATGGCTGGGAAGGGATAGGTAGGTAGGTATAGGTACCATCAAAATAATTTCTCTGATGACATTTTGTAGTGCATTTCAAACTAGGGATGCATCGATACGCACCTTGGCCGATACCATACCGATACCTATATTTATGAACCCGTATCGGCGATACCGATACCGATAACGATACGGATGGTTAAAAACACTATTAAAAAAACCAAATTAATTATTAATTAAATAATTATTTCATAAACTTACAATCACAAAAATTTTCTCAGTTATTATTATAATTAACATTAACAAGATTTTTATTGAGAAATCAAATAATTCTCAAGTTACGCGGAGAAAGGCGATTTCTCAAGTCCATTTAAATGAGACCTGCTCTAGAAAACATTCTCTCGGATGCGACAGAATTCATTTGGAAATTAAAGTACTTTTGTGCCAATCTTTCTAAGTTGGGATACAAAACCTTATTGCGCCAGAAACTGAGAGGATCTGCATTTCTTGATATATTGGGAGATCGGAGATATATATCAACGTCTTCTTTTAACCTAAGGACGTTAAGTACGAAGCAACAAGCGTAGTGTGTAAAGCGGGCAAGCCTACAAAGGAACGAAACAAATTGCAGCGATTCCCGAGTAAAAATCTTGCCTCGTCTGCACTTGATTTATGTACAGTTCATCAGCGCGTTTACTTAGGTTTTTTTAAACGTGCGAAATTTGAAATGTATCGGTGTATCGGTAAATAAATATCGTCGATACCGATGTATCGGAAAATCTAAATATCGCCAATATATCGATATTGGGTGCACCCCTACTTCAAACGTAACAAATAAATATGAGTAATATGTAATGCGGACATGACAAAATCTATAGCTTCTTCCTGCACTTGAGCTACAATGTTGATTTCTACTTTGAAGTTGGTTTTTTCCACAATATTCTCAAAAAATAGAAATCATCCCACCCACCATTCTCACGCGATACTGGTATTGCCAAACACTCGTATTATTTATAGTATTTGACGTAAACTGTGTCTGGAAGATGGCCAGTCGGTCTGTCATGTGTCTCGTGCCATGTGTTCGGAATTAGCGCCTATTATTGCGAGATTTCTGAATAAATGTGTACACGTGAGTTTTTAATTTGGTGCTAACTGTACAGAATTGGACCGTTCGTAACGGTTTCTTTTGGCGTACCTACTCGAAGATTCAATTTTTTTTAAAGGCTTCTAGTTAAATATTTCCGCAGCTTTCTTATAATTTGGGTGCTAGCAACTATCGTGCGGGATTTTTGTTATTAGTTGAATAATTTTCGTTTTGAAATCATTTATTTTTATGTTCCTATTACCATGTTGCCTGATCAATTCTGCACAACGACGGTGAATTTTGGTAAAAATTACAGAACGTTTCAGTCAGATGTTGTCAACTTCACAAAAACTAAAATAAATAACACTGCTTTTACATACGTGTATACCTACCATTAACAACATCATTGCGGAAGTTCAATATTTAATTTTGTATTCTAAAATAAAAAATATTTCTTCCCTGGCCTCCAGACCAAGGTCGAGAGCAGGCGTTCTAGACGCATCTACAAAGTTTTGGAGAAGTACCTACAATATTCATCTTCATCTCAATATTAGAATTCAAAAATAATGTTTTGTAGTTACCAAAATTTTTACTCTTTGCTAACTATAGTAAAGTAAAAAATTTGTGGTTTATGATTTTTCAGAAATATCGTAGACCGGAAATCATAATTCAAAATTTAGAAAATATGCAAAATATGGCGGTAAACAGATTGCAGATTATGTGATAGATACTCTAAACAAAAATATAATAAAATTAATCTATGCAATAACGCACACGAAGGACAAATAGACTGACGGTATTTCCACACGTTCCAGCGTCGCGGACAAATTGTCCATGGTCTTTTTTTTTGTCTAAACATCCTAATTAGTGAAGATAAGTAAAATCAACAACAATTTCTTCTAGTCACTTTCGAATGAATTCATCCTATCCACGAAAGGATTGCTAATTTCGTTTTAATTGGTCTCATTATGCTAATTTGAGCTTAATGGTTTAACTCCAGTCAATTTATTCTAGCGATTCTCAGTAATGGAGATGTAGTAAATACTAATGTTTCTTAATGTTTTAATTGCAGACAATTGTTTTGAGAAGTTCTTTAACTTTGGAGCTTTTATAAGGCCTTGATTGCTTACTTATCTTTAGTTGTGATTAAATTTGTAGCTTCTTTCTAATTAAGGACTCCATGAGAGGGGTAATGATTAAGGGTCAAATTTTTTATACCAAAAGACCAAGATTGTCTTTTTTGGACTACGATGACAAGAAATTATAAGGATTCACCTTTTTGTTTATTAATTCAAGTGTACATACGACTACATATCACGCTATAAATTTCCGGTATAAGCTGAGCTCGCATTGTACGGCAATCCTATACAATGCGGGATCAGCTTTATACTGGAAATACATTTCCATTTTGATATGTAGCCGTGTGTAAATGCACAAGATTACAGAATAAAGAATCCCCAGGCGTTGTTCAGTGCAATTTACAAACTAAAATGTATTATACATGTGACATATACCTACTTAAGTAGGTTAGGTAAAATAGAATTAAAAAAGTATATACACACGAGAAAATAACAAAATTACACTTTTAAAAACCTTCTACCTATAATCTAATTTCGTTATCAATCTTACGCCCATTATTCATGAATTTAGAAAGAAGCCATTCGCAGCGTGGAAATTCAATTTACTCTCCATTCTACCTATAAACTGGAGAAATGAAATAAGTTGCGTAGTTACGAACATTCCCTCGGCCAGGAAACATTAAATATTTAAAGGGCAAGTCAGACTCCAGACCTATATTACATTAGGTTCTACTGCATGTATTTTTCATGCTCGTAAAGTTTTAATTTCTTATAACTCGGGTTTTGGAAAGAAAGATAAAGTTAATGTTGGTCCTTTGGCACTGAACATAATGTTGTATTTCTTTTTCATCCTTGAGCTGCTTGATTTTTAGCTACTGAGCTAGATGTCCTTTTCTGATGTTAAAACGACCAAATTATCAATTTAAAACGCTGGTTTTCTATAACAATTAAAACCTTCATTGATTTGCTATTAGAAGTTAGGCTACAATTTAAATGCTCATCAAAATATTTTTTAGACCCTAAGACCAAGTAAAATATGTTAACTTCAAATAAAATAAACCCACTATACCGAGGTGCCTAAAGAACAACGTTTTAAGTTCTAGAATAATTATATAGGTACTCATCAGAATAATTATACGTATTGTATTTATATTCTTTTTGCCTACCAAAATGGATAAATGCTCACCAAATCTTGTTTAAGTTGCTCACCAAAAATAAGTTTGCTTCAAAATGCAAGGGCGGGATAGGATGCAAGAGCGAGCGTAGCGAACTCGGGACTTGGGGCACCCCGACTCGGACACGTTAGGTTAGAAGGGGATGGTGGGGTCTAAAAGACCCCGCCATCCCCTTCGTGGTTATGTTTTTAAACCACCCAGAAGTAGGAGTCCCGGGAATACGCCTTATAAACAAAAAAGGAAAATAGGTTCATTTCTACAATACTTTATGAAACACAATTTAGTGAGCATTTATCCATTCTGGTGGACACAATTTGGTGAGTATTTCGATTTTTTTGGTAAAATAGGTACTTTCCTGGTAGGCGTTTAAACAGAAGCCTAGAAGTAATAGCAAATCAAGTTTTTAATTGTTAATCGTAAAAAGTGTTTTGTTTTTCAGGGACATAATAGTACTTTGCTAGTGGCATTTTACATAACAATGCTATACAACACCCATATCTGCCAATGGATAAGCTTCACACTATGTGTAATTGTTATGTTATTTTGACGAGCACTCTCGTGACAGGGCTCACGGTCACCAAACACGACATAACAACGTATTGGGCACAAACTTCAAAGTGTCGCGTCTGTTGTTTATTTACTCCTCAATTTTGGCACAGTTCGAATCTAGATTTAGTTTCATGATTTATAAATTCTCAAAGTTAATAAGTACTTTCGAGAAACAAAACCTGGTCTCTACCCCAGCCCACAAGGACCACAAGACCTGAAGTGGCTTATTGTCAATGTGTCGGCCATACTAGCCTTATAACTCACAAAGATTTCCTCTCAAGAAAACTTCAGCCTAAAGGTTTATTTAGTAAATATTGCAAACGCTGTAAAGGACCCTACGGCGAAGTGGAGCCATAATCTTCGTATTTGCATTAACAAGGCCAAAGATACAGCTCATTCATGTGTAATTAAAAGAACCTTAATCCATTAGGGGGCTGCTAAAGACTGATCATGTTGAGCTGGGAATATCCAAGCACATGACTGCAATGTTTAGTTTAAAAGCGTACCTATTCCGTTTTAAAGGTCTGCAAAATAAAACGTTTCGAAGTCAAAACAGCACTCAATTTAGTTAAAAAAATAAAAGTGTTCAGCTATGAGCTCACCCTCGCTCTATTAAACCCTCTGCCTTTCAGTCGAGCTGCCATGTTGTTTTGTTTTCAGTGAAAAACTAATCTCTCATACATTCGAATGGACAACGCACCGCATGAATTGTTCTATAAATTGTTCACTTTTAGAACTGGAGTTGTTACAGTGAATAACCATCTAAGTTGTAAATGTAAACATGTTTGTCGGTGACCTTTTGTAGTTACTTTTTGTTATGCGAACCTGTGTTGTAACTCGAATTGCACACACACACACACACACACACACACACACAAAGACACAACACACACACACACACACAAAGACACAAAGACACAACACACACACACACACAAAGACACAACACACACACACACAACAACACAACACACACACACAAAGACACAACACACACACACACACAAAGACACAACACACACACACACACACACACACACCCACACACACACACACACACACTCACACCCACACACACTCACACACACACACCCACACACACACACACTCACACACTCACACACAACACACATACACACACACACACACACACACACACACAGACAACACATACACACTAAGCCCAACACACTGAATACGCATAAAGATAACATGAAAAATTATGTTCACATTCTCTCCTACGCTGAAATCATTCTTAAAATTCTGATTGTGTAAAAGCTGGTCGATAAGTAATGAAACAAATGCATTTAAATATGCAGGTTCGTTTGTTTAGAACACATAATTTATGGTCGGGCAGCTTCGGCCTTTTTCGGCACGTTTTAATCTCACCTTATCAACAACACCTTGTATACGCGTTTTGAACATGCAGGCTAATCAGCGAAATAGGCTAATGCTGGCTGGCTGTACAGGTGACCCTGTTCCGAAACAGGTCACACCACACATGGTGCAATGCGGTCGGGGGAACAGGACATAGCCCGCAGATTTACTACAGACACGCCTAGATATGAAAATCCTATGAAATATTTCAATATGCTGCCAAAAATAGAGCCAAGGCGCTTCTGGGAATGTTCTAAAAGTACTCCCGGATTTACCGATGAAACTGTTATCCGCAAAGAAGTTCGTAACTCGAAATCCCTTGTAATAATTTGGTTCACAAGACCCATTGATATCTTCAGGAAGATTTTACGTTAATCATTAAAACTACAAACTTTCGGAAATGTTATTTATTATACAAACCTTACCTAACTTGATGGAGTTTTAAACAGAACTATTTGTTGGTATAACGTTGTATTAAATCTGTCGGGCTCATCCTATTACATGGACATGTCACTAAAACTGCTCACGTTCCAGAAAAACGTGAAGTGGGTCCTTCAAAACAAAATATAACAAGCTATTAAATCTTGCTGTGAGTGAGACAACAAAGTGATAGGCTCGGGGCCGGAGGTCCCAGGAGTTTGGATTGCTGCGAAGTTGACGGACTAATTAGTTAATTAGCATCACGTAACGAACCTCCCCATCCGTTTATTTGTCATTCATTTAGTACCGTCCCTCGTTCCACGTGGCACGATGTACTAGCTGTTATTGTAATACTAATTCAAAGCTTATTGCTCGGATTGAAACTAGTTAAGTACACATTTATTTATACGAAACCTGCTATTGCTCCCAAGTTACAAAGTTTGAAAATTTTAGATTTTACTCAACACAAAAGTTTACCTTAAACGTTCAAAGTTTTGTAATTTTAAAGTGTTTCTGTGGACTTAACTGTAAAATACAGTGATATTGCGGGCCTTGTGGGCGAACTTCAACGGTTCATTGCGAAAAGGCCACAAGTGTTCTTTGTTCTCATAGGTCGTCGGAACAATAGGCAGAGTGACGCCGTTGCCAGACATGGCCGAGAATTTTTCGACATTCGAAAATTGCCGATGTTAAAACTATTTGAGACAAAGTTACCTTTTGACAAGGGATCACCTTTTCGTTCTACTCAGCTTTTTTCCCTCAAGGGCATAAAAGGGTGTTCTATCTAAGGGTAGCAAAGGGAACCATAAATATATAGGGATCCTTTTGTTTTCTCAGAAATGATCATGTTTCAGTTTGAGGGACTCACATTTTAACAATGTTGAACATCGCTTGTCTTTCAGCTTATAATCAATAAAAAATAGCATAGCTCAAATGTACCTACTCAATTGCCGACCCTGAAGTAAAACAATTAAGACGAAGTGGCAGAGGTCGACTTAATTAGGATTTGGGACGATATCGCGACGTTGAAAATCTCTGAGCAGACTCGAGTGCCTTGTTAATGTGACGCCAATTACGTTCCCAATGTAATTATGTTATTTAATAATGTGAGTTGTATTAGTAGAGACGCAATCTTGTCATCTGCGGCTCATGACTAGCATGATTTGACAACTTTGTCGCAGAGGAAAGGTGACGCTGCCGTTAAACAATACAAACTATTGTTTAGTATGTATTTAAGTAGCTGAAATAAAAAAGCCCGTTTTTTCTAACCAGGTTTTTATGCTCACCGTATTCTTCAGTAATTCTAATTACATAACGACCTTTAGTTTCGCTGTTCTAACCTTTTCCAAAAGTAATAAGCTTACGAAAACTATGTAACAGCATTAATATAGTATAGCTAATACATACAATAAACGACAGTTGAATGTTCTTTAAGTTGTTCATATTCACATCTATAAATACAAGAAGCGCTCTTTGCACGGCCTCCTGGCGCGATCATTGTCCACCAATCAGCGTTGTCTGCAGATCGACGATTTAGCACTTGGAGCATCCGCTGCAGATGAACGAACGTCTATTATACTCGTTTCCTATTTCAGTATATAGAAAAGAGCCAATTAGAGACGGCTCTGGGAGCTGGGCTTATTCGTATGTGCGTAGGTCAGGTGACAAGTCACTGCTTGGAAATGAATCAAATATCTCTGTGCTGTTGTAGTTCAAATCGCTGTGAAGTGGTGAGATGTCATTTGTTTTTTGCGAGTTTAGTGATAGGTGATTAATCATGTGTCAGCGTCATAGCGACTAGAATTTAGCATCGATAGAATAGTGTTATTAGTGTAGTATTAAGATGTGTGTTGTGTTGTTCCAGCATGAGGTCACGGCGGTGGTGTGGTGTCCGCATGGAAGCCCGGCGGCCTGCTGACCACGCGCTGCACACGCTGCGTACGCAGTTCCGCCGCGCTCTGCCGGAATGGACCGCGCGCGCCTCTCGCCGCCGCCGGACTGCGCGAACCATCGGCCGCTCGAAGGAGGACCCCGCGGAACCATCGATACCGCAGCCCCGCCCGCGGAGGCCTTAAACGAACCAGAGACTCCGCGGCCCGCGCCGCGCGCGTTAGCTTCTATTCCCGAGAGCGAGCCCCTGCTCCGCGAGCCGCTCAGTGTTAGTGCCATCAGTGAGAATGTGCTGCGCAAGCAACACGGGCGGCCGCTGCACGTGCAGTTCGACGCGCAGTCTCCGCCCGCGCCCGCCTCGCTGTCGTCTAGCAGTTCCAGCTCGTCCGACGACGAGGATGTGTCCATCGCCGAGGCGCGCCCGCCCGACGGCGGCTGGGGCTGGGTCGTCGTATTCGCCTCCTTTATGGTCAACCTCATCGCCGATGGAATCACCTTCAGTTTCGGTGTCTTCTTCCCACACTTTCTGGAGTATTTCGGCGAGAGCAAAGGCAAGACGGCCTGGATCGCCGGCATCTTCATGGCGATGCCGCTGCTGTCCGGCCCCATAGCCAGCTTCCTTACGGATAGATACGGTTGTCGGCGGGTGACGATATTCGGCTCGATCCTAGCCGCCATAGGATTCGTTATTTCCGCCTTCGTAGATAATATGGAGACATTGTTTTTGACGTTCGGCATAATGGCCGGTTTCGGATTAAGTCTGTGTTACGTGGCAGCGGTTGTTATAGTCGCGTATTACTTTGAGAAGAAACGTTCTTTAGCCACCGGAATTTCGGTGTGCGGTAGCGGTATCGGCACATTCGTGTTCGCACCCCTGACCTATGTATTATTAGATGAATATGGGTGGCGAGGCACCACGTTAATATTAGCTGGTTTATTTCTAAATATGGCCGTGTGTGGCCTGTTGTTCAGAGACCTGCCGTGGACGACCACGATGAATGAAGAGAGGGCGAAAGAGAGGAAACGTAAAAGAGAAAAGAAACGGTTACATCGGTTGAAACGTTATCAAGCGGCTCAAGCGGCATCGGCGGATAGCGTTTCGGACACTAAAAGTAGTCCTGCGGGCTCGACGAAAGGGAACGAGTCCGCCGATATAGAGACTGTGACATCACCGATCGTACCGCAGTTTAGTTCCTTAGTAGACCTACCGACGTTTATGACAGGCGGGGAGGGGGTGTCTCTGGAGGTATTCGAGCTGATGTCGAACAGGGGTCGGGCGTACGCGATTCTCGCGCAGAACTATCCCGGAGTCATGTTACCTTCGCGGAGCTTTAGTGACAGCGGGCGGCTGCACGAGCTGTCGCCGCCGCGCGCGCTGCTGTCGCCGGGCGCGCCGGCGCCGGGCGCGCTGGCGCCGGCCGCGACGCGCGACCCGGAGCCCAGCGAGGCACCTATCAACGACAAGGCGGCGCTGTCTCTATGGCTGCGGCGCCAGGCCGCGACTGGCTCCACTAAGAAGCCGCCGGCCTTCCTCAAAGACTTGCGCGTGCATCGCAAATCGCTCACATACAGAGGCGCCATGCTGAACATCAACCGGTACCGACTCAGGGCGTCCTCTTGTCCCAACATCTTCAGGAATTCCATGACGACTATTGCCAAAGAAAAGGTAAGGATTTTAATACGTATACTATTGTTTTCATTCTTTATTTTTAGATACAAAATTATCGTTATTGCTCGAACGGGCACAAATTTAGACACTGGTATTCGGATAAGTTCTCTTGTAAATCTAATATCATGCAAGCACCTCGCTTAGATAACGATATTTAAAATGAGAAAGTAAGCAGATGTACAGAACACGGCAATATTTTGCATTCTACTCTGAGTTCCACACGATTTTTTTTTGCGAGATCAAATTTTACGTTAGTTTGGTACAAACCGCATTATTTATAAAATACAACCTAATTTCGACTTTTAAATTGAACATACCAGTTGCGGAAGGTCGAGAATTATTACGCCAATAGGGAGAGTTCTGTGTCCAGCAGTGGTAGCGAAAATAAGCCCTAACCGCACGGTATATATTTAAAAAAAAAACCAAGAAATCAAAATATCACCTTAAATAACGCCAACTTTCCATACTCTTCCAGGTCCAATGGTACGCCGGTCTCTGGGACTTCTGGGACCTCGTAGTGGATGTCCTGGACTTCTCCCACTTCTCGAACCCAGCCTTCCTAATTTTCGCAGTATCTAACTTTCTGCTGTACATGTGGTATGACGTGCCCTATGTGTACATCGCTGACAGCGGTATGAGCATGGGCTTCAACGAGTCGCAGTCGAGTATGCTGATCTCAATTATTGGGATACTGAATATGTTTGGCGAGGTGAGTTTGATGTTATTTTTGCTATCGCACCCAGGACTAAGAGCTCTGGCTATAGTTGGAGTACAGCTGCAGTAAATCAAATTGAGAACTACACTAAATAATACAAAAACAATATAATATTAATGTAATGTCTATGACTTACATGATTAGACTTTCCAACGTGGTTTTGTTTTCTAGGGAAGGAAATGATTAATAGACTTACACATAGTTAAACGGCCAATCATAATGCAACTTTATCTATCATCCATCATCTAAAGGGTGGAAGGGACATCGACACACAACCTGTTACCATGGATTTAGTACATGATTCTGGAACCCTCTGCGTTGAAATGTTTCGTCGATCATAATAGGTCTTTACCTATGAAATTGCCGTTTTGTATGAAAAAATTTAAACGATTTTTTTTCATGAATTTTTTATTTGTATTAATCGAAGTAATCACCCATGCAATCAATGCATCTTTGCCATCGCAGTGGCAGTTTATTGATGCCCTTCTTAAAGAAATCAGCTGGACGGGAGGCAACAAATTCTTCAAAGGCATTTTGTACTGCCTCTCGGGTATTAAATTTTTTTCCCGCCAAGAAGTTATCCAAATTCTGGAAAAAGTAGTAGTCTGTAGGCGCAAGGTCTGGTGAGTAGGGCGGATGACGGAGAGCTTCCAACCCCAGTTCTTGCAACTTGGAGACCGTCTGCTGTGCAGTATGAGGTCGCGCGTTGTCGTGCAGGAGCAGCGGAGACGAGCGATTGACCAATGCTGGTTGGAGATGCGCCAGCTTCTCCATCATTGTGTTCAGTTCTTCACAGTACACATCTGCAGTAATGCTCACCCCGTTTGGTAAGAAGCTGTGATGAATCACACCGGCGCTAGACCACCAAACAGTGACCATCACTTTTCTAGGGGTAAGTTTTCGTTTAGGGCATTGTTTAGGTGCTGAACCAGGATCCAACCAACTTGCTGAGCGCTTACGGTTATCAAACAGAATCCATTTTTCATCGCAGGTAACAATGCGGTTCAAAATTCCTTCATTTGTGTGTCTGTTGAGCAGTGCAAGGCACGTCTCGACGCGTACTTCGCGCTGGCGATCATTGAGTTCGTGGGGCACCCATTTGTCAAGCTTTTTTACCTTGCCAATTTGACGCAAATGGACCAATATTGTTTTGACGCTAACGTCGAAAGCTGCTGCTAATTCAGCCGTAGATTGTGTATCATCAGCTTCCACAATCGCCTTTAATTCGTCATTGTCGACCAAAGTCTTCGGACGACCGCGAGGTTCATTTTTCAGGTCGAAATTTCCAGAACGGAAGCGAGCAAACCAATAACAGGTGGTGCGTTGGTTTGTAGAGTTAGCTCCGTAAACGTCGTTGATGTTGCGTGCCGCTTGTGCCGCGTTGCTGCCACGACGGTACTCATATTCCATAATTACTCGAATTTTTAACGTATCCATGATGACGAAAAAGATTGAAATGCGATGAAAATGTAACACTAATCAATAAAGAAATGACTACTTTTAGAAAAAAAAATCCATGTTTTTAAAATAAAATTAATTTGAAATTAGAATTCATAGCCAAACAAAAATTATTTTGATTTGAAATGGCCAGTACTGCAGAGCGGCAATTTCATAGGTAAAGACCTAATATTTAAAAAAAATTTGCTCTGCCATACATTTTGACCGCGTGAGTATTGCACTTTTATATGAAACAGCTGTTATTTTTAAATAACCGACGAAACATTTATACGCTAGGGTCTAGATCTAGAATCATGTGTTGAATTCATGGTTTTAGTTTGCTCGGCGATGTCCCTGCCACCCTGTATATTAAAGAAAGAAAATTGTTTGTTTGATTTGATTATTACTTATATATAACTTTAGATTTATTATTCTATAAAAAGAAATAGAAAAACAGCTGGTATCTCTGTATAACATTTGGTTAAACAAAATGTTATAGAGAGATACCAGCTGTTTTTAATGGGCTATAGTATAGCCCATTAAAAACAGCTGAAATCTCTCTTTAGGTATCACTACTATCTCCATTACAAATGGGAGCTAGTACGGGCATGTAGTAATAAACCTGTCACATTCACACTATCAGCCCTTATCAGCAACAGGCATTGTTTAACTTGACCCATTTAAATCATCTCCCATTCACCAGATAACGGCGAGACATACAGATTGTTACACAATCGGTATTTGCATGCAACAGATTGTGGAGTAATTGACATAACTAAAGATAAAGATTGCACAACTGCACAACTGTGTACATTTTTAGGCTCAACAGTCTACCCATGTCGGCTATGCAATAGAATTAAAAGAAATTATAAATTACATACAAATATGATTTTTTCCCAAAAGAACTCGTGCAGATTATAAAATAAATTATCTATTAGAAGTTTTTTTTTTTAATTTGTTTTTAATATAATTGCCATTTGCCAATTGCTTAATAACTGGCGGTAACTGACTGTATACACGAATATCAGTAACATAGGTACTTTTATAATAAATCATATTGTTAATAATAGGTAAATTAATGTCGTAGTTATATTGTTTACGAATGTTTTTCTTCGTATCAGATTTGAAATTGAAATATTGCATATTATTTTTAACAAATAAACAAGCATAAAAATCTAGTCAGTAGGTATTAAGAAACCGTCCGTTCTGAAAACATCTCGTAACGATTCGGTACTATGCATGTTTTATATTGTCCTAAGATAATTTTTTTATAAAGAATGAATGTGGATTGTATGTTTATTGAGTTTTCCCAATATATGATATCATAAGTTAACAGCGGATAAATCTTTCCAAAATAAGCATTTCTAGGTTACTAGAAATGCTTCTTTTCCTGGCATTTATCCTGGCACAAACTACAAATACAAGTCTTAACTTGTATTTGTAGTTGGTGCCAGGATTGATAATGCGTAGCAAGCACTGAATATTTTTTGTTAATCTTTGCAATATATGAGTTCCAGTTTAAGTGATAATCTATTGTAACACCTAGGAATGTTGTATCTTTTACTTCTTCAATTGCTCTATCAGCTCATTATAAACTAAGAAATACTTCATTAAGGATTGGAAAAGCTGTGATTGTAATTCTATTATACACAGTTAACAGTATGTTAACGGCACAGCACTGGTTGTTTATGTCACAGGTCAGGTAAAACACAAAATGTTTACAAATAAACGTTTTAAAGTATTCTCCTTCCTTCCTTCTAGAAGAAGAAGAAAGTATTGTTAGCACTAACAAATGGTAGGCAGTACAGGAATAAGCAAATACTTTTTCGAGCAGTACCTCAGTAAAGTAGGTAGTAAGTGGCAACATTGTTAAAAATCTACAAACAAACTAGGTCGTCTGATCTATCTGTTATTGTTAGAGGGACAACACTGATTCTGAACCATTTTTACCTCTTCATTCACAAATTTATTTTAATATTCCAGATCCTACTAGGCTGGGTGGGAGACTTCCAATGGGTGAATGCCAGCATAGTGTATGCTGGTTGCATGGTAGCCTGCGGCATAGTCACGCTGATCATGCCTCTACTTGGGACCTACGTCGGGCTGGCCTCAGCTTCGGGCGCCTTCGGGGCCTGCATCGCGGCGAACTACTCGCTGACCAGCATCATACTAGTGCAGCAGATCACGCTGGAGAAGTTTACCAACGCTTATGGTCTGCTGCTGCTGATTCAAGGAGTTGCGAACTTGGTTGGACCGCCTTTGGCTGGTTAGTTTTTGATTTTTAAGTAATTGGGTGCTCTATTTAGGATTTAACCAACGCTTGAGCAGTGGTGGTCCAGTAGTAATGGCCGCGACTTACGAGTTGTAAGTCGTGGGTTCGAACCGAAGCAGGCACTTTATTTTGTGTAAATTATTTCATCACCACTGCTCTCAAAACGGTGAAGGAAAACATCGTGCGGATACCGGCATGTCCTAGAATGAAAAATTCGAAGACAAGTGACATCCGCCAACTCGCACTGGGCCCGCGTGGTGGTTTATGGCCCACTCCCTCTCACAGAGAGGAGGCC
The DNA here is from genome assembly GCA_917490735.1 of Dryobotodes eremita. Taxonomy (NCBI): domain Eukaryota; kingdom Metazoa; phylum Arthropoda; class Insecta; order Lepidoptera; family Noctuidae; genus Dryobotodes; species Dryobotodes eremita. The sequence continues at coordinate 1,674,121 of OU823247.1, read as the reverse complement.
GGTGTCACAGGAGTGGGAATATTATATGCTGATTATGCAATGCTTGATATTTACCACAGGAATAATTTAGAATGTTTGACAAAAACTGTCAAATTTCAATATTTTTCCATGTCAAGATATTAGACGTTGGTGAAATCAGCCCTAGTCTTAGTATAAGTTACAATATTGCAATATAGCTGCGCGTAATATGAAAATCAATTGAGTTTCGTCGTTTTACTAAATGCGGTTGGTTGTAAAATCAATAAAAAATAAATAGACTGATTCTGTAGAATAGAAAATTGTGTGTGGTTCGGAAAGGCATCGCCAGATGGCGTTGTCAAGTTTTTTTTTTGCAATTTAAATTATCAGTTTATTAACGAAAAGTCAATCATGACCACATTACACACATATTACGCCTGCTTTCTCCGAAGGCTCAGACAGAGAGATCATGGTCACTTATCAGGAACATTACTGACTCCAATTTTATCAAAACTCTTTCTCCTTTCCAGGTTGGGTATATGACGTCACAGGATCCTACGACCTCTCCTTCTACCTGGCAGGAGTGTTCATCGGCGTGTCCGGCTTGGTGTTGTTTGTAACACCGCTCATTCGCTGCGTGAAGTACTGCGCGCGTAAGCCGGCTCCCGAACAACAGCTAGAAGATAAGCCTAACGGGGATATCAAGCAGAATGGGAAGCTTATGGTGTAGGCAAGATAAGGTGATTGGAATATTTTCTATGATAAAAATGGTGCGGTCTGGTGAAACGTGGAAGAGAGCTGTTGATTGGCCAATCAGGCCAAATGAGACAGTATTTCGAGTCGCGTTTTTATTAACAGGTTCACTGTCGCAAAGTGGACACAATAGTTAAACAATTAGCACTGACCATGATATAACGTTGGATTGTGATCCGGTTAAAAGCACTGCGCGATTTTTTAGTGCGTTAAGACAGTCTGCGTTGCAGAATGACAAAGTAAAAAATAATGATTGATTTTGTACAATTGTATTCCTCAATGACGAGTATTTTCGAATAATTTTTCAGTCCAATATTGAAAATCATACTCTTTTCTGTTACGTAGGTACTTGTTTTATGATCATTCTCTCTTTTTTTTGTAGGTTTTTAATCGATTCTTTTTTAATGAGTTTTGACACTAAAATAATATACATTTGGATCTATAATACTTTGCCAGACAAAAAAAGGATTCCATTGTAATAACAATCATAAATGGATCACTATCATCAAGGCACATCTTACCGCAGTAAACATAGCTGTTTCAAAAAGCTAATATTAACAGCTAGGAAACTATGCCTAAGATACACTAGATAGGCTAAAAACGCAATGTCCCTACGCTCAACGTTAGAACTTCCTTACAATTAGCGACATAAGACAAGTATTTCTAGTATTTCTACATCCTAGTGTCAACTAACTAATTAATATTAAATGAGGAAACCCTAAAAATATTTATTTTTAATAATATTCCTAATGAAAGTGAATTAGTGTAGCAATTGTGGTGTTTACTGAATGTTATTTATATAGTGGAGGTAGCAATGTGATTTCTAGTTACGATGGAAAGAATTTGAATCGAATTTGTGGTGTGTAGTGGATGTGAGACTCGGCACTAAGAGCTCCGTATCTTGAAAACGATTGCCGTTGCTATTTGGGAGCTCACAAATTAATTTTAAGACCATAGAGTGCGGAACCCAAAAAATACTACTGTACGTGAAATAACAGATCACTGAGAACAAAGTTGTGACTTTAGAAGCACTTGTAGCTGTTAAAATCGAGTTTCTTATTAGTTAGTCGTAATTATAAGGATAATTGAAATTGTAAGATTACCTAAATACCCATTAGACACGTTTTTGCACTGTCAAAGAACGTTGTTATAAAAAATTATAATGTTTTGTGGAAATGGGGTATAATATCATGTTTTTAATAGAGTGCTACAATACCCAATACTAATGGTAGCTTTAGACATTAAGCCAGAATAATACTAGACTCAAAACTGCGACCTTGGCAGTGTATGAACAGAATACACACATTTTCAACAATTTTAAAATGCTACGTCATCAGTCGCGTAAGATTTAACATAATAATATTAACCCAGGCTTTATAAAAAACTTGAAAATCGATAAGGAATAAGAAACTTAATTGTATCACCAAAGACTGCCCATGATAAAAATCAGAAAATATAGATCTTCCTGTAGTTTTTTTTAGAAATTAGAGGCTGAATAGTAAACTCCTTTGCTCCTACTCGTCTTTGAGTCTATGGTTGGCAAAGGTATTGACTGTTCAGCTTATGCCAATTGTGTATCTATCCATTATTATTTATTATGTTATTTATGCGATAAAGTATTGTATTTGCAAATATTTTCAAAAAACATCTTCCGAAAACGAATGTGATTAATTAAAACCTTAAGAATTTTATAGCCTTAAGAATTTTCTGCGCCCCACAGTTGTAAATAATCGTCTTAATATGTATTAATATCGCATAAATAAATAGTACGAATACCTTTAAATACATTACGGATTTATAATCGAATGATCATAGTGTATAAGTTATGATTCGAGGAAAAATAAACAAATTATGTACCAAAAAAATAATGTTATCGTGTAGCTTTGTTTGCATGTTGTGTAGTCCTAGGTGTTATATTAGAGTTAATGCCTTCAATGCTACCAATTAGCGAATGTATCATATTAATTACTAAATCTTTTCGAATTAAAACCGCAGAATGTACCTATATGATACTTACCAGATGCCTTTATAAGACCAGTAACTTTTGTATAATAATGTAGTGCTATTTAAAAGACACAAATAAATAATCTTAGTATTTCAATGCTACACTTTTATTATCCATTTTTACTAATAACGATATTTAGTGCTGTATTTTCTCGTGTCGATTTTTTTTGGTTCGATTATTTTAGCGAGTCTTAGTTCTCACTAACAAAGTAATTTCTTGAATATTATTAATCGGACCGAGAAAATAATAGCTTTTGTAACTTTGAGCCATAAATTTCCGTCGTGATTTTATGATAGTATACAAATCTATTATCTTATTAATAATATCAAACTTTTTAATAGCATGACAAACATTTCTAATACAAATAATTACTAATTGTGAATAGAAATTATCAAGAGAAATTAATTTTCACAAGTTTTTAATCAAAATCGGTATGCCCTTGCAAAAATACATTTAGTATGTCCAAAAGTATGTTCTATGGTTTTGAGGCAGCTTGCATGTTATTACACTCTCAGACTTCTAAATCGATTCACCGAGCAATTCTATGTGAGGTATAAAGGTCTAAAACACCAAAATAATGATGAGACAAAGAAAAAGTTTTCATGCAGTTTTTATGCCGACATACTGGCCATCATTTTCGTGTCGTCATTGTTCCGAGTTTGAATTCACGACCATTTCAAAAGTTAAAGAATTCTATACAAAAAGTGCATGGTGGCTCGATTTAGGAGTTTAGATTGTTCTTTATATCAACGAATATAATTATATTTGGAATCACAGTTTGTGGCCCCGTTTGCCGTGGGAATAGTTAGTTTAATTGAAATAACATCGTGGTAATGATTGTTGTATTATTAATAAAGTGGTTTAAAGAGAATGTTCCCCAACGTGAACTGCGATAAGCAAAGCATTATTGTGCTTTGCAAATCGCAATCAAAATGTTAATTCAGCCTCCGAAAACAACTGCCGATTATTCGTCTTGACATTTTGAACTTTATTTTATATTCAATAAAGTAGATATTTTATATCATTATCTCACCTAAATAATTGATATATCCTTGTTATTAGTAACTAGAATTTAAAAAGCAAACGATTTCCAGGTTCCCTACGGTAATCAAACGAATGGCGTGTATCTCTAAGTAGTCAAAATAATGTCATTAATTATGTTTATAGTGTGTGTTTCGTTCGCATGTGCTGGCCGACATGTCAAGTGATTGTACTAAACGGGTATACAAAGAAATGTATTATGTATTATATATATCTGATGCACTCAGTCGTGTGTATGTTAGTAAAATTCTTTTTTGAATTTATTTTATTTTTGTTTTATTTTTTTTTCTTCACTTTTATCTCAAGTTCTGATCCTTGCTTTAATCTTAATTTATGTCTGCTTCATTTTGTTTTAAGTAGTTGCAGATTTTTTTTTTATAAATCGTCCTTTGTCGCATTCTTCCTTGGTGTAAGTCTTATTGAGAGAGCAGATTTTTTGTTTTTAATTTCCTGAGAACAATATCATCATTAAATGATGTCTGCAAACTTGGCTTGAAGTATTTATTATCTTGTATCTTAAACATGTCTAAAAATAAAATTGTGATAATAAAAAGAGAAATCCTAATGCCTATGAGTATCGAAGAAATCAAATAAATACTTATTATTAAGTCTAGCTAGTAAAGTAGTACTGAAAAGTAGATGAGCGGATTTTGAAGAAAGTAAGATTTTCATTTGTAAACAGCTAGATGTAGGAGTCAAATAATTTTCGTAACAATTTACCGACATTAGACATTCGATAAGAGAAAGTTAACCGCAATAATGTAATTTTAAAATTAAAATAACACATTAAAGGTTCTTCCATCTTCCATAGTATTTTTTGCACTATCTAGAATATCGGCACAACTTAGAATCAAAACGGTTGTTATGGTTAAAGACTAATAGTACTGATAAAGATTTTTAAAACAACTCCTAGAATAGCGTTAGCCATTTGTTATTATAATCTATAACATGATATTAATGATTCAATAAATTAATATATCTGGTGAATAAATTAATATATCTAATTAATATAACTGATGAAAAGGAAGATATTATGCACATTAAGATTTACATATTTAACTAAATATTTGTGATATACTTAACAGTTTACACCAAAATAAGCAATCGTTTACTTGATAATTATCTATACTTACTAATAATAAAGCTGAAGAGTATGTCTGTTTGTTGGAACGCGCTAATCTCTAGAACTACCAACCAGTAAGATTTGAAAAAGAAATTGCTATTGATGGCCCAATTCTTGACGACGGCTGTAGGCTATACTTAATAACACCATAAGATCCCTAGGAGCCGAATAAAAAGAAAAAAAAAGTCGGAAAGAGAAAGAACTCTAAGCTAAAACGAAGTAATAGCGCGGGCAGGCGATGCGATGCGAAGGGGTGGGTCGGGGGAACAAGAAATTTCACGCGGACGAAGTCGCGGGCAGAAGCTAGTATTGTTATAAGTCAAATTCAATTAAATATTTATTGTAGAAGTTGTTAATGAATAAATACCTCATATAAAGATAGCATTATATTTATTTATTTTTTGTCTTTTCATATTGGCTATTTTAGACCCTGCTATTAAAGAATTCATAATTATGTACAATTATAATAAAGATCATTTTAGCTTGAATTTGTCTTTTATTGGTAAACTATCAATATACTTTTCGACACCCTGCAATGAAGCTAGTATCTACATAGGTACACGTACCTAGTACCTTCAAAAGGTATCAGACTTTCTGGAGTAGGACTTAAAGTGACTTCCCATTACCCCTTTAGCATATGCAAAGAAGCTCCAGGATCTTTGATGTCCAGTTAACATTAACACCTGACAAAATTCCTTTTTTAGTTCTGTCATTTAACTCAAAATCAAAGTCAAAGTCAAATCATTTATTTCAAATAGGCACATAAAAGGCACTTTTGAACGTCAAAATTTACAAAAAAATAGAATTTATTCTAGTTGCCCCTTCCAAAAGGCAGTTTCGTATGGAGAAGAATGGGCAAGAAACTCCACCGTTACTCTTTTAAAATATTTTACAACATTATGTAAGTTCACATTAATTATGTAATCATATGTGAAGACGATGCACCTAGAATAAAATTACTATACCACAATAGGTAAAAAGAATTAAATATAATGCAAAGGCAGGACAAACTAACGGAGTTACAGAATCACCTTTCTAAGCCAGCATTAAAGGCATGAATGAAACCACAACAGTTACAGCCACGGATATCGAGCTGAAAACCATTGCAGTCATTAGCAGTATCGTGACAAGAAGAAGAGTTGTTTGCTAGCTGTAAGTCCCTATTTATGGTCTGTTCCAAAATATCTGATGAAAATGTGAACAAATGTATCAGAAAATGTACCTGTGGATGCCAATTTGTTGTGCCACCTACAAATCGAGTGTTTTGATTTGATTAATTAATTAAATAGGTACTTAAATAAATTGATTAATTAAATCTATACAAATACCAAAATAAAATTTAAGCGTGATCGTAATCTAAACAAACAAACAAATAAATAAAATTGGAGTGTCTGTAATGTCAAAATAACCACTTTTTACTAGATGCTTAAGGAAAAATTCTTTATTTTTAAAAATAAACAAATCTGCATTCAAATATTTTCGAAAATTCGCTTGCCAGACTCGGGAATCGAACCAGCTAAAATCAGAAAAAATAACATCCTGTACTTTTTTGGGATTAATCGATAGGGTCAATCATAAGGATCACATTACTCTAACAAACATGATGAATTAAATGAAAGGAACGTATTCCACAGAGCCTAAAGACTAAGGTCTTCAATCAGTGCGTCCTGCCTGTTATGACTTACAGAGCCGAAACGTGGACAATCACGGTACGGCTGGTCCATAAATTCCAGGTCGCCCAGCGAGCTATGGAATGGAGCTACGCTTGGAGTCTCTTTGAGGGATAGAATCCGTAACGAAGTGATCCGGCTGAGAACCAAAGTTGTCGGCATAGCTTACTGAATAAGCAAGCTAAAGTGGCAGTGGGCCGGCCATATTAGTGTCGTAGAACCGATTACCATTAGGGTAGACGTGTTCTTGAGTGGTGACCACGAATCGGCAAACATAAGGTAGGACGCCCTTAGGCTTGGGATTTCGGCCCCCACTTCCGGCAGCTGGCGGCCAAGTTGTTGGGCGCGGCCGGGGCGCTGTCAACGCTGCTTCCCAATCTGGGGGGCCCGAGCGCCGCTTGTAGGCGGCTCTACGTGGGGATCGTGCGGTCGATGGCCCTTTACGGGGCCCCGATCTGGGCGGCTGACCTGACGGCAGCATTGCTGTATTGCGAAAGCCACAGAGAGCAATGGCCGTCAGAGTCATAAGGGGGTACCGCACGATCTCCTACGAGGCAGCTTGTGCACTGGCCGGATCCCCGCCCTGGGACCTGGAGGCGAAGGTGCTCGCGTCACTGTACCGGTGGCGCGAGGAAGCGCGGGCGCGGGGTGAGCGACCGATGCAGCGACAAATGGAGCAGCGTCGGTCGCAGCTCCGCGAGGTCCTGTTGGCGGAATGGCGGGACAGGCTCTCACGCCCTACCGCCGGCCTCGTCACCATCGAGGCGGTCCGGCCGGTGCTCGACCACTGGCTCGGGAGGAGGCACGGCTCCCTGTCGTTTCGGGTGACGCAGGTGCTCTCGGGGCACGGTTGCTTCGGGAAGTACCTGTGTTGCATAAACAGGGAGCCGGACGCCCGGTGTCACCACTGCGTCGACTGCCGGGAAGACACGGCGCGGCATACGCTGGCAGAGTGTGCCGCTTGGGAGGAGCCGCGCCGTGCCCTCATCTCAGGAGTAGGCAGTGACCTCTCGCTGCCGGCCGTTGTGAATGCGATGGTCGGCGGCGAGGAGTCCTGGGACGCGGTGGTATCCTTCAGGGAAACAGTGATCTCGCAGAAGGAGGCTGCGGAAAGGGAACGAGAGATCTCATTCTCTCACCCGGCCCGCAGCAGGCGCACCGGGCGTCGGCGGAGGGCGGACAACGCCCTCTTCCAGCCCCCCTAAAGGGGTCCAGGGGCGACGGACTCGGGGACGTCCGTCGCCCCCCATACATCAGGACCCGAGGTGGCGGCGCGTAGTGTTCCACGCGCGCCCCTCTTAGACGTCGCGGGGGGAGTCAAACACCTCACTCCCCCCGCTCGACCGGACGGTGCCCGCAGAGGCGGGCCGGCACCGGCCGGGGGTTGCGGAAGATTTGTACGTTCCCGCGACCCCCGGCGTAGGTGTGAGACGGAACACCGGGGTGGTTTTTAGTCAGTAAGAGTCTGACAGACCCCTCCGCCCCCCCAGGGCGGGGGACATCCATGAGGATTTTACACCCCGGAACAAAAAAATAAAAAAAAAAGGTGGAGCGACGTTCCTATGAGGCGGCTTGCGCACTGGCAGGATCCCCGCCGTGGGACCTGGAAGCGAGAGCCCTCGCGTCACTACATCGGTGGCGCGAGGAAGCGCGGACGCGGGGCTTGGTACCGGTGGCGCACTGGGCGTCGGCAGAGGGCAGATAATGCCCGCTTCCGGCCCCCCTAAATGGGTCCAGGGACGGTGGACTCGGGGACGTCCGCCGCCCCCTATCATATAAGACCCGAGGTGGCGGCGCGTAATGTTCCACGCGCGCCTCTCTTAGACGTCGCGGGGGAGTTAAACGCCTCACTCTTGACCAAACGGGGCCCGCAGAGGCGGGCCGGGGGTTACGTTGAAGAGTGCTTAAGTGTCCCCGTAGCCCCCGGTGCAAGTGTGCGAGGGAACACGGGGTGGTTTTAGTCAGTAGAAGTCTGACAGACCCCTTCGCCCGCCCCAGGCCGGAGGACATCCATGAGGATATCCACCCCGTTGACAAAAAAAAAAAGGTGGAGCGACGTTGTTCGCAAGGTGGCTGGTAGTTAGTAGCTGGATGAAGGTTGCCGAGAATCGTCCGGAATGACGTGCAATTGGAGAACCGTATGTTCAGCAGTGGACTGCTGTAGGCTGATGATGACACTCAAAAACATTCAATCGAGAAAACCGTTGTGTGTAATCTAGACGTCATGGTCATGTAGCTCGAAACATGAGTCAAAATATAATGATTTTTAGTATTTTCAAACTTAAATAGCAGCGGAAGGGTGTAAATTGATCTATCTTGATTTAAGTGTATTAAAGTTGTAATCTATAATTCTCTGAGCGTGATGTACAATTTAGAAATTGTTATTGTTGTAACTGTTGATATTGAACTATTAATATACGTTTTTCATTTTATTTCTTAACATTTTACTCTTATCACTTCTGGATGCTAGTATACTTTTTCCTTATCTTTATTGCGTAAATATAAAATATGCCAATTGCCTAATACGTCTTTCTCGAGTAGTCGATTCGCCCACAAAAAAAATTTACTTCAGTAAATTATTTTAAACAGCTCAAACACAGTACAAAATAAAATCATTCATTCAATCGTTCATTTTTCTGTAGAATATGATATATTATTTAAAACTGTCGATTCGCCCGTTTCGGGCGAGTACCTACATTCGTGCGAATCGACTAATAGCCTCCCTAGATATATATATTTTTTAACATAATTTTAATATAAAAAAAAAAAAAACCATTTTTTTTATATTAGTATAGATGACTATAGAACAATGACTTTTGAGCGTGTGTGTGCGCAATTGATTTGCTTCGAAAGATTTGCTAGATGCACACAATTTCCAACAGGTAGGTAATGAGTACAAATTTTGAAAAATTATTATAAGTACATTTTCATACTTCATCCTGCTTCAGACCCCTGACCTCGAATTCTTACATAAGCCCGAAAGGTGAAACGTCAAGTCCTCGAAACTGCGGAGATATTTCATGAATACATTTATGAAAGTTGATAAAACAAAAGAATTGTGGAATTCCCTTAGCTGTCAGCGCTCGGTCGACCCGACGACCTCGCGAGGGAGTTGGCTATCCCATGATCTTACGTACCTACACAACTATATCTACATGTGGCCTGTGGGAATATTGCTACAAAGAATATTATACTGTTGCATTTTGTGGTTTATAAAAGCGGTTGTGCAAATTGCGCATCCCTTACATACATACATACACTCACGCATTCTTCCCATGGGGGTGACACGGAACGACAGAACGCGGATCCCTTACATCGCAGGGTTTTGGGTAAAAGGTCGGCTTTTTTTTTTTTTTTTTTTTTTTGGGTGGGAAATCATCAAATGACGTCTCCCGCTCTGGGCGGAGCGGAAGGGCGTGTCAGACTCTTACTGACTAAAACCCACCCGTGTTCCTTCAGTTGCCTGTGCGCCAGGGCCACGGTAACTCTTTCGAACAATCCGCGACCCCGGCAGGCATCGGTCCTATCGGACCCCGTCAATGGTGCTGACATCTCTTTGAGGCGCGCGTGGAACACGACGCGCCGTCGACCCGGGCCTGGTCCTTACCGGACGGCGAGCTGCCCATTGCTCGCCGTCCGCAAGCCCGCGCCTACGGTGGCCGGGAGTCGGCAATCGACTCCCGACGCCCAGGGTGTCTCCTCCTCCTGCGGCGGCTAGGGGCGCGAGGGCGCAGAGATTGCCTCTCCCTTTCGCGCTCCGCCTCCTCCTTCGCGAGCATTACTGCTTCGCAGAAGGAGGTGACGGCTTCCCATTCCCTCTCGCTCCGTACCATGGCCTGAACCAGGGCCGGACGTGAGAGGTCGCCGCCGCCGATCGCCGCCACGAGGACACGGCGGTGCTCCGCCCAAGCCGGGCAGACCTCAACCGTATGCTCCACCGTGTCCTCCGGTCGATCCACACAATGGTAACACCCGGGCGTTTCCTCCCGCCTTATTCGAAACAGGAACCTCCCGAAACATCCATGTCCGGTGAGGACCTGCGTCAGGCGGAAGGTGAGGACGCCGTGGCGCCTCTCAAGCCACTCCTCAAAGAGGGGTCTTACCGCCGCAATTGTGGCGTGCCCTGCGCTGGGTTGCGACAGTCGCACTCTCCATACCGCCATGAGATCCCGCCGGAGCTCTATCCGCTGTGCCGCGATTTCTCGCGGCAGCGGAGTTACGCCCCGGCGTTTCGCCTCCTCGCGCCACTCCCAGACGTGCGCAAAAGGTCGGCTTATGACTGGTTTTCAACTGGGTCGATAAGCATTTGATGAGCTGATAGACTGGTAATGCGATACAATGCTTGGGAAGTCCACGTTTGTGTAGTTGTAGGTAGAGCTTAGGTAGGTAGGTAGGTAGTGTACCTACATAGGTGTGCTACCTACCAGCGGGGTAATTACGTAACACACTAACAGTAGGAATGGGTTTCATTTTGACAGTTCAACAACATTCATTGCGTTATTTACGTTGTTGAGCAGACAAATTTTTCGAACATATGAAGCAATGGATTAGCAATACGCTTCAAAATGATGCAGATTGTGATTGATAGTGTGTTACGTAATTAGGGTGCTGGACAACATAAAAGTTAGTAGGTATCCTACATAGGTATCTACCTACTAACTTTTATGCTGTCCTGTTTTTGTATCGAGGATATCATTAATTAGTAAAACACCTTTATTTCGATTGCTATGTATTATACCATGAACCGGACATAAATCTAGATTTCAGGTTGGTCCAGTCCAGTCCAATATATACATATTTTTTTAATTAATTGAACACAGGATATCAAGCCTTCCGAGATCGAACCTAATACCTCTTAAACTCACGCCCAGCAGGAAGCCGCGTTTGTAATCACAAGACCAATGAGGCATCCACAGATGTCAAAAAAACTACCACGTTATAGGTATTAAATTGCGGTTTTCACCAACACTAAACGACACCTAAATTAATATCTAAATAAAGACGCAGTGTTTGATTTTCAGCTTTCAGCGCCTAGTGATAATGAAAACGGACAATCGTCACCTACTTTTTGATTTTGATAATTTTTAGGCTACCGGATCATTTGAAAGCTTAACAAATGTTTGTGTCCCTTGTTAAAAGACAAGGGTCGGACTTCATGCGTCTAAGAGTACGTACTACATACTTCGTGGATAGTATGAAGTTCAGCTTCAGACTACCTAGCATTAATGTTATTTTTTGGATACTTACATTCGCTTTAAGTTTTCTTTACTTACACTACTATACTGTATGGATTGTCTGTGGTCTGAAATAAAGGTTGATAATAATAACAAAAAAGGAAAAAAAAATACTAATGTTAGGTCCTCGACGCGTCGCTCGCTCCGGGCAGCCGACCCGCTCAACGGTCTCTAAGGCATTGCAACTAAACTTCGGTTACATTTCCTTGAATCCTCTTACGTGGAACTACATATTTTAGCATCGTTTTGTTATGATAATATTTTTTCAAGTTAGGTAGGTATTGTACCTATATAATTTAGGTAGTTTTAAACAGTAACGTAAAAAAAAATGTTAGGCCGATCAGGCGAAGTTTAGCCTGTTGAGATTGATCTTTTCATGTATGTAGGTCTTAATATCAGACAAGCCTGTAGTTATAAAAATCTTAACCCGACCTTTCAATATGGTGTATTCCCGTTCGTCCCACTGCCGTCGTCCCACTGGTAGATAGAACGAGAATTTAAATAAAAACTTTTTAATAAAAAAGCAACCGACTTCCAGACAGAACGGGTTGTTCTTCGAAATAAATTATTTTTATTAAGTTTTAATTTTTTTTTGAGAACCTTAATGTAAGCTATTTTATATCAAGCCAAATGCAATGTACGCATACTCTAAAAGATTATTTTGAGAAAGGCACGTATTAATTTTCATTATTTTACGCAATATTTGTAAATTTCTAATTATTCACGTTGATTCTAATGACACCACATACTGAGAATGACTTTAGCTTGTATCATAATGACGCCATGTTGCAGACAATGATCTAAAATGTTTTATTTTTGGGTATTTAACAATAAAAACTTATTTAATCAGTTCAAAATCGTTTATTTATTAAACAAATAATTCAAAGTAAATGACAATCTTAAATATTTATTTGCGTGAGGCGATAAATACGCAACTGTGACGCTAAGTAGGTATTTAGATATTTCTTGAAAAAAAATCTGTCACACTCAAATAACTTAATCATCTAGTCTTAGTGCCGTATTACAGGTCACTCAGTACTCAAGCATTACTTAAAACTAGATTCAAGCCATTTGACTGGTTGAAACTAGTTTTAAGTAACGCTTGAGTTTTGAGTGTACAGAACGTCACTCAAAACTCAAGCGTTACTTAAAACTAGTTTCAACCAATCAAATGGCTTGCATCTAGTTTTAAGTAATGCTTGAGTATTGAGCGATGTTCTGTAATACGGGACTTAGTATTTCTTTGGTAATAGTAATTTGGTAATTACTTAAAAAATCACAGATAAACATTAAAATCTACTATCTTCTATGAATGACATAATTACTAAGCGAGTTCCACATATTTTAGCTAAGTGGTAATCTATTTTAGGGATGTTGCGGATACGGATGCAGATGTCAATCTTTTATTTGTTCAAGTACCTACCTATCTCTTAAAAATATTGATATTTGCATCTGCATTGCATCATCATCCCCGTAACATCCTTGATCTACTATAGGATTGACTATTAAATATTAAGTTTCAAATAGTAGGTATGCTTACAATTTTAGGATTCAAAAGATTTAAATTAATCGCAAAAAATATCACGTATTATCATCTTAATTCTGATCGCAATTATCAACTAAATTGAAATCATCAAAATGGGTCAATGTTCACTGAAGCGGAGTCTTATTAGTGACATCAATAAGAACATTAGAAATAATCTGAATTTTGTTTTGATTTTGAGATTTACGCTTAGTGTTTGCCAGGGAAACTACACAAGAATCAAAGTCGTCGTTCTGATTTCTAAAGGACATATTATTGACATAACCCAGATGCTTACCATGGGAACAAATTTCACCAGCATCACATAGCAAGCAACTCGTATTTCTCATAGTCATTTTAAATCATTATGCCAAACTTAGTGTCATTCTTGGCAACGACAAGTTGCCGACAATGATGTAGCATAGAATGACCAATTGAGAAAAAAACCTGTATGGATTTGTCTGTGAGCATAAAACATTCGTTATGATTTTACGAAATGAAATCATTTGCCACTGGCTATTGAATAAAAAACAAACGAAAATATTACATGTGTACATTTAAGGAATTTAGGTTGAAACACAAATGATATTTTTGATGACAAAATGTGAATAACTATCAAAATTTATTTACAGTTCTCAGACGCGCACGTACTTATTCACCAAAAGATTTCCGTCGACTGAAGCCCCCTCTCGCACACCCGGGAAGGTGTATTAAAGATGCGTTCGAAAATGCTTGTTCAGTAATAAAATTTAACAACGTTACTGCGACAAATGACGTTTTTCTTGTAACAATAATTTGAATTTAAGTTTAAGTTAACCATGCAAAGTATTTGAAGAGGTTTTTATTTTAAACGAAGGTTAATTTATTTAACTTTTATACATAACATATTTATAATGTTTAAGTAGTTAATAAATAATTTGTAAACAAATGTTGTGTTAATAGACGTCATCGGAATAGGAGTAAAATGACGTTTAGCGACATTTTTGAAAATTGTTTCATAAAAAAACTAAAGACGTATTTTTTCAACTGGGTAACATGTAAAATAAAGGTAAATATAAATAAAAAGCTTATCATTTGTCCTAAAATTTTTGCATATTAAAATAATTCGCCGGAAGACGTTTTTAGCCCCCTTTGAAGAACAACCCGAACACTAAAAATCTGAAAAATAATTTTAATTTCGGAAGTCGGTTTCTTTGGTTGTGTATTTTCGTTTTTGTCTACCGACTTCCGAAATTAAAGTTATTTTTCAGGGTTTTTAGTGTTCTGTCTGGAAGTCGGTTGCGTTTTTAGTGTTCTGTCTGGAAGTCGGTTGCTTTTTTGTTAAAAAGTTTTTATTTAAATTCTCGTTCTATCTACCAGTGGAACGACGGCAGTGGGACGAACGGGAATACACCATGGTGTATTCCCTCACTACCACACCAACCTCTAACGTGCAGACCCCGCTTCACCTTGTCTATTTCCCGCCATTCCTCCTGACTGACAGATGACATTAGTGACAGCAGCGACCCCTCTTGTGTGAATGAGACAGTGTTTATATATCTATTAAAGGTGTATTCCCGTTCGTCCCACTGCCGTCGTCCCACTGGCAGATAGAACGAGAATTTAAATAAAAACTTTTTAACACAAAAGCAACCGACTTCCAGACAGAACACTAAAAACCCTGAAAAATAACTTTAATTTCGGAAGTCGGTAGCCAAAAACGAAAATACACAACCAAAGAAACCGACTTCCGAAATTAAAATTATTTTTTAGATTTTTAGTGTTCTGTCTGGAAGTCGGTTGCTTTTGTGTTAAAAAGTTTTTATTTAAATTCTCGTTCTATCTACCAGTGGGACGAACGGGAATACACCCTATTAAATAGATACACTACAATAGGTAATTATTTGATTAGGTATACTAAATCAATTAGATTAAACTTACCAATCACTAGGTAGGTATGTAGCCTATCAAGAGGTTCTAGTAAACCCAGCTATAGGATATAAAACTACGCCGCAGTGCAATCCTATTTATTTGTTAGCCACGGTACGCAAAACAAATACGTAAACCTTTGCCAAGTTGTGTTGAACCAAATGTAGGGATCCGTACTCAAATATAAAACGCTACTGAATTTATTTACAAAAATATGTATTCAGCCAATTGAACTATAACATTTGATAGGGAAGTCTGAACCTGTGTATGTTTATTGTATTGTAAAACAAACATACATATGTATCTATTTTTTTTTACTCTATAAGGTTACTTTTCTTATGGTGCTTGCTGTTTTACTGCAGGGTTTTAGCTTAGTGAAAAGAGCAGTCTTTTGTTCGAAAGAGATGCTCATTGTTCAGGTTAGGTTAGGGAACTCCCAAAATTAGAAGTTAAAATAACAATTAAAAGTTAACATAATCCTATGACAGACGTACAGAAATGACATGCGGAATAATTCCGATGATTATTATCAGGTAGGAAGGAATTATATTTTTCCCTACAGAATTCTAAAAACAAATTCAATACGCCAACGGAAAGAGAGTGGGAATACTACGGTCTACGGGTAGTTTGTGACGTCAGGTTACCAACACGCGTGTTCGAAATTCAAACGAACAGTGTTTTGAATTCGAATTCGGAACACGAGAACATGTTGGTAAGCTTTTCAGTTTGTGCTACGCGAACTAAATTACTTGTAAAAATAAAAGGTTAGTTACTTGAAACTGAGACAGGTATGTGGCAAAGAAAGTGGAAATTATGAATGTGGATGGCTGTAAGAAAAGTGGGTAAGGGTGGGGAGGGCTTTTGGCATTATAAGCATTGTATTCTTTCTGTTTTCATAGGTTTAAGGTATTTTTTGTTCTAATGTTAATAAACGCATTTTTTTTCAAACATTGTGTGTATCATGATATTATGGCTTGGACGGTTGTGAACTCTGAGATGTCTGTTAAGCTTATGTTGTAAGCGAAAGTCGTGCTGCGCCGACGCCAAATACTTACATTGGGATCAGCGCTGGAGTGACGTTGATGTCTCTTTTTATAATGAGAGACTACAAAATCATACTAATATTATAAATTCAAAAGTAACTGTCTGTGTGTTATCTTTTTACGCCTAAACGGCTGATTGGATTTGGATGAAATTTGGCACACGGATAGAACATATCCTGGGTAAGGACATATACAGGGTGGCTGGCACATCGACGCGTAAACTGTAACCATGAATTCAGCACACGATTCTAGACCTAGTGCAGAAATTTTTCCTTTTAACCTACGAAAGATTTCAACAAAGGGGGGTTCAGCACCATGTGCTGAATTCGTGGTTACAGTCTGCGCGTCGGTGTCTCGCCAGCCTGTATGTTATAGGATTCTTATTATCCCGGTAATATGTTCCCGAGGGATAATTTCCGAACTCCACGCAGGCGAAGTCGCGGACACTGCTAGCTTTTTCCCGCGTTGAGGTGATAATTCCGAATAGTCGCCGCTTCATTGGTTAATAAATAATAATAATAGGTCTTTACCTATGAAATTGCCGTTTTGTATGAAAAAATTTAAACGAATTTTTTTCATGAATTTTTTATTTGTATTAATCGAAGTAATCACCCATGCAATCAATGCATCTTTGCCATCGCAGTGGCAGTTTATTGATGCCCTTCTTAAAGAAATCAGCTGGACGGGAGGCAACAAATTCTTCAAAGGCATTTTGTACTGCCTCTCGGGTATTAAATTTTTTTCCCGCCAAGAAGTTATCCAAATTCTGGAAAAAGTAGTAGTCTGTAGGCGCAAGGTCTGGTGAGTAGGGCGGATGACGGAGAGCTTCCAACCCCAGTTCTTGCAACTTGGAGACCGTCTGCTGTGCAGTATGAGGTCGCGCGTTGTCGTGCAGGAGCAGCGGAGACGAGCGATTGACCAATGCTGGTTGGAGATGCGCCAGCTTCTCCATCATTGTGTTCAGTTCTTCACAGTACACATCTGCAGTAATGCTCACCCCGTTTGGTAAGAAGCTGTGATGAATCACACCGGCGCTAGACCACCAAACAGTGACCATCACTTTTCTAGGGGTAAGTTTTCGTTTAGGGCATTGTTTAGGTTCTGAACCAGGATCCAACCAACTTGCTGAGCGCTTACGGTTATCAAACAGAATCCATTTTTCATCGCAGGTAACAATGCGGTTCAAAATTCCTTCATTTGTGTGTCTGTTGAGCAGTGCAAGGCACGTCTCGACGCGTACTTCGCGCTGGCGATCATTGAGTTCGTGGGGCACCCATTTGTCAAGCTTTTTTACCTTGCCAATTTGACGCAAATGGACCAATATTGTTTTGACGCTAACGTCGAAAGCTGCTGCTAATTCAGCCGTAGATTGTGTATCATCAGCTTCCACAATCGCCTTTAATTCGTCATTGTCGACCAAAGTCTTCGGACGACCGCGAGGTTCATTTTTCAGGTCGAAATTTCCAGAACGGAAGCGAGCAAACCAATAACAGGTGGTGCGTTGGTTTGTAGAGTTAGCTCCGTAAACGTCGTTGATGTTGCGTGCCGCTTGTGCCGCGTTGCTGCCACGACGGTACTCATATTCCATAATTACTCGAATTTTTAACGTATCCATGATGACGTAAAAGATTGAAATGCGATGAAAATGTAACACTAATCAATAAAGAAATGACTACTTTTAGAAAAAAAAATCCATGTTTTTAAAATAAAATTAATTTGAAATTAGAATTCATAGCCAAACAAAAATTATTTTGATTTGAAATGGCCAGTACTGCAGAGCGGCAATTTCATAGGTAAAGACCTAATACAAGCAATATTATAAAAATTACTCATCAAAAATGTTCCCATTGAAAAATACCCTTCACAAAGAAATACTTCGAGATATATAAGTCTAGACAATATTGTTCTGTTCAAAGATTCAATAGGTTGCCAATACTTGCCAGATCAGATTGACGTGGAGGCTGCGAGCATCCCAACCGTCATATCACAGATATCCGGCTGAGATTACATTCTTGCGGAGAAATATCTGGAAATGTATTAGGAAATTGATACAAGGGTAGGAGTTTTTTTGTGAAATTTTGTGTGGACAAAAACGCCTAAGAAGCTTTTATGAGAAGAATTGTTACGAATGTGTAAGAGACCACGAAAATATCTCTTTAAAATCTACAATTGCCATCCGTTTAATTTTAATTGCAAAAATAAAGTTCAAATGTAGGTTAAGCAATTGGATCGTATGAATTCTGAAGCAATTAAAAATATCAACATGAACGAGTCGAGTTGAAATATTTCGTGTGAAAATTATTTCCGATATGTTTTCGCTGTCAACTTTTTCCGATTAATATAATATACGTACACATATTGTATTTATTTGTACTTCATGTACTTACAACAGCCGAACTTACCTTCTCTCATGTCAACCTTTGGGTTAATTGGACTACATTGTGATGCGTGGTATTTTCGCACTAAACATGGCGATGTTTTAACACGTTACAGTTATTTTACCGTGAAACTTTCGTCTGTGTGCGTATGTTCGCGGTTACACGACACATCTGCACATCGCTGCACGCAGATTTTCCTACATATCATTATTTGATCGGGGGTAACCGCGTGGGCGCGTAACGACACGCGTAGCCGCGTAGCTACGCGCGTAGCAAAATTGTGGTATCAGTATCACTGCGTAGCGACGCCGGTACAAAGATACACAGATAGCATACTCTTTATAAATACCTACAAACCTATACTGGCCTATACTGTCCATACTCCAACTGAATAAAACGAAATTTAAGTGTTGTATATAACGCACACTATGCAGCTAAGCATATTTTAAGTTGGGGGATTACATCGCTGACAAAGACGCTTGGGTCAACACTGGTCCTGCTCCACAGGGGCGCATAGACTAATTGATTAGCATTCGAAAATATTGTTGGAGCTGCTGAAGATTTTAAACACTATCTTTGCATTGTATAAATTCAATCTCTTAGTATTGTATAATTGTATAGCACATGTATGAGCATTTTGTAACTACTATAAAGCTACCATTTACTGGGTTCGTCTTTCATTGACTTGAATGTGCCCTGGCGGCTGAGTGTGTCATGCTCACTCAAATGACTCGCTGGTGGTAGCGTGTGTGTTGGATCATCCCTTCTAAATGGCTGAGCTGAATGGTGCTGATCCTTACGCCATGTTCGTGAACGAGCGCCGTCAGTAGGGACTGGTCATTTCTTAGCTGCCACGGCTTATTTTAATTTCTGTTGTCGTAATTTACAAACTAAGCATGTTTTCGCGATACTTTCCTGCAGCGACTTCCAAAAAACCGCAAGAGACCCCGTATTTATTTACAAATTAAATTTTTGCTCGCCATTTACTTCGACACGTGTTCCAATAACCGACGACCTAGAATATTAACACCCTGTTCTTTCAAAGAATTTATAAGTCATGTATTTTATATGCTACTTTAAGAAACACGATAAATTTCCTTGAAAGTGAAGTAAATGCTTCTCTTTTTGTTTTAGAATCTCAGACTTCATCTTGTCAAGCTGTTTCTCAACAGACAACTAAAATAAACCGGTTTATTTCTTAGGAAACTAGTTTAAAACTAGATAAGTTTATATAAAACGTGAGTTGGTTTTATGGAGTTTTGAGAATATAATACGAATGTAGTAGAAGCTGTAGTTACACGTCAGTTCATCATGAATAGTTTTAGCCTCAAAAACTGAATAGAATTGCTTAAAACACTTGCTGTTATGTAATTATTCAAATTATAGAAATTACTCACTGAAATGTAGTTATCAGTAGACACAATGAAGTCCTATTTAATTTGTGTCCATTTGTTAATCGACTTCAAAAAAAAGAAGGAGGTTCTATTTGACTGTATTTTTTTATGTGTGTTTGCTCAAAACTTTTTCTGTGTGAACCGATTTGGATGATTCTCTTTTTATTTGAAAGCTCATGCTTCACATGTGGCCCCATTTAATTTTCAGTTCTGTCCAGTAGTTTCCAGTAGTTTTAAAGGTTCTGACCAGTAGTTTTTGAGTTATCCTTAATACTGCGTATTTTTTCCACTTAGTTTATATTGATGATGTTTTAAAAATTGCTTGTCGCTGTTATTTACATATCAAGTAGTGGTAATTTATCTAAGTTACAATAGCCTAATGTCAACTGTTCATCACCTTTTACAAAATATTGCTTTTCCGGATGCAGGGACGTTAATTGTTGAGGAGTTCTCTTGGGACTTCACTGTCAGCTCCACTTCACCATATGCATTGGGACGAACATAAATTGCTTAGCAAACATATAAAAGTAATTAAATCGCAACCCGTGATATACTTGAGTAGTTCTGGTGGCTTCATCATCTGTGGTCTTCATCATCAGTTCCACTTCACCAAATAGTGCTTTACAACAGCAAATGCACGAGTTACTATAAAAAATACCCAAATCACTATAGGTGTGTCTATAGTATTTGAAGAGTTCCCTCGATTTCTCCAGGATCACATCAGCAGAACCTGACCTGATGACAATGGAACCACCTGGGAAGTATACCCTTTGAAACAAAAAAGGTTATTTCCAAATCGGTTCAGGAGTCTTCGAGTAATTGGTGAACATACATAAAAAAAAAGATTTTGACTAATTGAGAACCTCCTCCTTTTTTGAAGTCGGTTAAAAATAGTGGCCTCCCTGATGCACCGCGTGTGAGGCAGCACTAACAGCCTTCTGAATACCATATTGGGAAGCGTTGTTACCCCGGTTGTGAGGCATATGAATACCGTTCATGGGTCTGGAAGTGCCCTTTATAATAATTAAATAATAAATTAATAATTTTACTAACATGGTAATAATTATTATTTACTAATATTAAAATAGTACCTACGCTAAACATTTTAGAAAACAAGAACCGATCAGTTAAAACCTTTTCTGAGAGATTACTTTGTTAACTTACAATTAATATCATTCAAGCACTCGATTCAATTACCATAAATTACAACTGAACATGTTCCTATCTGCCTTCCTATTTCCAATAAACAACGTTCCATCAATGACGGCACGGTTGGCGTAGTGCTGCGCTGCGTGTCGCGGGTTCGATTCCCGCACGGAACAAACATTTGTATGACCTGCAAGTAGTTGTTCCGGGTCTGGCTGTTTGTGTATGTGAGTTTAAATGTTTGTAAACGCACCCACAATACAGGAGAAATTCCTAGGGTGGGGCAATGTTAAAAAAAAAAAAACACGTGTGGCACTCGGGTACTGCCGCGGTAAAGCTATTGCATAGCATTTTTTATCAACTTATGCAATTATAATTATTTACTTATGCAGTATTTTTTTTTTCTTTGTTATTAATTCAAGTACAGTCGTACCATATACATACACGTTAACGAACGCTCGGCCGAGCTACATGGTAGGCGGAGTGGGGGGTGTTAGGTTTTATTTTCGTTACGGAATTTCTCGATTCGATCGCCGCGCTCAAAGCCCGCGATAAAAGCTATGCAAAAGCTTAAAAAAGAATATCACGTCTGTTCATCCACATTAGTATTTCTCATGGAGTATCGAGCCTATCTCTTAACCAAAGGAGTTATGTGGAAGGGTCACCTCCGTTCAAGACAGTAACCCTTTTTTGTTCGAGTACAGGTTACATTTAAGTAAGGGTGCATGAGTTAGCTAGTATTTCAATTGATAGCATGACTTGCTTCCGAGGTTATTTTGATTGAAGGTTCTGGTGTGATGTGAATTTGGTTTGAGGGTTTAAGAGACCGAGTTAAGGGGTCAGTATTGTTCAATCGATTTTTATAACTAGCTGTTTGTGAAATAGTTACTTAATGAATGACTTAAACCAGAAACTAAAAATCATTACGATTTTCTTCTTTAAAAAAAAATCGCATGCATTGGTTTTCGAGTTATGAGCACAACAACGCACAAAAAAAATATTGAACGGAGACGTTTTCCGCTTAAACGTCTATGCTATCATGGCAGGCTGGTCGAATTGTGCCGTTCATACCGATTTTGTGTCGTGGTCGCGCTGTATAGCTTTAAAAAAAATCAACAGATGGGTCTGTATTAAATTCCGCGTTTTTACGTAGGCAATACTCTATGGAAGAACATACACGAGCCGAGGGTGTTATGGAACCGAGAACTGCAATAACAAAAGTCGACGTGTATCAAACAACGTTTTGCAATACACTTTTGAAGAAATAAAATTAAAGAACGAAGAAATTTTTTGTCATAAATATGACTGAATTTGCTTTTTTCCCGCGCTTTACCTTCGCAGGTTAAAGGAGAGGCAAAGGTAAAAGCCGCTAAACAGCCTAATATGAAAAATAGAAAATTTAAATATTTTAGAGTTCAGAACACAAATAAATGTTAATTTGCTCATAAACGTATTTTTTTTTGTATTAATCATGGTTATTGACGATATTCTATTTATAGAGAAAAATTTGAACAAAAGTTGAAAGTCGTCGTCGCGTCATAGTTTGACATTTCCGTTCCGCTTGATGAGAGCTCTGTGTTTATTATAAAAGTGCAATTTATTTAATAACTCAGTGTATTAGTGTTGTTTATCATAAAAATCCTCATAAATCAAGCTTTACGAATATATATGTGTGTTAGAATAGGTGCATAGGTTTAGAACCAGTTTTATAACGATAAAATCGTTGTGAAAAAATGTGGCCATTATGGCAAGTGCGGCATTGTGCGCGTCGCTGTTTTCGTCTGAATTAAGTATGTTTTACTAATTATTCTATTATATTAATGCTTATTAGTATTTAAATACACTCTAAACTTTAAAGTACAACGAAAATAATAATTATTAAACTTTTAAAATTTTGTTGCTCAGGTAAGTTTGTGCGCGCAACCATGGTAGACCGAGACGTTTTAGGGCAAAATCCAGTGTAATAGTCTGTTTTGGTTTAGTTTGATAATCTGAACATACCACTAATGGACATATGGTCATAAAAAAAGGTTATAAAGTCTAGTTTAATTATAAATAGGTTTTATTGACTCGAAACTGTAAACATTCACTTAGAACAAATATTTTACGGAAATTCAACAGATATTATCAATTTTAACGTTTTTTTATAGTACTTTTGACTATTAAATCGTAATTTACTTTTCACACCTATTGATTATGTACAGTTTCAGCTATACACACGAATTTTTATTAAGGTATAGCTGCAGTAGTTTTCTAGTTATTACGCTTTATGTTGAAAATGACCGGGGGTCACGCGGGGTCAAAGTTAGTAATGCGCGAATGGACGTATCGCGGATCAAAAATCGCGCGGCGTGGACGGAATCATCCAAGAATAGAGAATCTGCGTGGAAGAATCCTAACTCCTAACTTCCTAACTATCCTAACTAATATCCTGATCCTAACTTCCTAACTAATATTATAAATTGTGAAAGTAAGTTTGTTTGTTTGTTTGTTTGTTTGTTACCTTTTCACGCCTAAACCACTGAACCGATCATCCTGAAATTTTGCATATACGTTGTCAGGTGTACAGAAACGGACATAGGGTACCTATCATCCCCCAAAAAGGTACTGTTCCCGAGGAAAACAACAATAACGTTCTTATGATAATAGATGGCGCCACGTGTCTTTCGAATCATGATTGAATTATAACCCGTATTGATAGTCAAAGTCTAAATTAACGCGAGCGAAGCCGCGGGCAAAAGCTAGTTAGAAAATAAATAAATCTGAAAGACGTTGTTTTTTAAGCAAAACTCGTAAAATGACATCCAGAAAACTAATTCATTTTCTAAAAACCATTCAACTTTACTTAATAGGCAAAATTCCTTTTATAGTTTTCTGCGCAGTTTTAACTGGACAAAAACAAACTAAACCTATATTCTATTTGGAAAGTTCTCCAGTAATGGAAAACTAGTGTATATAGGAACAACAAAGTAAGTACGGTTGTTGAATAAAAGCGCACACAAAACTGCAGTGATTTGAAAGCTCGACTAACTCGACTGTTGGACATAAATCGGCTATCGATTTAATCGTTAGCTTGAATATGAGGTCTTCAGTTTCTTGATATCCTGTAAAACATATTCATTAATTATTTAGTATAGATTACATAATAATACTCAAATAATAAAAGTTACTACATGCAGTACAATTTGATAATTCTAAGGTAATGTTTTTATTCGACTCATAAATCAATCTACTCAATATTTTTCCGACGAAACAAGTCGGACGAAACAAGTTTCTCTAGTCGATGCGTATATTTTTCTCAAACATGCATGGAAATATTGTCATTATTTTCGAAAAAAGAACGCGAAGTGTCGAATTTACGGACAAAGAAATTCAAATCCATTGCTGGAGCGTTTTTAGGGTTCCGTAGCCAAATGGCAAAAAACGGAACCCTTATGGATTCGTCATGTTTGTCTGTCCGTCCGTATGTCACAGCCAGTTTTTTCCGAAACTATAAGAACTATGCTGTTGGAACTTGGTAAGTAGATGTATTCTGTGAACCGCATTAAGATTTTCACACAAAAATAGAAAAAAAAACATAAATTTTGGGGGTTCCCCATACTTAGAACTGCAACTCATTTTTTTTTATCATACCCATACGTGTGGATAGGTTATGGATAACATGGATAGGTTAACAAAAATGATATTGAAGTTTCTAATATCATTTTTTTCTAAACTGAATAGTTTGCGCGAGAGACACTTCCAAAGTGGTAAAATGTGTGTGTCCCCCCTGTAACTTCTAAAATAAGAGAATGATAAAATTATAAAAATATATGATGTACATTGCCATCTAAACTTCCACGGAAAATTGGTTTGAACGAGATCTAGTAAGTAGTTTTTTTTTAATACGTCATAAATCGTAAACCGCAATTTACCTTTCATTCAATCAACTCAAATATAAAAATAAAAATAAACATTTAATTTCATAAACATAAACATTATGCATAAACCGTGAACCATTATTTTCTAATAATAAATCTGTAATAGGTGCCTAAGTAAATAATAATTATAATTTGCGCGGGGCGCGGCTTGATCGGTAGCGGGTGCGGAGCGCGCGGGGGGCAGGTTCTCGACTGCGCTTACCCGAGCGGGCAGACACGTGAGGGCAGACGTCGTTGACACTCGTGCGCGCGGATTTAGTTAGGGTTCCGTACCCAAATGGTAAAAACGGGACCCTATTACTAAGACTTCGCTGTCTGTCCGTCCGTTTGTCCGTCCGTCTGTCTGTCTCCAGGCTGTATCTCAAGAACCGCGATAGCTAGACAGTTGAAATTTTCACAAATTATGTATTTCTGTTGCTGCAATAACAACAAATACTAAAACCAAAGTAAAATAAATATTTAAGGGGGTCTCCCATACAACAAACGCGATTTTTTCTGCCGTTGTTATAGATAATGGTACGGAACCCTTCGTGCGCGAGTCCGACTCGCACTTGGCCGGTTTTTTGAATTTGGAGCACTACAATGCTCCAGCAATGTTGTATGAAACGGCGTGCTGGGGTTATTAAATACTCTTTGATTGGATCTCTTTTATCATTCTTGGCATACCAAAGTAAGTCTCTTTGCTTAGTACAAATTTCGTTCACGTGGCTGTATAGATAAATGCGTTTGCCTTTCGACACAGGTGGTAAATAAAAAAATTGGCGGCAAAGCTGAAAATTCATCTTGATTTGTTATTTACATACTTAATAAATAAAAATTTAATCATTTAAATGAGTTCCAACGGTTCAGAGAGTGAAATGGAGATTGGTTGTTCTCCCCCAGGTATAAGATCAGAAGCCATATTGGCAATGGAAAACCAATTGGCAAAATTGGCAATGAAAATTGAAAATGAGATGTATAATATAAAAAGTATGTTTTATTTCCCTGCATTCTTTTGAGAAAAGCACTATAAATGCCTCGGTGGAAATGACAATTGCCTGTCTCGTATTAGTGAAGTCCTCGCCTACGCCTCGGCCTTCAAACTCATACCTACTCGACCTGCAATTGCCTATTTCACGGCCTTTGCAATAATGTACTAATAATGATTATATTATTATACATATTAAGTATTATGTAGCTTTGTAACTTCAGCCGAAAACATCATGCCTTCTAATCCATTTTAAACATTACTCTCCATTCGCATAACCATCATGCAGGAAATAAAATAAAACCATAAAGGTAATTTTAACTGTAAAACCTGCGATCATGAAACATTGGTGGGTATTCGGTTTACTAGAAATAATAAAAATGTCGCATGAAAAATAACTCTAAACATTATGTTCGTACGGAGAGTCACGTAACATACGTCACCGCGGTAGGGCTGCCATGCGATAGAGTTAGTATTAAAAAAAGTTGACGGTTTGCATCTTGGACTGGCAGATAAATTAAGTTGATACATTTTTCTTTCAAAATGTTGATTGCCAACTAATCAATTATTTGAAACACACTACTTTTTCTAGAATTAAGACTCGCCACTGAAGAATAAAAATAATGGTTGACGATTGTGTGACCCTGATTTTAATTCTAACAACTTTTTTCACTATCTACCTGTCTTGTATTCATTTTTGATAAACAGAACTTCAGCAAGATACTCACGTCACATTACAGAGGCAGCCCTATCTATTTCTAATTCTCAAATTGTCTGTCTGTACATAAAAACGTATTAACATTTTTACAGCTTCGATATGGTAAATTGGAAACGTACTCCAACTTGTTTGGACGTAACAAAATTTTATATGGCAACAAGTTGGTATAAAACATGTTCTGTTTACGATATACCATGGATATAATATACTATGTTGTCAGGATTATCGGGAAATACGGAAAAGTGGTAGAAATTTAAGGAGCTGGTTAAGTGCGGATGGACTTTTTAAGTGTTTTGGCCACCCTTTTATGTTTTGTATGACATGGTTTTATGATATTTTCGTGTTAAAGTACACATTAATATCGGACTTTATCAAATACACATTATAATGACTTAAAAATACCACTAATAATACCCTCGTTGGGTCTTGCTTCTAATACACCTGTATTAGCATGCACAATAATCTACTATTTAAATAATGTTATTTGTAGGTTGCAACATTGTTATTTTTAAATATTTTATCTTTTTTATTTGTGGCAACCTATTGATCACTTTTGAAGTAAAACGGCGCGGTACAGTCATCCCATTCCATTCTCAGCTATAGACGACGAAAGTGGTCTCGAATTACAATATTAAAGGCGTTGACTACCAATAAAGTGATTTGTACAAGTATTTGAGTATACAATTCTTTCACCTAGTACATACAACAGGTTCAAATTAATGTAGGGCCTGTTAGAACAACCCTGCCTCTGACCACCGTCATCCTGTGTAGACACGGACTCTCCAAAGTGTACAGTTTGAAGCATAAAAAATGATAGCAATACAAAACAGTAAAAAACTTGCTAGTAAATTGTTTACCCATTGATACCTATTCAAATAAGTATATCCAGCGTATCCTTAGCAGTCGAATCTGTTGCCTTACTGCCTACCCAACTTTCACAATAAGTTATATCATGATCCAGTTTCGGTCATACAACTTCGTTCATAACTAACCCACATACATAGCTGTATTGCAAACTAGATCAAGCCAGAAATATAAAACTTTCGGAATTAATTACAAGCCTGATAATATGTGCTGGCAGTAATGACGTGCGAGCTAATAAACTGGGCTTTCAAAATGTTAATTAGTGGCATGCTGTTCATAATGCAGCGTTGTGGGAACGCCACCATGGCGGATTAACTATTCTATCTACTTAATTCATTAGGTTACATTAGCTTAAGGGGACTACAGGACCTAAACGCAAGTTTTATAATGCCTACAAGTGTATGATCCACTGCAGTAAACAAAATCAGAAAAATATATGATATTCTTTAGGATATATCCTAGTTAGATAGTGTTTTGAAAACATAATACAACTAATTCGATACGACAGACAAAAATCACGAAGATACCTCTAAAAATTTCTATTAACAATTAAAAACCATACTACTATGCATTAAATCATTCTGATTTTTTGTCAGATTATTCTACAAGCAACACACTAACGTAATAGTGTTTTAATTTTTTAATCCAATCAATAGATTTTTTGTAAATAGATAATTGCTTCGTATTTTGCAATAAATTACCAGCGTTGCGTCATCGCGCTTCTCTTTCTTTTCTATGCAGTCCGACAGTGGCCGCGCTTTAGTTGTTGTAAGCCTCTTAAGGGGATGCGCCAAGGTAGCCCGCGAAATTAAAATTTTCTTACGTTTTTTACAAGTCTGTATTACAATATGATTAGCGGCCATATCAAATATGGCTTTACAGAATTATAATCATTAGAGTCAGCAATACAACTCCTTACGCTAGAATTGTCCTCAAATGTCATGATTTCATGAAATAGTCATTCAATAGGGTAATATGAACCAATAGAGATGTATTCATGATTTTTATGATTATAATTCTATAAAAAAATATTTGATTTAGCCGCCAATCATATTTAGATCAACATACAACCTGATACTGACCTGCAAATTGCAAAAAACGTAAGAAAATTTGAATTTCGCGTGCTACCTTGGCGCATAAAGTAAGATTACCTACATTTTACCCTCAGCAAGAACCAAAATGGTGTCCATCCTAGGAGGCAGTTGCTAACAACCAAACAGTTGGTATTACTATCAATTATCATCTGTTTCTAACTAGATTCTGTCGGTTTGAAGCATCTAGTGTAGCAGCAGCCACAAAACTATCTCTTATCATTCAACAAATCTTGCAACCCCTCTGAAAGTTCTGAAACATGATACAATCAACCAATATAAATTAAACACAAAAAATGAAGCTACGTGTGTCCGTTACCGACTTTGAATCCATCAAACTCAAACTCAAAGCATTTATTTCAATTAAACCATTTACAGGCACTTTTGAATTGTCAAAGAGTCGGTCAGTTAGTCAGAAAGTTGAAGCTAGTTGCCCATTCCAAAACGTAGATCTCTATGGAGAAGAACGGGCAAGAAACTCCAAGGACACTCTTTTTAAATCAAGATATTAGAAAATCCTGGGTACATTATTCTTGTTGCATCCAACCGATGTGCCCCAAACCAGTTTCATTAGAAAGGCAATAACGCGCAATTTTTACTGTTTTTTATTAGCTCAGCAGCACATGCCGGGTATCCGTTAGTACCTACTAAAGACGGGTCCAAAGCTAGTCTATTTCTATCACCTCTCCAAAATTCATATAACTACGAAAATCCGTTACAACATTAGTAATTTCATCAGCCAGCTTTTAGTAATAAACGTGAAAGTTGTAAGCCTCTGGGGCGTAATAGTAACACGCGGTGATACTGTTACAGATAACGTATTAAATAAAACAACAATATTATCTGGAACAATCCCGTATTTCACGTCTCGATTCGCACGACACATCCGGAAATTAATTTTATGACACAACGTTTAATATTAAAGCAGGGGGCTTAAGTTGTAGGAGGAAGCGGGTAAGGAAGGGAAAGGAGCTATAAATACCTAGATATGTGAAAATATTTTTATGTTGCTCGTAGATGAGATAGCACTTCTTAGCCACTGAATTGTCCCAATACCGACGTGACCCGTGCGTGGATTGTCCCGGAACATTTTTGTCGGCGCGCCACGGGGCGCCCGGCACTTATACACGACATGTAAACAAAAGATTTCTATGAACCGATAGTAAACAAATGACTGTTTCCTTTTATGGACAGACCAGGCCTAATTATGCAATATGTTTTAGAACAATACTTGTAGAAACCTTTTCTTTGTTATTATAAAAAATAAACTCGTTTTATTACCGTTTATTAGACCATTATATATTTTTTTTCGAAAGCGATGACCCTATATCACCAGGTACCTATTATTTTGTTGAAAATATGGTGTGTGGGTTTAAGATAAATAGGAATACAATTTTCTTTCAAAGGCTCAAACTTAAACTGGCTGCCTGGTAAGTAAAGTAAAAAATGTAAGTGAGATTACTGGATACTGCCACATCTACTGCTAGAAATCGTATCTTCATCCTCAAGTTTTGATGCTAACTACGTGAACCCTTCTCCAAACGTATAAAATACTCTTTAAATCCTTATTTAAAGAGTATTTTATATATTTTTTATTAAATTAGTATAAAAGGTCTGGTCTATCCTTATAGACCAGACCTTTTACACTAATTTTATCAAGGAGGGCCACCAGTTTTAACTACTTCATACAAAATACTAGAAATATCCCAAACGAACTATAAAATAAAATCGCTGTCCGCTCCTGCTTGTGCCACAGCCGCCTGCATCCACAGCGCCCGGCCGCTAGATTACCCATTGTGGTCTAAAAGAGCAGTTTTTCGGGCAGATTTTAATAAGTGCTACCTCGAATAGGATTTAATTTCGCCCTGTCACTGGCAGCGAACAGGCGAGCACTCCAAAAGAATTCGTTGCCAAAATAAAAATATAAGTAGACGTTGCTTTAGAATTTAAATCGAGCGACCCCGTGACCCCGTGACCCGAACTGAAGTGGCGGGAAATACTTAGGGATTATGCGTATTGTTGTGGTAGTTTATCACAATTCTCTGGAAAGATGTTTCCCACAAAAGCCAGGTAGCCATGATTAATTTGTGGGTTTGTGGCCACCAAGCTATTTATTAATTATTTATTTACTAACTATAATTAACACGGTTAAAAACCAATTGCAGTAATTAAAGCCAGAGACACATACACATAAAAAAGAAAGCATAAAATTATAAACCTCAGGTTAAAAAAAAGGAAATCGTAGTATTCTGACATGGCAATAAAATCTTCGCCCATTCATCCGAAAACAGATCATTTATTAGATTAGAATCTATTTACTAACGGCCGAACCCAATAATCTATTTCCAGTGAAAGACAGATCTCTATCGATGATAGACAGTATAATTCTATCTGTCTTTGAACGTCGTTTCCCAATCATCGATAAAGGCTATCTATCTAACGAAAACAATAGGTATGGTTCTATAGTTTTTCCTGTCGTGCGTTCTGTTACAACCATAGGAAAAAAAAAATATATATGTCGGAAATACGTTAAATCAATCGTTTGACTTTGACTAATCAGAACGCAAGCACCACCAGCAACCTAATTACGTAATACACTATCTATCACAATCTGAGTCATTTTGAAGCCTATTGCTTTTAGTTTTGTTTTTAGACAACGCTGTGGTCATTTCATTGACGTTGCTGGTAACTAAAGGTGTTTATTGCTTTCCATCAGGTAGGCGTCGCCTGTTTGCGAAGTTGTAACATAAAATAGTCATGTTTAACATCCAGGAAAGCTGGGTTCGTTGGTTCGTTGACTTCACCCCTTAACCCCTATTTAAATAGAACAGACGTTAATTAATAATGTAACCTATGTTAATTCTGTCGCCTATGGAAATGGATGGATTAACTTATTTAGATTAGAAGGCAGCGAACCGAGTTTGCGGATTAAAGGCAACACGTGGAGTGCGGCAGATTGTGTTTTTGACGCTATCCGCAATTATTTATATCATTTCTATTTGGTAGCTTTGGAGCTTGAAATTTTGTACACGAGTACATGGTAGGTTTATTGAAATGTTATGAATCATCGTCTGAAATAAACAATACAACCACCAAACCATGAGCATCAAATTCGAATTCAATATATTTTATTTTACATAAATCTACATGAACACATGTACGAGTAGCTTCAAAATCATGTCATTTTTCCAGAAGTATTTTAGACGTAATAGCTTATTTAGATCACCCACTTTACACCGATGACTTAATAAGTAATTTGCAATTTTTATTATCACTTGCGAGCTTTCGATAGTGCAAAAATATTTTACTCTTCAAGTGAATCGAACACAGGACCTTGCATTCGGAAGCTAGTCTTTTAAGCATCCATGGAAATACAAGTGGAAATATTGTTTCGCACTTTTAGTTTATTTTTAATGCGATTTGGTAATCAGTGAACATTGCTCGTACATTCAATGAACCTTTTTGCATTTTAATTGAACACGGCTCCAATTGTTCCTAATATTCGTGTTAATTAGTACCTTTATAAACAAAAGTAAAGTAATTAGTGCTGTTGTGTTCAATAGCTCGAACGTACTGAATAGCTTGAACAGCTAGTTTCAGCGCTTAGTTTTTGTGCCGTTTATGATTTTCAAGTTTTAATTCATGGAGAGATTCTGGTTTTTTATCTGAAGTAGCAGAAAATATTTTAATTGATTTAACTTTATGCAATAGTAGTGAGAGTTTAGGCGTTTTCAACCAATCCAAAATTTATGTAGGTATCGTATTTTCAAAACAAGGTATTTTTATCGAAATTGGAATTCAACATTAACACAAATAGGTCGAAGTAGAACAGATTCCAAGACAGTATACCCTTTTAATTAAAACAAGAATGTTGATCGCTGGAATACCTCTTCACAAAACATTCGTACCTACCGAACTCCATCAGCTACCGAACAGAGCCATTCAAAGAAAAACTTCGCGATTTAATGCCATTTTAGCCTCTATTCGCACGCGTTAATGGCTATAATGGCGTAACTTCTGGTCGGTAAGACAGAAAAGCTGTCAAAAGTGTACGTGCCACGATCATTCTCCTATAAAGATTGTTGAGACGCTACAAAGGGATATTGTAAGGAGAGGAAAAATGCTTGCGACGTGCGCCCTCGCGGAGAGATAGACCTGGCAGAGAAGAATGCGGGGAAGATGACGTGGCATCGCATCGTGACGTCACAGCCGAGGGAAGGGGAGGGGTTCAGAGATATGTTACGTCGTTTAAGTTTTAGATTTATCGGCGGTACGTGCGATTAATGTGATGTTAAGCTGAGATTATGTTGTGTTTTAGTCGAATAGCTAGCGGCAGTGAATTAATGACACATTCTCCTATGGTTTAATGATTTATTGCAGTGGGTGCGACCCATACTGAGATATTTGTTCTGGGATCAGGGTTTTAGGGGAAGGGTAAGTGTGTACAGCAGCTTAATAAAAATCTTAGATTCATTCAGAGGCAGACAAAGCACAGTCTGAACCGCTGAGTCTAGAAGCATGAAATTTTGCTCTAGAGTTGCTTTTTGACGAAAGTGGAAAGTGGAAAGGATTTCCGAAAATTCATCCCCAAAAGGCGTTAAATAGAGGATAAAAGTGGGATCCCTTCTTTTCGCATAATTTTTTTAATACTAATATATTTTTGGCATAACCGTGTTCGCATAACTTTTATTAGCATAATGATACTGTGGCATAATAATAGTTTGGTATAATACAATGGTTAGGTTAGGTTAGGTTAATTTATGGCAAAAAACATTATGGCAAAACATTTATGCGTAATAAAAAATTATGCGTAAAGATCATTATGCTGAATTTCCTCATGCTAATGTATGTTATGTGTATGATCGTTGTTAAAATTTTATGCAAATGGATAGGGACCCAATAAATGTTTGTATGGAATTTCACCGCTGGGAAATGCCATCGGGCGGGTGCAAGTCTTGTCACTCTATAAAGGGAGAGAATGAGTGATTTGCAGTACAAGAGAAATCCTACTGTTGTCCAACGACAGCCAATAACTCGCGACTTCGCCGCGTGATAACTCATTGAGATGTCTGTTTGAGATCTAAACTAATCAGCCAAATCTGAAATAAATATAGGTGTGAGAGTAAAATTCATGAATGTTATATGCCATGGAGTAGGTAATTAATACCAGTGAAAAAAGCGGCCGAAAAAAGATACACGAAGGTATCCGTACCAACGTTACCAATACGTAACGTACGTAACGTACCAATATTTAACACAATACACGTTTATTAAAAAAAAAACACCCTCTTTAATTTATAGTCAAAGTCAAAGTCAAATCATTTATTTCAAATAGGCACATAAAAGGCACTTTTGAACATCAAAATTTACAAAAAAATAGAATTGATTCTAGTTGCCCCTTCCAAACGGTAGTTTCGTATGGAGAAGAATGGGCAAGAAACTCCACCGTTACTCTTTTAAAATGTTTTACAATATTATGTAAGTTCACATTAATTATGTAATCATATGTGAAGACGATGCACCTAGAATAAAATTAGTATACCACAATAGGTAAAAATAATGAAATATAATGCAAAGGCAGGTAAATTAATTATGTGATCGATACATGGTGCTCACATATTTACAAATATTGAAAAGTAGATGATGTTTCCAAAATTTTAACAAGTATTAATTTAGTGTGTGAGTTAAAGATTATGAATTATTATTATATTATTATTAAAGTTATGAATTTATTTTCTTTTTATTCGTTTTTGTTATAGCAGCCATAGTAGAACACAATCTGTAAAAATTGACAAAAATTCAAGTGTCTACCTACTACGGTTTAAAAGATACAACCCTGTGACAGACGGACGGACACCGGAGCCTTAGTAATAGGGTCCCGTTGGCACGTTTTGGGTACGGAATACTAAAAACGACGATATTAAAGTGATATTTTCTGAAAAATAAACCGTATAATAATATTAAGAAACTCGTATCGTTTTACCAAATAGCGGTGTCGGAACAGTCTTTGTAACCTTTAGTTGGTCGTATTGAACCTTTTTGTGTCCTTATCGCCACTTTACACCAGTGCCCTAACCTAGATCACTCGGTTACGGCGCGACATATAATTGGATTCCTCACAACTTCTGATTATCATCGTAAGTGGCCTTACGATTTGGTTTTTGTACGATAGTGAAATTTTATAGTATGTTTCTGTGATACGGTTTTTGATCCTAGTTTTAATGATAGATTAAAAAAAAATGTATTTAACCAGGATTAGGATTTTTTTATGAAATCCGGACTAAACATCGTGTTTCTAAGTTGAGCTTACTAAAAGTGGAGTGAAGAGCGAAGTAGACCTTAATTGGCGCGTCAATACAATAATAATGATAATAATAAAACTTTATTTCAGACTAAGGTCCATATTTTTGTTAGTATTTTGGTTTTAGTAACAATGGTGCTTAAAGTAGGTTAGTATTGTTAGTTTACACGAAACTAAATTCATTTATATAGACCAATGACTGTCCCCACCCAGTGTCCCTGAAAGGGACAGTCCGGTCTGGCAGCGATCATTTTTAGAATGCTGTTGTCACTACCATGCAGGCGCTGTAGTAAGGAGGCCGCTTTCTTTCGCATGATGGCATGGAAACCATCTGTGCGAGCCTCCGCGAACATTCCCGAGGCGCTACAACGCCATGGCAGTCCCAACAGCATCCTAAAAGCATTATTAAATTGAACACGCAAGACGTTGTATGCTCGGCGCGTGTATGATACCCACAGGCCACTCGCGTAAAAGGACTGACAGAACGCCTTAAACAGGGTTACTTTGACGTCTGTAGTACAACGAGCGAACCTACGGGCAAGCATATTGCTCCTCACAGACAACGCCCTGCGCTCCCTCTCTATATCTACGTCATCTCTTAGGTCGCTCGTAACAATGTGGCCAAGGTACCTAAAACTATTAACAATTTTTAGTGCTACTCCGTTGAGACTTATGGGCGGAACACTGCGCGGCTGCTGCTTAGGTGCCTTAAATACAAGAAGCTCACTCTTCTTCGAGTTGTATATTAAGCCATGCTCCTCCGCATAGGTCTCGCAGGTGGATAACAACTTCTTCAACCCACCCACCGAGGTTTCAATAAAACTCATTAAATGAATGGAGCCTTCCTAACTAAGTATTTATTTAAAATATTGAAAACTACGGAACGGCTTTATTTTAAAAACATCGTCGCTTCTTAAATTTACGCTTTTGAATGTAGCTACAATTTCTGTACCTACACCTTCCGCTTCAAACGGGTTGAATTTAAATTACTTACTTTATTATTTTTATTTTTTCGCTTCAACTCGACTCCGCTCCGGTCGAGGGAGTGTTTGTCTTTCTACATCATTAATTTCTCAGCTTTCTTTGCTTTTGTCCGGTGTTGCCAGACTTACGCTGGCCCTGCAAAGCACGGTAAAAATAAACGATACTTTACCCGGCTAATAGGATAGTTAATGTAAATAATTTGAAGTAGATTATTCTTGATTAGATACTATGTAATTAACTGAACACTTTAGGTTATTATTTTGTAACTCAGTTAATTATTGAGTCGAATTACTGTCAATAACCTTTATTTATTTCTCACTTCGGTACGGTTTTATAAATAATCTTATTAATAGTACCTATATACCTATAGCTACGTATATGTTAATTTCCAATGTATCTTTTTTGTTGTTGCTCAAGAAATAATGGTGCAGGTGATTTTGAACGGCTCTCTGTCCATCGATGCCTGGTTGCGGCCATGCCTTGTCTTTTTTAATTTTTTTTTAATTTTTAGCCTTTGTCGTCCCACTGCAGGGCAAAGGCCTCCTTGCTCCTTTCCACTTCTCTCTGTCTTCAAGCCTACCAATCCTGCCTGTAGGCTGGAGATGAGTCCGATATCATGTCACATGTAAAAATCATCGATAAAAAATACTAAACTACTACCTATGCCTACTAGCTACTTAAGTTTTTAATTGTTATTACGTCAAAACAAAACAACAATAAAGTACTTAGAATTTAAATTATTATACACGATAAATCTAATAATTGATGGACATAGAAGTTAGCATTCGTTTGTATTCGGAAATGCGGTGATTCCCGAGGGACATTAAAGAAAATAGTTGTACTGTACTTGAATAAACGTGACCTTCGGTGATTCGGACGGGCCGTCTCAGGCGGTGCGAATTGCGAGGTTGTGAGGCTGTGCGCCGCGCGTAACTTTTGATAATTTCACCAAGCCGTTTCGCGATCATTTCAGCACTCATCATTGAAGTGTCGTGATCTTATATTTAACAAAAAATCATTGACGATTTTGTCATTAATTGTTCCCGCCTTTTTTGTCTTTGTCATGCAGTTATTGTTACAGAAAAAATCATCACTCAGCCCATCTCTACTGTAGGCGTCAAACTCGTCTCGCCGTCTTCTGCTGGGTCTGCCTCGATGCCGACAGACGTTTTCTGGGACCCACATGGTGGTAGATTGGCCCATGACTCCATCGACATGCGGCAAACGTGTCCGGCCCAGTTCCACTTAAGTGTGGCTGCTTTTTGGGTGACGTCGGCGATTTGTGTTTTGGCGCAGCGCAGCTATGTGATCACACGTCCGTTTATGTGACTTCAAGAATGCTGCGCTCCATTGCTCGCTGGCAGACCTCAAGCTTGAATCTCTGCTGAACCGTCAAAGACCCTGGTATGAGCGCCGTATGTGAGGTTACGGAGTAGGCACATGTCTATTAATTTGCGTTTAAGGAAAATTGGTAGATCTCCTTTCATAGGTTTTTCATCGAATGCGCTGAAAATCAAACTAAGTAGTACCTAAATCGACTTATGTAGAACAAATTATTTGAAAAATGTAAATTCCAGAATCAAGGACGATTAACAATATTTTTTCACGCGCCAATATGTTCATTTGTTTCTTTTTTACTTTAAATTGCTCTATTGGCAAGCCAGTTCGAAATTTAAATAAAATATTTGATAAGTTACCTCCTTGGTTCCCATGAGACGAAGTAAAAAGTTTGTGTTCCATTTATAAATTACACGATAGATATGAGTTTTGATAGTAATTTATTCGGTCGGTAAACACGACAGATTTGGATTTTCATACTAACTTGGCCGGCCGCTGCTCGTATGTATTTGACCAGTAGAGCATTTTCGATTTATCTCGAAGAAGTTTGTCAAAATAATGCTCGAATTTCCAAGCGTTTTTGAGAAATAGATATTACTATTTCAATTTTAACTCTGCTGGGCCACTTAAATTTATTACTTTCTTTCTTTTTTATAGATTATTAACAGATGGCAGATGGAACTTTTCGCATTATCTCCTTATTCTTTAGTAACGTACTTAGATTTCTTTTATTAAATCTACAATTGTGAAGCTAAAGTTTGCCGAGTTATATAGAAAATGGGCAATTTATAGTCCAACTACTTTCGGAGTGCGTTAGCCATTATTTGCGAATTTGGGAAAAAAATATTAAGTTAGCAAGTTGATAAATTGACGTGAACTGTTCGGGGTTTAGACATGAATTGTGGTGTGTTTTGAATAGTTTTGTTTGATTTTATTGAGTGAAGTGTGGGCTTTAAATATAGACTGAAAACTTATTTTCATCAGTGACGAGACCGGCACCCTAATTGCGTAACACACTTCCAATCCCAATCCGAGGGTTTTGAAGGTAATTCCTAATCTATTGCTTCATAGGTTTGAAAAATTCGTTTGCTTGACAACGTAAATAGCGTAATGAACGTGACTGAACTGTCAAAATGAAAGGCATTGCCATCGATTGCCATTGTATGTGTGTTACGCAATTAGATACATTCGCCTTCTATACAGTTTGGGAGGTCGTAGTTTGCCCTCACACAAAAAAAACGACTGAATATTTTTATAATAATTCCTACTGTACTATAAGAAAGAAAGAAAGAAAAATATTGTATTTTGGACACGCACAGGAAATCCAAACAAAAATAAAATAAAATAAATAGTAAAAATATAAAAAAGGAGCATTTAAAACTAACAATAAAATTTAAAGTAAAAATAAAAGGCCTGTGCGAGGCCAAAAAGGCTCTTATCTCAGCATAATGCTGCGATATTTCTATATATTTCTATCGACACAGGTAACGAAAATAATTCATTCACACTTGTACATACAATAAATATTGTCAAATACCTAACCTTTCGTGTTGTGAATTCACATTCAAAACTCAATCTATACCTCCCTGTTACACGTAGCCTTTCCAAACTGCTCAAAGGGAAAACATAAACCTGTGTAGTGATTGCGTTAGTGCCAGAGTCAAAGCCTTGCAGTAAGGCCTTGCAAGTAAATACTGCATGGGGACGACGGCTTACTAAGCTGATCAGGGGCTCCTACCACAGAGATCGGATGACCCAACCTCACTGACTGGGTACCTACCACTACCGCGCAAAAGCGTAACAAAGAAAAATGCATAAGCGGCTTCTCCTTTTGTGCAAGGGGGTGGCTTAAAACACAAATGAGTGCACGCAAGTTTCGAATAGAACCAGGATAAAAGAAAATCATTTAGTGTGAGTTTTGATCGCGTTTAAGTTTTTGATGCAGTGTTCAATTACATACAGGTATTCTGAATGAATTTGGCATAACGTTTTAGTGAATATAACAGATCCCAAGTTGCCAATTTACGGTGCGTGTTAAATTATAAATATCAAATATATTTTTTTCCTAGAACCAATTAACTATTCCGAAATCGAAATGCGTACCTAACAGTTGTAGTTAGTTGAATTTTAACATTTTTAAATATAAAATATTCCTGCAATAGTCACGTTCGTTACAGCTGTTACATGTTTATTTAAATAATTTTAAACGCGGAAAAGCGATGCTGTTCACAAAACGTCCACGAACTTAACAACGAGTGCTTTTATCACACTCACGTGAGTTGAATACTTGTTCAGGTTGAATATTGCATGTGTTTGACATGTCTTTACTTGGTTATGTTTATGTGAGAGTCCACTGTTTTCCAATGTCTGTTTCGAGGAGATAAGTATTACCATAAATACTACGCTGTACTCTGTCTTTCAATATGTTGTACTCTTTGTCTTTCAAGTACCAGGGAAGCATAACAACAAAAGGAGAAGGCCTATTCGTAACCGGAGTGGGTGGAAAAAGGCTGTCAATGGCGATGTATCATCTTCAGTGATTGGGTTTACATACATACATACATAAACTCACGCCTTTTTGTCATGGGGGTAGGCAGAAACTACAGAACGCCACCTGCTACGATCCTTACATACTCCTTTTGCCTCGTTTACGTTCATACATCTGGTCATACACGCACGCCGGTTGCGAGTACTACGCACCGATCGGATTTTGACGAACAAAAACGGATTTAATGTCATAACCCTAATTAATGGAAATTACTACCTAGAATAATATACAGGGTGGCAGGGACATCGACGCACAACCATGGATTCAGTAGGTACATAATTCTGAACCCCCCTGCGTTGAAAATTTTCATCAGTTATTTAAAAAAAAATACTGTTCAGTGTATTGTGACCGCGTAGGTATTGCACTTTTTTATGAAAAATCAGTTTTTTTTTGGTAGCCTACAAAAAATTTCTACGCAGGGGTCTACAATCATTCTCATGGCGGCGATCTCTTGCGTCCGGCCCTGGTCCAGGCCATGGTACGGAGCGAGAGGGAATGGGAAGCCGTCACCTCCCTCTGCGAAGCAGTAATGCTCGCGAAGGAGGAGG
This sequence comes from Dryobotodes eremita, assembly GCA_917490735.1. Classification (NCBI taxonomy): domain Eukaryota; kingdom Metazoa; phylum Arthropoda; class Insecta; order Lepidoptera; family Noctuidae; genus Dryobotodes; species Dryobotodes eremita. The sequence continues at coordinate 1,633,667 of OU823247.1, read as the reverse complement.
CGGAGCGCGTGACGGAGAGGCAATCGTTGTGCCCTCACGCCCCTGACCGCCGCAGGAGGAGACACCCTGGGCGTCGGGAGTCAATAGCCGACTCCCGGCCACCGTAGGCACGGGCTTGCGGACGGCGAGCAACGGGCAGCTCGCCGTCCGGTAAGGACCAGGCCCGGGTCGACGGCGCGTCGTGTTCCACGCGCGCCTCAAAGAGATGTCATGACCATTGACGGGGTCCAATAGGGCCGATGCCTGCCGGGTCGCGGGTTGTTCGAAAGAGTTACCGTGGCCCTGGCGCACAGGCAACTGCAGGAAGACGGGTGGGTTTTAGTCAGTAAGAATCTGACACGCCCTTCCGCTCCGCCCATAGCGGGAGAAGTCATTTGATGATTACGCACCTAAAAAAAAAAAAAGAAAAAAGGAGGGTCTACAATCATGTGCTGAATTCATGGTTACAGTTTGCACGTTGACGTCCTTGCCACACTTTATACACGGTAAATTCGTTATTCCCGGGACACAGGGATTTGTATGGATTATCCATATTCTGACAACGACATTAAATTCCAGTAATTGCTCGCATAAATCAGATTACTACTAAAGAAAAGAATCAAAGAAAAATTGGTTTATTTGTCACAGAAAAACTGTCATCACTGATGATCATGAGGTTCAAGTCTCATTTCTAGCATGAAAAAGAGGAATAAATACTTACCTGGTTAGTGCCACAAATTGAAGTTACATCATCCAAATAATGTTTCGAGGGTTCAGATTTTAAAATTGCTACCAAATAGTTTTCAATCGGGAATTCAATTGCTAAACTAAAAGAGAACAAGTATATTTTCCACCACTATGGTATTTTGTATAAGTAATGTAATACACGATACTTTGAACGGATACAAGCCACTTATCTGGTAGCTAACCGCAATTGTGGTCTTCGTCGTGGGCGTGAAAGTTCCTCTCAGGTGTTTGCTAATATCTTATCGGATTAGTAATCGGTACTGTGGCTTTGGGCTGCGGTCTCTACTCTAATTCTTGTAGTAGGATTTGACCTTTTTGATACAATTTTCTGTTTAGCGTTTAAAAGGGAATACGGACTAGACTTTATGTTATATAACTGCATGCGTAGCATGACCACTTCTAACTCTACTCTACGAAGAGAAGACAAGTCACTTTCTTAAGAAAAAAAAAACTCTTTTTGAATTTTGACATCGCGTCGTAGAAATCTTTCTACCATCTGTCACTTTGTCTTCCGTTTCTATAATGACCATGCTACTCGTACGCTTGCTGGTGTAAAAAGACACTTACCGAAGCCGAGAGTCACTTGTACTCCCCGTCATTGTAATATATTTTTTTGTACTGGATTGTACCTGGGAACCTTCTGGTTATGGAGATATTAAAGATCAAAATTCCAACTTTTACTGAAGTTTTTTACGCAAACAAGTTTTTAATGCTATAACACAAGTTTAAATACCCCCACGAACCCTGTACCGTTACATGCACCCATAAATTCAATGTTTGGCGTGAGTTACGTACTACGAGTACACTATCGTAAACAGCGAATTTTCACACCAAAAACAAAATTCGTTTCCCAGCAATTATTTTACGGGCAATGTTACTTAGTTTGATGTACAGAATGCGTAGTTGACGGCTATGTGATGGGTCTTTTTACACACTGTAAAAAAAAAAAAAATATATATATATATATATTTGCTGTTCGTTGGTAAGCACATTCGTATTAGTCGAAATTAGGTTTTTATGGAAAGAAAAATTGGTAAAGTTGCCCGGAAAACTGAAACATTCGGAAAAAATGGAATGTCCTTTTTTCTATGGGATTTTTGTATGAACTCAAGAGCATATTGAAATTTTGACAGGACAATATCTGTCAGGTCAGCTAGTAATATAGTTTCATGGAAAAGCATCGCTGCCTTTGAACATCCATTTAAAAACTCTAAGATTTAAAAGCACTAACATTGAGTGATCAAAATATAGTAGGTAAGTACCCCATATTTTTCTTCTCCTAAGTTAATCATCACTTTCTTATCCTGCAACTGGCAGAAACACTTCATCTTTATTATTATTAAGTCGAATTACCCACAGCGATATTGAGCTACACGTGAGCAATTCAATTCTAACTTTAACTACATAAGCGAACGCTCGTAAAACAACACGGAGCAATATTCATAGTCTTATTTTGTAATACAGTATCTAATAGCTCGGAATAGCTCCCCGTCTCAGTCATAGACGATCGTCATTTTTCATTAGGGAGAATATAAAAAAAATATTATCGCTGGAACACCGCTATGGCTGGACTTATATTAAAGTAAGCGGATCACGGTTTTAATAATAGTCCGTTTTAATATTAAAATATGGTAGTTGCGATGTTTTGTGGCAGAACCGACGGGGGTTAATAATTCTGTGGAGAAACGTTTTTTTCTTTTTTTCTATTTGAAGTTTATGCTGGCCTAGGTCAGCGATATTTAAGTGCCATGTTGATGCCTTGATCATCTAAGCTTTTGTTATTCTTCAGGAAATCAGTTTTGAAACAGGTATTAAGAGAACTCGAGTGGAACTCTAATAACATACATGGCATGACACCATGCCGCACCTCACAAATCGACAACTTTTGCCAATGCAGCACATTACACCGTCATTTGTTTTTATCAGAGGTTGGGTTGGAATATTGTGGTGTAGAGCTTTCTGTGCTCTATTTACCTATCTACATCAAAATATCTACTGTTCTACACACACAACGTTCGTACGTACGTTCTACAACACATTTACTATTCTCATTATAAAATTCCCCAAAAATCATGTCGCCAAGAGCTAACCTCATAAAAGTCAACTAAACCAAAAAACTTCTAAAGTCTGGCAAAGCGAGACCGCTATTCATATTTAACCAACCAAAGAGTAATTATCTTTCAACTAGAGCGCAGTGGTGGCCGCGGGCTCAACTGTACGAGTCGAAACTTTGTCGAATTAGTGGTGACGGCTGGGACGACGTAATCTATGGGGATTGGGGACTAAGTGTGAGCGACTAGCTGCGCCCCGCCGTTTCAGAGTTTCCCTCAGCCACTGAATTCATACCCAAAGGGCAATGAAGAGGGCTATGCTTGGAGTTTCCCTACATGATCGAATCAGAAATGAAGAGATCCGCAGGAGAACCAAGGTAACCGACATAGCCCGAAGAATTGCCAAACTTAAGTGGCAGTGGACAGGCAGTGGTCGACAGGTTCTTCTGGAGTGGCGACCGCGTACCGGAAGACATAGCGTTGGAAGGCCGCGCAAGCTGGACCGATGACCTGGTAAAGGCCGCAGGAATCCGCTAGTTGCGGGAAGCGTAGAACCGGTCGAAGTGGCGGTGCTTGGGGGAGGCATAAGTCCAGTAGTGGACGTCTTTCGGCTGAAATGATGATGATGATGACTGAAATTCAGGTATAAAAGGTATCCAAGTCACTCAGGATGAGTGTAGGTTTCTTCCAGTGAAAGATTTTTTGTAATGGAATCTGTATTATTTCCAGATTTTACCATAAACAAACAGGTTGCTCCGTTAGTCTAGCAGTTGCTAGCGAGACTGCCAAGTGTGGGATACCAGGTAAATTGTTTGTGGGATTTTCCATCAAGAATTTCTCAGTAGCAGCTTGGAGTCTGAATTTCTGCCCAGATGTCAGTTGATGCCATTAGGCTCGTTTGCTCAATACATGAGACTTAAACATAATTGGTGAAATATGGGTGTACTTTACACCTCTGCCTACTCCTTTGGGTAATACAGGCGTGATGATTTGTTATGATGTATGAGCTAAACCTTGTTTTCCAATAACGCACCGGGTAACACCTATTGTGTCCATTGTTGCAGTTTCGTCAATATCATCTTCCTTCATTGTAAAACAGTGGGGTTCCTTAAATCCTTTGTCGTGCCGTTTGTCGGTGTGTGCTGACCCTAGGACCATGTGTTATGTATATGAGTAATGACATATCTTTTTAAGCTATTGCATAGCTTTTATCGCGGGCTTTGAGCGCGGCGACCGAATCAAGAAATTCCGTAAAGAAAATAAAACCTAACACCCCCCACTCCGCCTACCAAGTAGCTCGGCCGAGTGTTCGCTTAACGTGTATGTATATGGTACGACTGTACTTGAATTAATAACAAAGAAAAAAAATACTGCATAAATAAAAAATAAATAAATAATTATAATTGCATAGGTTGATAAAAAATGCTATGCAATAGCTTTACGAGTACCGCGGCAGTCCCCGAGTGCCACACGTGTTTTTTTATATATACAGTTCACTAATGAAAAAGGTACCTACAACCAGTAGTTATTAACGTTTGGGGATTGTATGATGTATGACGCATTCGGAAGGCAAAGTAAAGTTACATGGTGTGATGGGGGCTACTCAGTCATTCATGTGATTAACCAATCCAATTATTCTCATTTGCTCGATTTGTTGTGTCAGGCTAGTAGCTGACATAAGTGTCATAACAATTGATAGTTATCTTCTGTCCGGGATAATATTTGAATATAATTAGAATGAACAATATCCGTTCATGTGTGCGTGCCGTTAGGATGGCGGCGTGTGGGTCCTTTGGAATGAAAACACTTTGGATGCTACTACACAAATACACCCGAAATTATACAATAAAAAATATGTAGCGGATTGGCTGCATCGGTATGCATAGCGAGCAGTTTTGTACAGTGTGTTTAGAGAACGATTACCGATACTTTGAAGGCATATTATATACTCTTTTTTATAGACAAATACACTTTTATAAATACTGCTAACCCAACACCCCGCGAATGTAATCATCTTATTTTTTTATCGGCTGGAATAGGGTAGGTTAAATGAAATGCTTATATCCTCGAATCTAAGAGACCTAAAGACATGCAAATGACCTTATTCCAAAGGTAAACGTCGAGGTTATCGAAAAATTACATACATTTTTCTTAATAATAAGCAAAAAGACCCAAAAAAAGAAATTACGAAATTTTACACAAATATTACTTCATTTTTTTCATTTTCTTCTATAGTGAATAAATAAACCCCAAATGTTGCATATGTTTTTCTGTTTAATCAAAAGTATTTGAGTCAACCTACAAAATTACACCAAAATATTGACTCAACGCCAATTATTCTAACGCGGCGTCGTCTCGTCTATTCTGTGTCGAGCAGCGTGTTGGTGAGGTTGTGTTCGCATGCATGTCTCCGCGCGACCGCGCAAGCATGGTAGTTATTTCCCGTCCTGAAGGTTACCGCACTTCACCGTCTGTGTGCTGCGGGACGCTAACACCTGCCCTCACCTCCTATTACAATGCAAGCGTGATAATGGTATAAATAAACCAACGTAGATAAATGATAAATGATTTTATTTCTGTAAGTAGGTTTGAACAAACACTTTTACACGTCAATCATATTTTAAAAACTAGATGAGTTCGGCGTTTCCTATCTGACTACTCTGAGAAGAAAGGCCGAAACAAACTCAGAGGTCACAGTCTCTTTTAAAGTCCTGACATAATCTTGGTCAGATCATGTGAAGACCATGCAGATTTGTGTCTGAAATGGTCTTTTGAGGAAAAACCACAAAGATTGAGTGGACCTGTCCAGTTAGTGCACGCATTTGTCAGTAATCGTGCAGCTCAACTCAGAAATTAAGGAGCTCAACGATTACCAGAAATGATGATGAATGAGCTCAATACCAAAGAAAAGACATTTAGGTAGGCCACAAAAATTACTGAAACTGCCAGACCATGATTCAAATTAACTGAGGAGAAAAAAAAAAAACAACACTCACAACAACACATAGTCTTCACATTCACAAAATTAAAATAATAAGTATATATTCAATGTAGCCTGCATGCTACTCACATTCACAGACAGTTTTCTCTTTAAAAGTCATCAAAAATACCATAAGTTATGTCAGGTAAATCAATAAAAATGACATTATTAATTAATAGACTAGATAGACTGCGTAACTCAATTTAGTCTTATTTTATCGCTTATAATAATAATAAATTTGAATTTGAAATACAAAACCAGCTAAACCTCAGTAGGTACATTATTAAATTCTCTCCCTAAAGTTTTACGAAAAGGAACCTAGATTAAAACAAATATTAATCCTAATCTACAGTATCTACACATCTGTAAATTAGGTAAACATTAATTTTCATCTTCAAAACTTCATAGTCGCTTTTGATATAAATAAGAGTGCCAACTAACGTAATTAGGGTGTGGTAGAAATAAGCGAACAATTGATTGAAAATGTTCGTTCTTTGATTTAAAAAATAGACGAAATATAACGATATTTTCCATTATTTCCTGGGAGGTTCACCGTGATGGTCAATATCACGTTTACTACGTGAGTTGAGCTGCACGATTTCTCACAAATGCATGCACTGACTGAACAAGTTCACTTAATCGCACCAATCTACATGGTCTCCATATGGTCTGACCAAGATTATGTCTGGACTTTAAAAGAGACTGTAACCTCTGAGTTTGTTCCTAGAAACGCCGACCTCATCTAGTTTTTAAAATATGATTGACTTGTACAAACCAAACTTGTATGAGCGTTTGTACAAACTGCAGTATTATTCCTGCTGTTACATACTTTTTGCTCACAAAGCGATTAAATACTTTTTATGCGTCAATCGATCAGCTTTTTTTATTTATAATTTTTTCAAAGATTTTCCAAACAAGTTTGTCAGAAAACTTTCCAAGCGTCATTCAGTCGTTGGAATTCTTGAACGATTCAGCAATTTTTATTCTTGTTATAAAAGCAAAGCATCTATTTAATATGATATACTAGCAAAAGCTAGATTTTCTTTAGTGAAATATTATCAAAGTTTTCGTCATGAAGCAATAATTTGTAAATAACGATCGTCTGCCTGTTCTCAGGATTGTTCTTTTTTTTGGGTATGTATTCCCTTCATTGGTTCGGTATTATTTTTATTTAATTTGCACCTTGTTATTTAAGAGTTAAAAACCAAAAAAATTGCCCTAGTTTTGGCTTTACCCACCCATCTAAGTGTCCACCTATCTTCGTCATCATCCGCCGGCTGTTGAAGTTCCGATCGGTCCAGTTTCCACGGATTTGTTGCCGTGTGAGGTCGATGGGTGCGATTCGTCACTCCGTTCGTCAGTTGGATCATCAGGTGCTATTTGACAAGTCTACGAAGCGCTATAACGCACTGAATCCCAGCAGACAAGGCGTTGAGTACTACGTCGTCAGGAGACATTTCCATTCTAAATCTATTTATCTATCAATTTAACTAATTACCTAATCTTTAGTCCCTAGGTCTCTAGGTGTCAATTTAAATTAACCTAAATCTTTCCGCTTATTTTCATACAGTTCTATAAACAGCGACACGACTCCGTTACAATTGCAATCGAACTTTTAATTCGTCAGAGCGCATTTAACACAGATTATATTTGGTAGCATATTTTATGATTTTCTCTCTAAAAATCGAGTTCTAATTATTTATCCCGTATCATATTTTATTCCTAGTTCCAACGACTGAATTCCTGAATTATTTAAACCATAGATATCCGAAACCCTTTTTTTCTCTTATATATACCTTATTTACCAATACATTGTACGTGTTTTTGCGGTTTATTCGTGTTTGATTTTAAGCTACCTCACGTCGGGGTTCGACTCCCCGTCGTGCCAGCAACACGTTTACACTGCAAAATCTACTTACAGAAATATAAAAAAAAAACATTTATTAACTTCTTTAAAGTGTTGCCCTATATTGTTATCCCTTTAACCAGTAGTACCTTGGTATTTATTATTTCTTGTAGTATGCTGTGGTCCGGACGAAACGTTAAGCTTACCCTGAGTTGCTGAATCGAACTAATGAAGATGTAAATAAAGTGTATGCGTTTGTTTAAGTACTCTCTAAGTTTGAATGTCTCAAGCGAAGTATTAAGAAAAATTGTACTTTGTGACAAACCTACGTGAAATACCTAATTGGATGGCTTACTGCATACGTTTACGACCGGCCGCTGTAATGCTGCCAGACTTTGGGCACTCTTTCTGTTTTTGACGCTTTATGATTCCTTTCCCTATTGTTTTATAAATGTCGCGGCCAGATCTTAGAATTGATCATTTCATGAAGTTCTACTATTTCATGAAATGGTTGAATTTCATAAAATAGAACATCGACCGCTGGTCACATCACGATGTGGTCTGGCCAGTTTATTGAATACTCAACTTTTGACGATATGAACAGTTAAACGCACGACTACTTCACGACGTGGCCAAATATTAGTGATCATATTGTAAAATAGTTAGATTATTCACCGGTAGAGGCGTTGATGTCGCTTAGATAACACATGTCGACTTAGTATAACGGCAATGCTACTAAAAGAACATAGGATGCAAGAACGAGCGTAGCGAGCTTGAGATTTGGGGCACCTCGGCTCGGACAGGTTAGGTTCGAAGGGGATGGCGGGGTCTAGTGAGTGAGCGAACAAAGACTCCGCCATTCACTTCGTGGTAACGATTCAGAAGTAGGAGCCCACGCAGCGGGGCTCCGTCGACTATGCCTTCTCATTATTGCTTGGAAGCAAAAGAATTGATCATTTCATAAAGTAAATCATGGATACCCTACATTAATGATACGGCCAAACGTCCACTGACATATCAATAGACGTTGACGTTTAAACGATACGAGTATGGTCGATTTTAGCTGACCATTTCAAGAAACACTAAAGTTTTATGAAATAACCGATCACTTGATGAAATGGTCATTTCTAAGATCTGGCCACGCCATTATTGTACATGTACATACAACGCAAATACCTCATTTAAAATCACATACGAGGTGCATTCAATAAGTACCTAGCCTCATCGCCAGAGGGCGCTGTAGTTTCAAAAGAGTTTTACCACAGTGTAGCACATTCTTTTTTAATTCTTTTTTCAAATTTTCATTCCAATCCCTTCATTTGTTTTAATTTGACAACTTATGGAAGCGAACGTGTCGATCGGTTTTACAAAAATGGAAAAAGAGCAATATCGTTCGGTGATTCGATTCCTATTTTTGGAAGGGAAAACGCGCATCGAAATCAAAGAGCGCTTGGATGCTGTGTACGGTGACTCTTCTCCATCGATGGCCACCGTCAAGAATTGGTTCAACGAGTTTGCACGTGGCCGTACGTCGGTTTTTGATGAACCACGTCCAGGTGCACCGAAAACAGCTGCTACGGAGGAAAACATTAAAAAAATCCATGATCTCGTATTGGCAGATCGCCGATTGAAGGTTCGGGAGCTAGCTGAGACTGTAGGCATTTCAGAAGGAACAGTGCATCATATTCTTCACGAGGAATTCGGCATGAGAAAGCTGTCGGCGCGATGGGTGCCGCGTTTACTCACACCAGAAAACAAGCGCAACCGTGAGACCACATCGGAGACGTGTTTGGCGCTGTTTAAGATGAATCCAGCGGAGTTTTTGCGTCGTTTTGTGACCGTCGATGAAACCTGGATCCACTGGTACACACCAGAGACCAAGGAGCAATCAAAACAATGGATCCAGACCGGGGAACGTGCTCCAAAGAAGGCGAAAACTGTAAAATCGGCCGGAAAAGTTATGGCCACCGTTTTCTGGGATTCACAAGGTGTGATCTACATCGATTACCTCGAGAAGGGTAAAACAATTACAGGGCTTTACTATGCCGATTTATTAGGCCGATTCGACGCCGAATTAAAGAAAAAACGACCCCATCTGGCGAAGAAAAAAGTGCTGTTTCACCACGACAACGCACCGGTTCACACGTCTGCCGTTGCCATGGCCAAATTGGTCGAATTACGCTACGAATTGCTGCCCCATCCACCGTATTCTCCAGATTTGGCCCCTTGTGACTTCTTTCTGTTTCCTAATCTGAAAAAATCACTCGCCGGGAATAGATATGGATCGAATGAGGAGGTCATCGCCGCCACGGAGGCCTATTTTGCAGAGTTTGACAAAAACTATTTTTCGGACGGGTTAAAAAAGTTGGAGCATCGCTGGGCTAAGTGTATCGAACTAAAAGGAGACTATGTTGAAAAATAAATTGCCACTTTTCCAAAATTTTCGTTTACTTTTTGTAGGCTAAGTATTTATTGAATGACCCTCGTAAATCTCCAATGAGCTATGACACAATCACATCGATGGTACCAGGGCAGCATGAATCTGAGGAGCTTTATTCATAGTCAGGGTAGAAACTGATTAATTTATAAGTGGATTCGGATCTACTGTGTAATTTACTTGATGTTTAATCCGTATTCATAGTTATAATTAACAAGCATCAGTTAACGTGGAAGTACTTAAGAATTAATGAACTAACTGATATGTTGTGACTGTTGTATGCCTGTGTGTGTTGTTGTTATTGTTGATGGTTGATTTATGGCAGATGTTAAGTTGGATGCTTTAGTGCTAAATATAGCTTCAATCATTGGTTCTACAACAGTCTCGTTGATGCTAGTGGTTGAAAGCGCTACTGCTAAACACGAGGTCCTAGTTTCGATTCCTGGGTCGGGCAAAGTGTTATTGAGTTTAACCATCTAGATATCCTCAGGTAGAAATTCCAGATTTATGGCCGGTTTATAGCAATTATAGGCTCGGCCTATACTAAATGGTACTAAAACATAACTGGCGAAATTTTGTGTGTGTAAGTAGTAGCTACACCTCTGCTTAACCCTTTGGAGAATACAGGCGTGGTGTTTTGTTGTTATGTGATCGGTTACAATACAAGGGAAAAGATGCAACACCTTGATTTTTTTACTTTGGCCTGGAGTAAAATTTGGTCCCAATACAAACCTAACCTGACCGAGGTTAGACTTGAGAAATTGGGTAATAACTTATTTTTATGTTTTCTACTTAAAAACCGCTAGACCCCTAGTATCCCTTAGACTAAACCTTGATGTAAATTACGTACTTATATACGTAACGTAAAATAAACGTAACTTTTTCAATGAAGAAGGATTTTACTGCAAAACATATACTAACTGTATATTGTACATATATGTTAAGTTGGTACGTTCAAGTGATAAATGATGAAGGATATTGCTACAGCGAGTTTGTAAGGTGTTATTAAATGTTATTTGTAAATATTAAGAGTACTTGTAGACATCTTTGAACTTGTCGTTATGTGTGGACTTTTGCTAAGTAACTTTGTTGGTGTCAAGTAACAAGTACCTTACCCATTTTTACTTTACTTTGAATCGAATTCAATAGTGGATATAGATGTCGCAAACGTAAAGAAATAAAATTAAATAAGTCGTTAATAAAAATGTATTCAGTTATGAACGTTCTCATAATATTTTTTCACTGTTATAATTCAAAGTTAATATGGGTCGGCTCCATTTTAATTTCCAGCGTTCTTATTTCTGCCTCCGCTAATACAGAAACTTTTTTTCACACCGTTTGTTTTATTGTTACAGCAACAGCTCTTAATAATAAATTATTATAAAACATAAGTTTACAACAAGTATTTACTTATAATTCACACCTTATTCTAGTTCACATATCGGGTCTATTTAGGGTAGGTAGAGAATATTTGTTTCGAGAGTTTTGTTTATTGTAATTCGTATTTGACGTATTGATCGAATGTGTGATGAAATACATTCAAACGCAGATTAAGGCAATACAACAACAATAATAGTAATTTATTTCACTCAAAAAGGTACAATTTTGGTACATAGTATCTAAGTTACAGGCAGATTCAAACCTTTGTGAGAGCTGCGGGGTAATAACGTAACACGCTAATAGTAGGAATGGGTTTCATTTTGACAGTTCAACAACATTCATTGCATTATGTACGTTGTTGAGCAGACAAATTTTTCGAACATATGAAGCAATGGATTAGCAATAGGCTTCAAAATGATTCAGATTGTGATAGATAGTGTGTTACGTAATTAGGGTGCCGGAGTCTATACTGGGTTCGGGGCCTGTATGACAGATCTCCAGCCTCACACCCTTAAAATTACAATAGTAAATTGCACTTACGTACTACAACATTGTAAAAGCTCCAAGCATGAGAGGAAGAGTATTACTATAAAAACAAAAGGAGATTTGCTATGTAATACATCACAAGATTTGAAATAACATAAATCAGAATATGCTAATATAATGTCTTCAACACCCTAGAGGTAACTAATGTTCATAGTACTAGTTATAATCACTTGTATATCTCATTATAAGCGAACTGTTATTTTTTAAGTTCTTATGAGAAATAAATTTCTTTAAAACCATGTGACAAGATCTCTACTCATCCCTTTAATCAAATCAAGGGTGATAATAATGTTATGTAACGTAACTTAAGTTACCTCAAAGCAATCATTACGAAATTCTCCAATGTCAATTTCTTCGAAAATTTTATTTTTTGTTAGTATGATTTGATATACTGAAGCTCAGAATTCTTTCCTTTTTTCTTTATTAAATAAATTTGTGAGTACAACCTTTGGCAGTACAATTTCGTTACTTTCCAATCACGATTGTAACTGGTCTGTACTTGTGTGAGACTTGAAAGACGTATCAATTTTTGTGCTTAAATTGTGCATATTTATTTTTCCTTGACGCCTCATATTTATTATGTTGTTGTATGTTAGTGTGTTGATTGAGGGACATATGTGTTATAAAGCAATAGGTAAAATTCAAATGTCGTTTTGAACCAAAATTACCTGAATTAGACAAGAGGACCTTTATTATAATTGGTGAAATAAGCTATATGTAAATTAAGGACTGATTCTGACTAATAAAGTCACAATTTACAAATTTTGTAAAGAACAGCGGGGTAATTACGTAACACACTAACAGTAGGAATGGGTTTCATTTTGACAACAACATTCATTGCGTTATTTATGTTCTTGAGCACACAAATTTTTCAAACATATGAAGCCATGGAGTAGCAATAGGCTTCAAAATGATTCAGATTGTGATAGATAGTGTGTTACGTAATTAGGGTGCCGGTCTTGACAGCAGTTATGAATTTGAAATGGTGATAAATGGAAGCAGGCTTTTGCTTTGTGTTTAACCATAATTGGCAAATATAGGTGTTAAACAAAGTCAACACGACACCCCTCGGTCTGTTTCCCCTTGTATGAGTAAAGGCGTGATGTGTGTCGCATATTATATCATGTTTAATAATATTAAATACGACTGCCTCATAGGTCTAACGGTTGCAAGTGCTACAACAGATCATTAGGTCCTCGATTCGATTCCCAGGTCTGGCAAATTATTATTGGGGTTTTGCATCAGGAATATCTCAGTAGCAGCTCGGAGTCTGGATTTGTGCCCGGTTGATGGTATTAGGCTGCTATTACATGGGACTTAAACATCATTGGCGATATGTGGGTGTACTATAGGTACACATCTTCCTAGCCCTTCAGGAAAATAGGCGTGATGCTATATAATAAAAACGTCCAAGTGCGAGTCATACTCGCGTACTCGTTCAGTATTCATTTTGACAATTTCAAGTCGTAACATTCACACTCCTTGTGAACGGTTGCCTAATACTTTAATTATCAGCGCCTTCATGTCGTATGGTTTGCGTGGTTCAAGGCTTACTTTGATTGTGCAATAGGCCGCTCGTCAGTAGTGATAAAACCAATATAAGCCGGCCTCTTGTTCTCTTGGCCTCCGTACTCCGCTAGGTCAGCTTAAGGGCAAAGTGCCACTGACGTGCAGCCTACTAAATGATAAATGATTTTATTTCTGTAAGTAGGTTTGTACAAACACTTTTACACGTCAATCATATTTTAAAAACTAGATGAGGTCGGCGTTTCCTATCTGACTACTCTAAGAAGAAAGGCCGAAACAAACTCAGAGGTCACAGTCTCTTTTGAAGTCCAGACATAATCTTAGGCAGATCATGTAAAGACCATGTAGATTTGTGTCTGAAATGGTTTTTTGAGGAAAAACTACACAGATTGAGTTGACCTGTCCAGTTAGTGCACGCATTTGTTAGCACGCACTGCAGTTGAGATACCGTTGCCGTACTAGTGAAGGAAATAAGCTTCAACTAACTGTCGTAAACTATCAATTTGACTCATATGCAGATACATTTTTAAGGTTGTACCAAAGGTTTGAAACTTAAAAGGTTACGATAGTTTGTAAGTAACTTCTACTTATAAACTCATATTTTCCATTTAATAACGACATCAACATTTTGGAGGTTTTATATCAGAAAACCCTATCCTAACTTCCTAACTAATATTATAAATGCGAAAGTAAGTTTAATTGTTTGTTACCTTTTCACGCTTAAACTACTGAACCGATCATCTTGAAATTTTGCATATACGTTGTCAAGTGTACCGAAACGGACATATGGTACCTTTCATCCCGACAAAAAGTACTGTTCCCGAGGAAAACAACAATAACGTTTTTATGATAATAGATGGCGCCACGTGTCTTTCGGATCATAATTGAATTATATTATTGTAGAAACTTTAGTAGTATGTTAAGATAAGAGTTTATTTTTATTTTTTATTTAAGTAGTTAATACATTTTGTGAGTCTAGAGTGTCGATAAACCGGTTTTTCATCCTCTTAACTATAATTCCCTGAACAACCCAAATTGATTGTCAAATTCTAAATTAACGTGAGCGAAGCCGCGGGCAAAAGCTAGTGAGCAATACAAGTTATCCCTTGTTCTTTTCCATACATTTCCTCTAGCTCAGTTAAGTTCGATACTTTCTGTGAGAATACGCACAACTGTTGCTCCGTTTAGTTGTTTTATCCACACTCAGTTCTCGGGAAATTCTTTTGTTATGTTTGTTAAAGTTCAACTTCTACTTTGACCTAATAATGAAGAGCTTCTATCGTTGTTCGGAATTTTCCGGCATTTGAAGGACATAATTAAACTTGTTTGGTGTTTTTTCAAGGGTTTTGTCCACCATTTCTGGCTCGTTTTGTCAACCATTAAAGGCTCTTCGATCAAGTTTATTAATGCAGCTATCCATACTAATAACTAATATTATAAATTCGGAAGTAGCTCTGTCTGTTTGTCTGTCACAGGTAGACCATGACCTGGATTAAAACATACGACACTTTTTATCCCGGGAGTACGTTCCCGTGGGATAATTTTGCGACCTCCACGGGGCGCAGTCACGGGTAAAAGTTAGTAAGTTATATTGTAATTGTGATAGATTGTGCCATTGTGATAGAAACTTGTTTAGTTAATTGATGTTCTTTGTTTGAAAATTAAGAGCGGGTAGTAACCAAAATTGCCTATCTTCAATTAAATTTTTCATGAAATTCATAAGACTTAGGTATAAAATAAAAATAATATGAGTAACTACATGATATTTTGAAACTTTTTGTGGAACAGAAACACAATACGTTAAAATTTTCTTGATAAAATAACATCACGAAATTACCCCTAATTTTCACGTTATTTCAATTTGTACTTAATATGCTAATGACTAATAGGATAATTTTTTAATGATTATCTGTATCAAGACAAGGCGAAAAAAATAGTGTAGGCAAAATAAACAGATGTTTTTACCTACTGAAGAATTTCATTGAAAATAAAGGGAGTGGACAATGGTTATACTTCATTTAAATATTTTAATTGAAAAACCATTCGAGGTACCTATTTGTGCTGTGAGACCTTGCTTCTTGCCAAAAAATCATGACTCTAGGTCAACGGGATGTATCATAATAAAATCATATCATATCAAAATAAACATTCGCAAATAAATTAAAATATATATTATATATTTTAATTTATTTGCGAATGTTTATTTTCTTATTTTATTGACATTTTTGTTCAATTGATTTCATTTTCTCAAAGTAAAAAAGCGGAAGGTAAGTGATGCGATTAAAATTATACGCTTTTATATCATCAAAAAAGCAATTTTATCGAAATTGTTTTCACCATCATGTAGGTAGTATCATGAGTATGTAGTATTATAGTACTTTGATGGAAGTGCTTTGCTTTTTAGAGTTCGGTACCTCAAAAGAAAAATCGAAACCCTTATGGGATCACTTTGTTATCCATCTATCTGACCGCTTATCTCAGGAATGCGTGGGGGTATCAAGTTGAAATTGATATCAAATAGATATAATAATATAATATATAATAGAATAGATAAACGGTCCTTTGGAGCTGTAAAAAAAAACGAGCTTCTAAGACGTTGACTTAGTATCTTGGCATAAATTGCCATTCATTTCGCATATCTTGACACTCGCAAATAAATTAAAACCCATAAGTTACATGTCGTTGACCTAGAATCATGAAATTTGACAATAAGCGAGGTACATGAATAGGTACAGGAAAGTATCTGAAAATTGTTCAATTGTAGTTATGTTACATAATGTATGGAACTATATTTTTTCAACTACAACGTTAGGTTTGTCTTTCAATTCGGAATCGAAAATTTATAGGCTGTATCTTGAAGTAACATTTAGTCTTTATTTCATATAAGTCAGTCTAATCTCCAGTCTAACATCCCACCAGCATCGGTAACAGATTCACGGACATACAATAATATTTAATAATATACCTACTTATACACATAGGTAAATTAAATAAAACAGTTTCATCTGATTATTTTGCGTATACACACTACACACAAGATTCAAATTCAATGCCAAAATATACGCCGGGCGAAAAGTTTCTGCTGGCGGGAAGGGATTGTGTTTTGTTTTTGTCGTGTTTGATGAGAGGGGTAGGGAAAGAGGCGCGGGTGAAACTTGTTTTTTTTTTGTCTTGCTGCGCCCTCTTAATTATTTATTGTTTCGCGACATAAGTCTAATGGATAAGGCGATGGACTGGTCATGGATAGGGCGTGAACACCTATCCATAAAGGTTCTAGGCACTAACAAAATCTATAGTAACATGTTATTCACAGTGCTAACAGATTACAAAAAGTTTGTCAAATTACTTGCAAGAAGTACCAACTTTAATAACTTTCAAGCTATAACTTCTCAAATATGCAGACATAAAGTATCAAAGGACACTTTTAACACCTGCAAAATCACAGGACATCACTACTACGTTCTCGTAAAACACGGAAATCTCGTCTAAAGTACGTCCCGACTGCAACCAACTGAATTACCGCAGGATTTCAGGAAGGTAACAAATGTGTTGTAAAGTGCTGCCCCCTGCCGGCGCAGCAGTTACCACCCGCTGCAAACTGTGCTGACTGCTGACTGCACACATCTGTGAACTGAAGACACGAAATAGATAGGTACAGAAGGCTGGCTCCTTACCATAACCGGAAACAGGCCCACGTATGGTCTGGTCTAAAAGTATCTCATGAAAATGTAAACAAATAGATCAGAAAACGTAGCCGTAGCCAATTTGTAGTGCCACTTACAAATTGAGTGCTTTAGTTTGATTATTTGAATACATTAAATCACCTTAAAAATGTTTTTCATTTGACAATATTGAGGTTAATTTTATAAGTGCAATCTTCGCCAATGATTATTCAATTACAATAATAAAAAAATAAAACAGTAATTGTTGGAAAAAATAGCGGGATACAAAGTTGAAACCTTTTAAATACGTATGAATATGTTATTAAATCCCAGGATAATTTCCACGTTATTAGGTTAAATTCTTCTTAAATTCTTACGGAATCACCTATTAAAGGGATTTAATTAGTGATTACGTAAATATTTAACCTGAACAGGGTTGGTTATTACTTTATTAAATACTTTTGGAATAGATTATACACATTTGTAGACATCTACTCGCATGGTGTACATAATAAAGAGTATTCTATTTTATGGACAGTTGAATAGAACAAAGAGAATGGTATGCAGGCAGCTAAATTAGTACTACTTTTAAACAATGTTGTACTTCTGAGAGTTGCTCTATACTGAAATATTTGGTTGACAGTACCTACGTACGGCACAAACAAATGCCAGTCGCGGGTAATGCGGGCTTTACACAGGTGACTATAGCCTGTGTAAATGGCAATTCGGCTAGGCCTTAGGTGACTAAAATCACAACTTTCAAAGTAGAGTAGGTTTCGACTTTTGTCGTGCGGCGACAGCTCGCATATGCCGGGTGACTAAAATCGACCGTGAAACGCAGGCGATCGCCTGCCGCATGGAGATAGAAATTTTAATACATAATAAACTAGTCACCTGCGATTTTTATCGACCTGTAAATGGGGTGGCGATTCGGCTTGTGAGGCGATTTGGTAAGCGACCACGGCAAAAATCGACCTAGTGTAAATCCCTCGTTAGCTTGGTTTCGCTGTACGTAGACGCGTGTCTGTGTGCGTGGGTTTTCGCTCGCTGTACGGAGCCAACCTTCTGTACATAACTTCTATTTTGTGCTTGCGAGTTATATTGTAAAAACTTTCTGTTTTAATTTGATGGAAAGTTTTTGCGTGTGGTCCTAATGTAATAAGTTGTTAAAATGGAAGTTTGGATGATTAGGGGTGTACGCAAAAACTGATTTCGTCGACTTTGGTGGACATGCAAGGGATGTACTGGCTGAGGAATCTGTAAAGAGAAACATCTCTATGTAACTATAGATGTTTTTGTTTAATTATTAATGTTAATGTGCCACTGGCATATCTATTAACTATCTGCTGCAATTAATTACTATATGTATTAATGTTTTTTTTTTTTTTCACTAGGCCGTTCTTAATTTTTGTTTGGATCAACGTATTTGAATCTTTGTAGTAACGCATTCCTTGTAGGTTTCTGCCAAAGATTCCTAATTCCTGGGATCCTTGTGTCTGTACAATAAATTCAAGACAGAGACAGACCACAAAAATTATCTCAAAACACAAATACAGTTTCGTTTGTATTGTCATTAACTTTATCAGCAATTCAATGAACGACTGTAGGTACTGACGAATCCTTCCACTCGAGCCACGAGCCCCCTAGTAATGAAATTCTACGCCACCATTTTATTTTTTTTCCCCGAATTCAGTCATTTGTTATGACAGAGAAGTTCAAAGACGTCGCCGTCTGAATTTTATTGTGTTAATAAGGTTAGCCGCGTTAATTAAACTTAAGGCAAAACGCGACGAATTTACCTAACGCAGGACAAATATAAGGGGTGCCTGTTCGGCAGATAGAGGTGCGCGCTTTGAAAACTTTAAATAAAATCTACATTTTAAAGTTATTATCTTATGGATCAACTGCCTCGTTAGTCTAGCAGTCGCAAGCGCTACTGGGGAGCATGAGGTCCTGGGTTGGATTCCCAGGTCGGGCAAAGTGTTATTGGGTTTTTCCATCAGGAATTTCTCAATAGCAGCCTGGAGTCTAGATTTGTGACTGTTTGATGACAATAGGCTCACAAATAGTGCCGCGTTTGTGAAGCTTCTGCGTTGGGTTACTTCAAACAAGTTTTGTCTCTACTCTTATTAGAATTGATGAAAAACTTCTAATTTTTACCAGCTGAAATAAGATCAAAACATAAATAACAAATCGATCTATTCATTACTGTGAATATAGATATTGGTCTGTAAGCGTCCGTAGCAAGTCGCGTCGTAGCTGACTACGACGCCTACGCGCTACGGCGTAGCACGTGAATCGTTAATCATCTCAGACTCAGATATAATTGCCAATACAGCGTGTCGTATAAATTGTGGACAATCTATGAACAATCGATGGTTTCGATAAATAACTATCATAATTATATCTGCAATAGGGTTTCGGTTTTAGTTTAGTAATTTTCATTTATCTATGAGTCGTAGAATGGGAGATCTTAAACTATCGGAATTTCAAGCCTTTAGGGTACAAATTCCTATACCATCTTCCCTCCTGCTCGTTATGAACCACTACCTGCGCTCTCCAGGACTTGAAAGAGGCATATGGCAGAAGTGTGTGTGTGTGACAGAATTTGAGCTCTTTGGCATGAATTTTTTTATCGTACGTTTACGCCGCACACACACGCACACTTGGTGAATGAGAACTGAACCGAAAAAAGTGTAACATTTTGACCGTTTTGCACGATAATTTTGTCACGCAACAGCGAAAGAAAGAAAGAAATACATTTATTTAGCACATATTACAAAGCACACAACACAACATATACAAGCAATTCAATGCCAATAAACAATTTTTTTTTAAGTAAATAAGAAAAATAAAACAAATAAAAAGTAAAGTAAGTAAAGTAATTTAATATTCTAGTTTATGACGTCACAAATCAAATTCTTCTCTTCTTGTTCTCACACACTATTGTCTAAATTTCTTTTTCATTTCTCCTTTCGCAGGTCTGCTGGAAGAAATTTCTTAAGAAATAAGCAGTACCTTTGTACTTAATACTAATATGCCGTATCTGTATCTATTTTACTGTGTGTACATAAATAATAAAATAAATAAATAATAAATAAATAAATAAAAAGTGTGAAGTGCATTGTGAGAAATAAGGTAGTTCGTCTAACCGGCTGTCCCACGACACCTCTCGACTGTTTTTTAGTCTTGCTCCGGCACGAAGACACTATGTATCCAATATGTTTAAAACTAGATTTTTTCCACTTGATTCTTCTTTATTTAGCTAGTTTGCACTGGTGTCCCCCGCGCGTACATTACCGAGTCGTCTTAATCCTTATATTTATCCGCTCGCCGCAGCCGCGAGCTGCTAATTATTCTACACAGACAGACAGACTGAGCAACACAATCTATTGTCAACGTGTAAAGTTCTGTAGATGTGGTGTTTGAATTACTAGTTTGTCACTATTGTATTAACATAAATGGGGACTTTAGAATAAAATAACTATGAACTATGATTTAGAATAAAATAAAATAGGTCCACGTGCATAATGTAATGTTTAGCTTATAAAAAAAAAAATAGCAACACTAGATACACTGATGAATAGATTTTTTATGATATCTCCAGGCACACAGTGATAAAAAAACTGCGAAGAAATCGCCATTTCTCATAAAATTCGTATAATTCTTTGAAGTTAGTTACCCAAAACTAACTGATAATAGGGTAACGCGAAAAAATCCTTTTTTAAATCATCTGTATTGTTATAATGTATACCTTTGTTAATAAACGCTGAGTAAAGTTACAACCAGTATTGACGGTGTAACCTTACATTTTTCATGGTATAAGTTTGGCATAATTATACTCAGAGCTTATTAATAAGCAGCATGTTTTTTTTTTGTGTAAATTCCTGTTACCTCCTTCAATCTAATTTAATGACTACCTACATCGTAGTTACAAGAACGGATGACAGTTCAAGCGCGCTTTAGCAAACACAAAGTTAGTTTAGACAACTCGTAGCGCGTAGCACCGTAGCAACGTCGTAGCGACGTCGTGTGAATTGTAGCACATCGTAGCCAACTCGTGCGCGTAGTTTTGTGAGCTTTGTGGTACTTTGTAGAAAGCTGATTCTTAGAAAACGTAGTGATATTATAGTACAATAATAATGTTATAGGCGTGATTTTCGTGAGTGCGTAAATCAAAATATTAATTTAGTGGTCTATATTATTGCATGTTGATTACTAGTTATATTTAATTTTCACTAAGTATACATTAATTAGCTCCGTAATTAGAGGCAATCATGTACGTTAAATCATAAACTGAATTGATGTATTTATCAGAATTGAAACTAGGACACTAATAATAATAATATGTAATATCGGGCATTCAAGATTAACACAATTCAGTTGTAGTGTTTTGATAACATTTGCGTATGTTAAATGTTATCCACACACTGCAGTATTAACTTAGGTAAATGTAATCAAACAGCTACGGCTAATTAAGTAGCAGTTTTATACATGGTTGTAGGTTTAAGTTAGGAATTTCAATACTCAATACTCAATTCTTTATTGCATTCCATATGTATTACATAGATGGTCTAACAAGGTAAAAGATCAATATGGACCCTGTCGGGCACAGCACAATTAGGAGAGAGGAAGAGGGCTAAGCAGCAATTCAAGCAATTTTTTGTTGTGTCGAAAGGTGTATCTGGTTTGTGTTTCTTCGCAAGTGGTGTAAAAATAAGCAGCTATTATTCATAAAAATAAATCATAAAGAGTGAAAACATTCCCATCCGAACAATTTTAGACTTACTTTAGCACAGAGAGGAGTGGAAAGGAGACAGGTAGTCTTTTGCCCGGCAGTAGGACAACATAAGCTAAAAAAAGTAACAAAATGTAGACTTACCAGGTTGTTAAAAAAGGTGCTAGTATAAAAAGCAGTAAAGCAAAATATCTGTGACCAATGAAATGCGTGAAATGCTCCAGAACATAAAAGAAGTAATATTGGAAAATTGGCATTTTAAACGGACAAAAGCAATACTCCTTTTTGTGTGGCGCGTGTGAGTACATAGCATTGTCAAATGCAATTGAATGGCTCTTTACATAATGGTCCATTTTAATGTGGGACTGCTGGTATTGTGGCGTGCATGAAAACATATTTTGAATGTATAAAATCCGTAAGTTCGATTCGTTGAAGGGGAGTCCATACAACTACAGAAATTTTGTGCTATTGTTTTGCGATCGTATTTGTCGTCAAAGCATTTAATTGTGCAACTGAATAGTTGTGCGGTATGTGTACGAAGAGCTTCATTAATTTAATGATTTTGATGGTTACTCATATGACATTTAGTTCAAAGTTGAAAACTGTACATTTTAACTTATATTTTACATAACATAATATCACGCTTTGTTGCTTTGAGGGGTTAGGTAGAGGTGTACCTACAGTACACCAACATTACGCCAATTATATTTAAGTCGCATGTAGTAGGGGGCGAGGTTCTTGCCATCAACCGGATCTATTTCAGACTCGGGGCTGATTGAGAAATTTCTGAATTAAAAACCCAATAATACTTTGTCCGACCTGGGAATCGAAACTAGGACCTCATACTCAGCAGAAGCGCTTGCAGCCACTAGACCTGCGGGGCAGTATGTATCTTATTCTTCAGAAAACACTACTTTAGAATAGGAAAATACCTAAGTACAATAAATCAACTTTTTATTAAAATCGAGTCAAAATCGACCATTTGTTATTCATACTTAAAAAATCTATAAAATAATTATCTTGATTTTATGTGAAAAACTAGATAAAGTCCCGGGTTACCTCTATTTGCTTCAACACTGTTATACAAGAAACGATTGACCGTATTCTCTCAAACCTTTCTCCCACATAACGCAAGCGGTGCCGCGTTAACAGTGCTAGTAATAAGTCTGCGCCGAGTTCCCGCCGACTGAAGATACGTTCGCGTGAACTCATCAGCTGGCATTGTTGTTCCGATCGGTGCGGGTCCACTGTTACACACGACACAACAAATCAACTGATTGTGCTCAAACTGGACGTATGATTAGCTATCTAGATTAGAAGTCAATTTATCAGCTCCTCAATTGTGAAACACGCTGCCAATCAATTGCTTCATAAATTTGAAAAATTCGTCTGTTCAACAACGTTAATTATGCAATGAATGTTGTTGAACCGTCAAAATGAAAGGCATTGCCGTTGTAAGTGTGTTACGCATTTATAACTTCATTATTTTACAAACGTTTCCGTGGTCTTTTAAGTGCATGTTTTTGACAGATTTTGTATGACAAATCTGTCTAAAACACAATCGACAGACCACTGAAACGTTTGTAAATAAGAGGCCCTGATGTTACTGATTTGATTGATTGACCAAAATAACAAAAGTAACAACAAATTATGTGAAATTCAGAGTGAGATTTGATCACTGTATACTGATTAAAATAAACACGTTTTCAGAAACCGTCTAATATTGCGAATATTAGAAAAAAAAACACGAACGCTAATAAGAAACAGTACTTACTAACTTATTGAGTAATAAATATTTTTTAAGAACTCATAATTTAGAAGCCAAATGCTAATAATGGAGCGAATAATCTTAACGAGTTTTAAGGAAAAACGTTTCAGCAATATTTCGAGGAAAACAGAAGGTAATTAATACAAAGTTTGCGTTAGGAACCTTCAAGGATCTGTAGGTTTACGATAGAAATTATTACTATTTATTGAGCACAAATAAACTCTGGTGTACCTTAGAAGTACCTACCCAAATACTTTCTACAACATCGAAATCAAGACCCATCTGCTACAATTACAACCACCAATCCAATTTGAAATCAGTCAGCAATAAATCAACATAACAAAGAACACTTAAACCTCCACCCCACATCAATCCAGTAAAAAATATTCATTTTAATTTTCCCACCGAAATGAGCTCAACTCCCGAGTGTATTGGAAACCAATATCATTCCAATAGCAGTCGATCTCGGCGCATGATTGCCGGGGAATGTGTGACGTCATCATCCGATACCGACGACGATGCACGAGTCAATTGGAAGATACTGTTTTACATTTTACTTACCATTGAAATATAAATGATTGGTCCTTGTTCTTGGGAGTATAGGAATGTTTATGAATATTATTTATTTGGAAATCAAGAAAGAGTACAATATAAATATTTGATTCTGAATCTTGTTGATGAAAGTAATAAGCAACCTTATCTCATTTCGGGGTTTTATTAGAATTCATCAGTCTCCTGCCCGTATCCCAATTTATTAGGGCTCGGGGCAAAATGTGTATTTTTCAGCCATACTTTTCTATTAGTCGTCAACCCCCTTCTAGCTAGGTTTTAAGAGAAAAAGCTCCCATTTATATACATCTTGTCGAGAACTCAGAAATGTAGGAATAAGGTTATCCTCAGAACTATTCACATACACGATAAAACTCATGATTACAAAATTTCTAAAATTACTCCATACTTTAAAATAACGCTATGTTTCAAAGAAAAGCTTCTGTTCAACCTTAGATAAACTTAAAGCGGAAGATATGGTACGCTCTAACATCGCAATCACTAAACTTGGGCTCGGTGCACAACTACATGCAATGAAACTCACACATCTGTGATCAACAGTTGCATACTTACAGTTACCGATTGACAAGAATAGAGATAGGACCCGACACAGTCGTGCGAACGCAATCGTGTTAGCCACCGAACGATTATGAATGATATTGAGGTAGCGTTAAGTAGGGATGTAACGGGGTGAATAGGGATGCAAGGGTAAACGGGACGAAACTTTAAAATGTATTTTAACGTTGAAATAATATAGGTTGTTGCCAACAAGGACACCGAACCGTTAATTATAGTATAGTAAACACATTAGAGTCCCTTTTGACAACAAACTATATTATTAAAATGCTAAAATCTCTTTAAAAGTTTCGTTCCGATTGACCCCTTTTATTTTTTTTTTTTTTGGGTTGGAAATCATCAAATGACCTCTCCCGCTCTGGGCGGAGCGGAAGAGCGTGTCAGACTCTTACTGACTAAAACCTACCCGTGTTCCTTCAGTTGCCTGTGCGCCAGGGCCACGGTAACTCTTTCGAACAATCCGCAGCCCCGGCAGGCATCGGTCCTATCGGACCCCGTCAATTTTGCTGACATCTCTTTGAGGCGCGCGTGGAACACGACGCGCCGTCGACCCGGGCCTGGTCTTTACCGGTCGGCGAGCTGCCCATTGCTCGCCGTCCGCTAGCCCGCGACTACGGTGGCCGGGAGTCGGCAATCGACTCCCGACGCCCAGGGTGTCTCCTCCTGCGGCGACTAGGGGCGCGAGGGCGCAGTGATTACCTCTCCCTCTCGCGCTCCGCCTCCTCCTTCGCGAGCATTACTGCTTCGCAGAAGGAGGTGACGGCTTCCCATTCCCTCTCGCTCCGTACCATGGCCTGAACCAGGGTCGGACGCGAGAGGTCGCCGCCGCCGATCGCCGCCACTCCGCTTGACCCCTGCGTACCTATTCACTTGTTTTACGCTGAGAGTCGCGTCATGCGTCACATCGTGTCTCTCACGCCTGTTTTGTATTATCTATCTCGCTCTCACAAAAATAGCGAAGCAAACAATAAATAAAACTATAATTTTCAACAAACAAACAGTTTTGGCTGTACTTACGCGTGAAAAGTAATCCGGTGTCTTATTTTTCTATCTTGAGTGATTAGAACACTTATTAAATACACATGTTGGCATTTTGATGCGTATTTATATACAAAAACTGAAATTATTGAGCTGTATAGACATGAGCTGTTTAGACGATCGATGGTCCACGTGTGACTGAGTGCAACTGTGTCCATTGCACTTGTTTCAAAAGGACCTCGAGCTGTGTTCAAGTAACGTATCTTCCGCTTTCAATTTATCTAAGTGTTCAACGTATTTCCTCATAAAATATAACACGAATTTAGTATATTGTAAACATCAAATCCCACATATTTCAGGATATTTCAGAAAGATTCTTCTGAAAAATTTCCTGTACACAAGACAATGTACAAGTGTATAATAATAAAGTTAACGACGTCACGCAATAAGATTTTATTTCAGTCTGTTTCTTGTTTCCTTATTGCTGTTTTTTCCTTTTTCTGGACGCTGTCGAAACACTTCAGTCGTAAATCTGAATTTAGTTACTTCACGAATAAAAATAAGTCTTACAAATGTTTAAAATTATGGGAACGATGAGTATTCAGGTTCTTTCAGACTTTCAATGTATGGGACAGTGCTGTTGCTGGATTCTACGAAAACTTTTCATTTAAGAGGAATTTCATTCTAGTTTTCTGGTGAAAAAGTCTTGTACGACCACAATAGAATATTTTCCCTCCAGCAACAGTATAAAAAAATAAATATAAAAAAAATATCGTATTGTTGTTGCAACTTGTTTTTAATAAACAGTACTTCACGAAAGGCACAATCTGTGTCCAGCACACCTCATCCGGGTGTTAATTTAATATCAGGTTCAAGCTGGTTGGATTCAGTAATATCGGCCTGGTAATAACCGGAATCAACCGGATTATGGACCGCAATATCTGTTATATTGGTCGCTAGTACTTTGACGCCGGATCCACCCGTTTATTATCATCTTAAACTTTTAATGAGCTTCATAATTTTTAAGAGTGGTGCGAGGTTTTTTAAGTGACGCATTTTTGTGAAGGCTCTTGAGTTATGGCGCCGCGTTGTGGAGAAGTCGATAAAAGTTTATGTAGGTAATGTGTTCTTCCGGTAAATTAATTTATGATCCTGTAAACAGAAGATTCTGATGGTTTACGTAAAAAGCGTTTCTAACAACTTCACAGCCAATAATAAAAAAATATAATTTCTAATCGTTTTTATATAGTCCATTACTATTATGGAAATTATTTGTTATTTTCAATCAACTGAGTGGAAATACACATATAGCTAGACCCACATGTTAATATCTACCAAACCTACGTACTTAGGTATTCATAGAGGCATCAAGTCAAACCCGAGGCAGTCACTGAGCAGGCCATGATAGCCGATTGCCCACACAATAGACGCACAATGACGTAGATTGACACTTGAACCGTGACACAGATTGACTGCTTTAGACAGGATTCTACGTTTCAATGCCTACTGTTCCTGATGGTATTTTAGTTATTTCGTAACATCAAGGTTCTTGAAGGCGTTGGCGAGGTGACTAGTACTTCTACATTTCTTCAGTTCTAAGTACCATGTAATATGGACCTGATTGTCATTTAAACATAACATATCACGCCTGTATTCCCCGAAGGGTTAGGCAGAGGTGTACCTATATAGTACACCCACATTTCGCCAGTTATGTTTAAGTCCCATGTAATAGGGGGCGAGAATATTGCCATCAACCGGGCACACATCTAGACTCCGGGCTGCTACAGAGAAATTCTAGATGGAATAACTCAATAACCCTTTGCCCGACCCGGGAATCGAACCCAGGACCTCATGCTTAACAGTAGCGCTTGCGACCACTAGACCACGAGGAACGACTAGAGATGCCGATGCATTCCACCAGCTTTTATGACAAGTCTTTTACAGTTCAAGCAGTACGGTTATGGAATGCCTTGCCCGAGTCGATAAGGCGTGCTCAATCTTTGTCCACTTTTAAAATTATGGTTAAAAAACACTTCCTCTCTCCTTAAACATCATCATTACATTTAGTTTCCTTGCTCTTGTTTCATGTTTATTATTGTATATATTATATGTAGATAAGTATATGTTTTATGTATGTATGTATTTGTTGTATATGTAAATGGGACACCACTGACTACCTGCATTATTGTCTCTCCTTCTCCCTTGAATCCATCCAAAGGTTGTCTGTAAAAGATCGCTTTTAGCGATAAGACCGCCCATTGTGTCACCCTGTGTAAAATGTCTACATTTATATCTGTTATTTTTTATGGTGTACATAATAAAGAGTATTCTATTATATTCTAACGACCAACTAAAGAAATATATAAAATTAGTGTAGTTTTAGCGTTCGTGTAGTGTAGTATTAGTTATTTATTTAAACTCAAACTCAAACTCAAAGCATTTATTTCAATTAAACCATTTACAGGCACTTTTGAATTGTCAAAGAGTCGGTCAGTTAGTCAGAAAGTTGAAGCTAGTTGCCCATTCCAAAACGTAGATCTCTATGGAGAAGAACGGGCAAGAAACTCCAAGGACACTCTTTTTAAATCAAGATATTACAAAATCCTGGGAACATTATTCGTGTTGCTTCTATATGCGAGAACAATGAAAATCTATAAAAAAAACAATTCAAAATATAAGATTAATAATAAAAATAAGCCGTGGCAGTTAAGAGATGACCAGTCTCAACTGACGGCGCCCGTTCACGAACATGACGCGTGGATCAGCACCATCCAGCTCAACCATTTTGTAGGGAACCGAATGATCCAACAATTATTATCGGGCACAAATCTTGACGCCGTGTTGCTACTGAGAAATTGATAATATTGCATCACGTGAATTTTTTGCAGGGGTACCCACCCATAAATGGCGAAATGTGGGTCATTTCGCCATTTTTGGTTTAGAGAAAATCCTGAATGAAAATACAATTGATTTTATTAATTACAATCCAAGAATCGAACCTAGGACCTTTCGCTCAGTAGTTCCGGTTACGGAGGTAGTCAACTAACGAATCAAATTAATTGAGTTTTCATAATAATATGCAATGGATTTTGAATCAAAGGCTGTAATTAGGTGGTGGTTGTGGTGGCGTGGTTATCCGCTTATGTTCGCAAATGGAGCAAGATTTATTGTAATTTAATTAGTTGTTAAAGCTTATTGGGAGCTTATTTAGTATGGTGCATATTTTGGAACAGATTTTGAGGGATTTCCGTATGATTTTCGGCCAAATATAGTACGCAGATAAACGTCTGTATCTATCAAATTGATTGATCAGTTATCCGTAGCTTCATCACTACTGTAGAGCGGGCTCGTATTCGCATTGAACGCACTAAGATGAAAGGATGAATCTAACATTAACTTGACCTTTTAAACTACTTATAAAAGCGTAGATATTTGGAGCTTGAACAAAATACCTGCGATACTGCTATTTATTGTCATTTAAAACTGCCTTGGCATTATAAATTCTCTCAATTTCTTAAATGTCAAAGTAAAATGTCAAACTTATTGCAGAAGTTTGATAGGTGATAAACAGTTTTACAGACAGACGGACGGGTCCATAACATTTTATTATTATGAACGGGAACATTTTTCGCTGTAACAGACTTGCGCGACTTAATGACGACTTTTTAATTACTGATTTTAATTGATTCGCGTTAAATGAGTAGTAGAAGAAGAATAATGTAATATCAGCTACTTTTTATGACGGGTAGGGTACATGGATTTGGTTTTAATTATGATGATTTATTGTTAATGGTTTTTATGAGGTTTCTTGTCATGGGGTCATTTATATTCTTTCATCCATTAATATCCTGATGGTACCCAAAGACCAGGAATTTACTGACTCATAGTGCTTTCGTTTTCGGTCCTGTGGTACTTGAAGATTTATCATAATTACCGCCAAGTGTAGTAAAAGACAATTTTATTGCGGGATTTTAATTGGAGTGGTCTGTTAAAGCATTGTTAGCAACTCAAACTTTCAGTAGTTATAGTAGAAGACTTAAGATTTTTTGCATCGTGATAAGAAACAACTTTTTGAAAGCTAAAGTAACGTACCTAGGTCTTGTGAGTGGTGATTAGTGTTGATGATGAGATTACTCTTTTGATGTTAATAACCTGTCAAAGAAATTATTCAGTAAGTTTAATTTAATAAAGATGATACACTGACGAGCAATATAAAAAAGCCACGTGTAAAGTACTTAAAGAAATATAAATATTTCCTAAACAACATTAGTTAGTTTTATGAAGAAAAAAATCTTGAAAACAGTATTATATTGCATTTTAAAACCTTGTTACATACTGGCCTGTTCGAAGTCATGGATAAAAAACTGTTTTTTTTTTGTCACATTTCATAATTTTGGATTACATTTGAATACTTTTATTTTCACGTCGATTTATTTATTGTCTTTGTATATTATTGTTATTGTTGACCTTTGCGTACCGATTGTTTGACTAAAAGTGCTTACGGCAGATGCTGACTTGTAAATAAAGGCATCATCATGCCTCTCACACCCGAGGAATGTACCAGGATTATCACTACCTATGGTGTAATTGGGGAGATCCCAGAGACAAACGGCCAGAACAATGGGTGTGAGACATTCTACTGTCCAACAAGTGCTTCGGAGGTTTAGGGAGACTTGACTTAACTTAAGAAGACCAAGCAATGGCAAGCCAAGGTGCACAACGGCTCGAGAAGATCGCTTCATTGTGTCAACGATGTAAAAAAATCGAAATCAGACGGGAGTTGCGATTCAGCAATAACTTTTGCAGACCCGATGGGACCCAATCAGTGAGTAAACAGTCAGGAGACGTCTGGCAGAAGCCAATTTAAAGTCATACCGGCCAGCAAATGGCCCAAAACTCGAACGACATTATAAAGCTGCAACACTAAGATATGCCCGTGAGCACATCGAATGGGGTGAGGACGAATGGGGCAGAGTAATATTCTCTGATGAATCGAGATTCGTTTTGTATAATCATGACGGGAGACGTCGAGGAGCACGTTTTATTCAAGCATGCTTCGACGAAAAAGTCCCCTACTGGGGAGATGAAATACGTCAGATGGTCGTACGGTGATAGTGCCGATAGAAAATGGCAATCTGACCACTGTGAGATACGTAAATTATATTCACAATGAACATATTTGGTCAATATGGGCGACAATGCATTGTTTATGCATGATAATGCCCGGCCCCACACAGCTCATGTGGTAAACAAGTACCTTCAAGACGTGGAAATCCATCAAACGGAGTGGCCAGCGAGAAGTCCTGACCTAAACCCTATCGAACACGCCTGGGACGAGCTTGGCAGACGTGTTAGAAGCCGAAATCCACCTCCAGTCACACTTCATGCAATGAAAAATGCACTTATTGAAGAATGGGAGAATATTCCCCAGCTTATGCTGAGGAATCTGGTACTCGACGTGTCAAATCGTGTTGAAGCCAATACGAAATATTGAATGATTAAAAAATTAAGTTTCATTTTCGTAAACCCACTTTAAGAGTTAATTGTTTTCTGTACAAAAAAATAAAATGTGTTAAAGAAGGAAAAAAATAATATGGCGACGTACTCGTATATTGTATTTTCCTTGCCTTAGCACATTTTTTTTTTGCTTCGTGTTGGTGTTTTTTTTTATTGCGTAAATACATACATTTGTATGTTGCTTTTCACTTCAAGAAGCTATCTTGCGTGGTTTCGGAAATATTTCATGGTAAGTTAGTGGCTTTTTCATATTGCTCGTTAGTGTAGTTTATAAAATATCACATTTTATATTTTCATTAAACTCAATTAACTGGATAAAAAATAACATAAACAAATATTACGCATAAACGTCCACACAACTAGTTAGTTCGCGAACCGTTCAGTATAATTGATAACAGTGCTAATCCAGATTATACTGATGAAATCGCAAACTACTGGCTTAAAGTTTATGTAGTATCCTTTTTCTACCTGCCCCACAATTTATTGCGACGTAAGGGGCGGGATTAAATATTGTATTATATAGTGTTGTGTGGTCCGCGGGACTAGTTCTAAAGCCGCTATCAGACGCTTCACACAAGTGAATGTTAAATTTTGTTTCATTCCACGTTCACACGACATCGACTAAATTATAATGACTGAATTATAAATTCAGTAGACGAGTGAAAGATGTCGAGTGCCGAAATTCCACATTGTTGATCGGTTTACTAATGAATTAATTTTTGGTTAATTTTGTGTTCAGACGTTTCACTTCGAGTGGAAGATGAAATGCAAAAATAAACAAAAAGTGAAGCGTTTGATATCGGTTTAAGGAATGTGGGACTAACTCACCTCTAATGCGGTTCTAAGAAATCAGTTCTTTAGATTGCGTTTTTGTGACCATTCCAATTTTATAATAGCCAGGTTTCATTTTATCTTATGTTTTGTTTTTGTGCTGTCAGGGAAATAGATTGCTTATTACATTGACTAACAACTTATATTGCCCGTAGATAAAATTAAAACTGTAGTTCTTTTATAAGAGATATAAAATGTCAATCTGTTAATTACTACATCGACATT
This sequence comes from Dryobotodes eremita, assembly GCA_917490735.1. NCBI lineage: Eukaryota > Metazoa > Arthropoda > Insecta > Lepidoptera > Noctuidae > Dryobotodes > Dryobotodes eremita. The sequence goes on along the minus strand of OU823247.1, from coordinate 1,601,330 downwards.
CTGCTGATAAAAGTGCCTCTCATAAATCCTTCACTGCTCCAAGAATTTCTCGACAGACGAACACAATAATATTAAGTTAGATCTTGAAACCGAACACAGATTCGCTCCACCGAACTTTGGAGCAGCACTTTTTTACCGTCCAACCGAACTTAACGCCCTTTGTGTCTCGTATTGACCCTAGACTATTTTTGCTCCGAACTCTTGAAGCAGTAAATAGTAGGTTTCGAGGATAAAATAGATTTTTCATCGAAGAGTTACTCGGGAGGAATACTAATACGTTACACTGTCATAACTATGAAGAACGGGTACGCGTGATTGGGATACTGTAAGGTGGGTAGCGTTTGTGAGAAATACAGGACATTCTTTGTACTCTTTTATGTTTTGTTTCCGTGCATGCTCAAGTCATGCTAAAACACACATTCTTGATAATCTTGTGCTTATTTGTTTCGGCGTCATATGTACGATTATCGCGTGTGAGGTTTTCAGTTTGGTTACCAGGTAGGGCAAAAGAGATAAAAAGTCTTTGTTATGTACACCGTAATGAATTACAGATATAAAAGTAGAAATTAAGTAAGTGTTAAGTACTGAGATTTCTTTCAGTATCTAGTTTGTTGGTACATTTGTGCTAGACGAACAGCAAAATAATGGCGAAAATCAACTTTTTTTACAAGTGATTATGGAGATTGCATTTTCCCGTCTATCGTGCATGCTGGTATCAGACCTGTTGGTCCTGCTCCATAGGACAATCTAGATTCTAATGAAATTCAAACTAGTTGCTAATTTAATTGTATAATTTATTATTTTTATGACATTGATTTTACATTCTGTAATTACTTTAACTTACACACAAAGTTATTACTTATTAAAAATTTTAAAAAATCATTTACTTTTATAATATTTGTAAATATGTGAGCACCATGTATCTATCAAATAAATTATTTACCTGTCATTGTTTAATATTTAATTCTTTTTACCTGTTGTGGTATAGTAATTTTATTTTATGTGCATTGTCTTTACACAAATAATAACTATTATAGTTAATGGGTACAAAATATTGCAAAACATTTTAAAAGAGTAACGGTAGAGTTTCTTGCCCATTCTTCTCCATACGAAACTACCTTTTGGAAGGGGCAACTAGAATCAATTAAATTTTTTTGGAAATTTTGACTTTCATAAGTGCCTTTTATGTGCCTATTTTAAATAAATGATTGACTTTGACTGTACGGTCAAGGAAGTTTTCAAAAATATTATTTGGCCACCTGAGTAGTTAGTTTAAGAATATTTTTTTTAGGACTATCCTTTTATATGCAGACGTGTGTTGATCCTAGTCTAGAAATAATGTTTCACTTCACTGAATCCTTCTTTAGTCAGATTTCTGCCAATTGTGATCGTATGTATTTTTATGTATGGTAATAACTACAGTGTTCCCAATATTGTGTACTCGGCAGTCCTTCAGACACACAGAAAATATGAATTTCTGATATTTTCACATACGTACGTATGAATCTATTTAGTTAGACATGGATCAGTGAATTTGATGTAAAATATCATGTGAGTTGTTGAATGATAAAAACCTTATCAGTTATCATGAGAGTTGACAGCAGATTTTAATAGATTATTTGAAACCCTCAGTCAGACACGAGATGTAAGATTTTTGTTAAAAGAAATCATTCATTATTCTACATTTAATTTGCGACTACCCTCGCAAGCATCTATCACGTACCCCGTATGTGTTGCCTGCGGTATTCAGTCAGTCGGAGGCATTTCCATGTGGATTCCGTTTTACAATTTGGTGCAGAACACTAAAAAGGTGATAAATGACGCCGTCTGGATTAAGAAACCCGGACGCGGGTGTCGTAAGCCGAACAAATAGGGGACCAGCGAATTTGTTGAATTACGGATTTGCCGCGTTGCGAACACACCCGCCGGAAATTTTTGAATAAAAATGTGATGGACGATTATTACGACCGGGTTTGTGGTGTTTGTATGGGGAGGCGGTTAATGGCGTGTAAAGGAAAGGACTATGTCCAGCAGTAGGCTGTGAAGGCAGATGGTGTTGCGATAATTAAGTATTTACTGTGAGAACACAAGCGTTGAGGAGCTCTTGGACGATAATAATTGATCTATTCTCCAGTAAATTACCAGGACCGCATGAGTTTTAGAGAGTGCCAGTAAATCATACCGATGACATCAATGATCATAATCTTGGAGCGTTAACCTTCACCCTGGGCAATTGAGCCCCGCTAATGCCTTAGATATCATGTTTACCACGAAATGAGCAATTTTTTATACAAAGTTCGCTTTATGAAAGTACGAGAGAAAAATCTGGAGCATGATAATTCTCCCGTAGGCGTACGTACCTAGTTAATTCCACAGCGAATTAAAGCTGGGAATGAAACTTGGTCCTAATCCCCGGATGTTCTAATTTGTAACATATTTGTAGGTTACTCGTGTATGTATTCCGAAGAGAGCAATGTATCACATTTTTATATTTCGGTGTTCCGAGTGGTTTTTTTTTTTTTGGGTGTGAATTCATCAAATGACCTCTCCCGCTCTGGGCGGAGCGGAAGGGCGTGTCAGACTCTTACTGACTAAAACCCACCCGTGTTCCTTCAGTTGCCTGTGCGCCAGGGCCATGGTAACTCTTTCGAACAATCAGCGACCCCGGTAGGCATCGACCCTTTCGGACCCCGTCAATGATGCTGACATCTATTTGAGGCGAGCGTAGAACACGACGCGCCGTCGACCCGGGCCTGGTCCTTACCGGAGGGCGAGCTGATTCTGAGTCTTGGGTTTTAGATTGGACAATATAGGATATTTATTTTGGTGACTGTCGGTACCTCGTGTGTTTGAAAGATGGCTGGTTTAGAAATTAAGGATACAGTTCCCATTTGGCACTGAGTCCTTAATTTCAAGCAATATGATTGTCACTTTCACTGCGTGCTAAATAATCACCATGCTTAGTGGTTAGTGCAAATATTTTATTTGGATTCGAATGTCGGATTGGTGATAGTTTGTCGCGTCTGTTAAGAAACAGTAACTCAGCAGATAAAAATATGAAAAGGGGTAAAAGATTTGCAAAAAAGAAATTGCTATGATCAAAGCGTAATCGACGTGGTACATAAGATTAAAGTAAATCTCATTTATTTTAGGTTCCCCAAAATAGCAAACTTTGAAGAACGAATCACAAAAATATTTGCTACCTATTCCATAAAAAACTCGTAAATGATAAATGATAAATGATAAATGATTTTATTTCTGTAAGTAGGTTTGTACAAACACTTTTACACGTCAATCATATTTTAAAACTAGATGAGGTCGGCGTTTCCTATCTGACTACTCTGAGAAGAAAGGCCGAAACAAACTCAGAGGTCACAGTCTCTTTTAAAGTCCAGACATAATCTTGGTCAGATCATGTGAAGACCGTGTAGATTTGAGTCTGAAATGGTAATTTTGAGGAAAAAATACCACACAGAATGAGTGGACCTGTCCAGTCAGTGCGTAATGTAGCTTTGGTCTTATTTCAATAATTTCCATTTTCAGAACAACAATGTAAAATGAACACACACACACCAGCTCACCAGCACATTTTTTATGGCTAGTTATACCTACTTATTACAAAGTACTTGAAGTAGTTTGAGCTGCGAGAGCTCCCAAGAGCTTCGCCTCAAGATCTCATCTAAGAAGAGATGTAAATTAATACGGTAAAACATTATGCTAGCTGTGCCAAGTGGGGGTTCTTAGCCGAGTACCTACCTCGTTACCTTCCAATTATGTTTTAATTTTTAATGCTTTTATAAAGTTTGAGTTCGAGGAGAGTAAAACTAACCGGAATTAAATTTGGTCTTTTTACTTTGGAATGTTTTGAGTCTTGGTCCTACGGTCGACGTTGCAATTTACTTGTGTACTAATTTATTTTTGTTCTTTTTTTCCCATAGAATCACTGTACACACATACATACCTACATATACTCACGCTTTCTCATGGGGGTAGGCAGAAACTACAGAACGCCACCCGCTACGATCCTTACATACTCCTTTTGCCTCGTTTACGTTCATAAATCTGGTCATACACGCACGCCGGTTGCGAGTTCTACAAAATTACTATAAATTTATCGAGATATTAGCCAAATGAGTCTACCATAATGTCCTTTTAAATTCTAATGAAAGACTTCTCTAAATTGGTCAGTAACTGCCAACGCATACAATCTTTTAACCGACAATAACGCGCCAAAACATCCCTTTCATCTCTACAAACAACTAGCCACTATTATAATAAACATAACACAACAGCACGCCTGTAATTTTCGAAGAGTTAGGCAGGGTTGTATATACACATTTTACTTCACGGCGATCTGAAAAATATAATTAATTAAACAGAGTAGTATTCTTAAAACACACGTGTAACATCGCATTCTTATAGAGACAAAATATATTTTTAAATAGGATTATTTCACCTCGTCGTTGGCAACACCGGATTGTCACTTTTCTTTTCGGGCACATTAACAGCATCGTCAGAAAAAGTTCTGACCCGTCAAATTATTCATTTAAATTAAATATACGGTACACTTTAATAAAAACAAAACGCTAACTATGCTAAGTGATAGAAAGTGTACCTATTAAGTGCATTGCTCTTAGTCCTGACCAAAATTGGATGTACTTTGATGCTGAGGCCTCCCACAGCTTTAAGGTAGGAGATTCATAAACATAATCAGCCTATAATGTTTTCACTGCTGGGATACAGGCCTTCTCTCTTTGATAGGGAATGGGCTGTAATCCACCACGCGGGCCCAGTGCGGGTTGGTAGATGTCACATGTCTTCGAATGTTTGGTTCTAGGACATGCCGGTTTCCTCACGATGTTTTCCTTCACCGTTTTCAGAGCAGTGGTGATGAAATTATTTACACAAAGTAAAGCGCCTGCCTGAGTTCGAACCCACGACCTACAACTCGTAAGTCGGGGCCGATACCACTGGGCCACCAGTTATGAGATTGCCTGGCTTTAACTGACCATCTTGTACGTGATACTGACAGTCTCCTACAGGAGCACTATGGTGGTCATTAACACTGCATATTGCATGTGTTCTGTAAACTTGTTAAAGTATTATCTCCCCAGTGTGCACGAGATGCCGTCAGTAACGTTACTTCCACGTTACTAGCTGGATGAGAAGCTATCAGAGAGGCACGTGAGGCCCTTAGCGATGTTACTGGACATAGTTGGCGGGTATGCGCTCGTTAGCATTATCTCTCCAGTGAGTACGAGGTGCTCTCAGTAACGTTTTGTACACGTTACTAGCTGGATGAGAAGCTACTAGTGTGGCACGCGATGCCCTTAGCGATGTTATTCTACATAGCTAACGCTGGTATGTGGTCGCCATGACAGGTGTGTCCCATTTCTGTGATTTAGTTTAAGAACATTTAGAAAGATGCTTCGATATGCTTTTAATTTACGAGCATGACGGCTGCGAAACAGCCTTGATTAATTCTGCACATTGTGTGTCATAAACTTGCAAAAGCATACTCCTCTAGAGAGCGGATTCTACCTCGCAACCTTTTCTTTTTTTTTGGGGTGAGAAATCATCAAATGACCTCTCTCGCTCTGGGCGGAGCGCAAGGGCGTGTCAGACTCTTACTGACTAAAACCTGCCCATGTTCCTTCAGTTGCCTGTGCGCTAGGACCACTGTAACTCTTTCGAACAATCCGCGACCCCGGCAGGCATCGGCTCTATTGGACCCCGTCAATGGTGCTGACATCTCTTTGAGGTGCGCGTGGAACAACGCGCCGTCGACCGAGACCTGATCCTTAGCGTACGGCGAGCTACCCATTGCTCGAACTCCGCAGGCGGCCTGCGCAGTCGCACTCTCCATGCCGCCATGAGATCCCGCCGGAGCTCTGTCCGCTGTGCCGCGATTCCCAACGCCTGCTCCTGCGGCAACTAGGGGTGTGAGGGCGCAACGATTGCCTCATCCTCACGCGCTCTGCCTACTCCTTCGCGAGGGTTCTTATCAGCGAGTACAACATACTCTTAGTAACATTGATTCTATGTGGCTAGATGGTATAAATTTGCCATGTTGTGCACATGTTTAGGACGAGATGATTATAAGTAGCATGTTATCTTAACACTATATATGATCAAGCTTTCACATTAAGGATAAAAAAATACGGAAGCACACCTTGTCTTGACAGATTACCTTTTATGTTTTAGCGTAGTGATGGGTTGGCTAAGGTTAAGAATCATCATCTCAATAATCCGTGCCACTAGCATGTGCATTCGCGGCACAAGGCATAAATTTAAACTAATAGCCAAGTTATTCGGCTTCGACGATGGAACAGCCCTACCTAGGCAAGACTGATGTGATTGCGGCTGACGAACTGAGAAGACGTCTATTGCAAAAAATCGCTGTGGATAAATGAGCCTGTTTTATTAGTTAATTAATCAATAATTTGGCAGTACTGTAGTAATAGAATATAAACGAAATGGTGAAATGACATGTATATAATTGTGTAAATATTATATTAATTAGTTATTGTTATTCATAATAAATATATTACCTTTTATTAGCTATTGCTATACATGCCTGTGACTGGTATTTAACACCAGCACAATAAATTGCTATTACATTTTTGTTTATGGCTATGCCGCTGAGCGGCCATATTAAACAAACAAATGTAATTAAAACATATCACCATGTACAAGGTACTCAGTCCCCTAACCTAAGCACCAGGTGGTTTAATTATCCTGACACAAATTGATAAAAGATGTATATTTTGTAAACTTAAATAATTTTAAAAAATTGTGTAAATTTGACACTTTAAATACACATTCAAATACTAGTTCAAGATACTTTGTTAACATGTTTCTGTGATACAATGGCTGACGACAATTGCTTAAGAGACCCATGGCAATTCTTGATTTTAGATATGATTGAAATGCACAAACCCGTACAAAGTACTTTTCCATGCTGCTCTAGTTATTCACAAGGTGAAAGCCTTATTCCTAGATTCCTCTAAACTAAGAGAACAAGGGTTTGAGATATTCCAGAAACAAATTGGACTGGCTACCTCTATCATAGGGAAGCAATCACTGACCCAGTGCTAATGAAGAACGTAAGACAAACACAAACTGTTGACTGAATTTACTGATGTAACAAAAACACCTGCCAATGTTCACTACCACCAAATTAAAACCAGAACAAAAGTAATATCATCTCTAATTGATATGAATTTTAATTTATTCTATTTGGTAAACAAACAGAAACAGACAACAAACTTAAGTACTTATAGAGGTAAGAGGAACAGGGTGTAAAGTTCACTCATCCTCTATAGAAAAGGGATGATCCTCCGATCAGACGGGTGTTGTGTCTGGTAGGCTACTGCCCGACGTTTGATATCGGGTTGTTGTATATGCTAGTTGCGCGGTAAACTCTGCTTGCGCGATGAAGGATTTTTTCGTGACGTCATTGTGACGCGTAGTTCGCACGTGGCGATGTATATATATAGCTACAAACAATAACAATTAATCAAATAATGTTAAAACCACAAAACACTCACTCTTATGACAATAACGAAAACTTCCCAGTCCTATTGCGAAAATGTAAAACAAGCACAACAGAAGTTGATATGTTTATATATGTAAAAAACAAATTAACATATCCTACAAACAAGAGGGTCAATAAGAGGAAACAATCACTATTGAAAACAAAAAGTAATATTTGCGGTGGCAACAACAACCCGACTCCAAAATAACAATTCAACAAGACTGATACTGGAACGCACCAATCAAATGCTGACAAAACAGTTATATGCTGCTGATCCTGTTATTGGCTGTGGGTACAAAGAAAAGAAGAAAATAAGGAGAAGTCGTTTCGAACAAACTCCTACTTTTCGGGGTGCATCTGTTCCTGTAACTGATCGGTTCGAGCTCCTAGGCGTGGAGTTGACATCTGGTCTCAACTTCGGCGCTACCATCGAGTACAAAGCCCAAACTGCGGCCAAGAAGCTGGGCATCCTAAATAGGGTGAAGCGATACTTTATGCCTGGACAGCTTTTAACCCTTTACAAAGCGCAAGTCCGATCCTGCATGGAGTATTGCAGACACCTTTGGTATGGTTCAGCTAAATACCAACTTGCCGCGCTTGACTCGGTGGAATGCAGAGCTAAGAGGCTCATTGGCGACGTAAAGCTGGTGGATGCCAAGGTTCACAGCTTGGCTCATCGCCGCAAGGTTACCTGCTGGTCGGTCTTCCACAAATTGTACTTCGGTAAGTGTGCCCAAGAACTCCACGACCTCATTCCACCGGCCGCCTTCTACCATCAGACATCTAGACGCACTGCAAGTTACCATCCCTGCCTAGTTGCTATTCCACCAATTCGTAATAACCGTTTTCAAATGTCTTTTATAATGCACGCAGCAAAAGAGTGGAACTCTCTACCTGCGTCTGAGTTTCCGAACGCATACGACCCAAATCTCTTCAAAGTGAGACTGAAGTGGCTTCTTCTGGGTAAGCTCACTCCATCGTCGACTTTGTCTCTGTCACTTCAGACCTAGAATAGAGTCAAAAGCAAACCCATCTCAAATAAAAACAAACCAATAATACTTTCCCCGCTCCAGGAATCGAACCCAGGACCTCATTCTCGGTAGAAGCGCTGGTGACCACAAGAACGTATTATAATATATTATTATTGATGCCAATAAAGCCTTATAGGCTATATGTCAGTACAAATCAGTGCACTAATTAATGACCAATGCTCACGGCTGATTGCACGCGATTAGAAACACGATTAGCAAGGTATTATAACATAATGATAGCTCATTAGAAATGTATTATGTTGGGATATCTAAGTATAATACTATGGCCTGATGTTAGTAGCAGTAATTGTGACTTTTATTAGGATAATCAGCCCATAATGTTTCCACTGCTGGGGCACTGGTCTCATCTCTTTGAGAGAGTGTGGGCTGTAATCTACCACGCGGGCCCACTCCAGGTTGGTAGATGTCACATGTCTTCGAATTTTTGGTTTCAGCACATGCCGGTTTCCTCACGATGTTTTGAGAGGAGTGGAAATCATTTCATCAGAAATGACTTAGAAAAAGTAAAGCGCCTGCCTGGGTTCGAACCGACGACTCTTAAGTCTGGGCCGTTATCACTGGGCCACCCCTGTTCCACTGCGGACTTTTATTAAGCCGTCGGAAATGGGAAGACATACCAAACATTACGGCTGTAATCCCTGAAGGATTAAGCAAAGGTGTAGGTGGCTACCTATAATACATCCTCATTTCGCCAGTTATGTTTAAGTCCCATGTAATATAGGGGCGAGCCTATTACCATCTACCGGGCCAAATTCACCTTCCGGACTGCTACTGAGAAATTCCTGATGGAAAAACCAAATAACACTTTGCCCGATTTGGAAATCGAACCCAGGACCTCATGCTCATGGACCCACGAGGCAGTCATATGGGAAGAATGGTTCTGATTTAGTTCTGCTACGACTAAAGTAAACATAAGGTTATTGTTTGATGTATTTTATGAATAATGCAAGGACTGGATAGGTCCACTCAAATCTGTGTGAATCTTTCCTCAGAAGACCACCTCAGACATTAATCTGCATGGTCCTTATATGACTGGACCAAGATTATGATTGTTTGGACTTTAAAAAATACTGTGAACCCATGAGTTTTTCTCAGTATTTCTTTTCAGATTAGGCGGATAGGACACACCGACCTCATCTAGTTTTAAAGCATAATTTATTTTTGCCGTATTAAAGTGTTTTACAGGTGTCGATTATTTTTCATTTTGCTCGATGATCAAAAAGCAAGTGATAGTAAAAAATAACTGTCAAGTTTAAATAAAACATTTAAAATACACGTTACGTCAGACAAAACAATATGAGAGAAAACACATTTAAATAATTACAGCTAAAAAAATGATAAATACTTTTATGAATTAAAGCGATGATTCTATTTTTCCGGAAAAATAGAATCATGGCTTTAATTCATAAAAAACGAAATATTTCATACATAAGCTTATAAAACTAATAAAACCGGATAAGTGCGAGTCGGGCTCGCCCACCTAGGGTTCCGTACAAATTTGTAGGTACATAATTGTTATAAATAGTTCAGCAATCGAGTGTCGCAGTTTTTTCCGAGCTTTTTTCCGAAATTCAGTTTCCGAAATCTATAATTACTTATGTTATTGTGTTTTATAAGTGAAATTCTAATTATAATAACAATTCATACCTAAATTATATTTCATTTTATTTATCTATATCTATCTACTTTTATATTATTATTATAAAGAGGGAAGATTTGAGTTTTGTTTGTAAGGATTTACCTCTAAAAAGTAGGTAGGTACTCAACCGATTTTTAATATTTACGCTGCTAGTGTATAATAAGTACCTATACCTATTGCAGTATAATTCCTGCAATTAGATACTTTTTGTTGTCATTTCCATTAAATTCTTTTTACGAGTCATTCGGTCAGCTTTTTACTTTTTCGTGTTTTTTTGGAATATTCAAAAATGGAAAATTGTTCTGAACAATGTCAAGAAGAAAAAAATTAAGGCATTCTGTCGTTGGAATTCCTACTGAATTGATATTTTTTCAATAATATTGAATCTTTCTTCGAAAGTGAATTTCAATTTTTTTATGTTTATGACGATATGTGAGTAGTCAGCGGATACAATCGACTGTAAGTTCCCTGGAATTTCTCGTCACTTTTTCTTTTGGTGAGTAATCCCTTTATACTCGTAGGTTCCGTATTCTTGTTACTCGTGCCTTCTTCTTTAATCTAAGAAGATTTCCTTTTCTTTAGATTGTTTGAAAGGCCACTTTTTTTGGCCTTACCCTGCCATTTATTGTTCGCCTGTCTTCTTCCTTCGTCTGCCGGCTGCCGAAGTCCGAGCGAGCTTGAGGAGAGAAGCGCAGGATCGTTGCCGAGCAAAGTCGACGACACAGGTCCAGTACTTTGGACATCAGGTGCTAAATAAGTCATTTGTGTGGCGCAATAACGCCCAACAATCAATATAATAGAAGTGTTCTGTGTTATACCGACGTGTGACATTTTATTTTTAAGGTGCTTTCCTAAATTCTCAATACCAGACCTTGTTCTCTTTAAAATTTATCTTAACGAAATTATGTAAAGAAAAACCTTAATCTTGAGCTTATTTGTTTTAAACAATTTATAGAGCGGCACGAATTTCGTACGATTGCAATCGGATTTAAATTCGTCAGAATACTTAAATTCCTAAATATTTGGAAACATCCATAAGTTTTTTCTCCGAAAATCTTGTTGTGATATTTTTTTTGGTAGCCTTTTACAATTTCCAACGACTGAATAATAATATATTTTTTCACTTGTTATTATTCTTATTTATTTCGGATGGTTTAATTAATAATAAATTTTACGTGTATTTGCTGCATAAGTTTGATTTTTTAGCTACCTCACGCCGGGGTTCGAGTCCCCGGCGTGTTAGCAGCCAGCTCTACGCTGCACTATGTACTAATTTATAATTTATTGTTAGGTGCTTAACATACAAAGTAATTGAATTTAGGGCTGTATTAACGTTTGTTGTCTGCTTTCTACGTGAACTGAATGTGACCTATATTTGTTTAATATCCTATTAAAATATAATACTTAGCTAGCAGCGCCAGGTTTCTAGTGTTAGTCAAAGGGTCAATGATATTCTGGGATACCTGTATCGTTTGAGAAACTTTTTGCCCGCTAAGACAAAAACTCAGCTTGTGCTGACTTTGATTTTCCCCATCATTGACTATGGTGATGTGTGCTACTTTGACTTGAATGCAGTTTTGCTGGATAAGCTCGACAGACTGCTCAACAATGGTATCCGGTTCAAATTCAACCTTAGGAAATATGAACATGTGTCGAGTTATAGGACTGAGCTCAAATGGATGTCCATTCGCCAAAGAAGAAGTTTGCGCGCTTTAACCACACTTTTCTCCTTTCTCAACTCCCCCACCCCTCCTTCTTATTTTATATCTCACTTTCAATATTTATGTTCTTCACACGCTAAGAATCTGCGTTCTTCCAATAATCTTCTCCTACTCTGTCCTTCTCATACTTCTGCTTTTGTTCATTCATCCTTTCGTATTCAGTCCATTGTTCTCTGGAATGCGCTTCCTCTTGATATCAGGACGGCCACCAGTCGGTATGCATTTAAGCGAAAATTGCAGAGTTATTTTCAAAATAAATAGTCTAGAGTCATCTCAATTACCTCTTTCCCTTTTAGTGTATATATATAGTATATATATTATACATAATGTAGGCATATATTAAATATGTATGTATGTGTATTATAAGTTTATGAAATAATTAGGTACTTGTATACCTATTTCATGTATAATTAAGTATGTTATCTTTTTAACATTTTTTATTATTATTAACGCCTGTTAAGCAGAGCACCTGCCATCTTATCTCTACAAAAGAAGTTTTAATAAATAAATAAATATGTATAATACTACTTAGGTACAAGACACTTAAGTAGGTAGGTACCTATTTAGGATTCTGTTAAATTACAAGATTAAAAAAAGGACTAAGTAAGTACGCATAACAGTGCAAACTGTTGGGTACTACATTCATAACATACACCAAAGTTATTAGGTACCTATACATATAAAAGAGGGAAAAGGTTTTCTTTTTCATTCTTCGTCATAAATCGAAAACATCTGTTTTTTTTGTGATTTAAATATTTATTTATTTATTTAACCATTTATGCGCACATATATAAGGAGACAAGAAGAAAGGAACAGAAAAATACGTACAGAGGTGATGCTTATTTCTAAAGAAATCTCTTCCAGCATACCTGCGATAGGAGAGTATGTTAAAGAAATGTAGACAACGTGTGTTAGAGTAGAAGGGAAAACAAAATACATAAAATCTTAAATAATTTTCCAATTTAAATATAAACATACAGTACGAGAATATACTTACATACATACATACTACTAAAATAAATATCACTAAATATATAATGTAATTCAAATAATAAATAGGTATGCAATTATGACAAAGTGGAAAGATAGTGCTCTTTCACTCTACTTTTAAATACTCCAACAGTATGGCAGTTCCTAATGTCAGGCGGAAGGGAATTCCACAATCGTACCGCGTGCACAGTGAAAGAGTAGGAGTAGAAATCGGTTGAGTGGGGAGGGGATTTGAGGAGATTTCTAAGATGCGACCTGCAAGGCGCATCAAAAGGACGGGCGTACGCGAAGCGTTCCCGCAGATAGGATGGCGTTTTAGGGTTGTGAAGTATGTTGAATAGCAGACACAATATCCGAGAGTACCTGCGAATTCGAATAGGGAGCCACTTGAGTATCTTGCGAAAGTTAGAAACGTGACCATACTTTTTAAGGTAAAAACAAAACGAATACAGATATTTTGCAAACGCTCAAGTTTATTTAAGAGCTCCTCGGTGGCATCCAAATAACAGGCATCAGCGTAGCTTTTAGCGTTTAGCGTTAATTATAAAATATATAGCTTTCAGATTTTTCTCTTCTGTACAAATTAGAAAAAATTAAAAAAATCTACACAAAGATTTGTTCACCCATACAATTATGACCGCGCATACCGTTGCATAAGCTCGATGATTGATTACGTACTTTAAATAAAGACTATATTTTTTATGATTTAATTACAAATGTATAGTTTTCAGATTTTTCCCTGTACTTGTAGTATACGACGATATTACTTGGCAAATTTCTTAGTTCTAGGTCAACGGGAAGTACTATTTTTATTCCCTTGAGAGTGTCGAAATATACGTTTTTTGCGGCATAAACGGTCGTATTTTTTTAACCTTAACTTTGAAGTTTGATTTTTTTACAGCTTCAAGGGACTGTAGACTTGAGTATATGGTTTTAATTTCAACTCGATACCTCCACGCGTTCCCGAGATAAAGAGTCTTGACAGACAGACGGACAGACTAACAGACGGACAAAAAAGTGATCCTATAAGGGTTCCGTTTTTTCCTTTTGAGGTACGGAACCCTAATAATAAGGCTGAAGAGTGTTTCTTTGAACGCGCTAATGTCTGGAACTACCATTTTTGCATTTGGTAGCCCAATTCTTGTGTAAGGTTATAGGCTATTAAACATCACGCTACGAGCCTTAGCAACCGAGTAAAAGAAATAAGGTCAGAAAGAACACTAATCAAAAACGAAGTAATAATAGTAGTAATAATAGCGCAGGCGGGCGATGCGATGCGACGCGGTGGGTCGGGCTGAGGGATTTTTATAAAAATGTGGCTGCTATTTTAGTACCTATATTGTGTATCATAGGACTTCCACGCGAACGAAGTCGCGGGCAGAAGCTAGTTAGTATTATTAGTTAGTAGTATTAGCTAGTTAGTTAATAATATGAAATGTTAAGAATAACTAAATACAAAAAGAAACTATAAGCTATTCTAATATATAAAAATATCGTGTGATATCAGTGTTTGTTATCAAACTTCTCCGAAACGGCTTGACCGATTTTTATGTCATTTTTTGTGTATTTTTGGTAGGTCTGAGAATAAGTCGTAAAGTATATTTCATACCGCTGCGGGTGAAAGCGTGGGGCGCAGCTAGTAACTATCTTTATTATATATATAAAAATTACGTGTCACGTTGTTTGTCCGCGATGGACTCCTAAACTACTGAACCGATATAAATTTGATTTGCACACCGTGTGCAATATGATCCAACTTGAAAGATAGGATAGATTACATCTCAATTTATAGTCGCAGTATTATTTTATTGCAAATTATTTGTCTTTTATTTGACAGTCATAATTATCTGTTAGCTCCAAACGATTCTAACACATGGCGATATCTGTTGACTGGATTGAGTACCCAACTAGCAAAATCAGTACTTATAACGTTCTCAATACTATTTTTTCATGCATTTATAAGATAGTTGAAGTATGCTACACACAAGGATTTGGGCGCAAGTATAGGAGCATATATTTCTGTAACGATCTTACAATGAACTTGGATAAAGTCATTAACTCATATAATATACTTGACGAAAAACAATAGTTTCTATAACAATATTAGCCTATGCAGTTACAGGCACTAGTGCTTCTATAACGCTCTGACTCCAGTATCTTATGAAAGCTATCAATTTTATAGTGCGCTTGTAACATACTTGGTTATTTGTTATAAGTACGTTTTATAGGTATAAACTGTAACGTGCACGTGTTTTGTGTTTGAGTTTTTTTTTTAAATATTCCTTACTAATATAAATAATTCCATTATTATTAATTCGTTTGTAATATAGCTAGTCACTTTGTGAATATAGTGTGGAAACTGGTGGGGAAGTCAAATTTACTGTGAATATGTACCGAATATTTTTTTTTTCTTAACGCCTATAGCAGAATTGAACATTGTGAAGTTATTGTTAAAATTTAATTTCAATGATTCTTGTGAATATTCGCCATGTTTTAAAAATGCTCTGCATTGAGTACTTTATAGAATCGCTAAAAACAAATTAGTACTTATTAAAGTTTTGGTAACTATCTCTTCTCCTCCATTTTAAAACAAATTAGGGTTCCTCATGAATTGTTTATCAACCTCATCCGTAAAATCGGGCTCGATATGGGCGACTAAGTTTTGATTATTTTTTCGTCCGTCAACTGTTTATGTAAGTTTACAAGACTTATTTGTTATTAACAAAGTTCGTGCAACTTTGGGTAGAATGTTTTTAATTCTTTTGTATAATATTATTGATACTTCATTTGGTGCCACTGCCAAATGCGTTATATTCAATTTTATAGCCCAGCTTTGTATATCTTGAAGTAATTCATGATTCTTTTCAGACTCTGTGCTTTCTTTTATTTCTGAATCATATTCTTCCTCATGGCATTTTCTTCCTGTTCTTCATGATTAGAATAGCACTCAACAGGTACAACATTATTTTCGACGGAACTCTCCATTACATAATCTGTTGCACTTGACTATGAGATGACAAACTATAAGTTGACAAAATGGCTGACGTTTACTTACAAAGTACTTGGTCCAGTAGTTTGTAAGCATGTCTGCTCTCATAGCGTATTTGTAACATGCTGACAATCATATAAGGGACTTCAACAAGACGATAATGCCAAATACTTAGAAGGATATCTGCTAAGTATGTTAAAAGTAAATGTATCCTATAACTGACCTATAAGTTAATCTTGTAGTAGCTATAGGACTTAGTTATAGCAACCAATACTCTTGTGTATATTTAGTCTTGTGAAAGGCATTTATAAGTATATGGGTCTTATAACTGTTCTATAAGTTAAACTTGTATTTACTATAAGACTAAGTTATAGAAGCAAATGCTCCTGAGTAAATTAAGGCTTGTGCAATGCTACTATAAGTAAAATAGTCTACACCAATGCACTTATAAGAATCTTATAAGTGTTAATAGACTTGTTGGGTATTCAATAGATGGCGCTATGTTAAAAATACAACCGTTTCACATAAGCTACAACTTAATAGCATAACATAAGGGTCTGCTATAACATTATAAAGAGAAAATATATGATTGTTTGTTTGTATTGAATAGGCTCCGAAACTACTGAACCGATTTCAAAAATTCTTTCACTGTTGGGAAGATACACTATCTCCGGGTGACATAGGCTATATTATATTATGCTTTGCTGTCCGGGCAAAGCCGGGGCGGGTCGCTAGTATAATATAAATTAAGTAAATAAATATTATTCTATTCTAATAAATTGCTTAACTAGTAACGCTTTCGTTCATCCATTTTTAGTTTCAGAACCCCTGTAATTACATTGTACTATTCAGAATATGAAGTATTCCATTTGCGTTTGATATTTATTAACAAGTTTTAATTAATATTCGACAAAGTTATTGATACCATGGCGCTTGTTGTCAGCGTTATCATGGAACAATTAATAATATTTTGACGGGTTGATAACTTGTATTAATATTTTAGAGTTATTTGAAGCTTTTAGCTAAAACTAAATTAATAAAATAATAGGTAGTTACATAGTTTATTTGCCACCTCCACTTAGAGGATAGGTAGTACTGTTATTTTATAGACTAGCTTTTGCCCGGAGCTACGCCCGCGTGGAGGTCGTAAATTATCCCACGGGAACGTACTACCGATATAGAAAGTATTCCAAAATTATGCCTGTGTGCTAATTTTCATCCAAATCTGCTCAGCCGTAAAGGTGTAAAAAGGTAAGCAGACAGAGTTACTTTAATAGATATTTAGACAGGATACATTTTTAACCAGTGCGCAAACTGTCACCATGAATTCAGCGTATGATTATATAACCCCTAGCGTAGACATTTTTCGTCAGTTATAATTTTTTAAATTAGTTTTCTACACATTTTGACGGCGTAGGTATTGCACTTTTCTATGAAACAGCTGTTTTTTTTTTTGATAACTTACTAGAAATTTCTGCTCTAGATGGTCTAGAATCATGTGCTGAATTCATGGTTACAGTTTGCGCACTGATTAAAAATTTATCCTGTATCTATAACGACCGGCTGAGATCACCATTGCATTCTGTTTCTCAAGCTGGTAATTATTTTTATCAAATTGATCGCTCGAATTATGCTTACACTGCAATCCATACCAAAACAATATCTAAAGTTTTGTACTCTTCTAGCTTATGTACGCATTTATCCAGACATAACACACTCATAAATAATTTAATAATATACCTATCGAAATTACAAACAATTTTTTTTCGTTTTCGTTTGGGTATCATCCAATGACTTCTCCCGCTCTGGGCGGAGCGGAAAGGCGTGTCAGATTCTTACTGACCCACCCGTTTTCCTTCAGTTGCCTGTGCGCCAGGGCCACGGTAACTCTTTCGAATAATCCGCGACCTCGGCAGGCATCGGCTCTTTCGGACCCCATCAATGATGCTGACATCTCTTTGAGGCGCGCGTGGAATACGACGCGCCGTCGACCCGGGCCTGGTCCTTACCGGACGGCGAGCTGCCCGTTGCTCGCCGTCCGCAAGTCCGCGCCTACACTGGCCGGGAGTCGGCAATCGGCTCCCGACGCCCAGGGTGTCTCCTCCTGCGGTGACTAGGGGCGTGAGGGTACAACGATTGCCTCTCCCTCACGCGCTCTGCCTCGTCCTTCGCGAGCATTACTGCTTCGCAGAAGGAGGTGACGGCTTCCCATTCCCGTACCATGGCATGGTACCGTGGCATAGCATGGCGTGGCATGGCATGGTACGCGGGAGATCGCCGCCGCCGATCGCCGCCACGAAACGAAATTACAACCTAATTCACACAAGAATACACAAAGTTAACAGGTCTTAATTACTAATTCCAAGCGACCGCTAATTCCATTACTAAACAGCTAATTCCATTACACTGCCGATATGGAATACGTGCCGCCGCGTCGTGTGACGCAAAGCGTTTAATTGATGCTCGATCGCACGCGTGTGTCGGTCAGAATTCCGACCAATTACTGCTCCCAATCACGCGTAACAAGTTTTACGGACACAGGTGGTATTCTGATATCGGTGTTATTGATATTGTGTAATAGTGTTACAGGGAATATAAACTAGCACACCAATTTCGTGAAACACTTTCAATGTCAGTCGCTTCATGTAAAATACTGGTCTTTAGATGCATCCGTTTTGACTGGACTGGGAAAAGGCTAAGCATTCAGATGATGACTTTCAACACAATTCGAAGGATTTTGACGTAAAATCCTAATCAATTGATTCAGTTTGAAAAAAAAATCTGCTCGAAAAAGTAAATAACGCAATGATAGTTGTTGCTTTTCATTATTACAAGTGTGTTAAAAAATTACCTTGCAGTAGTAGTTAGGGTTACCACCCGTACTCTAAAATGGAGTATTGTCCTCTTTTTCGCGTAGGTGTACTTTATAATCTGTGACACCAATAAAGTACGATAAAATACTCTATTTAAGTAACTCTGACAGTTACTTAGTTTTTCTCCCTTATAAATGTAAAGTGGAGAGACGAAAGGAGCAAAGCTTCCCTAAACTTAATTAAAAACGATCTGATCAAATATTTAAATTTAAAGTTTGATTGCAAAGATGTTGTAACTATCTTCAAGAAAGACAATATATGTTGAATGCTGTGAAAAGTAACGAAAAGTGTTTTAAAAGATAAATAAGTAAAAAATTAATAATTACTCTTTTTTATGCTGTGTACTTTATTTTCGTTCGACCGAAATTAAAAAATACTTTATTCGTCCCAAAAAAAGGTGGCAACCCTAGTAGTAGTGGAGCTCGTCCGGGAATTACCTACTCTATACCAATTCCTATCGCTGACCAGCATTGCTGTTCCCGTGCGTTAGTGACTCATGCTACTAAAATTACTCTAACACCATTTTTAACCTACCCATTTTTTTCTCTATAGGGCTGATAACGCTCCTTTCATGCTTTCGCCAATGCAAAATATGTCCATAGGCGTTGGTGAGTTTTTATCATTAAGAGGGCAGCCTGTTTGTTTGTTAATCTAACTCTTTGAGAATAAAAACCCAGGCTTATCACAGAACAGCCAGTCTCTACCTGCCCGGGAATGCCGTGGATTGCGACTTAGGGATTACGGTTGGGAGATAAGCAGCAGCCTCCTATTGTTTGCTAGTACAAACTGCGACCATTAATCTTACTGTCTGATTATGCTAATTTGGCTTTTGATAGTTAAATGTAGCGGTCATTGTATCTGTAGTAGTCGATTTAAGAAGATACGGCCTAAAATATCTAGTTGTCTAGTCTACTGACAGATGAGTTTTGAAGACATATTTAATGCACAAAACATCGAACTGACATGAGAGGGCGCACACGGGTCCACTAGCGCCACTCCTTTAAAAAAATATTATCTCGTGACTGAGAAGTAATTTTGAATAACGGCTCAATCAGCACCCTCAGTAAGTGCTAGATACAATTACCGAGGGTTCATATTGAGACACGAAGCAACAAAATTCGATCTAAAGAAAAGCGGCCACATTCCAGCTCTAGATCGTATTTTGTTGCTTCGAGTCTGATTACGAAAGTTTATAAAAGGTATTACAAAATTCTAGACACACTTACCGAGGGTGCTGATTGAGCCGTTATTCAAAATCCCTTTTCCGTCACGAGATAATATTATTTTAAAGGAGTGGCGCTAGTGGGCCGGTGTGCGCCCTCATAAGCCAGATTTCAATGGACTGGCGTTTTTGAAAAGGCTTATTATGCTCCACCGTTGATACCGATTATTTGATAAGATTAGTAATCAATGATGTTTAGCTTGCTATTTTCACTCGTGACATAAACTCACACCTTTCTCCCTATCTCTGTAGGATAGGCAAAACTACAGATCGCAGCTTACTACGATCCTGGCCCTGCAGTCTCTACAAATATAACGACAAAAATCGGTCGTTAAGTCTAATCGATGTCAAATTTATTTAATAGATTTTCAACCTTATGCTTTCGTAATCAAGTTGAATATCTATTAAAGGAATTTGACAAAAATACGACTTAGCGACCGATTTTTGTCGCTGTCTAATGTCGATACTGCAGGGGCTGCTCAATTTTAATCGTTAATACAATACACCTCCTACACTCAAGTCTTATATCTTTTTTAAATCTTTTTCCCCGTTCATAACCGCAACGCCATCGTACCTGTCTCCTGGAATACTCCTGTCCCGCCGTCACCCACAACACATGACAGACATGTTTCAAGATTAGCCAGTGACGTCACATCAAACCGACGTCTCCCATGACACTTTTTACACTTTTTCGCGCTCGATTTATTTCGAAACGTTACAGTTTTTGTACGGTAAATCATTCCGTCTGATAAAACTTGAGGCTGTGTGCTTAGGTACTGAAATATTCGTGTGTGTAAGAGCTTAGGATTTGTGGGGGTTTTCTCATCTTTACTGATGATGTTAATTTTTTGTTGGATTATTTTTTGGTTTTAGGTTTTTTGAGGTATAACACACATTAAAGCCTTCATGCGGTAATACAAGTAAGGCTTCTCGTACAAAAAGAATTACCACAAGGGAATGTTGAAGTAATCTAAACAGAGTATTCTAACAAGGTGTATGATACAGGTTTTCCTTATAATCTTAAGCGACAGTAGCCCATCAGGGCCACCGAGAATCCCACCAGTTAAACTTAACTTTCGAATTGAACTCACTACTACACACATCACGCCTGTAATCCTCGTAGGGTTAGGCAGAGGTGTACGTATAGCCATCACCCACCACACACACTGACCCACCACTAATACAACCACATTTAGGTTACTTGAATGAACTGGAACTCAAGTAATGTGGAACCCACATCGCTATAAAAGTAGTCAAAAAACGACCAAGAAGAGATAAGGACCAAATATTAATGTAATACACACAAAATCAAAATCATAATATTTTATTTCACACTAGCTTTTGCCCGCGGCTTTGCTCGCGTTAATTTTGACTTTGACTATCAATTCGACTTATAATTCAATCATGATTCGAAAGACACGTGGCGCCATCTATTATCATAAGAAAGTTATTGTTGTTTTCCTCGGGAACAGTAATTTTTTGCGGGATGAAGGGTACTCTATGTCCGTTTCTGTCCACCTGACCACGTATATGCAACATTTCAGGATGATCGGTTCAGTGGTTTAGACGTGAAAAGGTAACAAACCAATGAACTTACTTTCGCATTTATAATATTAGTTAGGATAAACCTACATGGGCTCTTATGAAACGTCAGAAGCTGGGGGCACACACAAAATATTAAACCAGTGTGTACAATAAAATTGAAAGCTTCTGACTTTAAAGAGGTTTGATCGAACGGAAACCGTTCAACATCACCTTTTCATCTAAACTACCAATAATAAATACTGACTGAAATATCCGCTTAACTCTCAAGTTATTTCAATTACATCTTCCAAATCAAATTCTAGGGAAATAATATTGGTCCTTTGGGAACCAATAGTGGGTCACGGGAGGGTTATATTAAAACAAATCTGTCGCTATCTTCAACGTTCAAGGATCTTTTGAAGTGCCGTACTTTATTTGATTTGGCCTTCCGTTTTGGTATGGCTTTGGTAATTTTCGTATTAAAGGATTATTGTTGGAACTTTTTGAATGGGAATTATGAATTACATCGGCGTAAAGGAAGTTATTAGTTTGCTAATGCTGTTTTACATAATTAATGGCTGTACACTTCAAAAAGGCTTCACACAAAGTAAGACTGCATAGCTTTACGTTTGATTGCGTGATCGATTTAATTAGCAATCATTATTATTTTACAACATAATTTCATACAATAGTTTTAATTACCTTTTTTATAAGTTTATAAGCAGTAACAACTTTTAAACTAAGTCAATCTGCCTAGCCTTTTTCCAATAATGCTGTCGTCGACCTCCAGTCTCACCGAATACAGCTGAATACCAGTATTTTAATTGGAGCGAATGCCTATCAGACCTCCACAACTCAGTTACTGGGTAACAGAATACCCCTTGGTAAGACTGGTTGTCAGACTTTTGAGCTTCTGACTACTCGTAACGACTGTCAAAGAGCAATAATGACAGTCGGGACCCTCGGCTTAACGTGCTTCGCGAGGCACGGAGGGGTCTCGGTATGTGATGGATGGTGACCCATTCACAAACCGACCGCGGCAAGCGTAGCTTAACCTTAGATCGACCCGTGCCGGTGTTATCATTGAGTCACGAGTCCCTCTTAAACTTTTTGTACTTTTGAACCATTTCTAAATATAATACAACCTGTGTTTTATTTAGAAATGTTACCTACTTAGTTCAATAATGGTACAGAAAAGCAAACAATTTTAGAGAAAACATTTTTGTCCCTTTCAAGTTTTCTTTTCAGACTCCCCGTAACAATACCTAAGTAGAAAATACAAAGGTGTCACAGCGTAGACGTTAAAATTTAAATAATGGCCGTGAAATGATGTTACAAAAATCTGGGGTCTCTAAAGGTCGTGCTTTCGCGCTGGGGGAAGAACTCGTGTCATGAATGAAACAACCGTGTCCGTGCCAAATAAAGTACACAGCGTTTTGTGAAAGAATGGAAAATATAAAAAGCGGACTTAATAGGAATGTTGCAATGTTCCACGAAATTCTCCTGTAGCGTGGGTGCGATTAATGTGATTCCTTTAATGTAGCCTGCGAAATTCAAAATTTCTTGAAATAATAATATATAATAACATGACACCACGCCTTGTTTCGCCAAAGGGCTGGGTACCCACATTTCGCCAGTTAAGTCCCATGTAATAGGGGGGCGAGCCTATTGCCATAAACCGGGCACAAACCCAGACTCCGGGCTGCTACTGAGAAATTGAAGATAGAAAATCTCAATAACACTTTGCGTGACTAGGGAATCGAGCCCAAGGTGTCGTGCTCAGCAGTAGCGCTTGTGACCACTAGACTGACGAGACAGTCATTAAATATTTACTCAATTATAATCATTAAAAATCCTGAATATAGCTCTCGACATTATCTTAGTTCCAACAAATATAATTTCGAGAGCTATATTGCTGTTTTAAATTATTATAATGTAGTAATTATTTAATTAATTTACCTCCAATTCTTATTTCAACTCTTTACTATGGCGTTTGTAGACAGGATTATAATTCAGATTTGTTACAGTTGAAATGGCAATCATGTCATATGGTTTAAATAGGCTTTTATTTTTATAATTTTATTTATCTTTTCTATTCTATCCGGATTAGGGATTAGAATCGATTAGATTCTATATTATTGAATGTGAGAACGTTGTAGGCCTAACTTGTAGACTGTAGATTTGTAGATTGATGAATTTTATAAATACATGAATTGACATGAATATTTACTTTGTAAAATAGTATATTATTTTAATTATTGTGAATGTAAAGACTATGTGGGTCATTGCTTTGTTTTCTTCTTAATTCGTTTTCATTATGGTCTGGCAGTTTGAGTAATTTATGCGGCCTACCCAAATGTCCTTTCTTTGGCATTGTTCGTCGAATCGTTAAGTTCCTTAAGTTTTGAGTTGAGCTGCACGATTAATGACAAATGCGTGCACTGACTGGACAGGTCCAGTCTTTCTGTGTGGTTTTTCCTTAAAAGATCATTTCAGACGCAAATCTACATGGTCTTCACATGATCTGACCAAGATTATGTCTCAACTTTAAAAGAGACTGTGACCTCTGAGTTTGTTTCGGCCTTTCTTCTCAGAGTAGTCAGATAGGAAACCCCGACCCCGTTATTTTGTTTTGGTTCTCTGGCTATACTGACGGATCTCCCGTAATACCACAAATCTCGCATTTACAAATCGTAAACCATATAATATTAGTTTACTGTTTTGGGAATGGACTCGAAGTTTACACGCAAATCGCTCTGCCATTGCTAACCGTGCCATTTAATATTCAGAAGTAGCAAAACTGACATCGTAATCAACTTGTCTATTTGTCTTCAGGATTGTGGCCTTTGTCAGAGCTGATGTCGCAGCAGCAGTGGCGGAACGGGTAAGTACACTCATGATGCAAATTGAGACTATAGCACTGAATAAATAAAAAACTGTTTGTGATTATCTTTAAATGAGATTCAAAAAGAGCCCACTCAATAATCAGTAGCTGCATTTTGCTCATTTTGCTAATACGACTTCCATCGTTTCGGAAAGAAAAAGAAATAAGTATATTTAAAAATCAAGAACTAACACAGTTCAATGACACAAAAACAGTGTTAAACAATTTTTTAGGGTTCCGTAGTCAACAAAGAACCCTTATAGTTTCGCTATGTTCGTCCGTCCGTCCGTCTGTCCGCAGCTTAACTCAGAGAATCTTAGTACTAGAAAGTTGTAATTTGGCATGAATATACAAATACATCTTAGTCATACCGACAAAGAGCTAAAATAAAATCATAAAAAAGAATATATTTTTAGGGTACCTCTACACGTAAAGGTGGGATGCTTTTTTTTTCTCGTTTACTCCATGGTATGGGATGTCGATGGATAGGTCTTCAAAAAATATTGCAGGTTTGTGAAAACAATTTTTCGATTGAGGGATCTGTTTGTGAAAAATTAAGCTTAAAAATGGTAATTTTTGTTAGAGTCAAGTGTTCCCCCCTGCCAGCTAAATGGTTATTTTTGGATATGTGAAAAAATTCACGCTAATAGTTATACATATAACAAAGTTACAAGAAAAACTATTACAGCTAAGTAGGCTTTACAAGTTTCCGAGTAATAGTCGACAAGTTACATTTGCAGTTGGGATGTATAGGAGAACATGTTTTTCAACTACAACGTTAAGTTTGTTTTTGGAATAAATTCATCTCAACGACTGAACCGTTCATTGGGCACGGTCCGACACGCACTTGGCCGGTCTTTTTATTGAAATAAAAATAACAAAAGAGCAAAATTTTAAGTAGATAATAGACTTTTTCTAATTTTTTGCTCACTTTTACGGGTTTCGTTGAAAGCAAAAAGAAAATTGTTAAAACTAGACAAAAGAGATTTTTAAGAGCAAAAGTAATTTGATCTTTTTGTCTGGAGCGAGTAATTTTGAAACACTGGGCCGCGGTCGTTTTAGCTGCTTAGAATGCATGTAAAACTGTTTTATGTTAACTAAAAAGGGTTATTTTTGGTACGTTTTCAAAAGTATCGCAGCCTTTTTAGCGCTGTTAATAATGTGTGTCGTTTTTTCGGAATGGTCAATTAGGTTAGTAACTCTATTATCTCTACTGGACAGGTCGACTTAATCTGTGTGGTTCTTTCCTCAAAAGACCATTTCAGACACCGATCTACATGATCTTCAAACATTATTACCGAATTTATATATACACATTGACATTGATAAATTTTATATATACAATGACATGAGTATTTACTTGTAAAGTATTATATTATTTTAATTTTGTGAATGTGAAGACTATGTGGGTAATTGCTTTTTTTTTTCTAATTTCATTTTAATTATGATCTGGCAGTTTGAGTAATTTATGCGGCCTACCCAAATGTCCTTTCTTTGGTATTGTTCGTCGAATCGTTGAGCTCCTTAAGTCCTGACTTCCTGAGTCGAGCTGCACGATTACTGACAAATGCGTGCACTGACTGGACAGGTCCACTCAAACTGTGGTTCTTTCCTCAAAAGACCATTTCAGATACCAATCTGCATGGTCTTCGCATGACCTGACCAAGATTATGTCTGGACTTTAAAAGAGACTGTGACCTCTGAGTTTGTTTCGGCCTTTCTTCTCAGAGTAGTCAGATAGGAAACGCCGACCTCATCTAGTTTAAAAAACATGATTGACGTGTAAAAGTGTTTGTACAAACCTATTTACAGAAATAAAATCATTTATCATTTATCACTATTTTATTAACTAGCTACCCGACCCTGCCTCACACGGTTTTACGACTCGTAAAAACAGCGAGATTTCTTAATTATAATTATGTTTGTTATATATTAGTACATAAAAATACGCATAAACCTTTGGGAACTAATTCTATAAATGATGGGAAAAACCACACCAAAATCCGTTGCGTAGATTAGAAGAACAACGCGGTCACACAGACAGACACAAAAAGTGACTTTAATTTTATATTATGTGTAGATATAGATTCCTGGAATGTGGCTACGCGTTCAAAAGAAAGTAGCTTCGCATTTATGGAATGTGGCTACGCATTTATAGAATGTAGCTACGCATTTATGGAATGTCGCCACGCATTTATGGAATGTGGCCACGTATTTATAGATTGTGGCTACGCATTTATGGAATGTGGCTACGCATTCATAATAATGTGGCCACGCATTCAAAAGAATGTGGCTACGTATTCAAAAGAATGTGGCTACGCATTCAAAAGAATGTGGCTATGTATTCAAAAGAATGTGGCTATGTATTCAAAAGAATGTGGCTACGTATTCAAAAGAATGTGGCTACGTATTCAAAAGAATGTGGCTACGCATTCAAAAGAATGTGGCTACGCATTCAAAAGAATGTGGCCACGCATTCAAAAGAATGTGGCCACGCATTCAAAAGAATGTGGCCACGCATTCAAAAGAATGTGGCCACGCATTCAAAAGAATGTGGCCACGCATTCAAAAGAATGTGGCTACGCATTCAAAAGAATGTGGCTACGCATTCAAAAGAATGTGGCTACGCATTCAAAAGAATGTGGCTACGCATTCAAAAGAATGTGGCCACGCATTCAAAAGAACAACGCGGTCACACAGACAGACACGAAAAATTACTTTAATTTTATCATATGTATGTGTAGATATAGATTCCTATTTGCTGGAATGTGGCTACACATTCAATATTATTTCGATGCCTATATCCTCCAAGATGCCAATACGTAGCCAACAAGTTCAAGTATAAGAGTCTCTGGTACCAATACTCGTATTATATGTGAGCTCTTTCCGGATCACGCTCTTCAAACCGCAATCTTGTTTGGCGGCAGAAATTGGTACTTCACCAAAAACAATCATTCAACAACAGTTGCTGCAGCCAAATTATTGTCAGGGAGTTCTACTAGAAATTTAGATTCTTCTCTATCTCAAAACATTCCAGTATAACAACAAACAATTTCCTTAGAATACATGTTTACGTCTGCCGCGATGGATAAAGTTGAGCATAAACCATTTGCATATTGTAAACAACGGCAGTTAGACAGTTAGGCAGAACAACTACAGAATACCGTTATATTTGAATGTATGACGGCTTGTGGGTTTTATTCACTATTTGTAGTCTGAAGATGAAATTAATTTTATAGTTCAGAGAGGTCAGGTCATTCCCAAACTCTCTAGGGTATACAATAATAGTCATTTTTGAATGTAATTTGTCGTTCTACATGATATATATATTTTCTCATGCAAAGAAGGATTAAGAAGGAGGGGAAGAATCAGCTTTAAAACGGTCAAACAAAGAAGTGATTTTGTTTGACCGGTTTAAGAGCTGATTCTTTCATGAAGTTTTCTTTCACAGAACATCAGGGATTCTTGCTGATTGGCTAATATTTTTATTATTTTACGACACCAACTTTAGCTATTCTCATACATTCGTGTCGACTCGAGAAAAGAAGTGAAATCTTTGATTTATGAAAGACAAGAAACGCTGAAAAATTTATATTCTATCAAAAAAACGCTGAGTAAAACAATACGTTGGAGGTTTTATTTTTTATTTATTCTCACCTCTGTAAAAGAAATATCATGTTAGCGTTTCAATGAAGTATATCAATTACTTCAACCGACAGAAATCCGCAATCACTACTCCCACACTATGATCAATTGTTCTCAAAACAGAACATCATACATCAGCAACCAGCTGTAGATTTATGACGCCCTAGTACCCACATACTGTTCACGTCTGAGTATTCGATACATGAACTAGTCACGCATAGCCTATTCAGCGCTGTCTTTCACTCATGTTCTCCTAATTAAGTAATTGCTAATCAGTGTAGACTAATCTATTAATAATGAATTAAGCTCTATTCAGCTTTTAGTTTTATGTTGAAGATTTCTACATTAAATAATTAATGGAGTGTGCCAGATCTATCTAAATAAAATAATTTATGTGATCTAATCTAAAGGTTCCCTATCCATTTGCATAAAATTTTAAGACCTAATATAACTTAGCATAATTTTGTTTGACATAATTATATTTTCGCATAATATAATTACGCATAACAGCTTACGCATAATTTTTTTAAGCATAATTTCTCTAACCATAATAATGATTAAGAATTAATATTCTAAAGCATAAATTTATTAAGCATACAGTTCTAAAGCATAACTTTTTTAAGCATAATATCCTAAAGCATACAGCATGCAAGCAAGCATACAGCATACAAGCAAGCATGCAAGCAAGCATGCAAGCAAGCATGCAGCATGCAAGCAAGCATGCAGCATGAAGCAGGCAGGGTTTCTGTCACGGCTCCGGCGCTGCGGGCCTCTGGCGGCCCCACGCGCCTACGCGATTTTAAATTACACTCTAGGGGTAGGACAAACAAGACTACGTGGAGTCGGTTTTGCAGCAATTCGGTTCTGTCACTAAAATAGTCATTAGGCCTACTAACGGGTTCCCTATCCATTTGCATAAAATGTTAAGACCTAATATAACTTAGCATAATTTGGTTTGGCATAATTATATTTTCGCATAATATAATTACGCATAACAGCTTACGCATAATTTTTGTAAGCATAATTTCTCTAACCATAATAATGATTAAGCATAATATTCTAAAGCATAAATTTATTAAGCATAAAGGTCTAAAGCATAACTTCTTTATGAACAATTTTGTGGGTTTTTTTTTCGCTGTAGGAAGCATGAAGCAAGCAAGCATACAGCATGCAAGCAAGCATGCAAGCAAGCATGCAAGCAAGCATGCAGCAAACAAGCAAGCATGCAGCATGCAAGCAAGCATGCAGCATGCAGCAGGCAGGGTTTCTGTAACGGCTTCGGCGCTGCGGGCCTCCGGCGGCCCCATGCGTGCTAATCGTCGCAGACGGCTTTCGCTCACCACCGCAGCTTCGGCTTGTTGGCCGGCTTCGCCGGCCAGCCTCAGCCGCGGCGGCTCGCTCGCAGCCACCTGCTCTTCAGCCCGCGGGCCGCCTCGCCCCTACGCGCCTACGCGATTTTAAATTACACTCTAGGGGTAGGACAAACAAGACTACGTGGAGTCGGTTTTGCAGCAATTCGGTTCTGTAACTAACTTTTGTTGCACAGCATATTAAATTTTTAACCAACAATATTATGCTAATAGTCATTAGGCCTACTAACGTTATGCGAATCAAATTTATGCCAAAACAAATTAGTCTTTAAGATGATTATGCCAACATAAAATGTATGCCTAAAAAAATTATGCCGAAGTATTATTATGCCAAAACAAATTGTGCCAAAATCGTTATGCCGAAGTATATTAGGACAAAGAACATTATGCGAAAAGAAGGGATCCCCTACTAACGCTATGCTAATAGTCATTAGGCCTACTAACGTTATGCGAATCAAATTTATGCCAAAACAAATTAGTCTTTAAGATGATTATGCCAACATAAAATGTATGCCTAAAAAAATTATGCCGAAGTATTATTATGCCAAAACAAATTGTGCCAAAATCGTTATGCCGAAGTATATTAGGACAAAGAGCATTATGCGAAAAGAAGGGATCCCAATCTAAATCACATAAATTATTGAAAATATTAGTATACCTACCTACGCGATTTTAAATTACACTCTAGGGGTAGGACAAACAAGACTACGTGGAGTCGGTTTTGCAGCAATTCGGTTCTGTCACTAACTTTTGTTGCACAGCATATTAAATTTTTAACCAACAATATTATGCTAATAGTCATTAGGCCTACTAACGTTATGCGAATCAAATTTATGCCAAAACAAATTAGTCGTTAAGATGATTATGCCAACATAAAATGTATGCCTAAAAAAATTATGCCGAAGTATTATTGTGCCAAAACAAATTGTGCCAAAATCGTTATGCCGAAGTATATTAGGACAAAGAACATTATGCGAAAAGAAGGGATCCCTAGAAATAGTCGTTAAAACTAGCCTATAGTAATTAGTAGTCCACTGCTGGACATAGGCCTCTCCAATCGTACGCCATTTAACTCGATCCTCGGCTATGCCATCCAGCTATCAGCCACCTTGCAAATCTAGCCTGAGGATATCCTATTCTACGTTTGCCGTTTGCCAAAGCGATCTTGATTACCTAAACCTAATTTACCAGAGACACTATTCGTATATGTAGGCATAAAACTACTCTCCTGGTACACATAGCAACATATACCTACGCTCGTTTCGTAGGACCGTGCCGCCATGAAAGCGGTTTTATCGAATTTAACACTTTACACAGCGCGACACAGCGCTTAATGGAATTTTCAACGACAAATCTAACGCCGATGCAAACTGTCGTGAAAGAGAATTGCTACTTTGATTCTAGCCAAAAGAGATAAAGTTGGAACACGTGTTTAGGAGCCGGCTAAATTAGATTCCGTGTCGAGTTTTGCGAATTATTTGGTGCTGTTTCTCCTAAATTGAAAGATATCGACTAAATAAGTTTTCTTTTATTGTTTTCCACTAAATCGTAACCTTGTTACTATAAACGAAATAACTTATCTTTACTAAGTTAGTTTTTCAGTCCGTGGTAATCCCGAAATATAATGATTCTCTTTATCCCGTTTGAGAGTTATTATACGTTTCTATTTTCGATCTTGCTATCACTGGTCCTTTGGTTCGCTAATTAGGAACGGTATTATCAAACATAAAATACGTTGCCATTTTTTGAACACAAAATTCCTTCTACTAAGGACATGGACAGACGAAATAGAAGAAAATTACATTGGTACATAGTTAAATGAAGTGGGCGGTGGATATTAGGGAATTGTTCTCTTGCCTCAACAAACTGGTAGCTTAGTAATTTGCACTTCATTATACGCTGAATGGGTGCTCGGGAGTTTGACGGGGAAGCTGTTGACCTAATTAAATAGATTTGTCGATGCCCGGTAGCATCCAGTTAGTTACTTTTTGGTAGAATAATTTTACGGTCACTTATCTTTACAAGCGTTTTATTGGTGTTGCATGATCTGACCAAGACAATGTCTGAACTTTTTAGACACTGACCGCTGAGTTTCTTCCGGTGTTTCTTCTTAGAGTAGTCGGATAGGAAACACTATACGCATATAGCTAAAAAAAAAAATTGACGTGTGCTAGTGTTTGTACAAACTTATTCACAGAAATAAATTAATATCATTTATTATGACTAACTATACCTTGATGATTAAGGTATAGTTAGTCATAATAAATTATATTAATGTAGAATAATAAGAAGTAAATAAAACATTTTTTTTGCGTATTATTGTATGTATCGATTAAGCCAGGCTTAATCGATACATACAATAATACGTAAAAAATATTTTACCGGTTATAATATAAGTTTTGTGTATTAGGGGGTGATTGCTAATAACCAAGCACGGTTCGCACTCCAGGCTTCTTAATGGAAAAACCTAATAAAACTCTTTGTTTTAGCCGTGTTCCAAACTTAGGACGCGATTACTGAGCGCGGGCTCAGTAATCGCGTTTGCGATTACAAGACCGCCAAGGCTATTAAGCTATAGATTAACAGCACTGTTTGCTTACCATAAACCCAAATGCCCTGTGCTTACTAACCTACCCTCTCCTCCATTAGGCTCAGCTACCATGTTTGTTTTCCATTTCATCGCTACACATCGATCACTCTCATCTAATAGGCCGGACATTCGCCATATTGCATTTTGTAAATTTACAGCACTTCGTGACATTTTTGACATACGCAGGGATTTGATTGGGACGATATTTCAAACGGATTGCTTGTTTAGTTTTGGACATGCGTTTTAGTTTAGTAAAAAGCGTTTGTTTTTATTTTGGTCCTCAGTTTCTCTGCTAGGCACAGGCACAGGTATCTATCTCGGTGATCCAGATGTTACCGGCCATGTTAGATTTCGTCTACCAATATCGCAGAACATTTTTAATTTATTTTCTTTGCAGGCTCCAAAGTCCAGATAAGCATAAGTATAATATAGGGACGCCCAACAACATGTTTAATATTTAAGATTTAATTTAATTTTTAATATATAATTTAAAGTGGTGAGTAAACTCGATTCAACAAAAAATTTTTGTTCAATGACCCTTCCAAACGAATTAATATTAATTTTTACAAATAATGCAATACATATTGAGTTCATAAATAGAGTGATATATTTTTTGTTAAAAATACAATTCCCTGAACAATAGATGGGCACAATATAGCAGTTAACAGTAAAACAATAGTTATCAGGCATACACAAAATACTTAATTTTGCAATGTATCTATAAATCCTACCTACCGCAGCAACCTAGCGCAGGAGTCAGGGTTTCCATTTATAAATGTAACATACTTTTTTTTTTATGTCAATAAAATATTATTATATAAATCGATGGTTGTTGCCTAGCTACAAGACGACAACAAAAAATGTCCTGTAAATTTCTTAATGATTACCTACTTTATTTCATATTAATTCTGTATTAATTCTAAATGAATTGTGTAAATAAATCAAAAATGAATACCCAAGACCAAAATTCAACAATTTCGATATACTAATAACCGAAGCTTTTAAAGCAGACCTCTCTCTCCATAACTCCTACAACAGAAAAAAATATAATTATAACAATGACTATGTCACAAAAATTTCACGCGTCTCATACTGTGAGGAAAAATACGCGAAGCCCTAAATTGGTTATTGACAAAAGATACACGCAAAATCCTTAAACTTGAAGACGAAATTGACGTAACGAGAAAAACGGTCATGAATGTATTGCATGAAAAGCACCCCCCCCGGATTTAATCGTGATTCAAGTCCGTTTACACTACAGTCAGTCAGAAAAATGAAGCTAGTTGCCCATTCCAAAGTGTAGTATTTACCTTTGGAGAAGAACGGGCAAGAAACTCCACGGACACTCTTTTAAATCAACATATAGTTACAAAAAAATTGGTTACATTATTCATGATGAAATTATACACGTGAGAACGATGTAGAAAGACGTGCACATTAAAAGCGTCCGAAATAAAAAAGACAAAAACAAAAACAAACTATTCAGAAATTCAAATAAGCTTTGGCAGCTATGACATGACCAGTCCCTACTGAAGGCGCCCGTTCACGAACATGACGTATGGATCAGCACCATTCAGCTCAACCATGTTGAAGGGAACTTAATGATCGCCACCACCAGCGAGACATTTGAGTGAGCATGACATACTCTCAGCCGCCAGGGCACATTCAAGTCAATGAAATTCGAACCTAGTAAACGGTAGCTGTATAGTAGATATATAGTACTCACAATAACAATTTTGTACTGTGGAGTCAAATACAACAAGCCCGTATGTCAAGTCGACTCATAGCCTTAGACATTTGCCTAGGTGTGAGACCGATTGCCATTGGCGAATGCCTACGCAGGATCCTATCAAAATGCATGATTTTAGTCACCGGGTCTGAGTTCACTATAGCCTGTGCTCAATCACAACTCTGCAATGCACTAAGCAGCGGTATCGAAGGTGCTATACATACAATGAACGAACTTTTCCAAAAATAATGCCAACCAGGCTCTAGGTAACTGGGAAATGCTTCTCGTCGATGCAAATAATGCTTTTAACTCTATGAACAGACAGTTGGCTCTCTGGCAATCAAGAATATATTGGCCACATTGCGCTCGTTTTTTATATAATACATACAATAGTCACGCAGAACTTGGTAATACGTGATTCTGATAAGAGATTATATAGCAAAGAAGGAGTAACACAAGGCGATCCACTTGCTATGCCACTGTATGCCACACTACCCATAATAAAGAAACTAAAAACAGAACAAGCAACTACCCAATGCTGGTATGCAGATGACTCTTCTCTCTGCTCGGTCATAAAGAAGGTCTAGCAATCTCCGCTCCATCAAAACAGACAAATAAAACTATGCATGTTCAAAAAAAGGTTGTGCAATCCTCTTCAGTGCATTGATAGAAAATACACATATGGGCCTCTCTCAACATCATAAATTTCTTAAAGATGCACAGAAAGAAAACCACAATGAGAAAGACACTCTCGATAACGAACTCTTGGATACCGTCTTCGTCAAACTTTCCCCTATTAAGAGAAGAGCGATTGGACGATACATTTTTGATAAAACTGAAAACAAAATCCTCCAACTGACTATCTATCGTACCGATTAAGAAATACCATTTCGATCTATCCCCATTAGAGTTCAGAGACGCACTTGCATTACTTTCCCACAGATAACCAGTCTCTATGTCAAAATCATGTGATGGTTTTTTTTTTTTTTTTGCGTGGGATATCATCAAATGACCTCTCCCGCTCTGGGCGGAGCGGAAGGGTGTGTCAGACTCTTACTGACTAAAACCCACCCGTGTTCCTTCAGTTGCCTGTGCGCCAGGGCCACGGTAACTCTTTCGAACAATCCGCAGCCCCGGCAGGCATCGGTCCTATCGGACCCCGTCAATTGTGCTGACATCTCTTTGAGGCGCGCGTGGAACACGACGCGCCGTCGACCCGGGCCTGGTCCCTACCGGACGGCGAGCTGCCCATTGCTCGCCGTCCGCAAGCCCGCGCCTACGGTGGCCGGGAGTCGGCAATCGACTCCCGACGCCCAGGGTGTCTCCTCCTACGGCGACTAGGGGCGCGAGGGTGCAGTGATTGCCTCTCCCTCTCGCGCTCCGCCTCCTCCTTCGCGAGCATTACTGCTTCGCAGAAGGAGGTGACGGCTTCCCATTCCCTCTCGCTCCGTACCATGGCCTGAACCAGGGCCGGACGCGAGAGGTCGCCGCCGCCGATCGCCGCCACGAGGACACGGCGGTGCTCCGCCCAAGCCGGGCAGACCTCCACCGTATGCGCCACCGTGTCCTCCGGTCGATCCACACAATGATAACACCCGGGCGTTTCCTCCCGCCGTATCCGAAACAGGAACCTCCCGAAACAGCCATGTCCGGTGAGGACCTGCGTCAGGCGGAAGGTGAGGACGCCGTGGCGCCTCTCAAGCCACTCCTCAAAGAAGGGTCTTACCGCCGCAATTGTGGCGTGCCCTGCGCTGGGTTGCTACAGTCGCACTCTACATGCCGCCATGAGATCCCGCCGGAGCTCTGTCCGCTGTGCCGCGATTTCTCGCGGCAGCGGAGTTACGCCCCGGCGTTTCGCCTCCTCGCGCCACTCCCAAACGTGCGCGAGGACTTTTGCCTCCAGATCCCACGGCGGCAATCCGGCAAGGAGGCTCGCCGCCTCGCAGGAGACCGTGCGGTATCCCCGTACCATACGGATGGCCATGACCCTTTGGGACGCGTTCGACCGGCGGGCTGGCCGGAGCCTCAATGAACGCGCCCACATCATGTGATGGCTGTGGCTGTGATGAATTCAACGTTGATCATGCTCTATGTTGTAAAATGGGTGGTCTAATAACACGTTCTCTAATTGAAATTAGAGATTTATTCTGTGACTTATTTCAAAATGCATGGGGAAATGTAGTCAAATTACCCAACATCTCCGAAGGAGACTGCGGTCTGCGTGGAGACTTTCTTTGCCGGGGCGTTTGGGATGCTCAGAGGGAGGTGTTATTTGATATCCGTTGTAGACACTGACTACCCTTATATTTCACGCCCTGATGCCTCTGTACTAAAATCCGCCGAAGAAGAAAAATAAGGAAATATTCAAACGCTTGTGAAATGCGACATGCGATATTCACCCTCATTGTTACATCCGTTGACGGAATGTTCACTCCATAAATGTCTACCTTCGTAAAACATCTTAGAGCTGCAATCGCTGACCGCTGGAATAGGTCCTTCAGCGTAGTAATGGGTTGGCTAAGATCAAGAACCATCATATCAATAATCCGTGCCACTAACATGTGCATTTGCGGTACAAGGCATACATTTTAACTAATACTCAAGTTATTCGGCTTCGACGATGGAGCAGCCCTACCTAGGCAAGACTGATGTGCTTGCGGCTGACGAACTGAGGAGACGTCGATTGCAAAAAATCGTTATGGATATAAGTGTTTTATGAAAATAGCTGACCAATTATATTATTATTTATGTTATTGTTATTAACTTTTTATCCGAATTGAATTGCTCAGTTTATCTATAATTTTAATTTTTAAATTTTGGTTACTATGATTTAGATTTTTAACTTTAAGAAATATGTTAGTTATGTATCAAAATTGTTTGATAACCTTTTGCTGTGCCCTAACAGGGTGTACAACGGCTCTTAGCTCTAAGCCTTTTGTTAACATCTTGTTTTACCTTGTGGAACATAAATAAACGAATATGAATATGCAAAAATGAGCCTGTTTTATTAGTTAATTAATCAATAATTTGACAGACTGTAGTTATAAATTAATATTTATGCGATGACTACGAATACATCTCCTATCTATAAGTTGAGCTCCTTAAGTTCTGAGTTGAGCTGCACGATTACTGACAAATGCGTGCATTGACTGGGCAGATCCACTCAATCTGTGTGGTTCTTTCCTCAAAAGACAACTTCAGACACCAATCTACATGGTCTTCACATGATCTGACCTAGATTATGTCTGGATTTTAAAAGAGACTGTAACCTCTGAGTTTGTTTCGGCCTTTCTTCGCAGAGTAGTCAGGAAACGCCGACCTCATCTAGTTTAAAAAATATGATTTACGTGTAAAAGTGTTTGTACAAACCTACTTACAGAAATAAAATCATTTACCATTGTCATTTATACCTAAGTAATTTAGCACCACAGGCCTAAATCAATGGACCTATATTAATGGGTCTCTAAAATCAATTAACCCACTTTGTCCGAGTCGATGTGGTGGTCACGACCCAATGGCCTAGGCAAAATACATTATATCTTAATGTATGTACTATTAAGTACATATTTCTTAAGTGAAAATCATGTCTAAACTAATATTGTTATCAATGATTTCATTAATTGAATGCAAATGAAGTGTTTTACCAAAATACCGGACAAGTTTGAATTGCATCTCGCTTGGAGACGGTTTCGTACGATCAATATGTTATGTACAATCCCTAGAACAAACTTAACTTTGTAGTTGAACAACATGTTCTTCCAAACATTCCAACTGCAAATGTAAGTTTGTACTAGTTACGTATTGAGAGATTTGCCATGTTATTGCTGGAACGAAGTTCCATATCTCGGCTTGCGATGGGAGTTGACTGGTAGAAATCGTCACGTAAGGAAAAGCGTTATGTCCCCTCCATGCGACTTTCTCTATCTCTCTGTCTCTTTCTATTAATTACGAGTGTGTGTGTTCGTGCGAGTATTGAGATTCGAGCAGACGAGCATCGCGGTTCATTTAAGTAGTTACTCTCAAACGTTGTTCATTTATTTCCCTTTTGTCTGTTCTTTAATCCTACTAATATTATAAATGTAAAAGTTTGTGAGGATGGATGGATGGATGGATTGATGTTTATTTGTTACTCTTTCACGCAAAAACTACTAAACAGATTTGGATGGAATTTGGAACACGGATAGTTTACAACCTGGATTAACACATAGAACACTTTTTTATCTCGGTAGTACGTTCCCGTGGGATAATTTTCGAGCTAGTACATAATATACAGCGAAAGGAACTTCGTTTCAACCGGGTATCCCATCCTCGCGTTTTTTTTAAGACCATAGACTTATTATAGGTTTTCCTGTTATATATAAGTAAATAATTATTTCCGGTATTTTTTTTTGTTCATAATTTATGGCTCCGTACTTTTGTAGATAACGGAGGAGAATTTGTCAAGTTTCACTTATTTTCTTAAATCACTGTAAAACTATTTATTTTAATATTTGACACCCACGAGTCTTAAATGTTTTCTTCTGTCTTTTTAAATGTTATAATTTGCTCCCAAAAGTGACCACCATATTCAAAGTTCATTTATTTACGATATAACCCGTGTTAGGGTCGCAAATATTGATATTTGTACCAAATTTAATTTTAATCGGTTTAGTAGATTTGGCGTAAATTGGCTGTGACGGACAGACAGACATACGAGTGATCCTATAAGGGTTCTGTTTTTTCATTCGTACGAACCCTAAAAATTTATTGGACATCTGTTATTCCTAGTTTTCAGTTTTGAGTATGCAAGACGAAAGTGCCGATGGCTAAAACAATAAAGAAATACAAAGGAAAAGATGGATAGATGGATTGTGTTTAAGACGTATAGTTTGAAAACAAAGTCAATCATGCCGAGCGGAACTCAAGTAAATTAGCATAATAGGCAAGAGGATGAAGCCTATGTTAAAATGGAAGATCCTCGCAATTTTGGGACTTCAGCTTTTAAGACAGACAAGACCATAACTAGCTGGTAATAATATGATGATAATTAGTCAATTGTAATAATGTACTTTTATTCAAAGTAGTCGAATACAGGGTGAGCCAGTAGTCGGTAAAAAAAAAGAAAAGAAAGAAAAATAGTTTATTCTGCACAAACAAAACGCACCTTACAAACGGCATTAATTTAATAGACACATACAAAATAGCCAAAAGCCTCGCATTCAAGCTATAAAAGTTTGACAGTTTTGTCTATTGCTTGATGCTAAAGCCAGGCACCAAAGACAATACCACAGATTAATACACATTGCTTTGTGTTGCGACACTGGCAAATGACAACAAACAAATGATCAAAACAAAAACAAAATGCCGATTGCAGTGTCGAAAACACACACACATGGGTACAGGTAAACGTTTCCAAAAATAATTTAATCAAAAGTTTAAAACTTTTCATACACATTTTTTCGGCTTCAACTGACACAGTTTTTATTTGGTCAGTCTGTAAAGGGATTATTTTTGTGTCTCAATTACTTTAGAAACGCGAGTTTAAAAAAAATTAAAGCCTTAAAGCAGATGAAACCGGGTGTGCGGATAATCCGGGATACATGGTAATCTAGAAATGGGACTAAATATTGTACTGAAATGAAATGAAAACCGTTTTTAACATGAATGTTTAAAGATTATTTTATTATTAAAATCTACTGACGATGCGAAAAACTTCTGGCGTAGGTACTTAATGTTATTATGTAGTTATCAGCAGAAAAAGAAGGTGTGTGCTTCTGACCACACGATAGAACTAAAAACTTACGGCTGGAGCCGAGTATACGTGATTCAGCGCCAAGTATACGCGATTCAGCGTCACTGACCGATTGGAGCCGAGTATACCAGATTCAGCGTCACCGACCTATTGGAGCCGAGTATATCCCTTTCAGCGTCACCGACCGATCGGAGCCGGGTATACCCGTTTCAGCGTCACCGACCGATTGGAGCCGAGTATACCCGATTCAGCGTCACCGACTGATTGGAGCCGGATATACCCAATTCATTGTCACCGACCGATTCGAGCCGAGTATCTCCGATTCAGCGTCGTCGACCGATTGGAGCTGAGTATACCCGATTCAGCGTTACCGACCGATCGGAGCCGAATATACCCATTTCAGCGTCACCGACCGATTGGAGCCGAGTATACCCGATTAAGCGTCACCGACCGATTGGAGCTGGGGTATACCCGATTCAGCCTCACCGACCGATTCGAGTCGAGTATACCAGATTCAGCGTCACCGACGGTCTGGAGCCGGGTATACCCGATACAGCGTCACCGTTCAGTTTCGTTCACTGTTTAAAAAGAGCGCAAAGTGCGCCGAAAGAAGTTTTTATTTCAAAAAGTCGTTTAATTTAAGAATCTTTTTTTCCCCTATAGTAACATAATCAACTTAACTATCTTTTCGTCCTACAAACAAAAGTTGTATCAACTATGCCCTTGGAATAAACAAACAAAATAACATTGAGCTTGCTCGGCTCGGACCCAAAGTGATCGTTCCACAAATCTTTCATTTTCCACGACTGTCGACTGTCCTATCGACAAGATTTACGCGTCACAAAAAATCGTTTACAAGAAAAAACAATTTAAATATGTAAATGGAGCTCTGTTTAGTGAAAAGTTTAGCTTTTTACAATGAGAAAAATATGCTAATACCACGTCTAAGGTCAAATTCTATATAAATGTATAATTCCGAGTTAAAAGTTGGCTTTGAGCTTCAATAATGCATTAAAAGGGAATTTAGTTTTAGTTTTACGAAAATTTCAAGTTGATGCGGTTTTGGCTATGAATAGATTTAGCGCGTTAGTTCAGTTAATGCAGGTTTCATAATGGTGGCAATTAATACAGGCAAATAGCGTGATATTGAAGTATTTTAGTCTAAAATACGCGGCTAAAGTATGTAATGGAACGGTTGGCGCAGTTTCTATGCGATTGCCTTCTGTGCACGCTGCGGGTCACGGATCGATTCCTGTATGGAATAAAAAAAAAAATCTGTATTATGGGCTTCGGATTTATTTTAAATTCGATTTTTTTCACGTACTTAGAATGCAGGAAAAGTTACAGATTTTTTTAAACTAGAAGAGATACAAACAATTGTAAAAAAAAAATTGCGACCCTCATTGACATAAATCTGCTACTTCTACCAAAATTCCTAACCCGTCACGCAAAAGTTATCCAGAGCTTTACACCTCAATTACCATCGCCGCATGCCGCACCTCC
This sequence comes from Dryobotodes eremita, assembly GCA_917490735.1. Classification (NCBI taxonomy): domain Eukaryota; kingdom Metazoa; phylum Arthropoda; class Insecta; order Lepidoptera; family Noctuidae; genus Dryobotodes; species Dryobotodes eremita. The sequence goes on along the minus strand of OU823247.1, from coordinate 1,560,331 downwards.
GCGCAGCTCCGGGGTAGTGTTTAGCAATTAGCGAGACCGGTATCAGATGGAAATTTCCATTCGGCTCTGTTTATGCAATGTTTGCTTCCCAATGCTGCTGTGCGGTACAATTAATTTTACAGCCAATATACTCTTATCAGTATTTCATACTACAGCTCCTAATTAAGCTAAAATTGCAATATGCTGTAATTTGTGAACTATTATGGAACTAAGTTTTAGACTGTTGTGGAAATTCGTGCATTCATCAGCAAATTCGTTTTTGTTTTATGAGGGAAGTAGGTACGACATTATATTGAGTCTAGGTATAATAATAGTACTCATGTTTTTATTTTTCTATTAATAAATAAATAAAAATAAAAATAAAATTCATTTAATTCAGGAAAAACCCATATTACATCAAATTTAACTATACTGCAACACACAATCTAACAAAACCAACATAATAAAAATAATGTCAATGCAATTAAAATAGGTACACATTATAAAGATCACAGAATTCAAATAAAAATAAAATGTCAAATTCAATTAAAATAAACGAATGAGTAATAAAAATTATAGGGTCACAGAATTGAAATTAAAATGATATGTCAAATTACACTGAATTAATCACAGAATTAATATTAAATTAAAAATTATAGATTTAATCAAACAAGTCATTAATAATAATATAGGTCAGTGTCAATCAGCTTAAGTGCCCTGGCTATACATGTCTGTTACAGCATTGTCGTATGTAGGGGCAGTCAAATCGCTCAGCGATCATTTTCAGGACAGTATTGGAGCTGGCCCGCACCCTGCGCACTAAGGACGCGCACCGCTTGCGCATGGTGGCGTGAAAACAGTCGGTGCGCGCTTCCGCAAACATGCCCGAGGCGCTGCAGAACCGGGGGAGCCTCAACACTGCCCTGAATGCGTTGTTATACTGGACGCGGAGGGCGCTATAGCAAGCTTGTGTGTAGCGAGCCCACAGGCTGCACGTGTACAGTGAGGTGCAATATGCCTTGAAAAGAGTGACCTTAACTTGATCGGAGCAGCGTGCAAACCTACGAGCTAGCATATTCGCTCTTTTCGATAAGGCCCTCCGCTCCCGTTCGATGTCAGCATGGTCCTTGAAGTCAGCCGTGACTATATGCCCCAAGTATTTAAAATGGTCCACTCTGTCTAGGGAAACACCATTGAGAAAAACTGGTGGTACATTTTCCGGTGATTTAGCACCGCAGGCTCCAATGACCATACATTGGCTCTTGTCAACATTATATTTGAGGCCATGCGCGCGCGCGTACTCCTCACAGATCTGCACCAGCTCCCTTAGGCCACAGATCGACGCGCTCAGCAGCACCATGTCGTCAGCATAACTAAGATTATTGACGCAGACACCGTCAACGTGGCACCCGACATGACGACTGCTGAGCGCAACGACCAGCGCATCCATATAGAGGTTGAAAAGGGTTGGCGAGGTCAATCCACCCTGCCTCACTCCACACTCAAGCTGATACGGTTCCGACATTGCCCCCGCCCATCTGACGCTGGTGACCTGATTCGTATACCAATACTTGAAGATAGTCACAAGTTCCCGCGGCAGGTTAATACTGTCCAATTTATCCCAAAGAATATCATACGCAACCAGGTCGAAGGCCCTAGACAAGTCGAGGAAACACGCGTATACAGGGGTCCTACGATCCGTGTAGTATCTGACGGTATGCTTAAGACACAGTATAGCACTTTCTGTAGACAGTTGAGGTCTAAAACCAAACTGGTTATCATGCAGGCTTACATATACATTCAACTGTGTGTTAAGCAAACCGTCAAACACTTTGGCTATGATGGTGGCTAGGGAAATAGGCCTGTAGTTAGTTTTATCTGCAAGGTCACCGGTCTTATTTTTCACAACTGGCACCACCACAGATTTCATAAGATCCGCCGGCAGGTAACAGTGGCTCACGCACAGTGAGAAAAACATCGCTAAAACTCTAGAGATATGCGGGCCAGCATGTTGCAGGTGTTCAATGCTGAGGCCGTCGTGGCCCGGGGATTTGCCTCTCGTCGTTTTCTTAATAATTTTATACACGTCCTTAGCAATAAACCTTACCCCGACTGCATAATTCGGCAACTCATCATCGAACACCCCACCTGCAGGCCCCAGAGGGGATTGTATAGAAAAATGGTCCTTAAAGACATCAGCAATGTCCTTATGGTCACTAACACCATCGATGCTCACAGGTAGACCCGGCCTAACATTTGCTTTGCTTGTGCTTTTCCAGAAACCACGAAAGTCACCCTTGGAATGCTTCTCAGCAAGGGTGTCCATACGAATCTGATCCTCACGATCTTGGCAAGCCTTCAGTCGTGATTTGAACACCCTTCTGCTCTCACACATTTCGGTGTGCATGATACCGGACCTAGGCTTACCACACGCTACCCACTCCGTAAACTTCAGCCGGGCCTCCCCATGAGCCTCTCTGACATGCTCGTTCCAACCCACTACACGCAGACCACTGCCACCCGCTTTCGTGCTTCCTCGACCTACCAAAGACGCATCGCGAAGGGCCGCCACAATGTCAGAGTACAAACCATCAAGGACACGTCTGTGACCGTGATCATTACAACAATAATCAGCACAACTCATACACTCTACAGGAAAATCAATTCGTTTCAACAGTTTGTGACACACGTTGGTATAGTTCGCGACCTGTTGCTCGTTTCTTACACCCCACACTACGTTATCATTTGAACTTGTTATATGAGGCAACTTTGGTGTCAATAAATTTAAATTACACTCAAGAATCAGAGGAAAATGGTCAGACCAATTAGTGTCATATTTAATATAAACGTCAACAATAGCTCGTTTTGCTGCTTGAGTTACAATAGAATGATCCAGCCAGCTACAGGACCCATGAGCCTCACTAACGAAGGTGTAGGAACCGGAATCAGTACCCAGAAAGTCAACATCTACACACGACCAACACTGTTCACTACAAAAATGTAAAAGCTCGTTATAAAACAATTCAAATAAGTCGGCATTATAATCACCTAACATAAAAACTGATTCAATACCGTATTCGTCAACAATTGCGCTCACCGTACTTAGGCAATCCGTAAAGTCAGGCAGGTTGTCCACCGCATTCGTAGGCATGTAAATACTCATCACAATCACCGGTCGATCACTTGTCGTTATCTTAATAGCACAGATACGAGCATTGTCACACCGCAACACTGACACTTGCTGGAATACACTGCTTCTCCACAACAGAGCGACCCCGCCATACGGCCTCCCACGCAGTATGCCTCCAGACGTGTCAACCGCAGATGTGCCCGCGCATCCGAAGCCACTGTCGAACGTGCTTAAATATAGTATATCATCCGGCAGCAACCATGTTTCTTGTAAAGCAATAAGATCACATGTATTACATAGCTCCCTAATACTATCCACGGAGCGTTTTACGTTCTTACAGTTGAAACTGGCGAATTTATATGTACATCTATCCATTACGATGTTTACTTTGATCGTTAATGACCTTCCTTACATGATGGCTAACTTGTCGAATATAATTTTATTCGCTGATGACACTTCTTTTATTTTTTTATGGATGGAAAAGATACGGATGTCTTACATGTCAACGATAGTCTGGCTGTTCTTTCGAAATGGTTCGCAGCTAATAATCTTTTACTTAATGCGAACAAAAATAAGTGTCTTAAGTTTTTATTACCAAATGTACCCCAAGTGGGTCTAAATTTAAAACTTGGTGGCAAGAAACTAGATGTTATTACGGAAACTGTATTTCTAGGAATTACTTCACGCCCACATGCAGTAAGAAAAATAAGGCAGTTGACTGATATAGCCACTGCTAGGTTAGTATACTTTGCTTATTTCCACAGTATTATGTCTTATAGCGTACAGCTGTGGGGATCGGCAGCTGACGTAGATTCAATTAATCATTTTACAAAAGAGGGTAATCCGCGCGATCTATAATATGGGTCCTCGCGAGTCTCTTAGAAACAAATTCAAAGAAATTGATATACTAACTCTACCTTCTCTCTATATCTTAGAAAGTATTTTGTATGTTCGCAAAAACTTAGGACTTTTCAAAATAAGAAGGGATTTCCATAATATAAATACACGTAGTAAAAATTAAATTGAGATACCCAAATTTAGATTAACTAAAACAAGCAAGTCATTTCTTATAAACAGTATCCTCTTTTATAACAAGTTGCCAAAGTCAGTTACAGAACTTAGCGATGGAAAGTTCAAAACACACATCAAACGTATCCTTATCAAAAATGCATATTTTAAGATTATAGACTACGTTGAAGACAACGAACTTTGGCAATAATTCCTTCTGCACATGTGGCTTCCATGGTGACTTCATTAACGGCACCACTATGTAAGGGTCTATTAATTGTTCCCAAATTACGGAGTATATTTGAAAAAAAATATGTTTTGTTGTTTTTTACTTTCTTCTTTGACATAATCTTCACATTATTTGACATTATATACCTCTAATTCTTATTTCAACTCTTTGCTTATGGCTTTTTTAACAGGATTTTAATTCAGATTTGTTACAGTTGTAATGGCAATCATGTCATATGGTTTAAATAGGCTTTTATTTTTATATAGATTCTTCTATATTTTGTGAATGTAAGAACGTTGTAGGCCTAACTTGTAGACCTTGTACCTTGTGTGTTGTTGTATTAGTAGACCTTTTTTTTTTTTTGAGTGCCTGTTACTTCTTGACAGGCCTACACTGTCCTCCTATACCTATCATCACTGTAATTTGAAACATTTTAAACGCTCCTTATTTTTAAAAGAGTAACCGTGGAGTTTCTTGCCGGCTCTTCTCCATAGAAAACAACCAATTGGAACCGTGCACCTAGCTTCTGACGTTTCATAAGTGCCCATGTAGGTTTATGTGAAATAAAATATTTTGATTTTGATTTTTTATACCAAAATGAGACTATAACCAAATCAGCCTATACTGTTCCCACTGTTAGGACACAGGCCTCCTCTCGGTGAGAGGGAGTGGGCCGTAATTCGTGGGCTCATTGTGGGTTGGTAGATGTGACATGTCTTTGTATTTTTGTTTCTAGGACATGCCAGTTTCCTCACGATGTTTTCTTTCACCGTTTTGAGAGCAGTGGTGATAAAATAATTTACACAAAGTAGAGCGCCTGTTTGGGTTCGATCCTACGCCCTTCAACTCTTAAGTCGCGGTCGTTACCGCTGGACCACTACTGCTTTCCTAAATGATACTATAAGAATGAGAACTTTACTGTCCATGGTCAAAATCAGGTTTGCTCTGGCCTAATTATACATTACTAGCTGCGCCTCGCGGTTTCACCCGCAGCGGTATGAAATATACGTTACGACCTTTTCTCAGACCAACAAAATATAAACGAAAAAAAAACATAAAAATCGGTCTAGCCGTTTCGGAGGAGTTCGATAACAAATACTGTGACACGAATTTTTTTAAATATAAGATTTAAAACTAAGTACGTGTATAGAGTTTTAATAGTTTTTGTATTTAAAACTATCACTACACTAGTGATTTCTAACAGCGAATGTTCATGATGTGAAATGTGCTTGTTTGATATTACCTTTTAAATAATGATGTTGCTACAAATATCATTAATTCAGCTGTCCCATTGTAACAGCTCTAAATAAGAACCTTAATACCATCGTTTATCATGAAACCAATCCTTCAAAACTCTAGCAATTATCAGAACACCGACAAAGAGGATCCAACTTACAGCCGAAATTCACGAAAAAAGTAAATTAAAAAGTGCCAAACTCGGAACCACGGCTTCCCTCGTTAATAAGAATGCTAATCACGTTTTTGCCCACAATCCTGACGATATTAAAGTGTTGGACTACGTTGTTAAATATCTAAGGTCGATAGCAGACACAATACTTACAGAACAGACGGTCAGCGGTTTTGTGACTGTGTCAATGCTGCATAGGGTTTATTTAGCGATGACACTTTGCGTTGGGTCGCGGTTTTGAAAAGTGAGCATTGAGCCGTGTTCAGGAGTCATGCGTTCAGTCGCTGCGCTGTATCAAGCTCCCGAAAAGCGACAGAATCACTAATCGCCGATGCTAAAAGTATCGTGTCTGCTAGGTTCCTAAGCGCACTCCGATATTATTTCCTGCGCGGATTGTAGACAAAGCTTGGCCCTAATGAGTTTACTACGCTTACAAATCCTATTTGGATGCGCAGGGGGGTAGGAGGGGGGTCCAAATGGAAATTGTAAACGTTTGCAATGAAATTCTGATGAGACGAGTCCGTAGTTGCTTCGTGTCTGCTTCGTTTTTTTCCGTTCTGTTCTAATTATGTTAATTGCTTGAGGCAAATATCCGTACTTTCTGATTATTTTGGTCCTTGGTTTAGTGTAGCGGGTAAAGAGGGAACGTTTAGAAGAAGGAATTGTCTTAAGCTCTCTGTTAATTAATGTAGGTTAGCCTTGGTTTTTAACAAGATGGACCAGTAGGTACGTTAGTAGTTATAAATCCGGTTATTGAATTTTTTTTTTATCTTCTGGGCAAACTAACACAGCTTCACTGCACATCATGGAGCAAAGGTAACTGACACATTTCTACGATTCTTTTCTCTTCAAATTAAACGGTAAGTAGCACCAGCCACTTATACAAGCGTGTATAAAGTATAAACGTCAAGTTCTGTATTTTGTACTAATTGGGTGGTTACTATTCACAGCTAGGAAAAGTGTAAATAGGGTTTTCTATCAGAAATTTGGCAGTAGCAGCCCTGAGTCTGGGTATTAATGCCCATGGCAAAGAGTCGCTTCCTGTTACATGGGACTTCAACATAACATGCAGATTAAGAATTGAATATATATACTTACTTACTTATAATATATATACTTTGGAGAATACAGGTTATGTTAGAAAACGATCCAGGTGGCAGTGATTAGCCATGAGCCTTCTAGGAAGCCCCCCAAGCCCAGTCTAAATCGATATAGTTTTAGCAATAAAAAAACGTTGCCTTAGAACTTAGAAGTTCGAATTATTTGCCCGATCAATGTTTAATTATACAATGTTTGTGTGTGTTGTTATTGACATTTCGCGTGTTTACACCGTGAAATGGTGGCTCATTAAGCTTTTAACATACATTTACCGTTACCAGCTATTTGGTGTTCATGCTTAATTGTTTCAAATTACGTTCAGAAGCAATCTATTAGCATTTTATGTGCTGATGAATACTTAATGTCATTGTTTTGTTGGTTTATGTTATTTTGAAATAGATACGAATGGTGGAAAACTGGGTTCCTATTTGGGGCCTACCTATGTTCAGTAGATCGCTGCGATAAGCTGAGATGATTGATACTAATATTTTAAATATTTACTGTGCAGTTTCACACCAAGCGTCATGTCTCCTTAAATGATACTGCGATACAACATGACTGCGTTCTTAAAAAAAAAAAACAGTGGTGCAATAATAGGCTGGTTATTATTTTAATTTTTTGTCAAACATGTTCGTCGCCATGTTGCGTTATTAACAAAACTCCTTAATATATCGCGTCGTAGAGTGATAGTTTAATAATCATTTGTCGCATGATGAGTAGCTTGTATATCGCGGTTCACTTAATAATGAACGTATGATTGCTGCAGCTTTCGCTCTAACAGATTACATTCTGGCATACTCCAATCAATCTGCGCCTGCCGTTACTTAGGCTCGTAGCACACTGAAAGCGATGCAGAAACATTGCTTTTGAACGGGGAACTAGTTACATCTTTCTTACTAACTGGCCGATTATTTGAAAATTTAAAAGATTTAAGTTTGAGTTTTAGACCAATGTGACAAAACCACACGCCTGAATCTCCGCAAGTGCAAGGGTAAGTCAAAGATGTTTATAGTAACCCACACGTTGCTTTAAATCTTATGTTAGCAAAATAGTCGATACTATCTTGCCATTAAACGGCCATAAATCCAGGCTCCATGCTATTACTGAGAATTCTCAAATGGAAAAGCCAAATAAAACCTTGCCCGACATAGAGATCGAACTCAGGACCATGCTTAGCAGTCGTGCTTGTTACCATCAGACTAATGACGTAGTCATGGAAGTTTTCGATTTTCTGAAGTGGGAAGATAACGGTGAATTAGTTTCTTTTAACTGGTTAAATTAAACGTTGTTTTTGTTAAATAAATGTAGTACATATATTGAATAAAAGGTAAAAACAACAAGAGATCTTAGCAATAGCGGGCGTGCAAGTGAACGAGCGAGACAGCACGACAAGCAACATGACACTGACCACAGAGTTGATAATAACATTCTGATGTCTTGTGACCAACGCTACAGATTTACAAGTATTTAATCTAAAATATCTTTGATAGTTTTGGGTAAAGGATTTCACGTGTGACATCCTTAGAGTAATAGTAATTAGACTGTAACACCTAGTTACAAGAAACGGTTCACGTGTAACACCTAGTTACAAGAAACGGTTCACGTGTAACACCTAGTTACAAGAAACGGATCACGTGTAACACCTAGTTACAAGAAACGGTTCAAGTGTAACACCTAGTTACAAGAAACGGTTCACGTGTAACACCTAGTTACAAGAAACGGATCACGTGTAACACCTAGTTACAAGAAACGGATCACGTGTATACCTTGTTACAAGAAACAGTTCACACATTTGTCACGTCTACTTAATATAAAATGTAGGCCACCAGATTGTTGATTTTCTTCTACACTCGAGAATATTCACGAATATGAGTACATTTATTATAATGAATTTCCTCTTCGACTATAACTCAAATTAATATTCGATTAATATTCGTTCAAAAGATTAACTCACGTTCGAGAAAATAATTCAATGTAATTGAAATTTCAATCTTTACCAAATTAAACTCCATTTCAGAAATGTACCTGTTATGTTTGTTTCGGAATATTGAGAGAATCAATACTGTGACCTATGTTTATAATAACATGTACGACATCACACTTGTATTTGCTGAGCAGGTTTTTGAATGTGACTCTATTTGCTATTAACAGCGCACTAGTCCAGACACCGGCGGGGTAATTACGTAACACACTAACAGTAGGAATGGGTTTCATTTTGGCAGATCAGCCAAATTCATTGCGTTATTTACGTTGCTGAGCAGACAAATTTTTCGAATATATGAAGCAATGGATTAGTAATAGGCTTCAAAATTATTTAGATTTTGATAGATAGTGTGTTACATAATTAGGGTGCTGATTGCAGTAGAAAAAAATTTAATGGAACTACTGTCTTCTTATTTATATTTTTCTTAATTCTGTCCCTTTGTCGTCATGTCAGAGTCGGTTCCCTATTCATTTGCATACAAATTTAAGACATAATATAACATTGGCATAACTAAATTCAGCATAATGATCATTACGCATAATATTATTACACATAAATGTTTTGCCATAATGTTTATTGCCACAAATTAACCTAACCTAACCTAACCATTGCATTATGCCAAAGTATTTTTATGCCACAGTATCATTATGCAAATAAAAGTTATGCGAAAGCGGTTATGCCAATATATATCAGTAAAAAAAAAAAAATATGCGAAGGGATCCCGTCGGGGTCACCCACAGGGGAAAGAACTTAACTTTTTTTTTTGCCGGAAAACCACATAATCTTTCGTGTAAGTACCTATATTGTATTAAGATTAAAACTAATATTAGATTATTTTATTAACAATCTAGCTTGGAGTCTAAATCCCATTTATTTTCAAAACAAAGTATATCCATAGCTTAGCAGTTGTATGTAGTATCTACCTCTAGCCGCTAGTGAGCGCTTATTGACAAACTGTAGTCAGTATAGCGTTGTGTCTGATGCTAAGCGACTAGGTACATACATACCCATGTTTAAGTTCGTTTTACACGATCACATACACCTGATCTATACATTCAGCTGTTGACTGAATATAATCAAAACACTATTTGATTAGGATTCTGTTTTGACTTGCCGTGTCCTGTGGTGTGTGGTTTTGAGAAGATGCTGTGACAAAAGTTGAAATGAGTATGCTTAGATGGTTTGGTCATGTTGAGAGGATAAATGAAAGGAGACTAACAAAAGGTATTTACAAGGCAGATGTGAGTGTAAATGCTGGAAGGGGACGCCCTAGGAGGACATAATTATAGTGACAGTGACCTTATTGGTGACGTTCTTCAGAAAGGTCAGGTGCGTAGTACTCGCAACCGGCGTGCGTGTATGACTAGATGTATGAACGTAAACGAGGCAAAAGGATTATGTAAGGATCGTAGCAGGTAGCATCCTGTAGTTTCTGCCTACCCCCGTGGGAAGTAGGCATGAGTTTATGTATGTTGTGTGTTCTGTGGCTTTACCTGCGTGATAATTTTATATTTATTGTAAGGAAACTGTTTTTGCTGGTAAGAGGCTTACTTCTCCATGTTATTCGGTGAGTAATGAAAATACACATATTTATTAGAGACCAACGCATTATAGTATTACGTAATGTTAGGAGCCTTTACTAGTTCGGGATGCGGTTAGCTTGCCTAGGGCTGTTTTGGTGTAAGTTGGGAGTTAGTTATGAACATTATTAATAGACTCAAATTGATTCAACGAAGCGTTTATAGATCGAATGCAGTGCTGGTTATCCATTAATTGAAATAAAATATAGTTGTTTTATTTTCTTGATTAAATGAATCACTTCCTATACCCACGTCTCCCTATAGTCGACATATCGATATGGCGACTTTAGAGTTATATTAGCTTTTTTTTTTTTTGTTGGGATATTATCAAATAACTTCTCCCGCTCTGGGCGGAGCGGGATGGCGTGTCAAACTTTTACTGACTACTCTTTCGAACAATCCACGACACTGGCTGGCATCGGCCCTAGTGGTCCCCGTCAATTAGTGCTGACGTCTCTTTGAGGCGCGCGTGGAACACAATGCGCCGTCGACCCGGATCTATTGCTCGCCGTCCACAAGCCCGCGCCTACAGTGGCCGGGAATGGGCTATCAACTTCCGATGCCCAGGGTGTCTTCTCCTGCGGTGACTGGGGGCATGAGGGCGCAAAAATTGCTTCTCCCTCACGCGTTCCGCCTTCTCCTTCGCGAGCATTACTGTTTCGCAGAAGGAGGTGACGGCTTCCCATTCCCTCTCGCTCTGTACCATTGCCTGAACCAAGGCCGGACGCGAGAGATCGCCGCCGCCGATCGCCGCCACGAGGACACGGCGGTGCTCCACCCAAGCCGGGCAGACCTCCACTGTATGCTCCACCGTGTCCTCCGGTCGATCCACACAATGGTAACACCCGGGCGTTTCCTCCCGCCTTATTCGAAACAGGAACCTCCCGAAACAGCCATGTCCGGTGAGGACCTGCGTCAGGCGGAAGGTGAGGACGCCGTGGCGCCTCTCAAGCCACTCCTCAAAGAGGGCACTTACCGCCGCAATTGTGGCGTGCCCGAGTTTTATTACCTATCAGTCACTTTTTAATAAACATCTTATGGTTATTGATTTCACATATCACCCCCCATTCACAATTCATTCATTTACAGACCAAAATCAATATCATAGCCTCGTCTATCACTGTAGGCAATATTGCAATAATCAAGCTCTCCCCATTTCTATTCATCTCAATGCAAATAGAAATATAGTAATAAAATGAACGGCTCCCAATTTCTCGGAGCACTAGAAATAACCCGAAATATTATTCTGACGATAATCAATTTGGTTTGGGAGCCTGATATCATAGAAGGGAATTATTATCTACGCTCCAAATTAGGGAACGAGTAAAATGGTAAATATATTTTAGCTTTTCTTTGTCTTACTGTAGGGTAAATACCTCCTTTCATTTACAGAAGGGACGAACATTGGTGAAAGCTTGCTCGGTGGCATTTTCAGATGAAACCGTTCAAAGTCCCGCATGACCCATTTATTATGGGTCATGGTGATTGTTTTATTGTGTCTGCTCGGCAGACAGAACCTGTTAGATCCGCATTTTTATTAAGTACTTCTTCACTGTAAATCAGTGGTATCTTGAGTACCCAAGAAAGTTGGGTCTACTTTTAAAATTCAATCTCACAATGATACAGGGCTTTGTTTGAACTCTTAATCTAGTGCTCAAGGGTCAGCGCCGACAGAATGCTCGAGCAGTTTTTTATTGATAAAAATTCCTAATAAACTAAATCGCTATTCAAATATGAATTCAAAAAGCGTGCAAGAGATGATTTCAAGAATAATCCTAAATCCACAGAGCCCCCACGACATTCGAGGTAACAAATGTCGAATCAAACACGCCTGACTTTCAAAAGTCCTTTATTTGATGTTACAGTGGTCTCGTTTACATGCATGGTTTGTTGTACTCGAGATTTCCCATAAGTCGGTGTTAGCTCTAAGTCAAAGTCAAATCATTTATTTCAAATAGGCACATAAAAGGCACTTTTGAACGTCAAAATTTATAAGAAAATAGGATTGATTCTAGTGGCCCCTTCCAAAAGGTAGTTTCGTATGGAGACGAATGGGCAAGAAACTCCACCGTTACTCTTTTAAAATGTTTTACAATATTATGTACATATATATTAATTTTATAATTATATGTGAAGACGATGCACCTAGAATAAAATTTACAATACCACAGTAGGTAAAAGTAATTAAATATAAAGCAATGACAGGTAAATTAATTATGTGATAGATATGTACATGGTGCTCACATATTTACAAATATTGAAAAGTAGATGATACTCGTATTTACAAAATTTTAAGCTTTTTTCTTTTCTTTTTTTAAGCTTGTATCAGGTACCTAGTGGTGGCTTACGATAGTTAGCCGGTATTACACCGGCATTAATCAGCAGACCACGGCCAGATTGAGCTAATTTTAAATGCATACACCTATCCCCTTGGCATGCTGACTAGCTGTCTGTCACACCGTTGCGTGTTGTGAAATGGCTTATGTATTGATGATGTTGATTTATTGATTGTTAACTTTCTGTTTTTTTATAAGTTGTAGTACTATGACGTTATGAACCGATTTTATTATCATTGGTCTTGGAAGAATGTACCTATGTGATAAAATATGTTATCTAAACTTACGAGAAAAATTCAACAATACACAGCTGTCCGTTAATATGGACCACTCTAAGCTCGCTAAAATGACAATAAAAAAACATATAAGGTTTTTCAGTTATCACCATGCTGTGCAGAAATTTCGGTGATTTTATTTTGTTGTTATAACAGCAAAAATGTCTCCTTACCCTTTTTTTGGTCTATGAATTATTATGAGATAGTCATTTAGATTAAAAAATAAAATATACAAGTAGGCACTAAGTTGTACGTTTATCCAACATATTATTTTAACGTATTTATTTAGACGCCCTTTGTTTATTTATGTGAGCCCATCTTTATTCATAAGCGTAATAATTACGATGTACTTTAATAAAAGACTTAATTAATATAAACAGAGGTGGAGGAAGTGACTCGGTCCCGCCGCCTACACACCAAACTCTTGACGTTTTATTATTTATGAATCTGTGTTAATAATAAGTAATGTTTTATGTTATCAGTGGGTAAACTTTATGAAATTTGGTCACAAACGCTGTTGTCGTGATTAAACAAAAAATAGTTGACTGCCTTGTGCAAAATACCTGTGTGTTTAAAATTGGTGAGTGATAAAGTAAACCAAAATGGACCATCAGCATGTCCTTGCTGCCTTCGCATATTCAACAAGCGCACCCAATTTACCTACTCTTAACAAATCCTTCCTCCACCCAATAGTGCCATAAAGTCAGTGATAACAAGTGATCTGAATAGGTAGAGCTAATATAGCTAAAGTTCAAGGAACAGAGACAAAAAAAGTGGAGACTTCCTTATGACCAAAATTTTTTTCGGTATATTTGTTCCGAGTTTCGGGTCATAACTTAATTACGTTTGAAATTAATGTTATTAATACAGTAAACTAATTGATTTCATTTTCCTTTTTAATTGACTTCAAAAACAAGGAGAAAGTTCTCAAAAAACCAGTAGATTCGTTTCTATTGTTATTAATTCAGGTAAAGAACTGGGTCCGCCTCATGTTTTCGTTTCCCAGAATATCCAAAACTTGCCGTCTCTTTCTATCTTTTGTTTGTCACTGGTAAACAATGACAAAAGGGTTGAGGGGTAGAGGGGTGTTTCGCATTCCAAGCGTCGATAAATGGTATGAAAAGCTATAAAATGTATTTTTTTTTACCTTTACCTTGTTACTTATATAATTAATAAAGTTGGTATGTAAAATTTATTAGCTTCCGCGCTTACTTACATCGTTCAAATGAAGATAAGGCGATTACCTTTTTTTTTTTTAAACAATAAAAATCGTGCATACTCTTTTTTTTCAAACAGAAACAGGAAATGAATTCGATAGTTGTTTATTTTATTAATTTTAGTTGTACTTAAGTAATGTTCTGAAACCCGAAACATTAGTCCCGAAAAAATATTTTGTGGTAAGGCGTCTCCACTTTGTCTCTGTTCTTTTACGAACTTTAGGTGTATTAGCTCTACCTATTCCGATCACTGACTGATTAAATTAAATTCGACCACAAAGTTCCCTAATCAGCTCTCACACCGTCGAGTAGTAACGCAGTGATCTATTCACCCGACCAAAACCCACTATTACAGCGCATGCACTTCCGCATTCCATTGACGGCGATAAGATTAATTAGCTGAATTTTTCCGCGCGCTTTTAATACGCGTCGGTGTGTTCGGCGGCCTGATGTACGGGCGAGCTGGTTCGGAGATAGATTACTTCATTCATTACGTCGCTGTGACGTCATGTAGGGTAGGAACTAATAACGTACACAACAGCTCACCAGATTATATTTGGGGGGATGATGTGGTTGTGGTGGTGGGCTCGTGAAGTTAAGGAGCATGGGGGTGGGACTAGCATGAAGCATGGCTTTAAAAGGAAGACTTTCTCAACAGTCGTATCTTTAGTCATTATCATTTTATTGGTAAAGCACTTACCTAACCATTATTTTAATCTGATAAAAAAGAAGTTCCATTTTGTAATCGAGCAAAGACCTTTAAAAATATTTTCGCCTCTAATAACTGACGCTCATACAGTTGTGAGTTATTTTTTTACGTCAAATAAGTACCAATAACAACACGGTGCAACAAACTCACACGGTAACCTTGCACAATAACCGACTCCAGTTTCGTCAGCATCACTAAAAACCTCATATTAGCTATGGAAACGCTTTAATTAAAACTTAAGATTGGTTAATAATCGAAGTTCAGCGCGAACCCACAACTTTGGCCACAGAACTTCACAACGACTCGCTAAGATCGCTGAAGGTTGTACAAGCGAAGCGACACATAGTTGGCGGTGAGTGTATCGGGTTGATCATCTTACGAATTACTAACTAGAACTGTTAGATGCTCTTAATTGTCTAGTAAGTCTCAAGTTTTTAGACTGTAGGTTAAAGCAGGCTAAATGTTGTCTCGCACAAGTTCCCATGAATCCCGGTGCAAGTGTGCGAAGGGAACACCGGGGTGGTTTTCAGTCAGTAAGAGTCTGACAAGCCTCTCCGCCCGCCCCAGGGTGGAGGACATCTATGAGGAATTACCACCTCGGACCGAAAAAAAAAGGCTAAATATTGTCTAGTTTTAGACCAAAACTGTTTGAGATGGCTGTTAAACTCAAGTTTACCTCTAGTAAAACAGGTAAAGTTTAAGTTATCTGGTGTATCGCACTATAATAATCTTTCGTTACTAACACAGGTCAGTTCTGTACATAGGCCTTTATTAAGCAGCACCAGAATACATGGTGGCCCACTTGGAATAGTTGGCCTTGTTTAAAGCCAATGCTGTTCAGCATCTTCTAGATCATAACAACATAGTAACAGTACTTCTTCTTCTTCATTTAGATTCACAAGCAGACTCGCAAAGCACTCGCTTGTTAGCGCTTAGCTGGACTGAGTATGTCTACATTGAATATTCTTAGATTTTATTATCTTCATATTACTATATTCTTGAGTTGAAGATCCTGAATTACCAAAGGAAGTTTTTCATTCAGAACGTTTTCATCTTTGACTAAATTTTTCCACCCTTCGCTACAGCAAAACCCCTCTTTATTACCATTGTCCCAATACAGCGTTGTGTATGTGTTATACCGATGCATCACAAGTTATTATGGCTTTGTCCTGAAGCAATGGCACATGCTCAACGGCTTCCAATCAGCGTAATCCATAAATGTCAGCCATGTATTATGGTACATGTTACGGGAAGCAATGTGGCTTATATTGTAATGGATATCTTTTGCTTATTGTATACTAATAAATGTATTTTTATCTACAAGGTATGTTATGATAAAGCGAAAATACACAGTGGTTCCATACAATACTTTCTATTGTTTACGTAACTGGAAAAATATCTAATTAATTACAAAGAAAATAGCACAAAATTTACGGTTTCGTCGTTACGTTGGTTATTTTTTCACAGGAAAGTGTGTGGGAGAGATTATTAGCAGCAAACAATATATTTCATAACAATTGTTTGCCGAATAAATAATAAAGTACTTACAAATAAAATATTAATATTACGGACGATATTCAGATTACATTCCAAAATAAATCCCCCATGACATAAATCTTTAATTATTTTATTAACGACGGATCAGTCTGGAGGCCCTGACCGGAATATATCCGTTTCCAATGGAAGATAAAATAATCCTGTAGGTAAACGGACTAAACAAGATTTTATTCGCGACACCACCTTTCGTATTTAGAAACAGACATAATATTAATACTGTCTTAAAACATATTAATACTGACTTAAAATATTTGGATACAGACTTAAATACTAACTATAGAGGTATGAGGAACAGGGTGTAAAGTTCACTCAAACCTCCATAGAAAAGGGAGGATCCTCCGACCAGACGGGTGTAGTGTCTGGTGGGCAACTGCCCGACGGTTGATGTCGGGATGTTGTATATATGCTAGTTGCGCGGTAAACTCTGATTGCGCGATGCAGGATTTTGCGTGACGTCAGTCTGACGCGTAGCTCGCATGTGGCGTTGTAGATGCCGCTACATCACTCCCCCCCGGAGACCGGAGGTCGGTAGTGGGCTGAGTCTTGTATCTTGCGATGCTTGCCAGGGCCAGTTGAGGTTCCAGTGAGTCGGAACCGGGTGTCGCATAGTTCGCGATGAGTCGGAACTGTCTGCGAAGATTCCCCAGTGAGTCGGGGTGGCGCTGCGTTATGCTCCAGTGCGTCGGATGTGGTACAGCGCCAAGTTATGGCTGACTGCTGGCGTCGACCAGGAGAGGGTTTGAAGGCTCTGCTTGTGGACCGGCCGAGAGTGCAGTGTGCTGTGCCAAGGTTGCTGATGAGGCTGAGGGTGATGACCAGATATGCGCGGTCGGTGCAGGCTGGTGGTCAGGATACCCGTAGAAGCCGTGGGTGCTGGCTGGCTGTGTGACTCGCCGCTCGAAAGCTTGAAGGAAGTGATGATGACGTCACGCTGATGTAGATGCACGAAGGCTGCGCTGACGTTCATTTTCGGGGTCACCAGTATAGAGGTATGAGGAACAGGGTGTAAAGTTCACTCAAACCTCCATAGAAAAGGGAGGATCCTCCGACCAGACGGGTGTTGTGTCTGGTGGGCAACTGCCCGACGGTTGATGTCGGGATGTTGTATATATGCTAGTTGCGCGGTAAACTCTGATTGCGCGATGCAGGATTTTGCGTGACGTCAGTCTGACGCGTAGCTCGCATGTGGCGTTGTAGATGCCGCTACACTAACAAAAAACTGCCTGGTTGGTCTAGTGGTCGTAAGCGCTATTACTGAGCATGAGGCTCTGGGTTCGAATCCCGAGTCGGGCAAAGTGTTATTCCACCTGGAATTGCTCAGCACTTTGTGGCAGGTAGATTACAATAGGCTCGCCAAGTAATTGCTAGATTTTTGCATGAAACACTTCAGTTGCACAATTAAGACCAAATGGCAATCGCAAATATTGATATCGCCCAAACGGTGTAACGAATGTACATAAGTCTGCACTTGCATTATCCAGTTTTACCGACCAAAACCCTGAAAATGCGTCTAAAACTGAAAAATACTTAGCACCGCAACTTAGTAGCTAATTCATTTATTGTTGGCAATTGAAAATGTGCACGCTGTATCGCCTTATTAAGCGGCCTCGGGTATACACATACACGCAACTGTCAAATTTTCGTAGCAACAATCACTAATAATTCACGCATGGAGTTGGATGACTCACTTTCCTAATAACACCTAACTCAATTATTCTATTTAACTCATCTTGTAACTTATCGCGAACTCCTAATGGTATCTCTCGGTTTGCACGAATCACAGACATCATAGTTTCGTCTACAACAATGTGATATTCACCTGGCAAACTTAAACATAACTAGCGAAATGTAATACTGTAGGTGCACCTCTGCTTAACTCTTCGGGGAATACAGGCGTGATGTGACAAACAAAATTAAAAGGGCACATTAAAAGACAAAAATAACAAAACATAAAAATAATATTAAAAAACAGTAGGATATAATTTAAATCTTATAATTACGAAAACAAAAATCTTAGACCTCCAGAGTTATTAAAATTAAAAATTAATCCCCTAGACTCACTTAATGAAGTTAACAAATATTTTGTGAATGTTGGGAAAACACGAGCTACAGACATACTTCGTAGAACAAAACGTAATACATAAGAATGAACTTATTAAAAGTCTAGAAAAATTATAACCTTCCTCCAATTCTTTCGTTTTACTCCCTGTAGATGAAATGGAGTTCTTAAGACTAATTGGATCACTAAAAAGTACTTCCGCTGAGGGGTAGGATGGTATAACTTCTTACTTTCTTAAGATATCGGTGCCCGTTTGAGGCACGCCATTCAGTTATTTGTAATATATGCTTTGCTGAGAAACTCGGCAAACCATTAAAAAAAAATACCATTGCGTAAGATTGGAGACAGAGACGTACTGTCAAACTATAGACCAATACTCTTACCGCCTTATTTCTCAAAAAGGTTTAAAATACTTTAAATATTATTTAGAAAAGTATAATCTACTGTCACGGAATCCATTTGGGTTTCGACAAAATAAATGTACTGATGACGCTATGCAACAACTTACGGCAGAAATAGTGAACACTATCGACAAAAATAAAAATAAATTGAGTATATTTCTAGATTTGCCTAAAGCCTTTGATACTGTCTCTGTTGCCTCTTACTGCTGAAAAGGGCAGAATTCAAGGGTGCTAGAGGTCTGCCTCTGAAATTGATCACTGTCTACCTGTCGAATAGAAAACAAATCGTTAGGCTTGATATATACTCAAGTACGCAAGAGTCTATTGAATATTGTGTACCACAGGGCAGTATTTTGGGCCCCACCCTGTTTCATATTCATATTCATATTCATATCTTTATTTGCATTCCATAATGTAGGTATAAGGTGTTATAAAGGCTTAAAGCTAAGGTACAATTACGGACCCTGACATAGGGCACAGCAAAAATTATAAAATTAGTTCATAAAATCAAATAAAATAAAATTAAAAATCAAATAAAATCGAATAAAATTAAATTAGAGATAAAATTAAAATAACAAATTAAAGTAACAAACAAAAAATTTTAAGTATGTTCTTATCATTAATTGAGATCCGTTAATAATAATTGTTTGATAAGGTCAATAAAATTAAACATAATGTAATATTATAATATTTATCTATGTCTGTATGAATGTATCCTTGACTAACTGTGTATGGTGTCTGTTTGTGTTAAATCAATTTTTTTGTCATGTATGTATTCGTTTATTGTGTAGTACGCTTTTTTAATTAATATTTGCTTGATCTTATTTATAAATGTCGTATCGCTGATTTCATCCTTTATTGCATCTGGTAGTTTATTAAATATTTTTATGGACATTACATAGGGGCTATTGGAATGTAGTTTCATACGCGAAGAGGGTAACATTAACATATTTTTATATCTGACAGATCGGTCTTTATGTTTATCGCCGCGAGTTGTGAAAAAGTTCATGTATTTCCAAACAAATTTACATGTTTCTAGGATATAGATAGATGGTAAGGTGAGTATTTTATGTTTTATGAAAAAGGGTTTACAGCTATCGGTTTGTTTTATGTTGACTATGATCCGAGTTAATTTCTTCTGAAGAATGAAAAGGGTAGGCGCGTCTGTGCTATTTCCCCACATTATAATGCCATAGCTAAGCCATGCATGAGCGTAGGCGTAGTATGTAGTAAGTGCAGTTTGCAAGTCAGTAGTTTTTTTTGACTTCTCGAAGTGCGTAGGTGAATTTTGAGAGCTTTGAGCGTACTTTATTTATATGGGGCTTCCATGAAATGTGTGTGTCTATTGTGAGTCCTAATAGCGTAAAATCATTTACTACTTCAATTTTTGTGCCGTTTCTTGTGAAATTTATTGGTAATGCGGGTTTTTGCTGAGGGTAGAAAGTCATTAGTTTGGTTTTTTTATAATTAATCTCAAGATTGTGCTCATCCATCCATTTTTCTGTTTTATTTAATATTGTGCCTAGTTGTTCGTTAATATTATTATTAGTTTGGCATGTGGTAAGCAGAGATATATCGTCTGCGAATAGCACACATGGTTCTTTCATGATTTTGGGAAGGTCATTGACGTAGATGATGAAAAGGAGACATCCAATAACACTGCCCTGGGGAATTGATGCATTTATTATCTTCTTATCGGACCTTACTTGTATTATTTGTTTTTGGTCATGATTAAAGTGTTCTATTTGCACATATTGCTCTCGATCTCTTAAGTAAGACGCAAACCACTTATGTGTAGTTCCACGAATTCCTATTCCGTATAGTTTGTCTAATAAAATTTTAAACTGTACTTTATCATATGCCTTTGTCATGTCTAAAAGTATGCCAACTGCATACTTTTTATCATTTATAATATTAATAACTTCTTGCATATATTTATAGACAGCTAGGGTGGTTGATCGATGTTTACGAAACCCGTTTTGAGCTTCGTCAAAGATGTTATATCTTTCGCAAAAACTGTACACACGGTCACACATAGCCTTTTCGAAAATTTTTGAAGCCGTAGGTAGAAGAGCTATGGGTCGGTAGTTATTGGGGTCGGTTTTCGAGTTTTTCTTAAATAATGGTTTTACAATAGCTTTTTTAAGGTGATCAGGAAAAGTACCTTCATCAAAGGACTGATTTATCAAAACACAAAAGGGTACAGCAAGTTCATCTGCACATTGTCTAATCATTGATGGGGGTAGTTCATCTATTCCGTGACTTTTTTTATTTTTTAGATTTTGTATGATTCTATGCGTTTCTCGACAGTCTAAAGGTCTAAGAAATAGGGTATTTTCAGAAGGGTTGAGTACTGGCTGTCCTTTGGCCCTACGGCCCGTCTCTTCGCCAATTGATGCAAAAAAGTTATTGAATTGGTTTACTATTTGTTTTGGGTCTGAAACTAAAGTATTATTAATTTGTAATTGTATATTATTTTTATCTGTTAGTGTTTTTTTGTTAGTACGTTCGTTCACTATATTCCACATAGCTTTGACTTTGTTTTCAGATATTTTAATTTTTTTAATGTAATGCTGTTTCTTAGATGTTATTACCGACTGCTTTAGAATTTTTTCGTATTTTCTATAGTATTTTTTGATAATTGGATTGTCGGACTTAACACTTAATATTTTTAATAATCTTTTGTTTGTGCATGAGATCTTTATACCTTTAGATAGCCAATATTTTTTATAATGCGTTTTTAATTTTATTTTTATTTTTGGTATTGTTTTATTCAGTATATTAGTTAATAAGTCATTAAAAACATTATAATTTTGATTTACGTCGTTAGTTTCTATAATGATATCTCTCCAATTAACTGACTTTAATACAGATTTGAAATTTTCAATGTTAATTTTGTTGTACAGTCGTTTTTCCGTATACCAAGTGGTTTGCTTCGATCGTTTCGGTATTTTAAATTTTATAATTGTACCACAATGATCCGAAAAACCCAGTTCTTCTACAGATGTATAAAAATCTATATTTTTAAAGTTTGTAAATATTAGATCAAGGCACGTCGACGCTGTTTGTATTATGTGTGTAGGATGTTTTATGTGCTGTGTGTATTTGTATTCTGACATAAGGTCTAAGAATGCGTTAAGTTTAGAGTTATTTTTCAAAATATCAATATTAAAGTCACCACCGATGACTGTGTTTAGTTTTGTGTATTTATTATTTATGTACGCTAGTATTAGATTAAGTTGATTATAAAATACATTTTCTTCTCTTCTGTTCCAGTACATTGTTACTAATAGCAAAATTTTCGTTCGGTATTTCAATCGCACAAACTTCCAAAATATACTCAAGTGACATCTCGGTTATATCGCATCTCTCAATGTAGTCTATGTGTTCTTCTAGTAAGATGCAAACTCCGCCGCCTCCACGGTTTTCTCGACAGTAGGATGCTGCGACTCTGTAGCCGCTGAAGTCAATCACGCTTAATTTATCTCTTGAGAGCCATGTTTCAGTAATACATATAGCCTGATATACCTGGTTTACGTTGACAAATGCTTCCATTATATGTTGCTTATTAAATAGACTTTGGATGTTTTGAAATAAAATATTAAAATGTTGCTCTTTGTTTTCGAAATCTATTTCCTTCCCCGTTTCCTCGAAATGTCCGGTCGTTATATGGTGCGCTGCGTCTATTTATATTGTTCAGTTCGTTTTCAGTTTTGGATGGAAGGTCTGATATTGTTTCATCTTTGTAACTTATGGGTTTTCCTTCAATATACAGTTGGTTATTTCTGATTACAGCTTGCTGTCCTTTATTTCGTGCTACGAGCATTTTATCCCGCAAGATTTTCCTCTCACTCCTTGCTTCTTCGTTTAAGAATTCCGAAGTGTAAAGTCCGGTTCCTTGGAAATATCTGCTATTTTCTATTATATATTTGGTAATTCTTTTGCTCATAAGTTCAATTACCATTGGTCGATTTCGATTTTTATAATATCTTCCGATTCTATAGGTATCCTCAAAGTAGCCTAATAGGTCTACTCCTAAAATATCCCAAAAAATTTCTCTGATTCTTTCGTGTAGGTCTTTTTCAGGCTCTTTGTATATTTCGGTAAGTCCATACAACACAATTTTCTTGAAATTATTCTCAGGTATATGTTGTATTACAGGGGAGGTCTCAGATTTTAGTATTTTTATGTCGTTTTGGAGTTCTTCAGTTTGCTTATTCAGTTTTCTTATTTGAATGTTAATTAACTCTATATCAGTCTTTCGTTGCTCGTTTTGTAAGAATAAAGCACATGTGTCTTGTTTTATGTCTTCCTTTAATTTTAATATGGCTTTATTAATTTCTGTTTGAATAGTAGCTTTTATTTCTAGTATAATTGATGTATTATTTTCTTTTAATTTTAGGGATATCATTTCGCTCAGATTATGTAGTGTCAGTTCAGGTTGATTGTCATTCTCTAAACTTGTTTTCTTAATTGTATCGCCGAGTATACTAATGTCTTCAGAGCATACAGTGTCATTGAAGTTGTTTTGAGTTAGTTTTTGACGCTGAGTAACGTTAGGCTCTGGTGTTGTTTTGAAATTGGCGTCTATTTGGTGAGGTCTGGCAGGTGTGTTCGTGTTATTATTTTTGGGTTTTTTACACCTGCATTCTTGGCATTCCCAGGTCAACCTATACTCGCTGTTCATGCGTGCATATTCGTCCTTTGAGACATTTGAACATTCGAGGTCATAGTGTTTCTTACAGATCGAGCAAGTTAGGTATTGCCTACTTGGGATTTTTTGCTCACAGCCCGCACATTGCGTCATCTTGTAGGTTAAAAGTAGAATCAAAACTCAGTAGTGTATCAATAAATATTATGACCAAAAATAGTGTATTTATAGTAATGCTTAAGGTATTAATAAGCTTTAAACGGAACGTTTTCTAATAAGTCAACTACTCAGCACCAGATGGCGTTTGTGCAGCAATTAATGCTAAGAATATCGTAATTCACAGTGCTAGGAACTGGAACGCGCCCACCGAATTAATAGTAGGTGGTGGGGTATTGTTGTTGGTTTTAAATGTCAACGTTCACTTTGGCTATTTTTACACACTTTTCTACGAAATTAGCACTATTTCATATATTTTATGTTCGTGGTAATGTTTCTCCTTTATAGTTTTAGTGCTCTAAAGTTCTAATAGTTTTAAAACAGTCACTTTATTGTTCATTTATGTTCATGTTGAAAAATACACTGAGTCATCACTTAACTAGGTTTTTAACTTTACTGTTCTAATGTTTCGATCTGCAAACGCTATCACTTGCTAATCAGATGGTAACTGATTGATTTCTAATGTTTTACAACGAATCACTTTGAGTTTTATAATTAATATTGTAAATTAGCAATGAGACAAACTTGTTCACTTAGCGATCGCAGCGCCATCCTCTTTTACACATTGATGAGTTATCAAGTTTAATACTAAAAAACGGAAAAACACCTGCCTACCTACCTTTGCAGATGAAATGGTCATTACTTTTACGGACAGGAGCTGGAACAAGGTAAACGATAACGCCGAAAAGGGATTTACTCTCGTTTCTAAGTGGCTAAATAACAATCTATTGACTCTCAATCAATCAAAAACAAAAATAATTACTTACAAACAAAATTTCTAAACCATCTCCTGAAATGATAACTGTACGAGCCCACACATGTAACTTGCCCACCACTCAAATTTGCGATTGTTATCGTCTCGATGTTGCTTCATCAGTGATGTATTTGAGAATTCAAATACATAAACAACTAAACTGGAACAACGAAATCTCAATCATATCTAAGCGTGTAACAAAACTATGTATTGTATGTATACAAAAACTTTTTTTTTTGGGTGGGAAATCATTAAATGACCTCTCCTGCTCTGGGCGGAGCGGAAGGGCGTGTCAGACTCTTACTGACTAAAACCCACCCGTGTTCCTTCAGTTGCCTGTGCGCCAGGGCTACGGTAACTCTTTCAAACAATCCGCGACCCCGGCAGGCATCGGCCCTATCAGACCCCGTCAATGGTGCTGACATCTCTTTGAGGCGCGCGTGGAACACGACGCGCCGTCGATCCGGGTCTGGTCCTTACCGGACGGAAAGAATATATTCAGAAACCTACGATATATCTGTGACCCAAAGCTGCTTACTACAATCTATTACGAGTTATGCCAATCAGTTATTACTTAAGGCATATCCATCTGGGGAGGATGTGCTAAGACATAACTTATCAAAGCAGAAAGCGCGCAACAGGCCATTTTAAAAACTATGCTGTTAAAAAAATATAGATTTTCGGTCGATGAACTGCACAAGCTAAGAGCTGTTCTTAGTATTCGAAAAAACAAACCACCTGATTTTCCAGACGCTATACGAAGAGCTTACAGAGTCTACAAACTATCAATATATAGGACAAAATTTGTCCAGCGATTTTTTCCTTCCTAGCACCATATTTTTATAATAAATTAAATGTAACCCTAGGTTTTTGTAAATATAATTCACAAAATATTTCAAAAGATTGTACGAAATCACTTACTCTGCTTTTAATAATAGTACTGAAGATAAATTTAAGATTCTGAAATAGCAAACTCCATACATACATACAGACATACTGTCAAACATACTGACACACACAATCACAGGCAAGCCAAAATAGTGTTTATTTATTTATTTTATTATTTATGTACACACAGTAAAATAGATACAGATACGGCATATTAGTATTAAGTACAAAGGTACTGCTTATTTCTTAAGAAATTTCTTCCAGCAGACCTGCGAAAGGAGAAATGAAAAAGAAATGTAGACAATAGTGTGTGAGAACAAGAAGAGAAGAATTTGATTCGTGACGTCTTAAACTAGAATAGTGTAGTCTTAGTGTTATGTGTAGCAATTTCGTTGCAAAATTATTGTAAGTTTTTCATTTTCTTTTCTTAAGTTACGGGTCACAGCAATGAGAGATATTACCCCACTGTAATACAATATCAACTAGTACGGGGGTATTGTGACTGTTACGGGCGGCCTTATAATATTGTAATGTCAACAGTATACTTAAGGTAATAAATCGTGCATAAATAAATAGATGTTATGTTATCATTTTAATAAACTTGCCTGCTCAGTCGCCCTTTTGGCAATGGCAGGAACTCCCAGGCAAAGATAAATATGCTATTTATTTATCCTTTAGATGTAAAAGGCTTTAATTGAGGGTCAACAACCTCCAGTGTTGTGATAAGAACAATAGATATACGACAAAATATTTGGAGAATCAGAAAGTCGTTTACCTAGTCATTACAAACACAAAAAGTAATTAAAATGAACAATATAACCGAACTTACTTCACTTCATTTATTCAATAACCTTTTGTTATGGAAAATTATTTATTGGATTTTCTATCTTTCAACTGTGATTTCGTCCGCATTGATTTCAGAAACACAGGGAATCAAATTTTCCTTTTATCTGAACACCCTGTGACGGGAAGGTATTTTCCAATACAAACATTTAAGCTCAATTCCACCCACTGCGTTCCGATTTTTACCCCTTCACCCTTTAAGAATGAAGAATTAGTCCTTTAAGGAGGATCTTATCGTCATGCTTTCAGTGTTTTTTGCTGTGATGAACTGTTTAATATGAGTAAGTGGGTATTATTCCATACAGCTAAAGATTGATTGCTCAAATGGTTGTAGTATATCTGATCACGAAATTTTTCCATCAGTCAGTCACGACAAAGGTGGCGACTGGCTTTTGTACACTATCTCACCTGGGTGGTAAGCGATTGGTCGACGGTAGTACACGCCAGAAGAAGGCAATTCACTCGAGACTTGAAGACTCCTTGGCTATCTGTAAGGTTATGAGAAACACAGACTCCGGCAAGGAGTTGTACCCATTTGCTGTAGGTACGAGTCCTACACGATAGTGTACCTAAATGTACCAAAGCAGAGCGCCAATTTGTTTCATAGCTTCTACCACGTCTTCTGCTCACCTCAGGTAAACATCAAACATCACTGCTCCCACTAATTCTATACCCATACACGCAATCAATCAGTGTCTGCTGGTCATTGGATATGCGAAGAAGTGTGACGGTGATCGATCCTCACGGACCCCACTCAATATTCCATCCACTCTCGGTAATAGTGCCCATTGAACGGACTGAATAGATGAGAAGCCGATGAAATAGGTGTGACAAATTTTGGGAACTAAGCAGCTTGATTGTAAGTACCTGTGTGTAATGGAAATCAAACTATAATATAGAATATAGAGATTATGGAAAAAGTTGGAGGGTTTAACCGTTGTAGCTATGGAAAAACGTTTGAATAGATTACGGTTCCTATTTATATTGCTTTTTTTCTCCGAAAAATTATTTTTCCGCGGTGTTTATACGAAAAAAACTCAACGCTGGAAAAGTGATGAAGGTACATCTACCAAATCGGTTACTGAGAATTCGGAGCAATATTGTCGTCAACAAATAAACTCCAAACGGAATCGAATCGAATTTAACCCACGAAGTTTGCGCGTTGTAAGAGTGGCTTCGATTTGGAAAAGTAGGCAGACCATAACCACCACTATACCAGCTTGGCAATACCACAATCCGAATTAACTTGTACCCCAACAATGCCAATAAAAAAAAAACAGTCCAAATTAATGTAAATTGAAGTAATTTAGACATGGCGGCCGCTAACAATACAAATTAAATTAGAAATTGCTTCTAACACAGTTCAGTACAATAATACAACGTCGCATCGGAATTAGTCTGGCACCGTCCTTTTTCATTATTATCTATCAACGTTTTAAAATTTGTTATTTGCTATAATGAAATATGTTAATATTTATTGTGTTAGTCACTTGTTTTTATTCCCCTGCACCAAACTAGTTATAGGCAATTTTATGGTAACTGTTGGGCAAACCTTTGCCAAACATTGGTACCGTCAAACAGGGTGAATAGGGATGCAGGGGTGAATGAAGACGAAATTTTAAAGATTTTAACATTGAAATAATATAGTTTGGTGCCAAAACGTACTCTAATGTGTTTACTGTATTATAATTAACGATTAAGTACCCTTGTTGGTAACAAAGTATGTATATTATTTCAATGTTAAAATCACTTTTAAAGATTCGTCTCGATTCACCCCTGCATATCTATTCACCTCGTTTGACGGTATATGATGGGCTCTTGCTGAAGAAAATTTTCTTCATCCTGTGAATACTCTGACGAACATTGGCTTACTTAACCTGTAAAATATGAATAATGCAAATGAATTCCTTTGATAGTTGTATAATTAAGATCTTTAAGAAAGGCTCTCTGCTACCTAATTCTGTCCTACCATTGTTAATATCTTTAGTTCTTCAGCTTGCTTCCGACTAAAGGGCTCAATGATAATGACAATTTTACATTCTTGTGACGCTGCTATTTCTGAAAATCAAAAATAACTGGCCTACTGAAATTCATAGTAAATATAATAAAACTAAATTAGCACCACTTACTAATACCAAAAGACATAAATGTATGTCACAATTAGTGAAACGTCGCCACATATGCGACAATGTGTGTCAGCCCTAATGCCTGTGCCTATTCCGCGCACGCCATCCAACAAAGCGCCTTACCAAGCTACTGCTAATTGAAAATAATAATACCATCCGCGAACATTCGTATCTCGTAGGTACCATAATTCCCTCTAAGTAAAGGTATTTAAATAAAACATCAGATAACTCCGAAGGCAGCATGTACGATGTGCGTAGCTGACACTCATACATTATCGTACACCCGAGCTTAAGATTACGTGCCTCGCGTAAAACTCGTTTTCTCTCTTTCTACGTACCTATACTAACGACCTGAAGGAAAAATGATGCGTTAAGCGAGATACATTTGTGTCTATGAATAATTTAACACCCGTCTTTTGCTGAGTCTAAGTGGGACTTTCACCCTATAACGTTGCGGCTACATCGGGTAATTTGGCGTACATTGCTGGTTGTAGTAGACGAATGCATTCGAAAATAGAGCTAATGCGGGCATGTACGTCAAACAGCAAGTTACTACACTAAAAATAAGGTGGATGTCCCAAATATTGACCATCGGAGTGTGAGTCGCAGCCGAAAGTTTTTACGATTTGACTTCGTTTTGTTCGGGTAGTGCTTGAGACTCGCTTCAACGCAAATCGTCTAAATAAAAACGGGCCTTAAATATGTTCGTGTGGAATGAGCCGAATAACGCCCTTTATGGGGCTCTGGAAAAGTTTTTACGATGTTCTAAAGGCAATTCGCAGGTGAACTAAAACAGGGTGCTTTTTGTGTTAAATGTGCATTTGGCGGCAATATTGAGAGACCTTTTCCATGAAGTTTTTCAGCCTTTTGATACGGAGTGGTGGAATGCTCGCAATCGAAATACTCGTCTATAATTATTACAACTTCATTAAAATACGATAATTATATCCGATTTTAATTCAATCACGTTTGTTTACCGTGCTCAATATCGTATGTATTAAATGACACTCACTTTAATACGGTCGCGTTTACGTTCGTTGATAGCCATACTGCTGAAACTTTATTACGTCCATGATATTTATCAGGGACGTTCATAATACTAGTTTATTTAATTTTGGCTATATATATGAGATAATTTGAGGCTGGATAATAAAAGATTGAAGGTAATTTAGCTTATATTAAACCTGGCTGCATTCGTATTTTCTGCTAAATATCTGCTAAAATTAAGAGTGAAGGGCTTTGCAGACTTGTGATCTCATAATGCTTTTATTTGTAGATGGAGGATGCTGTTGCCTATATTCTTAAAATAGCAAATGAATAGGTTACTTCTAGGTTTAGCATTGACGATTACATAAGGTGCTTAAAGTGGTCGAAAGAGCCGATTATATAAAAGAACAATTGTGTCAAAAATATGGTATCAAATACAGTACCTACATTATTTATGATTTCAACGCCTGTCTGAATACACTGGGCACTTAGGGGCCGCCTCCACGAGCGAGAGAATCGCGACGGATCCGCGCTTCTACGTTGGGTAATCTCACGGATATCGGGTAATCTCCACGAACGAGCGATTATTCCGCCAGCGTATCGTCGCGACTCGTAACGGAATCGCCGCGTGTCCGCGACGATGCGTTGTACAATAGTTTTGTTGAAAAGTTCAGTTGTCAGTTCACCCTGCGTTAAGAGAGCCCTTCCCGGTCCGTCCATCGTCAACACGAGCATAATTGAAAAGCTTGTTGTTTCATCCAATGCAATGTTTGAATAAGAAGCAAAACTGGGAACGCGATAATATCAACACAAAACTTTTTCCAGGAAATACGTGTTTTTTAAAAAGCCTTACAAATTTTTGGAAAAAATGTTTGTCATTTAGAATCTCCATTACATGTGCGTGGTTTCTATGAAGATGTTTTCTTTACTTTTACAATTTATGAGGACATTATGAACGGCCAAAGTTCAGGCAAAATTTGTGCAAAAAGCAGATTTTTGGCGGCTTTTACTGAATTTGTTTCTCCAAATTTTGATTTTTTACCCAAACTCAAACTCAAAGCATTTATTTCAATTAAACCCTTTACAGGCACTTTTGAATTGTCAAAGACTCGGTCAGTTACTCAGAAAGTTGAAGCTAGTTCCCTATTCCAAAACGTAGATCTCTATGGAGAAGAACGGGCAAGACTTGCATAGAAAACTAGATAAAGTGCACAAAATACCTGTTAGTTAAAAAATTTCAATGAAAAATGTGTTATAACGCTATAATCACTTACGAGCGTTTGTATGAAAAGCATGACGGGTTGGCCGCTCTTAAGACACCGCGCTCTCGCTGCGAGAGCATCACGTTCCGCGGCGAGAGCGCGGCGGGCGCGCCGCCCGCGCCAGTAGCGACGAACGCGCGGCGATATGATGACGTTTCGCTCGCACTCAGCCACTCGTCGCATCTCCGCGATTCTCTCGCTCGTAGAGACGGGTGGATAGAAATACGTGGTACGACGATAATATCGCCGCGATTCTCTCGCTCGTGGAGGCGGCCCCCTAGGGTATTCTTCGCCAATCATTTTGGGAAAGCAAAAACACAAAAATTTTGTCCCCCAAAAAATACTCTTGAATTAGTAAATAAGAACATTAAAATGACTTTGTTGTTTTATGTTTCCCTGGTCCATCGTACATCAGAATTAGTGCTCTTTCATCTTCGCGGGGTCTCGGTACTAAAATCATAAGTACTGCATATATTTCAGAAAGATCCTCTTAGCTGGCTCCCTGAGGGAATGCGATAAAAAATCTTACATACTTTCTTCAAGATTTACTCAAAGGGAGGTGAACAAAGGAAGAAAATAATTTATTTTGTTCTACACAGCAAGAACGGTGGGAATGTTTTTTATATTGTCTTTTTCAAAGCCAAAAAATGTAGTACCTTTCTCAGTAGACGTTGGAATATTTTGAAATATTTCTAGATATAATAATGTTAGAGCTTTTTATTGATACATCGTCTGCCTAGCATTTTCCCAACTATGTTGGAATTGGCTCCTTAAATGGTACATACAGGGGTTTATTTATAAACGTTACTTAAAGTTAAGTGACATTTAAACATCAAAAATGTATGGTTAAATAGTAGATAATCATTACTTAACTTTAAGCAATGTTTATGAATAAACCCCACAGTTTCTAATAAAATCGACTAAGTCTCGGTACGAAATAAACACTGATTCCGGAAAGACATCGTTTGGAAAATTTTGAATTTTCGGTGAGCAAGCATGCTAAACTATCGCTCCAATTTTTTTTATTGATGGTATGAAACATGCAAAAACAATCGTTTACAGTTTTTTAATAGGTACCGCTTATCATCGTCACGAAATAAACGGAACCATTTTTTATTAAAATAATTACAGGCCGATATTAATCAATCGAAAGTTCATGAAGATGCTAACAGCCGCCAGAACCGATTACCCTCTTGTCACTCACATAACATTGTTTCCCAACTGAACCGTCTACCTTACATAACCTTGCACTCAATATCAGATCTCAGAATCCTCAGACTACCCCAGATCGCTCCTTTTTAAACCACCAAGTTATGAACTGTGGGACTAACAGTACTGCGTAAGTTTTGCGCGCAAATTATAATTTGGCAAAATTTATGGCCCCCGAGATCCCGGCCGAGTTGGTGTATTTATATTTTACTAGCTAACAAACTACGTCAAACAAGA
The DNA here is from genome assembly GCA_917490735.1 of Dryobotodes eremita. Taxonomy (NCBI): domain Eukaryota; kingdom Metazoa; phylum Arthropoda; class Insecta; order Lepidoptera; family Noctuidae; genus Dryobotodes; species Dryobotodes eremita. The sequence continues at coordinate 1,528,188 of OU823247.1, read as the reverse complement.
ACTTGTTTCAGCTGGTTTAGTACTGTTTAGTGTTTATTGTTCCAGGCTAGATCGTGATTGGTGTCTTTTAGGGTTTATTACGGGCTGAGACTGAAGGAAAGGCGAACGATTAAATACATATGTTCTTCCGTAACTTTAGCTCCCTTCTTTTGTTCGACTGGGTACTGGTAGCGTCTACGCCTTTACCGTTACTTTAATGAACTAGTAATTGCCTTATGGGTGATAAAGTCATAATTACTGTTCTTAGCAGGCTGACTGGTGACTACGTATAACCGTGTTATATTTGACGACGTTGCTGCCTGCTTTCGTAACAGAATTCCTAATTGATGGAGCCACCCCACTGTTCTTTTCAGGCTACTTATCCGTTTAGAAATTATATTATTGGGAAAGAGGCACTGGAGAAGCAAACTAATTTACTCAATTACTGTACTTATAATGAATTATTTTAGTTACTGTTTCTGACGTAATTAGGCGAGAACTGAGTTTTGTGACAAAGGTAGGTCGCGTCTTTGTGTTTACAATTAATTTGTGGGTTGAGTAGGAGCGAAATAATGACCTATTTTCCTAATTAAGGTGTAAGGTTCTCATTAAATATAGGGCGGTATTTATATGCTTGCCAGAAATGTTACCTATTTACTACCAAAAAGGATAATGCTCACGAAACACCCAAACCAAACTTCAGGACCTATTTACGGGGGGGGTCGATATCGCCCGCGCCGAAGGCTAGTTTCCGTTGAGATTGGCCGCCATGGCCGAAATACGGTCTGGTGGATTATAGGGGCACACCATGGCACCAGTGGCTGCCGTTCTAAAAAGAAAGCCTGTCGGGGTGCCAAATTCGCTGAAATTCAGCTTCTCCTTTATCTCCGCCAGGACTGACTTTATAGGTCAGTCCCCGGTTTTAGGCTTCGGGCTGCAGTGTAATGGCTACAACCTCGAAGTGTGGGGTCATGACTTTGGGTCGGCTTCGTGCCCTTTTCTGGAGCCGGGTCCTTGAGGGTTCCCGGCAGTGCCACCGTCTTTTCATGCGGCTCCTTTTAACCACCGTCGTCCAGGCCCAGGGCTCTCGGGTGGCAGGCGCGGTTGCCAAGAGTGTGGTTGAGTGGGAAGGGGGCGCGGATGCATTCACTGCGGGCTTCTTGGCCACCTGCATGGGCTTCGTCCAGGCGGACTCCTCCTTCCTCCACTTAGGATTTCGGCCGGCGGGAGTCACATCTTCATGGCTTCCAGTCGGGCATTTACCATGCTCCACACTGCAGCATGCATGTTCTTGCCACCCTCTCGATGTCGTGGTCCGACAAGGCAAGTTCAGGTTCGGGTAGAGCAGGTGCAGGGGCCGACGAAGGCGTGGCAGGAGAGGGGCTGTTGGTTGCGGGAGCTGCCTGCTACTGCCAGTCATTCCTCTGAGCGGCAAACTCCCGCTTGAGGTCTTCCAGCTTGGATTGGAGATGGCTGTTTTCCTTCCACAACTTTGTCATCTCTTCCGAGGTCGAGTGATCAAGGAGAATCTCTCCGTGATCCCTTCCGGGGTGGAACATCCTCATAGACGTTCTCCGCCCTAAAGCGGGCGGAGTGGTCTGCCAGACTCTTGATATCTAAAAACCATCCCAGTGTTCCCTTCCTACACTTGGACCGGGGATCATGGGATCTTGTGCGCCTTCCACTAAACCTAAACCAACCTAATTTATTTGAGGATATTTTTTTCGTAGCATTTTAAGAGATTTTTTGGTGAGCATTGAAATTGTAGCTTAAATATCAACGGGGTCCGAAATTGTTATGATTTCAAAATCAAAATTAAAAGTCGTTTATTCAAACTAGGCTAAAAATCAGCACTTTTGGAACGCCAAAATTAAATAAGACGGTCCCTCAAAACGCCCGCCCTTCACCACATTCTAGCCGCTGTCTATTCTGTTAGAAGAACTTGATTCTATACAATAGTATGGAAAGTAATTAACGAAACACAAAACATTAAATGCAATTATTTGCCATAATGTCAGCTAGCACACGTAAACATACCAACAAAAATATTGAAAACAGACTATACTCAACCAGAAATAAAAATGTAAACAGAACTTAATAAAGCCTCCAGGTATAAAGGGCGTGCCCGCTTACTTGTGCAATGCTGGACTATTTTCGTATAGCTGTAACTCGAAGTCACAAATGATAAACTAGAACCATAGTAGTAAAATTAATAAACAGTTACTAATAATAATAACAAAACCATGGTCAGCAAGACGACCAATCACTAGAAGCAGCACCCGTTCACATAACCCCTCTTTGCCATATTCGAGGGAAGGAGGTAACCCGATCCCCGACGCTACCCTAAGCAGTGACACCTAAGGGAGCATGTCGAACTTGCTGCCGGTTGCTCAGGCAAGAATTGATCAATTGTCAAGATCGCTAGCTAACCACATATTAGAAATACAATCCCTTAAAAAAAGTACGTTTAGTAGTGCCAAGGGTTTTTGAGATGCCTACAGCATTTTCTGTTGTGACGTTTGACCATACCTACATGAAATAAAACAAAGCACATTCTCGCTTTGAACACCATAGCAATAAATGCGCCTCTTAAACTCAATGGTACGGACCAATACATTGGTCATGGGACATTAATCGGACGATTACTCCACTCTACTCCATGACCCCCTTATACTAAACAAGGGGATTTTTTCCTGTATCCCATCCTGTAGGTATAATTGTTGAATGTATGTTATAACGAAAGAACTTGCCCGCTGTTCTACGCTTTGAAAAGGGTAAATTAATGACTAACGTCTTGACAGTACCTATGTACAGAGGTTCCACGTGTAAACGGTTTAATTGAAATAAATGCTTTAAGTTTCCTACTGAATCTTAATTTATTAAATAAGCAGACTAAAATGAACTCGTACTTAACGAAGAGTTAATTTTAGGAACGAGTGTGGCAATGGACGTTTTTTATTTTACTGACCAACATTGCCACATAGCGATGAGGACGACTTCATATTTTCACTGACTGTGGCAGAGTAGTGTTTTCTTATCTGCCTTATTCATCCTACATAGTGAAGATCCTGGACATGAATTTCATTGGCTGACCTAGAAATCAACAAAACGTATTTTCTTTCTTTCTTAAATCTTAACAGATTTACGAAAAACCTGCTTAGAAAGACGTTCATAAACTATTACAATCTGGAGTGCCTATTTAACAGGTGCAGTGTACGGTGCAAACGAAGGGACACGTTTAAAAGCGTACCCTGATACCAACTTATGGACGCTACTGATAATGCTCTATATTCGGCGCGTCGTGTTCCACGCGCGCCTCAAAGAGATGTCAGCACCATTGACGGGGTCTGATAGGGCCGATGCCTGCCGGGGTCGCGGATTGTTCGAAAGAGTTACCGTGGCCCTGGCGCATAGGCCACTGAAGGAACACAGGTGGGTTTAGTCAGTAAGAGTCTGATACGCCCTTCCGCTCCGCCCCGAGCGGGAGAGTTCATTTGATGATTTACCACCCAAAAAAAAAGACCGACACAATGCCAGCGATCCGTTAAGAACAGACTTACGAGTATATCGAAGCAAACCTCAAGGGTTTAAATTTTGTAACAACGTAAAACAGTTGTAACCTAAGGAAGTACTACATTAAACTAGAAGTTTAAACATTTCATGGTAAAGGCGGTGTTTAGCGCCATCTTTCACTACCGACACAACGGCCGCTTGAAGGCTGTCGTTACAAATTATGTTAAGAATAAAACATTTTATTGGCAACCCCGCCTTGGACGAGTATAGTTGTAAATTCAGCAGCTTTATATTAAAATGTTTGATGTTCAGTCTTTACTGCTTATAGTCTATTTTTTGATGATTTTAATGATACAGCGGTGGATGGCGCTTTTTGTGCTTTTTTGCAAGTTTGTTGCTAGAATAGAATACTCTTTATTATGCACGACATAAAAATTACAGATATAAATGTAGAAATTTTACATAGGGTAACACAATGGGCGGTCTTATCGGTAAAAGCGATCTTTTGCAGACAACCTTTGGATGGATTAAATGTAGAAGGAGAGACAATAATGCAGGTAGTCAGGGGTCTACCATTTACATATACAACAAATACATACATGCATAAAACATATACTTATCTGCATATAATATATACAATAATAAACATGAAACAAGAGTGAGGAAATGAAATGTAATGATGATGTTTAAGGAGCGAGGAAGTGTTTTTTAACCAGAATTTTAAAAGTGGACAAAGATTGAACACGCCTTATCGACAAGGGCAAGGCATTTCATAACCATACTGCTTGAAATACTTGAAAAATACTACGTAAAATACTTGTCATAAAAACTGGTGGAATGCATCGGCATCTCTAGTCTTAGGTCGTCTAGTTTCGGAGGAAATGTTTGTACCGATGTTTGGCTTATAGTATGTGGTAATATTTCTCTTAAAGTATTGTTAATTATAGTTGTCCTTTTAATTGTATGGCAGCTTCTTGGGATATTTTTCTGTAACATTACGAAGACCATACACTATACAGTTTGATGTATAGATTAGCATAATTATTAAGAGCTTGCACTGAAGCCTTCTAGTGCTCAAGTGACCACGTTAGTGTTGGTGAGTACTACTTATACCCCAGTCTATAAAAAGCGTGCAACTCGACATCAGTTTCTGAGTAAGATCCTTATAAATTTTTCAGAAGTAAGTCGACTGAAAACTTTGTTCAGATAGAAATTACAGTTTGGATATATATAAGCTAAGTTGACCCGCTACCCGGCTTACAGCGAGAGTGAAACATTGAATGAATACGCGAAGCTGACTCCTTTAGAATGTGAGTACCTACCGTTGTTTCTTAATCAGGTGCTTCAATGGTCTAACAGGAATTGAAAAGGTTTGGCCTAGTATAGGGAATGAAGATGTGAAGAAAATTTTGATTATGAATATCGATGGCAATAGAAGCTGGGGAAGACCTAAGAAATGATGGATGAATTGTGCTAAAGATGATATGGCTAGGATAAGGATAAGGGGCAGGAGGAGAGGATTAAGTTGGTGATGGCAACGGGCTAAAATAGTCTTAACTTTGAATTAAAAACTACTAACTTATACTATTACTATTAACTCGTACTTGTTTTACGAGTATACTCGTACTAATAACTAATTAACTACTTCTACACTTCTACTTCTACTTTATACTTGTATAGTTTTTTTTTTTTGAAAACTTGTAATTTGCCATACTTGTGTTACAAACAATTGAACTACATGCCTAAGTTGTCACATTTAAAGGATATAGCACACATATCAAATCGGAAAGGGATCGACACCGTATCAACTCGAGCCATTCAGTATTCTTTGTACGAAACTCCCTACTGTAACGCACACTTATCGGAATCGTAACGTAATCGCCTCGCCTCGAGGTCGGCAAGCCGTAAGCGGGGCGTCGCCTAACCGTAGCCGAGTCGACGTATCAGAGCTGCTGATCCGGTTTGGTTACGTGCTTACGTTAGGTTGACGCCTGTTTGACGGCGAGGCGTAAGGCGATACGATGACGATCCCTTTCCGAGTTGATATGTGTGCTATGACCTTTAGCATGGCAATAGCGGTACCTACATTTCTTGGCATTCTTCATTTAAAAACGGATATAAAGCCCGTCAATGTCCTAAATCGACATCTATCATGATCCTCAACATTTTGTCTATACCTAATTACCTAATTATAATAACATCGTTAGCAAAGTCAAAACCGTACATTTTATTTTTTTAAGTAATTTTTGCGAGGTTTGGGAACGATTCTAATGGCGAAAATATATGTTTTAGAATTTTTGTATGTTTGTCTGTTTGTCTGGATGTATGTTCCGGATTTTTTTCAAGTTTTGCATAGATATTCCCTATAAATCTGGTCAGAAGACCTAGTCCTTTTGTGAATTGGCCATTTTAAGAATTAGTCCTTTTGCGAATTGGCCATTTTAAGAATTAGTTCTTTTACGAATCAGCCATTTGTCGAATTAGGCATTTGTAGAATGCTAGGTATTATACGAATTGGGCATTCATCGACTTAGCCGTCTGTAGGCAATAAATTATCACCCTATTCGCTATGGGGTTGAGTAATATTGCAATGTTCGTATTCTTCTATAGTTTACCGCAAATTATAAAAAGACGAGCCAAAACATTGGAGATAGTTACAGATTTATCCCTTCAAATGATTGTCATCTCGCTATACCTTTATGGAGCTAAGCAGTCAATCGTGAAATAGTACAAGAACGGCTATTTTATTTTATTCAAAACGAAAAACTTCGCAAGCAATGGGAAATTACTATTGAAGGCTGCGGGTGTCGACCTAAGGACGAGCTGCTTCTCACATGGACAACTGTACGTCGCTTGCTCCCGCGTCACCAGGTTTGGTCCCAGCAGACAAAGTTGTCTGCTGGGACGAAAACTATAAACGTAGTATGACGGAAAAGTTTTATAAAAATGTGGCAGTCATTTTTAGTAAATTGTGGTATTTTATGACTTCCACGCGGACGAAGTCGCAGGCAGAAATCTAGTACGAATATAAAACCGAATAATGAAAAACAATAATTATTTTATTGTTCGGGTTCCTACAAAGAGATTTTAGTGAAAGAGCAATGACCGCTAATGCCATGCTAAAACGCGTTTACTATAGTTGTGTGTTTTCCGATAATAATACAATAAAATTAGGGTCTTATTTACATCTCACGCCCACAATCTACAACGTTGTCAAATTACACTCGTTCTGTCCAATTAAGTCCTAACCGTTGAAAGCTGCACTTTGTTGGAAGATTTATAAGTTATAATACATTTATTCAAAGATTTAAACGCTATATTTACCCAGACAAATGATCCAAAGTTCTGAGCAAACCCATCTAGTGACTCCAAGCTTAGATGTGGATACAGATCGTTCACCCCCAGAACAACTGAGTTCAGACATCGTTCAGACATCCTTTGACAGATTAACTTCATAAGTTGTTTAGCTGCCTTCACTTATACTGGCTTTTAGCTCGAATGTTGAAGGAATCGAATTATAGATGTTGATCTTGATTTGTTTTGTTTATATACGGCTTACGTCTGGGCTGAAAATAAAGGGCTCCGGTCAAGTTCAAAAATAGCCGGGTGGCAGACTGTAGTAATATGAGTGTTATCTACGTGCAAAATATAGGAACCTGCGTCTGATTATACTCTTGTTACTAAGTATTATTGATATATTTGTTTATTCATCCTTCTTACATCTATCATTAGGTTCAGGTTTTTTCTTAATGCTATAGTGTATTTAACTCTTATTTAGACATAATTTTGTACTTTATTACAAACAATGCATTATTTGTGAATTGTAGCGGTATCTACAACGCCACATGCGAGCTACGCGTCATACTGACGTCACACAAAATCCTGCATCGCGCAAGCAGAGTTTACCGCGCAGCTAGCATATATACAACGTCCCAACATCAAACGTCAGGCAGTTGCCCACCAGACACGACACCCGTCTGGTCAGAGGATCCTACCTTTTCTATGGAGGTATGAGTGAACTTTATACCCTGTTCCTCATACCTCTATAAACTCACTCAAAGAACAACGGAATAGGTCCGTGTCAACAGCAACGAGGTTGAGAGTGCGGAGTGCACGCGTCTGTGGCGATTCACTTTAACGAAATTGGTTTACTTCAGTCGCCTTTTACCTTTAAGTATTAGTAGAAAGGAATTGATTTTCAGTAACGGTTGTAAAACCGAAGATAAGGTCAATGTGATAGTATCGTTCACACGTTCGTTGACGTCCAAATAATAAAGCAACCACCCAAAAAACCCAGAATCAAACATAACCTAATCTAATAAAATAAACATAAACGTAAGGGTATCGCCGCACGCACGCCGTTCCAGAAAGCTTTATTGCAATGACGTTCTATCCCGCGTAAAAATATGAGTGGGTAATATCGTGGCGCGTAAACAGTATAGCGGTTTTATCGCCGGACGATATAAGCCGGAACGGATGGTCACTATCGCCGGTTTACCCTGCGACCGATCTGTAACTAGGCGTTTACCCTAGTAGTGTAAATGCTGAATTTGGGATATAAGTAAGATGAAGTGGTGATGAAGAAAAAAGAAAAAAATATCCTACATGTTACTAAAAACATACTTTTAGGAACAACCTGTATTAATTCGAAAACATTCCTCCACTACTTTTGTTGTAAGGACGGACGGTCAGATTGGTCACCGATATTCGCTCGTTGGTATTAGATAATGTTTTGCTTAAATACCCGTTATAAGGTTATTTGTTGTTTCTTTTTTTACTAAGTACCTTCTTAGGTGGTTTTTGATGCTCTAAATTATGTAGTCGATGACTTCGGTGCACGCTAAAACTCTAATGAGTTTATGTTGGCACCAACTTAAATATATAATATGTATGTGTACTACTGAATGAATAAATAAAATAAATAATAAATAAAATAAGTATGGGAACTTGTTTTCTCAAAAAAATTATTATCACACTTAATAGTGAAAAAATTATAATCTGAAGAATTATCACAAATGATACATTTCACATCTGTTGTTTTATCTAGCATACCTAAACAGGTTCAAAATGCATTACATTCTCGCCAAAACCATTTTATAAGTAGGTGCTTGCGTCGAAACTATCGAAAAACATGGATATCTGGACAAATGGACAGCAAAAAATGGGTCGTCAAAAAGTGTCAGTGTGGCTACCCTACTATCCCAACCAACGCGGGTCATGTACAGGAACAAACACCCTAATCTTAAAGATTTATTTACGCACCAAGCCATTATATCGACGCCTGCAAACGCATACATGATTAACGGTAACGTTGAATTTTGTATGGAAACTATATTTTCTATCACCAAAATTTATATTTGTCATCAAGTTGTATCACCTAATAAATAGATCTATCGCCACGAAATATTTTCGTTCTCAGATAAACAAAAATTGTTCCCAGGTATGAATTATCAAATTAATTCGAGACTCGGGGCACCCCGACTCGGACAGGTTAGGTTAGAAGGGGATGGCGGGGTCTGAAAGACCCCGCCATCCCCTTCGTGGTTATTTTTTTTCAAACCACCCAGAAGTAGGAGCCCCGCAAAGCGGGGCTCCGTCGACTACGCCTTATCGTTACTATCGCCATTCAGAAATAGGAGGCCTCGCCGAAACAAAGGCTCGGTGCCTGTTAGCAACACAATATAATACATACAAAAACATTTATTTGGTACTAGACCTTATATCTCAGGATTTTAGGTGATTTATTGTGGAACTGATTTTGCATTGTTTGGTGACTACATTTTGGTGACAGATCTACTATTTGGAGGACAAACCCTATTATTTAAGAAACACAAAACTAATTAAATTGGTAATAGCTTAAATGATACCCATTTTGTATAGCATTCATTTTAGTAAACACTTTTTTTGACGCGTAGCTCGCATATGTCGTTGTAGATACCGCTACAAGTTCAACGACCTCTGAAACTTGAGGCTTTTGGTGGTTGTTCCAGGTTTAGTTTGCAAGGCCTTTGGACGGTCAAGGTCAAAGTTAAGACGGTACTCAAAGAATTATTAAACTTTCATTAGGCTGATCAGTATTGAGGACAATATTTTTTTAGGCAAGATAGTGCTCCATTTTTTTCTTCTTTAAGTTAATTTTAGTAAACACTTTTACACGTCATTAATATTTAAAATTCTAGGTGAGGTCGGTGTTTCCTATCCGAATTAGAAATAATCTCTGTTTGTGTATAACATACATACATACATAAACCATGGGGGTAGGCAGAAACTACAGAACGGCACCTGCTACGATCCTTACATACTCCTTTTGCCTCGTTTACGTTCATACATCTGGTCATACACGCACGCCGGTTGCGAGTACTACTCACTTGACCCTTCTGAAGAACATCACCAATAAGGTCACTATACGTCTTCCTAGGGCGTCCCCTCCCAGCGTTCCCACTCACATCTGCTTGTAAAATACCTTTTGTTAGTCGCCCTTCATTCATCCTCTCAACATGACCAAACCATCGAAGCATACTTTTCAATTGTTGTCACTACATCTTCTTTTAAACCGCACCGTTGCCTTATCACATCATTCTTCAGCCTATCATTCATAGTCACAGCACACATGCTTCGCAAGGAACGCATTATATAAACAGATACAAATCTTCCCTGAAAAACATCTAGACCCATATAAGTAGCAACTCCACGTCAAACTGCGTAGTTTGCTTATGGAGCAGTAGACAATACAAACATTTGTTTCATATGAGAATTAAGGTCTTGTTGGCTTTGACGCTACAATAAAGTCCATTCCATCCAGTCCAGTCCATTCCAGGCCAGGGGGGATTGGTCCAGTTGTCCAGTTCATTGTCCATTCTTCTTTCTTTGTCCAGGCTGTCTTTCTTTGGAATGCGCTACCTCTGAACATCAGGATGGCAACCAGTCGGTTATCTACATATTCACCAGAAGTTGGCAGAATCATCTCAGCGCTGATTTGCTGGATTTATTTTCTCCTCTACCGATCGTTATTTCTCCGGACAAAGTTTATTTTGTTTATATGTATGTATGTATTAGTATTTATGTATTAATATTTAGTCTTGTATTTTATAATTATTTCCGAGCTATCTATCCCGTATGTTGCACCTGCCATGTTTTGTCTCTGCATCACCTTAAGGTAGACTGGTACAAAATGCCTTAGGGATTAAGTCCGTCTTTGTACAGTATTTTTTTACTTATGCATAAAGTTTTAATAAATAAATAAAGAAGTAAATCACTTAACAAAATTATGAAACTTTTGTAACATGAATACGAGGCTTTTGGCTATTTTGTATGTCTCTAAATTAATGTCGTTCATTTGTTAGGTGCGTTTTGTTTGTGCAGAATAAACTATTTTTCTTTCTTTTTCTTTCTAACAACAGTAATATCTGAATCTAAAACAGTAGAAATTGAAAATACCGTGTTGTTTATCATTCAAAAAGTATGTAAGAGGCTAAGCATTGCTATATAACGTGGAAAAGCCGCCAGTCTCTTGGGTACATAACCAGTCAAAGTCAAAGTCAAAGTCAAATCATTTATTTCAAATAGGCACATAAAAGGCACGTTTGAACGTCAAAATTTACAAAAAAATAGAATTGATTCTAGTTGCCCCTTCCAAAAGGTAGTTTCATATGGAGAAGAATGGGCAAGAAACTCCACCGTTACTCTTTTAAAGTTTTACTCGTTTTAAGTCGACAGCGATGCGAAGGAATCTTTAGTTAGTTAATAGTTTTAGTTAAGTTAGGATATTATATGTTTTAATTAATTAATTAAGTCAATCAATTTGCGTAGCCTTTTCCAAATATGTTGGGGTCGGCTTCCAGTCTAACCGGATTCAGCTGAATACCAGTTTTTTAAATGAAGCGACTGCTTATCTGACCTCCACAACCCAATTACTGGGTAATACGATACTCCGTGGTAATACTGCTTGTCCGACTTTCGGGCTTCTGACGACCGGTAATGACTGTTAAAGATCCACGAATGACAGCCGGGAGCAACGGCTTAACGTGCTATCTGAGGCACGGAAGGTTCTTGGTATGTAAAGATGGTCACCCATCCACGTACCAATCACGGCAACCCTAGCTTAACCTGATCGATCGACCCATGCGGCTGTTATAACTTAGCCACAAGACCCTAATTAATTAGGAATAAGTTGTACTTGTCCAATAAAAACTGAACAGTATGTGCCTACTTATTTTATGTACTCCAATTTAGCCCTTAACCATAACTAACCGCCTCATCGCGTATGTCAAGGTTAACTGCCGCGTATTCTCGTAAATTCGCGTCATTTGTCGGCCGGGTGACGCGGGCAGAGGTCGTGCTCGACCAAACCTTCTGAAGCTTTATAATCCTGAATGACTTACTAGATAAAAACTTAGGCTAAACAGAGCTGGTGTGTTTTTGTTGCGTTTAGCTGGCCAGCACCCTAATTTCGTAACACACTATCTATCACTATCTGAATCATTTTGAAGCCTATTGCTAATTCATTGCTTCATATGTTCTAAAAATTTGTCTGCTCAACAACCTAAATAACGCAATGAATGTTGTTGAACTGTCAAAATGAAACCCATTCTTACTGTTAGTGTGTTACGTAATTACCCCGCAGGATATGTTGGACTGCGTCCTTGGTCTAGTGGTCGCACGCGCTACCGTTGAGCATGAGGTTCTGGGTTTGATTCAAAGGGCGAGCAGTGTTATTGGGTTTTTATATTGTAACCCGGCAAGTGGAGTTGTACAGAATTGGTTAGGAGACTGGATGTTGATGGTCTCCTTCGGTGTTGTACTTACTCACCACCGTGCTAAAGTAAATTTGTAGGGTATAATAAGCTGCTAGGGAAAGATTCAATTAAACAAGTACCTTCTTATACAATGCAATGTTTATTATAATAACACACTATTGAAGGTTCACAACATTGAATGTGGCTGGCCACATACCTTCCCCCATACACCTGGGCTTCCACACCAGTACAACCAGTCTCGGGTCTAGTTGTATTGGTGTGTTGACCTGCAATGAGACTATTACAATATCTCAGAGTCGCTATAGCGAGTCCGTGAGATGAACCACTTAATAGATACTAGCTCAATCATACAAGTACCTACCTATCAAGGTTGTGCTAACAACGGGAACATAAGATTATGTTAAGCAATCTGCGACACAACACTTTATGGCAACTGGTCTCATCACCCAGTCCATACTATAGGCCTAACTCTCTCATAGACTAAAATCGCTACCTTACCGATTATTCTCGGTGATCTCTCAGTACTAATCCCTTCACTTGACAAGACTACGACCCTTGGCATCAAACACAGGATACCCCTGTGTTCGCACGTTACGTGGCCTACGGGTGTAATAATAACGCTTCGTTACCTGGAGCGGCGAACTTCCCTCATCACCGATATCGGCTAAGTAAAGCCTTCCTGTCACACGGATGACCACACCTCAAAGGTTGCCTGCACCCGGATCCATTCCAATCATCAGACCACGGGGCTACTCCAAAGCATCACGTGTCAATATTTATTAGAGATACACGAGAAAAAAGGCTAGCATAAACAGCCAGACCGGATTCAGCTTCGAATGGGACTTACTGGAAACCCATCGGGTTATTTGGACACAGTCTGTTCCTCCAGAACTAAGTCCCTCTTCCAAATCCTATTCGTAACGTGTCACACACGTTGCGGGTCTTCACCATGCCGGATCAATGTCACAAAACTTCGAGAAGCTTCCGCTACCATAGACTAAATAGAATTCTTGTCTATTGGTTATTTTCCATTTCTTAGGCATTGTTTTAAATAAAATGTGGGAAATTATGTCTGTATGTTTATTTATTTAAATTAACTAATACTTTTGTATATAATTTACATGACATAATTTCTCTAGTGTTACCGAGAACACGCTGACAGCAATGTCAATGCCTGACACAAGATGTCGCTACTTGTTGCGTTATTTATTGATTTTGCAACGTCACAATGCCCCTCTTCCCACAATAAGGTTTTTGGGTAAGCAAAAACCACACACCGCCCTCGGTGTTAGAAGTGGGAATTCAATTTTGAAACAGAAATGGAATAAGTTCTATTAAAAAAAAATGATAATTAATTATTAAGTCCTACTAAATGCAATAACCAACCTTAAATAATCCAACTGCCAGGAAACTCATTCTACTTACAAAAATTTCCTACTATCCGGGCATAACCCCCCCCAATCTTTCATACATCCCTAGATTTTCCTCTCTTTCAATCTGTAGCAACCTGCATTCAAATCGCAGGAGGCCACCTCTCGCATACTCCCGAATTCCGTCTGTATACCAGTGGAACTCTGCATTGTTTAATATTAATCAAAACGATCCTCCTGGTGAATATGTTCAGCGAGCTGATACATAAAAAATTGACAAATAATGTCCATAACTCACCAGGCAAGACGTATAGAACATTCCCAGAAATAAAAATTTCTGAAAACTAAATGGTGTTTTGGCTTGTTTTAAGAGTCACCTGCCGCTCGTAACTAGATAAGCAACTAGTGCTATCTAACGTCTCACCGAAGCAACAATGCTATTTCGGCAAAACAAAACATTAGTCTAGGCTTATTTTAGGAGTTACTATCCGCTCCATACCAAATATAGACACATCCATGTCCAATAAAAACGCAACCAAGCGAGCTTGGCTACTAAAATGTGAAGGCTTATTTTAGAAGTCACTATCCGCTTCTTATTATTATTATGGTCTGAGCCATAAAAAAGTAAATTAAATCGCAAGGTATGCAAAACGGCATAATTACTACCGTATAATATGTGGAACAAATCCAACAAATAAACTAAACGAACAAATCCAAATAAATAGATCCCTCGTTAACAATACGATTTACTAAAAAAACAATGTTTAACAAAGTATAGCATGCATACGCCTTGTCTTCGTTGTTGGAATAGTCACCAAACAACACGTGGTAACACGGACTACGGCTAATAAACCCCCGGCTGAGACGACTGGAAGAAAATTTTCCGATCACTGTTGATCATGTTAATAAATTTTCATATCCTTTATGTGCCAAGTGCCTAGTGGCTTTCCATTTAATCCTATAAGCTCATAAACCAAAGGTGAAAGCACTTTTCCCACTATGCACTGTTGATATTTAGGAGCCAACTTAGATGCCTTATACTTATCTGCATCACTTTGGATGTAAGTTTTACGCCAAACCAACTGGCCTTCACGTAAAGTGACGTGACGCCTACGCAAGTTATAATACTTCGCGTTTGTGGCATGAGCCTTAACAATATTGGCGCGCACCTTTTCGAAGATATCCTTGAGAACTCCCAATTCGCCTGCATACTCTTCCCGAGGCATAATTACTTCATAATCACAGTCGTCTGTGTTCTTATAAAACGTGCCGTTTATAATGGGTTCACGGCCATGTACCAAGAAAAATGGAGAAAATCCAGTTGTTTCATTCACTGCGCTATTTATAGCAAATTGTATTTTTGTTAAATTGAGATCCCAAGTCCTATGATCTTCTTTTACGTAGGACGAAACCGCTGTCATTACTGTTTTATTATACCTTTCAACCATATTAATTTGTGGTGTATATCTAGGCCCATAATGCACTCGAGGTATGTTATATCTCTTTAAAAGGCTACGAAATCCCGATCCCGTGAATTGAACCCCATTATCGGTAATTACGGTTTCGGGAATCCCGTGAGGAAGAAGAACATAATTCTCAAAGTTTTTGGCTACCAAAGAACTAGTTGCACGGCGTAATGGAAACAATAACGTGTATTTTGAAAAACAGCAAGAAACTACAAGTAAATGTATAAAACCCGAGCGTGATTTTGGAAGTGGACCAACTAAATCTATAGATACAGCTTGAAATGGTCTATAACATTGTTTAGGCTGACCCATGAGTCCTGGTGTAAGAGTAGTCTTATGTTTATAGGCCGAACAATTACTACAAGCCCTGATGAACTCAACTACGTCACGATACATGCCTGGCCATATATACCTCAAAGTTAACCTGCGGTATGTCTTAAAAACACCCAGGTGACCTGAAGTAGGAGGTTCATGGTTTTCTGTTATGACCTGTGTACGCAGTGATTTGGGAACTACTTCTTTCCAGTCGAACTCTTGTGTTACCGCATATTTGCCTTTACTGTACCTATACAGAATACCTTTATCTACGCGGTAGTTGGGGTAATTTCCCGGACATGACAAACAACCAGCCTGAATTTTATCATACCATTCATCACCCGTTGGTGTAGGCGTAATTGGTGTATCTATTGCCTCAACCTTGAGTAACCTTGATAAGGCGTCTGGTACAACATTGTCCTTACCCTTCCTATGTTCGATTGTATAATTATACTGTGATAAACGACAACCCCAGCGTGCTAAACGACCTGTTGGGTTCTCCAAATTTTTAAACCATTTGAGTGAAGCATGGTCAGTAATAACTGTAAAATGTCTGCTACCCAAATATGGTTCATACTTTTCAACTGCATAAATGACAGCTAATGCTTCACGTTCAGTTGCACTATAATTACGCTCGGTTTTACTTAGGGATCTACTAATATAAGCGATAGGATGGTCATTCCCGTCAATATTCTGGGTTAGCATACCATCTATACCATAACTAGATGCATCGCAGTGAACAGTAAAAGGTTTCTCAAAATCTGGACATGCTAGAACAGGAGCAGAAACTAAAATATTTTTTAATACATTGAAAGCGTCGTCTGCTTCTGGATTCCATTTAAATTTAACTTTTGTGCTGGTGAGAGCATTTAATGGTGCTGCGATGGTAGAAAAATTTCTAATAAATCTACGGTACCAAGAACAAGTTCCTAAGAACATTTTTACCTCCTTTGATGTCTTTGGTACTGGAAAGTCTAAAATAGCGCGCACCTTATCAGGATCAGTCCTAAGACCACACTCATCCACCACATAGCCCAAGTATTTTAAGGATTTTCTAAAGAACTTGCTTTTTCCAAAATTTATTGTTAAATTTGCGCTTTGAATCCGTTCGTGTAGTCTTTTTAAGAGAAGGATATGTGTTTCTAAATCCTCTGACCCTACACAAATGTCATCGACGTAACAGAACATTAACCCCTTAGTTATATCGCTGCAAAACGGATGGCCAAACAACCTATCCATTAATCTTTGCTGTCGAGCAGGAGCTCCGCAGAGTCCAAATGGCATTACTTTAAATTCAAAAAGTCCTCTACCGGGAACAGTGAAACTGGTTTTCTCCCGTGAGGCTTCTTCTAACGGAATTTGCCAAAAACTAGCTTTAAAATCTATTGTGCTTATATATTTGGCGTTTTTGAGGCTATCTAAAATTTGAGGTATATACGGTATCGCATAAGCGTCCCCTTTCGTAACTGCATTAAGCTTCCTACAATCCAGACAGAACCGCAATGTACCATCTGACTTTGGAACCATAAGGACTGGATTGTTCCATGGACTCTCACTAGGAACCACCACATCGAGCTTCAACATGTTGTCCAATTCCTTATGAAGTTGTTTTAACTTTTCCGGTGACATTGGATATGGTCTGGACTTAATGGGTAACGCATCACCAGTGTCTATTGCGTGTTGGATTAACTGTGTTCTACCCAAACCTTTTGACTCAAACGATATGTTATGAAATTGTTGCACTATTAATTCCGCTATTGTTTTATGTTCCGGGCTCAAATTATCAAATGACACAACTGTGTTTACAACTGTTTCACTTGTATTATTATTAAATTGAATAAATCGTTTTGGTGTCTCAATATAACTAATGTGTTTAAACATTTGAGGCATTAAGCTAAAAGCTATCCAAAAATCCACTCCAAATATCACATTTGATGTTATGGATGGAATAACATAAAATTTAATAATCTTAGTTACACTATTAAATGTAATTGGTAACCTTAAAATACCTATAGGGTTGCTTTCGGAACCATTTGCAACGAGAATCTTTTGCTTTAACTCAACTGAGGTGTCCAATGAATAACCTAAGTTGATAAACTGTTCATGGGCATTATTGCCTATGATTGAAATATCTGCCCCTGAATCTAATAATCCGCATAATGCTATATCATATAAATGTACATTTAAATAAGGTCGAATATCTTTATCCCGGTCTGGCTTAAACAGTGCTGACACTGATCTGTTAAATTTGTAAAAATCAGTAACAAATTTTAACCAAGATCTCCATTCACCTGGATCGACCGTTTCAGGTGGTTGGTGACAGACTGTTGAAACTAGTTTTTTGTATCCTTAGGTTTATTTTTACAATCTGGACAAGTTTTAACAGTAAACCCTAACTTTCCACATTTGAAACATTTTGTTTCTTTTTTACAACTTGGACAAGTTTTAACGGTAAACCCTGTCTTTCCACATTTGAGACACTTTATCTCCTTCACGGATGATTGTGGCTTGGATTTGTCTTTGGCCTGTCCATAGCTAAATTTATTTTTATTGTCATGGTGATTTACGCTGGCTACTTTATGTTTCTGTTTGTGATCTGTTGATTCAGACTGTAAAGCAGGCGTAGTGTAACTTTTTGATTTAATATCTTCAGCCTCCAGAAGACGTGACACTTCTTTGAGTTCTGCCACTGAATCCGGCTTCACTAAAACTAAACCCCTTGATATGGATGGTTTGACGTTCTTTTTCAGGATTTTAATCTTTTCTGGTTCAGTCAAAGGTGTCTTCAATCGTGAGAATAATCCATTCATGACAGCGAAATACATGTGAACCGGTTCATCATTACCTTGGATCCGTTTCTTGGCCTCGTCTAGTAAATTATCCTCATAGTCAATGGCATGAAACTCCCTAAGGAGCAGATCCGCTAACTCCTTCCAAGTAGCCACTTGACATTTTGCACTCCTGTACCATATTAAAGCATCACCCTTAAAAAACGCAAAAGCTGAATCAAACAACACAGAATCTACTACTTTAAAAGCCTTAGCACGTTCAGAGATTGAGTCCAGAAATAAAAAAGGACACGACTTGCCATCAAATATGACATTCCATTTACAAATATTCTTGCTAACTGCATATTGACTACTATCAAAAATTTCTTCTGCCTCTGGCTTTTCCAACTGTGGCTGTTGCTTTGCTGCCTCAGAACGACTGTACAATTTGTCTAGTGTAGTTCCATAACTCTTTATTATATTCTTAAGCTTCTCCTGCAAAACACGTTCTTTATCCTCCCTACAATTGAGCCTATGTAGACGATGGAATAAATGACAATACAAAGCCCTAGCACGAGCTAGACTATACCTGTCTCGGGTATTTTCGGCACTATCCACCTTGGCTTGCAACTCCTTCTGCTTATCCTGGATCGTAGCCAATTCCTTGCTAATGTCCAAGTCTTCATCCACAAACTCGGATGGTCCGAAGCCCAAGCAAAGTGTTTTCAGTTGTTTCCGAAGCTTAAAAACTGTTTCTGCTGGTGTTTCCGCACGAACTGCAACCTCATAAGACAATTCGTCTCGTAATAGGGAATGAAAATATACCCTGTCTAAATCCATTTTGATATTTTCCCAATAAAATAATGCCAATAAAAAAAAATAAACCATGTTTAACTAAAACACGTTTCCGAACGCACCAAACCACATATAACACAACGTCAAACGTCAAAAATGTCACCTTGACAATATCAAATCGTCAATATGTTTTATAGGTTATGTTCCTATGTATGAAAACGAATGACTAACCAACCCCTAATCATGGAATAGAATAACCAAATCAACTATTTTATCGAATGCTGTGATCGTATTTCCAATTAGGGTTTAATGATGAGTGTTAAAACGTTAAACGTCTAAGTGACTGACCAGTCGTCATATAGATTTACAATGAAAGTTACTGTTCTATATTTGCACAACCTCAATTAACAATGATACTTGCCTGTAGTGTTATTATTTTACTATGGAGATCCTCTCAAACAAATAAGAAAACGCTATAACACCTTTGAGAACTGTCTCGTTTGGGCTGTGTACAATATATCTAGTATAAACCAAAATGTTTTATAACTATTATTCAGAAATTTGTTTTTGAATTTACTCAATTGTTAAACAATGTTTCACGATTTGAATGCAATACAGTTTATCAGTTATCTGATATATTTTAGTTTTCCTTGTAGTCAAAAACTACTAAGTTTTTATCTTGAACCAATTGCCCAGTTGTATACAATACCTATAAACTGTTCCAAAAAATATGCAACCTCAATAAGTTACAAGTTACAATACCTTCCAAATTATAGGTAATATCAAGTCACTAACCGTTAAACAAACATTGGGAACATACATAATCTCATAACAATTACCACAATGCTACCAATCCAACTTGTGCATTGGCATATATACAAATAGGTTAGTGAACTTTTAACAGTCTGCACCTTACCGGTCTAAACAAGAGAAATTGTTATATTGTGGTGCGTTGACCACTTTACATTCTAATTTAAAAACTAGCCTTAATCTAATACATAATCCCGCCAAGTGAAAGACTGAGAGAATTGAGAGAGAGAGATACCTGCTATTAATTTGTTCACCTTATACAATTAAACAATTATATACCGTTGGGCGCCAACTGTAACCCGGCAAGTGGAGTTGTACAGAATTGGTTAGGAGACTGGATGTTGATGGTCTCCTTCGGTGTTGTACTTACTCACCACCGTGCTAAAGTAAATTTGTAGGGTATAATAAGCTGCTAGGGAAAGATTCAATTAAACAAGTACCTTCTTATACAATGCAATGTTTATTATAATAACACACTATTGAAGGTTCACAACATTGAATGTGGCTGGCCACATACCTTCCCCCATACACCTGGGCTTCCACACCAGTACAACCAGTCTCGGGTCTAGTTGTATTGGTGTGTTGACCTGCAATGAGACTATTACAATATCTCAGAGTCGCTATAGCGAGTCCGTGAGATGAACCACTTAATAGATACTAGCTCAATCATACAAGTACCTACCTATCAAGGTTGTGCTAACAACGGGAACATAAGATTATGTTAAGCAATCTGCGACACAACACTTTATGGCAACTGGTCTCATCACCCAGTCCATACTATAGGCCTAACTCTCTCATAGACTAAAATCGCTACCTTACCGATTATTCTCGGTGATCTCTCAGTACTAATCCCTTCACTTGACAAGACTACGACCCTTGGCATCAAACACAGGATACCCCTGTGTTCGCACGTTACGTGGCCTACGGGTGTAATAATAACGCTTCGTTACCTGGAGCGGCGAACTTCCCTCATCACCGATATCGGCTAAGTAAAGCCTTCCTGTCACACGGATGACCACACCTCAAAGGTTGCCTGCACCCGGATCCATTCCAATCATCAGACCACGGGGCTACTCCAAAGCATCACGTGTCAATATTTATTAGAGATACACGAGAAAAAAGGCTAGCATAAACAGCCAGACCGGATTCAGCTTCGAATGGGACTTACTGGAAACCCATCGGGTTATTTGGACACAGTCTGTTCCTCCAGAACTAAGTCCCTCTTCCAAATCCTATTCGTAACGTGTCACACACGTTGCGGGTCTTCACCATGCCGGATCAATGTCACAAAACTTCGAGAAGCTTCCGCTACCATAGACTAAATAGAATTCTTGTCTATTGGTTATTTTCCATTTCTTAGGCATTGTTTTAAATAAAAGGTGGGAAATTATGTCTGTATGTTTATTTATTTAAATTAACTAATACTTTTGTATATAATTTACATGACATAATTTCTCTAGTGTTACCGAGAACACGCTGACAGCAATGTCAATGCCTGACACAAGATGTCGCTACTTGTTGCGTTATTTATTGATTTTGCAACGTCACAATATCAGGAATTTCTCAGAACAAGCCCGGAGTCTGGATTTGTGCGCGGTTGATGGCAATATGCTCACCCCCTATTACGTGGGATTTAAACATAACTGGCGAAGTGATAAATGGTCATGATAAATGATTTTATTGCTGTAAGTAGGTTTGTACAAACACTTACACGTCAAAGTGTGGGTGTACTGTACACCTCTACCTAACCCCTTGGCGATTACAGGCGTGATGTTATGTTGTGATATGTTGTCAAGTCAAATCATTCATTTCAAATATGCATATAAAAGGCACTTTTACACGTGAAAATTTACAAGAAAATATAATTGATTCTAGTCGCCCCTACCAAAAGGTAGTTTCGTGTGGAAAAGAATGGGCAAGAAACTCCACCGTTACTCTTTTAAAATGTTTTACAATATTGTTTTTTTTTTTTTTTTTTTTTTTTTTTTTTTTTTTTTTTTAAAAATTGCCCCACACTAGGAATTTCTCCTGTATTGTGGGTGCATTCACAAACATTCAAACTCACATACACAAACAGCCAGACCCGGAACAACTACTTGTAGGTCATACAATATTTGGTCATACAATATTATGTATACATTAATTATATGTAAAGGCGATGCACTTAGAATAAAATTACTATACCACTGCTATTGGAATTGGCTTCCTGACCAGATGCGGCTGGTATTAGCATTTGACACGTACTCGTATGTATTGCCTTCAGATTACTTAGTTATCTGTGATGACATCAACCGGTTGTAGTTGGGAGGTACGTATTCTCCGAGACATGGAGGAATCACGTACTGTGTAGAATACCCACCCATGACATAACTGCGGCAAACCCAGGTTAAATTCAAAGATGAATCGATTCTCACGATTTTTATTTACCCACAAGCTCTAATTAGTATAAGGCCCTAGATTTGACATATTTATTATTTTGGTTTATTTTATAACGGCTCATGTCTACTGTATTATAATTTGATACCTCCGTTCTTGGAACACAAGAAATCTATTAGGCAAATGTCTCCGAAAAACTGTGCCAAAACACTTCTTTCAAGCAATAACTTCTTAATATTCTAAACGGAAATTAAGGTTCAAAACTTTGCCCAAATTGTCAAAAGTTGCCAACAACATCTTTCCTACTTTTGCGTTCCAACTTGTCTAAAACATTTATTCGTATTAAAGTGACTATATCGATCACTGTCACATACAGACAGTTATTCCCAAAACAACATGTTCTCCGCATTTTTGGAGGCAAAATAATATGATTCTGTATTTTCTGTCGCTATGACATAAAAAGGCAGCTTGGGTATCCCTTGGATGTTATTTCGATCTGTCAATGTTTGAGTCTTTTGTTTATTTTTCAAATGTAGATGACCCTTGTCTTTTCCGTGCAACCATTATTCAATATTACGCATAATTACTAACTGTCACTTTTATTTTCCATTTCATCTGGTATTTTCACGGACTAGAAAAAAAAGGACTCCGCGCCACGCATACCGAAAGTGAAGCATTATAAGTATTCCGACCGTTTGTACAAACATGCCTCACGTACTCCTACCTATGTACTTTTTACTTACACATCGACAGATTAACTCCACCAAACCAGTCGACGTGACTTTGCAACGTCGGCGTTGTTGTCAAGGGTGTCGCGATATAAACCGACCGCGCGCCTCTCAGCGTAATGATACCGCAGTAAAAAGCGATGCCAGAAAACCACTCAACTTTTAGCAAATTACGGAAATTGTGGGCGTAATTACGTTTAAAAAATTAATGATTAGATGGATGTGTAGGCAAAGTTGTGCCATCGTGTTAGACTGCAGTTTGTGTTTACTAGGTAAACGAAGTTATTTTTAATGGAAATGTTTCCCTGGTAGGTATATAAAATTACTTTTTAGTATAACAGCCTGAAAGTGAGCTTTAACACGGCTATAGATTAGAGTAATTAAGTCTTTGCGACATTTCCATAACAATTAAAGTCTAAATAATGATTTCCACCAAACGGCTCGCATCGCATCGGATCGAAATGGACTTTACAATCTTTAAACGATATTAAATCGTATACACAGTATTTAAAGCCTATATTACCAATACGCGCACAGCAGCTTGACTGCGGGCGTCTTCCGCGACACGCGTTCGTAGCCGAAAGTATGCTGCGACGCGCGATCGGCTCCGTTCGCCTGTCGTCGTATCTTTCTTTTCCTCTTCTGTGTTTTATGATTATTTTCTTCTTCTTCTAATGCAATAGCCAACAATACTACTTCAACCTCAACCATTTTCAAAAATTAGAACACATCGACACGGTAGGAATGAAACTATGTGACTAGGCGCGAAAACGGATACGTTCGCAAGCGACGGTACGGAGCCGATCGTATGCGTCGACATCCTGCCGGTCGCGATCGGCTGTCGCCGCATCCGTTCGTACCCTTTCCGATCCGATGCGAAGCGAGCTGTTTGGTGGAAACCGTCCTTTAGTCTCCACATTACAGTAACAGCTTTGGGCACAATATTGAGAGACGAATTAATGTGTCTCGCCACTCAGGGCGTAATTACAGTGGTCATTCACTGAACCCAAACAATATAAGCAGATTAGCAGAACTACCGGTAAGATAATAAAAAACCGGCCAAGGGCGTGCCAGACCACGCAAAATGAAGGGTTCCGTTGTTGGGGTGAATTTATCTCAAAAACAAACTTAAATTGTAGTTGACAAACATGCTCTCCCATACATCGATATACGTCACGTTCAATCCTCCAACTGAAAATGTAAGATAGTAATCGTAAAAAAAAACAAATTAACGAGGATTAATGAAGGGCAACTAACAAAAGGTATTTACAAGGCAGATGTGACTGGAAACGCCGGGAGGGCACGCCCTAGGAAGACATATAGTGACCTTATTGGTGATGTTCTTCAGAAAGGTCAAATGCGTAGTACTCGCAACCGGCGTGCGTGTATGACCAGATGTATGAAAGTAAACGAGGCAAAAGGAGTCTGTAAGGATCGTAGCAGGTGGCGTTCTGTAGTTTCTGCCTACCCCCATGGGAAGAAGGCGTGAGTTTATGTATGTATGTCTGTTTTTTAAGGTTTTTTAAGGTTTTTTGGACTTTTCCTTTACTTGTGCTGTGAGACCTTGCTTCTTGCCAAATTATATGATTTTAGGTGAACGAGAAGTACCCTATATGTTATGATTTATTTGCGCGTATCAAAATATGTCGCATTAATGGTCGTATTTTTTTATTGCGTTGACCTAGAAAGATTTATTTTTTAAGAGCTCCATGGGACCGGAGACCTACGTACTACACGTATTACATATACGTATTTTATATTAATTTTAACTTGATATCTTCACGCATACCTGAAAAAAGGGGTCTGAACAGACTGTCAGACAGACGGACGGACGGACAACGAAGTGATCTTATAAGGGTTTAGTTTTTACTGAGGTACGGAACCCTAAAATGAGAAGCCTAAAAGCAAAATGTAGTGACCTTTCATTAACTGCATTATGACACTGGCAAAATACAATGGCACTAGTTAATAAATTAATACAACAAACAATTTCACCCCGCAAGAAAGCACAATTCCTTTCCAAATTGCTGCAACTGCAAAAGTACAACGCGACAAAATTTCAAAAGCAAACGAGCAGCGTAACTTCAAAAAGACCTATCGTCAAGGCAAGCACAGTTCTCTTAGCAACAGCGACGGTAATTATTCTTTTGAAGCAAATCCGTCACCTCTATTCAATGGAATCGCATTCGTGTGCTGTCGACTGGCTCGATTTAATTGCCAGTAATTGGCATCGGTATTTGTACTTATGCAGCTGGTGGAAGGTCTGCCATCAATCAATTTCAGACTGTTCGATGGCTGAATAGGTTGTCTTGGATACAGATATGTTTCGTGTAGACATGGGTTTGGTTTTGACGTGTGACATGTTGATTCAATATCGATAGTTAAACTTTACCCTTGTTAGGTTTAGACAAATAGACACGGTTGATTGATCTTAGTTAGAGCATTGTCTAAGGGTGGAAAGTTAAATGGTGATCATTGCTTTTCCAGAATTTTTAAGTTAAACAATTTTATAGTTGTGGATTCGGGCAAAAAGTAACGAATTTATTAATTACATTATTAGCAGTTAATTGTAAACTTTATAGAACAGTCGAACTGCTGCCCAATTTCGTGAGATTTTCATGAGAAATGTGTGTTGAACTAGTCTCCCTATTCCTAAACACATGTATAGAAATACATTTAAAAGAAAACCTAGAAACTACCAACACAACTAATTAAGAAGCAATCTTAAACAAAACCAAGAAAAATGGCGGCCGCCTCAACGTAATTAAATTACTCAGATCAGGAACCGACATCGCTCGGAGTTGGCCAAGTTTGTTGAGTTGAGTAGAGTTTGTATTAATTTGGGGAAGATGCGGAACTCATGTATACTATTTCTTTGATGAGACCACTAGCTAGCTCTCAATGTCAGTAAGATGCAGCTTGTTTGTGTATTTATTTTATAGGGTAATTCAATTTTCTTTAATGCTCATATACATGAGCGACACGCATCAACGGCAGCAGCAACTGCAGCCGTCGACGCGCCGCCGGTTGTCGACGCCTGCCGTCTACACTCGTCGACGGCTGCTATTGCCTCTGCCGTTAACGCGTGTCACTCGTGTGTTTGCAGACTTAACAGTTATAAGTATCGAGTGGGATACACGAATAGATTTGAATGGAACACGTCAAAACTAGGGCTAAGAACTATGCACTGCTAGCTGACCCGACAGACGTTCTCCTGTCGTTTCAATCATTCATACAAAAATTCCATAGAAAAATATGGTTCAGTTTTTCCAGAATTAGAAAATTTTCCGGGAAACTCTTCCAACTTTTCTTTAAATAAAAACCTAATTCGGACTATTATCATCATTTTGAAACCAAAAATTTCCAAATCAGTCCAGCCGTTCCGTGATGCGCTTACCAACGAACAGCATTTTAATTTTAATTTTATTTATACAGAAGATGACCAAATCCGATACATACAAAACCAATAATCAAACCATAAGCAAATGGGATTTGAAAAGGTAAAAAAAAAACAATCAAAAATCAAATTGGTAGAATGACTTCGTTCACTCAAAACTTCACTTAATTTAAGAAGATCGAGCGCAGTGTACTTATTTTTCAGGTGTCAAATACGTCTGCCCTTCAAAAGTTCTGACACTCAAAACAAACGTCACGATTTATAGAGCTCCGCTTATGTGAGGTCCAAGACCTGAGTCCTAAGCTTCATAATAGTAAATGGAGGGTAGCATTACCTAGGGCCATAAAGTAGCCAGCAGTGAGTGCTCATTTTATTGGTCTACGCTCCGGATGTTATGGAGTCTGGCAGATTCCGACAAATGGTTTACGTCTACCTAAGTAGGTTTATTGCCTAGTATGCATAGAGGATAGGTGTGTTTACGTAGAGATAAAAGTGGGGTTTTTCTGGTCCTATACTGTTGGTATTGTTTTTGAGGTTCGTATTTTATAGGAACGATGTGGAAATAAAATTGTTTTATATTGCTTATTTATTATTTGGAATATGTAGAAAGGTGAAAAAATACTGAAAAATAAGACCCCGAACAAAGGTTAAATATTGTGGTGCCACGCAAAGAAAAACATTTACCGAAATGGTTTGCGGATTTTTTTTTTTTTTATCAAGGACTTGGGTATGTTTTTCCCAAAATGTTGGAGGAATCTTTCTAATTTCTATATTAAAAAGGTTACTTTCCCCTCAATTTTTTTTTATCCTAATTAAATTAATTTTTTTTAATTAAAATTTTTTAATTAAATTAATTAATTTAAATTAATTTCTATATTAAAAAGGTTACTTTCCCCTCAATTTTTTTTTATCCTTTTTATCCTAACGTCGTTATGGTTTGAGACATTTATTTCTCAAAAACAGAATACAATTATTCACGTAGCATGAGAAACACTGGCTGCATGCATATAAACCTTCTTTGGAACGAGTATCAGAACGGTATGTTTGAAGTTATATTGTTAGTTATTATTTTATCATTATGTCAGTAAAATGAACTATGCTAAAAGCTATCAACTTTAGAAGGTATTTTTTTAAATATTTTTACTTGATGTAGGTAATATGAAACAAATATTGAGACTACGAGTCCATATTACGTATCGAAACACTGTTTCTATCGTAGTTACTATTGAAAGCATATTAAACTTTTTAATGTTATTTTTTTATTTACTTAAACTTAGTTTTAATTTTGAATTAAGTATTCGTTTTGTTGTATTTGTTGTGAATATGTCTATAGTTTTTACTATTAATATTAAAGTAATGTAAATATTCCGAGTTATTGTGAAAACTTTCACCATGTGGAATTTTAACTTCTTTTTAAATAGGGGAAAATATTGTATTTCCTAAATATCTTCCGGCAATTAGTTATACATTTTGGCACCCTCATACTTAATATTTCTTTTCCGTGGTTGGTTCGTGGTCTACTGTGGCAGATATCGTTACCATTTCTCAGTACTGAATTTTCGCTGTTTTAGTAAAAACTATTTGAGAATGTGTATCTTTTGTTATTAGCTTACGTGTCCTTTGTGCGGGTATGGAATGTATAGATTTGAGCAAGTCCGTGTAAGGATGCAGGTATGGAATGTATATATTTGAGCAAGTGTCGTTAATTTGGTTTTATGAAGAACTGTTTCGGTTGGCGTTAAGTAATTGAGATGCAAGAGTAATTTAATAATTTTATTTTGAGTGCTTTGTAAATTGTGTATGTAAGTTTTAGCTGCAGAGCCCCAGACTTCAATTAAGTAGGTCAGGTGAGATTTGATGAGGTAATTATAAATTATCTACTTTACTGCTTTGGGAAAGCCACGGGCGGTACCTCGTAGTGTTCCCATCAATGATGACAATTTTGAAAGCATTTTGTTCAAGTTTGCCTACCAGGTAGGTGTTAATCTATCGCGGATTGTTCGAAAGAGTTACCGTGGCCCTGGCGCACAGGCAACTGAAGGAACACGGGTGGGTTTTAGCCAGTAAGAGTCTGGCACGCCCTTCCGCTCCGCCCAGAGCGGGAGAGGTCATTTGATGATTTCCCACCCAAAAAGAAAGGTAGGTGTTAATCTAAGATTAGACAAAGATATTTTTCTGATTCTACTTTAGTTAACAGTTCATTAGTAACGTGTAATTGTTGAAAACGTGGAACATTTTTATTTTTAGCACTAAATAATTATCATAAAGTTAGTTTTGGTCACATAGTTAGCAAATTATATGAAAACCAAGAAAAAAGGTATATTGGTTCGTCTGACGATTGCTTGAATTTCATTGTCAAAGTAGAAGAGACGGGTGTCATCGGTATATAGTGTTACATTTGCAGCTAAGTTTAGGCCTTTTATATTATTAATTTATATTAAGAAAATCAAGGGCCCAAGAAGGGCACCTTGTGAAATCTGGTAAGTTATTAGTTCAGGAGTGCTTTTGGCCTCACCAATTTTAACAATCTGGTATTTATTAGAGAGGTATGACTCAATCATTTCATGTGCAGATCCTTTAATTCCAATATCATGTAGTTTTTGAAGGAGAAGTTTGTGGCTCATCGTGTCGAACGCCTCTTTTAAATCTCTAAATATACCAAGAGCTATTTGTTTTCTGTCTATTTTACATTTTAGGTTAGTTACAAGGTCTAGACAGGCTGACAGTGCATTTGATTTGGAGCGGAAACCATACTGTTTTGGTAAAGGAAGTGTTGTTAGAGCTCAAATATTTGTCCAAACGACTATAGATAATTTTTTCGAAATTTTTTGATATGACTGTTAGTACCGAGATAGGACGATAATTAACCGATTCAGTCTTATTGCCATTTTTAAAAATTGGGCTCGCTTTATCTGTCTTGAGGGAATGAGGAAAATATTCAGAATTAAGGCAATTAAAATTAAAAAAAATATTTCACACT
Organism: Dryobotodes eremita; assembly: GCA_917490735.1. Lineage (NCBI taxonomy): Eukaryota > Metazoa > Arthropoda > Insecta > Lepidoptera > Noctuidae > Dryobotodes > Dryobotodes eremita. The sequence goes on along the minus strand of OU823247.1, from coordinate 1,498,935 downwards.
TAAAAATACATATTACAAGTCAGTCATAATAATAAAAAAAAAAAAAAAAAAAGCACACGAATGTATTGCCACAAATCTGATTGTAACCCCCAAACTAGGCCTGGAGCTGTATTTTAGGGGTCAGCGTTCAGCCATTTAAGGTTAATGCAGCTAGTTAACTTCTCGAGTACTATATTTTTAACACATTTAAGAGACTTGTGCCATGCCATCGAGTCCAGTAGTCATATTCGTATTTCGGTTGCGAATTTCCGTACCAACTTCAGTTAAAGAAGCAGGTTCAAATTATTATAGGTCAGTATATTTAGATTCTATTTTGTTGCTGTACAAACAGTTGTTTGTATGCTACACTATCGTGATATCAGGTGGTATTTTATTAGCTAGGACAACGTCTATATTGATAAAGAAGGAGTCAATACAGTTGCATACTTCAGATACTTCGGTAAAACAGCCCGAGTGTGTCTCAAGTTTGGATGGAAAAATGCAATTTTTTGTGTTTTTGTTGATGCTTAAAGAGTAAATTAATTGCCACATTTTTAGTGGCTTATTGTTAGTTTTTAAAAGCTTTGTATCTACTTTTAGCATCTTGTATTTTTTCTCGGACTTTCCTTCTTGCTTTTAATAATTATATCTCTGCGGTTTCTTCCTCTTCTTCCTTTTCTTGGCATGCTGTCGTGTTGCAGGCACATAACATTTGGTTTCTTCTGCTTATTGAATCGATAATATTTTTGTTGCTCCAGTCCGACTTTGGTGGGTTTTATTTTGATAATCCTGCTTTGCTTTACGGCTTCTGTAAGTTGTTCCTCAAGTTATTCGTATTTCAAATCATCGTCCTGGAAAAGCACCAGATTTACTGTTTTGTATAGTTTAAGTCCATAGTAGTGTATGTAATTTTTTTCTTTTCTTGTTTGTATTTGTGTATTTCTATGTAGATATAAATGTTTGTGATCAGACATCGCGGAATTTAAAACGGCTAGATGGAATTTATTATTCTTGAGATTGGTGTTGACATAGTCAAGGATTGTTTTAGTACTCTGTGTCTCTTGTGCAAAATGTAGGGTTTATTTTATTCAGAATTTTAAATCCATTTTCTTGTATTGTAATTTTGTAGTTACTTGTGTTTGTGTTGTTGTGTGTGGTGGTTGTAGTGGTTGCTTGGCTCATTTTCAGTAAGTTGTATTTGAAATTTCGGAATACGACTGCCCATTTTTATTTTTGCAGCTGCTGCGAGTAGGTTTCTAGAAAATTTTCATTGTTCTTTCCCTCCGGCTTGTAGGAATGACACAAATGTCTAAAGAAAATCTGTTCATCCGCATTATCCGTATTTATTTTAATCAATTTGCTATCAACTTTAACACAATTTTAATAGCAAGCTTATAATTAGTTTTACTCATACGAAATAGCGTGCAAGCACACGCAGCCGTGCGGGGTAGGTACAGTGACTAACAAACTTGTCAGGATGCACTAAACGGAGCACGAGGCGGAAACTGTGATATTAAACAAAGTTCTAACACACAAGTTGAAAATTGCAAAATCTAGCACAGAGGACATACAAGCATTTTGATAAAGTTGCCATATTAATTTTATTTCTGCTTTACTAAAAATGTGTTTTAATATTGTCAGGTATAGGAAGAAAAAGAAAAGTCTTATTTATGTGATTCTAGTGCTCGCAACCGGAGAATAATGTAAAGAAATTCATAATTGTTGCAAAAATTATATAAAGATAACACAAAATACGTTGTAACAAGAAATTCATAATGACAGAGAAGTGCAAAATATACTGACGGAAAAATATCTCATCTTACAACCTGAGAGGTTTTTGAATACAAACGCTATTCTGAGAATAGTGTAAAAATAAAGCAGACTTATGAAATAGGTGTTAGAACAAAGGGCATGAAATGGCTGACAATGAGAGAAACGGCTACAAACCTTGGTATTTGTTACCTAAAAGAAAAGTAATTTATAGACCTGTGTTAGAGCATTCGACACGATATTGAGCCCTTTGTCTGCGATTCGTATGTATTGTTTTATTAATATCTTTTGGAAAAATATAAATCATTTTGGCAAGTTATATGTGGAGATGTAACATTCACCTAGATTTTTTCAAATAAGAATTTTGGGTAAGTAGGTTGCCGGTCTATCTCATGACATGATAATAATCAAGGCATCTTTTTAATTACGTTAACACCACCGACCTCTAATATACAAGTAGAGGTCAGTGGTTAACACCTATAAAAACTAACCAAACTGCCTGCTCTAATCAGGAAAAATACATATGTGATCTTATTAGTGAAAAGTGATCATTACGAGGGCCCTTCCCGGTCCGTCTATCGTCAACGCGAGCATGATTGAAAAGCTTGTTGTTTCATCCAACGCAATGTTTGAAAAAGAAGCAAGAGTGGGAACGCGATAACATCGAACGAAAATTCGCGCGCAAAGAACTCACAAAACTTGTTCCAGGAAATACGTGTTTTTGAAAAAGCCTTACAATTTTTGGAAAAAATGTTTGTCATTCAGAATCTCCATAACATGTGCAAGGTTTCTTTGACAATGTTTTCTTTACTTTTACAATTTATGAGTACATTATGAACGGCCAAAGTTCAGGTAAAAATTGTGCAAAAAAGCAGATTTTTGGAGGCTTATATTGAATTTGTTTCTCCAAATTAAAATTTTTTGCTTGCATAGAAACCTAGATATAGTACACAAGATACCTGCTAGTTCAAAAATTTCAATGAAAGATGTGTTACAGCGCCATAATCACGTACGAGCGTTTATATGAAAAGTATAACGGTTTGGCCGCTCTTAATATATTTTTTTGTTTGAATCTGGAGAACAGCCTACTGTTTGTAACCTAGAAGTAGGTAAATAAGATGATTAAGTATGTATTTTTTATTAAAATTAATCATGGCACTAACATAACATAATAATAACATAACATCATGCCTGTAATCCACGAAGGGTTAGGCAGAGGTGTATCTTAGTACACCCACATTTCGCCATGTAATAGTGAGCGAACCTATTGCCATCAACCGGGCACAAATTCAGACTCCGGTCTGCTACTGAGAAATTTCAGATGGAAAAACCCAATAACACTTTGCCCATCACAGCACGCATATTTCGATAATTATTTTAGTTACTTTTAAAATTTCAAAAGCCATGCTTGTGTACATTTCTAACTATATTTAAATTATAGAGGTATGAAGAACAGGGAGTAAATTTCACTCATACCTCCATAAAAAAGGGTGGATCCTCCTACCAGACGGGTGTCGTGTCTGGTGGGCAACTGCCCGACGATTGATCTCGGGACGTTGTATGTATGCTAGTTGCGCGGTAAACTCTGCTTGCGCGATGCAGGATTTTGCGTGATGTCAGTGTGACGCGTAGCTTGCATGTGGCGTTGTAGATGCCACTACACAATCAACAAAATAATGAACTGGCAGGGTAGTTCCACTGCGCTCCAGGAATGCATTCCACTGCGCTCCAAGTTTTTATTACATATATTATTTAAAAAATTATAAGTACCAAAATTGTTCAACAGTGCTCCAAAATAAAATAAGTAGAGTCAGCATAAAAGGCAAACCATAAGTTTCTGCGTTATACACAAATATAAATATTGGTAGTGATATATAAGAAAAACTTTTTTATTCGTAACATTTATTTTTATTAACGAGTATTACTTACATCGGTATTTGTGTTGTAGTTTTAAGAAAACTTTCTAACCTGGAGCTGTGATTTTTTCTTTGTTCTTTACTTTATTTTTAAGAATAAAGTATTGCTAGATATGACGTTTTGATTATGACTAAATAAACATATTTGATATGCATTTTTACTTTTTTATGATATTTAATATAATGTTTCATGCTAAATTTATTATTTTACTAACTCTACTAAAATTTTCTTAGAGCGCGGTGGAACTAAAGTATTGAAATATTTTATTGCAAAAAATTCTTTGAGCGCGGTGGAATCAATGTATGAACATTAAAATTATGAAAACAGTGGGTTTTGGAGCGCAGTGCAACTACCCAACTGGCATACGACTAGCACACGTTTGTAATCAGAGAGGAATATTTAATGTATTTTGTATAACGCGTACCTACAACTTTAGTAATGAGTTCGGACAAAGTTATAAATATGTGTGTACTATGAAGTGCACAAGTGTCTATGAATATTTTATTTTACCGTATGCACAAGAACGAAAAATCTCGTGATCAAATAAATAAAAAATGGACCACTTTAGAAACTTAAACATATTTTTTTCCATTTTTTCGTATGTATTCGCAATGCTATGACAACATACAGTTACAACATAGTGTGCAACATACAGTTAAAATTGTGCAATGATAGGCAATTTCTTTACAATCTTGGTATTGCTCTAAACAAAATAATGCTTCAATTGTTCGGTGTAGCCAAGACGTCATATTAATCAAAATTGACATTATCAGCGCCATGGACAAACACATTGATAATCAGAAACTATATGTCTATGGCTCGTTATAAAAGGCACACTTCAGCAGTACATTTTTTCATACCGACATGATCATTGAACTTCAGGTCGTGAACTGAATGACCTCGTAACAATGAGCGTTCAAAAAAGCATAAAATACTACGTCATCAAAACTGATGAATGTAAATTATTAATGAATATCATGTGGCGCATCCATTACGATGATGGAAACGAATTAATTCAATTATTTTACAATGTAGCCTTTATTTTATTATTTATTAATACGGTACCGTAAACAAATATGTTCTTCTTGCAGTTTTTAAAATTTGGTGCAGTATTAATGTATGTGTTTTTGTTCGTTTTTAAAGTGAATATTTAAAAGAGCCTTTATGTACGTACCTACTTACTGTGCAGACTTATTTTTTTATAACACTGTCGGTGCAATTTTATAAAAGACACGCGTTTTTTACCAAATCAACAATTCATTTGAACGGGAAAGTTGCAGAATTCAACAAAAACATTAAATTTTTATTTCACTTCTGTGCTTCACTATACTCCGTCTCAACTCTAAGAGATTGATACTAATATTACGAACATTTATGATAAAACTTTTGCAATAATATTCTTTCTATGCTTCACAACACAATATTATAATATTTATTCCATTCAGGACTACAAAGGCATTTTATTGCTATTTTGCTAAAGTAAAAACAATAAAAAGATGAAATACGTTCGGAAATTTAGATTACTAGTACCATTTATATACAACAGTATAACATTAGGTACCTGAAATGTTAGGTTTCACACTGTATCCTGAACTCTTGACCATCGACTTTCGCCCTGTTCAAAGAGACAAACATATTGTGTACATAACAATAAGTACACATAGTGCACGTAGTGTGTATATGTGTAATAATAGTCTCCACTGTATCTACTTTAATATTATTCGTTAATTTATTTAAACATAATATATCTTTCATAATCTAGTTTTATAATAATATAATCAAATAGTTACTCTTTGAGTCATTGATAATATTACATCTTCTTTTAAATTTAGCTTCTAATTAATAAATCTATTGTTATCTTCTTTTTAAATGTTTGATGTAAATTGATGGCCTGAAACACAGGTTGTTATAAACCTAGATCAGGCAGGTCTGCATTAGAGTTAGTATTCAATGTTTCCTCAATTGTAAATAATGTAAATCGTAATTTTATTTTATAATTGAATAAATTGTAATATTATTTATTATTGTAATATACACCACAGTACGATAAACGACAATAAAATAGATAAGTCATGTTTGGCAGCTGACATACTCAGGGTAGTGTCCTAAGTTCCGGAGATTTGAGTAACGCCACTGATACTTCTATCAATGTGGTCGTTTACGGGGTGTTAAATTTTTTAAGAAACATTGTGGATAGATAGAAGGAACATATTACTTACTTCCAATCTGTAAAATATTTGAAAAGTATAAGTTCTCCATGAGGATAGGCGTCGTCACCGAGGCAGGCCTAAGAATCGCTGGCGTGACGATTTTAAGATCTCCATGAGGACAGGCGTCGTCATCGAGGCAGGCCTAAGAATTGCTGGCGTGACGATTTTAAGTTCTTCATGAGGACAGGCGTCGTCATCGAGGCAGGCCTAAGAATCGCTGGCGTGACGATTTTAAGTTCTTCATGAGGACAGGCGTCGTCATCGAGGCAGGCCTAAGAATCGCTGGCGTGACGATTTTAAGTTCTTCGTGAGGACAGGCGTCGTCATCGAGGCAGGCCTAAGAATCGCTGGCGTGACGATTTTAAGTTCTTCATGAGGACAGGCGTCGTCATCGAGGCAGGCCTAAGAATCGCTGGCGTGACGAATTTAAGTTCTCCATGAGGACAGTTGTCGTCATCGAGGTAGGCCTAAGAATCGCTGGCGTGACGATTTTAAGTTCTCCATGAGGACAGTCGTCGTAATCGAGGCAGGCCTAAGAATCGCTGGCTTGACGATTTGGAGTCGTTCCACAGAACACAAAACACAAAGAAATTTGGAACACTATGGGTGAGATCTTTTGTCCAGCAATGGGACAAAATAGTTTCATAAAAAAAATAAAAAGAGTTCTAACAAATTCTCAATGCATGTGACGTTCTCGTTGATAGCAATCAATCCATGTCTACATCCACACTTCTACTCCACATTTAATTAGTCAAATTCCTATAAAACGTACCTTTACTACGCTAACTTTACATACCCCATCAGTACCCATTCCCAGTCCCTTGTTCCCATAAAACGGATAAACGCTACGGCCGATGTTCGGCGTGTTCCTAACGATTATTGCGCGACAACGTTGCAAGTATAATTAAAATTGAACGACCGCGCCGCGATATCTCGCTCTATTTGCGCGAATTATTGCTCGCTAGGGCTGCCGTGTTGCGATATTAATTATCATAACCAGAGATGGCTTAGGTAGCTGTGAAGGTAGATCAGTGAAAAGTTCAATTCTATTAATATGGCAAGCAAGGCTGATGGCGAACGTTCTTCCAATGTCTGAGTTGGAAGGGTAAGTCATCATTTACCTAGCCTTGTCCCAACTATGTTGGGGTCGGATTCCTGTCTAACCGGATGTAGCTGAATACCAGTATTTTACATGGAACGACTGCCTTCCTGACCTCGACAACCCAGTTACTGAAAAATACGATACGTGGATAAACATCCACGAATGACAGCCGGGACCAAATGGCTTAACGTGCTTTTTGAGGCACGGAGGGGTCTCGGTATGTAAAGATGGCCACCTATCCACGATCCAACCGCTGCAAGCGTAGCTTAACCTGATCGATCGACGCGTGCGGCTGTATTACTTAGCCACGATGGGAAAGGCAAGTGTGCACGATAAATAAATAATTAAAAATAACAACAACGGCTGTAGACACACACGATTGTTTAGATTGATACAGTTGTACACAATGTAGAACTTGTTGGGAACGGGAAAGTGGAAAGTTAAAAATATTGTAATGGGAAATTGAATCACTTGAACTGACTCGATACAGTTTTTATTACGAAACTTGTTTTACAATTCACAATTCGAGGTTATTACGACCAAGCTTCAGCCCGCGACTTCGTCCGCGTGTAATTTCGGCCCCCGATCCACTGCGTCGCAACGCATCGCCCGCCCGAGCTGTTACTTCGTTTTTGCTTAGCTTCTTTCTTTTTGTTCGGCTCCAATGGGTCATAGCGTGATGTTAAATAACTCATAACCATCCTCAAGAATTGGGCTATCAAATGCAAATATATTTTTTCAAATACGACTGGCAGTTTCAGAGATCAGCGCGTTCAAACAAACAAAATTTTCAGCTTTACTGTATTACTAGCTTTTGCCCGCGGCTTCACTCGTGTTTATGTTGGAACTTATCTCCCGGGAACGTGCTACCGGGATAAATAGTATCCTATCATCCAAATCCATTCAGCCGTAAAAGCGTGCAAAGGTAATAGACATATCGATAATAAATGCAAATAATCTCTGTAATTTTTTTATTATATATACCATACCTACGAGTATATATTTTTTATAATAATATATATAGAGGTATGAGGAACAGGGTGTAAAGTTCACTCATACTCTATGGAAAAGGGAGGATCCCCCGACCAGACGGGTGTCGTGTCTGGTGGGCAACTGCCCGACGTTTGATGTCGGGACGTTGTATATATGCTAGTTGCGCGGTAAACTCTGCTTGCGCGATGCAGGATTTTGTGTGACGTTAGTATGACGCGTTGCTCGCATGTGGCGTTGTAGATACCGCTACAATAATAATTCATTATAATATCATCATCATTAAATTGAAATACTGTAGCGCCGCCTTTGACTACGATTTATTACCTACATATTAGCTAAGTTAATTCATAACTTCAAATTGTTATAATTTTAAACGGATGAACAGATTTAATGAAATAAATAATACCTCAAGATACGGGTTCTGACTTTAATTTCTTAAAAAGAGGTACACAAATTTTTCAATAATCACGTGAATTTTAAGATCATCCCATTTACCCCCTTGGGGAATGATTTTACAAAAACGCTGATATAAATATTTTCTATTTCTTACCATACGCTTAAATTTAAATTTTCATATTCCTAATGTAAGAAATTCTAAGTTTTCCGTACAAACTTTCATCCCCAATATAACCCCTTTTAGGGTTATTTTTGAGAAAAAAAGTAACCCATGTCCTTCCTCAGAATGCCAAATTCCAATCTTTGCCAAATTTTATCGAAGTACATTCAGTAGTTTAGGCATGAAAGGTAACATACAGACAGACAGAGTTACTTTCTAATTTATAATGTCAGTATGAATATTAGTATGGATTAATATAGTATGGAAAATCATTTAAAAAATATTTACTCGTAAGATTATGTACTAATCTTAACAGTTAGATGTTGTCGCGGTGACATACACATAATACAGGGTGGCAGGGACATCGACGCGGAAACTGTAACCATGAATTCAGCACATGATTCTAGACCCTCTAGCGCAAGACTATTTCGTGTGTTATCAAAAAAAAACATGAGCTGTTTCATAGAAAAGTGCAATACCTACGCGCGCAAAAGGTATGGAATAGTAATTTAAAAAAAAAAATACCCGCCGTAAAATATCAACGCTGGTGGGTTCAGAATCATGTTCTGAATCCAAGGTAACAGGTTGCGCGTCGATGTCCCTACCACCCTGTATAAAGCATCATCATCAAAATGCGCGCTTGGACGTGGAGTTGCGGACACCAGCCCGATATAAATATAATACAATTTAATCGTGATCGCTCACATTGGAAAGCAAGAAAAATGCGTTTATCCGCATTACAGCAACAAAAATACACTTTAAAACTAAGTGGGCCTCATTATAAGGCTGGAAGTCACCCAAAGGGTATTGGAGAGGTCTGCGCTTGGAGTTTCCATACGTGATCCGTAGGAGAACAGAAGAATTTATTAATCTGACGGTTTTCCTGGGAATCACACTAGACGAGAAATTACAATGGGGACCCCATATAACATCTCTTGCGGGGCGGTTAAACTCGGCCGCTTATGCTGTTAGGAAGATAAGACAGTTAACAGATGTAGAAACCGCGCGTTTGGTCTATTTTAGCTACTTCCACAGCATTATGTCATATGGCATTTTACTGTGGGGTCGGGCTGCTGACATTGAATCCATTTTCATTTTGCAAACGACAGCTATCAGGGCCATTTACAATCTATGTCGTCGCGAATCTCTTAGGTAACTATTTAAAAAGATTAATATTATGACGGTACCTTGTCAATTCATTTATGAAAATATTATGTATGTAAGAAAAAATCTACATCTTTTTAATAAAATAAGTGATAGACATAATTTTAATACTAGAAATAAAGATAAAATAGATCAACCATTTTTTAGATTATCTAAAGTACATACATCTTTTATGGGGTACTGTGTTAAATGTTACAACAAAATACCTTGTGATATATTGCAATTAAATGAAAAAAAAAATTAAACTCATATAAAAAGTACACTTTGTAAACAAGCATATTACAAAATAGAGGATTATATCCTAGATAAGAATGCTTGGAAACATGCTGGTCCTGCTCCATAGGACAATCTAGAGTGTAGACAAAATCAAACTGGTTGCTAATTTAATTGTATAATTTATAATTTGTATGACATTGATTGTTACATTATGTACTTGACTACTTTAACTCACACACTAAATTATTACTTGTTAAAATTTTGGAAACATCATCTACTTTTCAATATTTGTAAATATGTGAGCACCATGTATCTATCACATAATTAATTTACCTGCCTTTGCATTATATTTAATTCTTTTTACCTATTGTGGTATAGTAATTTTATTCTAGGTGCATCGTCTTCACATATGATTACATAATTAATGTGAACTTACATAATATTGTAAAACATTTTAAAAGAGTAACGGTGGAGTTTCTTGCCCATTCTTCTCCATACGAAACTACCTTTTGGAAGGGGCAACTAGAATCAATTCTATTTTTTTGTAAATTTTGACGTTCAAAAGTGCCTTTTATGTGCCTATTTGAAATAAATGATTTGACTTTGACTTTGACTTTGAACTAAAGTAAGAATTGCCAAACTTAAGTGGCAGTGGGCAGGGCACATTGCTCGCAGAACAGATGGCCGATGGAGCCGAAAGGTTCTGGAGTGGCGACCGCGTACTGGCAGACGTAGCGTTGGAAGGCATCTAACAAGGTGGACCGATGACCTGGTGAAGGCCACAGGTTCCGCTGGATGCGGGAAGCACAGAACCAGTTGAAGTGTTGGTGCTTGGGGGAGGCTTATTATTATTATCATTTATTTCAGGTATTAACCCTTAGCAAAATTACAGTGCTTATTATATCAATAAATTAAAATTAGATTACATTAATAAAATTAAAATAAAGTTACATTAAATAAAATTGAAATTAAAAGACAATTACATACGTCTTAGCAGGTACATACAACGAAACATTACAGACAATATTTGATTAATACACGCACATAAACGGGTCAGGAAAGATGCCTTGTGTCTCCTCAAGAGCCCGAAAAAATCAGTAACTCTGTTCTCAACAAACATGTCAGTCGCACTACACCGCCAGGGCAGCTTCAATATAGCTCTAAAGGCGTTATTATATTGTACACGAAGATTGTTATAAGCACTCTTCGTGTACTTGTACCAGAGTTGACTGGTGTAGAACGACTGACAGTAAGCCTTGAACAGAGTTATTTTAACTTGGTTGGAGCAGTGAGAAAAGCGTCTAGCCAATATGTTGCTTCGATATGCGATACTGCGCCTCGGTCGTTCCAGATCAGCATCGTCTGCTAAATCATCCTTAATTATGTGACCAAGATATTTAAACTTACTAACAATGTTTAGGGCAGTTCCACACAAATTGATCGGTAAAATATATTCAGGACCTTTACTGTATTTAAATATAAATATTTACCTCCGATTTCTTAACATTATAAGTGAGGTAATGTTCAGCTGAATATTTCTCGCAGATCGTAACAAGTCTCCTTAAACCGTTGGCTGTGGGACTGAGCAGCACCATGTCATCTGCATAGCTAAGATTAATTAATTATGACCAGCAGTGGGCGTCTTTCAGCCGAAATGTTGATGGTGAATACAATCATCATCAATGAACCTTAGCTGTCTCCTGCCAGTGCCAATGCCCACGCTCCTGTGCCAGCCTGGATATACAACGCACAGAGCAAGAAATATTTTCTTTTTGTCGATTTACACCTTTAAATTGAAACAGCAATACTTGGCGGCGAAATATTTATGAAGCAGGAAGTAGGTACTTCTACAGAAGACTGCGACATTTCCGTAACATTTCACAAAAAGCTCACTTTAGCAATGTGACCAAATTATCATAATGACGTGTATTTTTCAGTCTTGTTTACGTTGTACTTTGACCTCCACAGCCCAGTTACTGGGTAATACGATAGAATAGAATAGAATACTCTTTATTATGTACACTATAAAAATTACAGATATAAATGTAGATATTTTACACAGGGTGACACAATGGGCGGTCTTATCGCTAAAGGCGATCTTTTACAGACAACCTTTGGATGGATTCAAGGGAGAAGGAGAGACAATAATGCAGGTAGTCAGTGGTGTACCATTTACGTATACAACAAATACCAAACCCTTGGTAAGACTGGTTGTCAGGCTTTCTGGCTTCTGACTCCCCGTAACATCTGCCAAAGATCCACAAATTCATATTCATATACATTTATTTATTGTTTGTCACAGGCCGGTTTGTTACAGACGGGACCAACAGCTTAACATGCTTTCCGAGGTGCGGAGTGGTCTCGTTATGTAAAGATGGTCACCCATCCACGGACCGACCGCGACAAGAAAACATAGTACAAAATAAAGTGGATCTTTACATAATACTAAATAACATTACAGTAATTGAAGTATTATAAGAGTGTGAGAGATATCTAAGGTTTAATATGAAAATGGAAATGTAGGTAATACGGTAAGCGTAATAAGGTACGAACAGTGCACGTCTATGTCGCTCAAATTTGTTAGTTTTGTAATGTTCTAGTTTTATGTCTTCTAGACACACTTTATTTTTGTTTCCTTTGTCTCTAATATTCATATTTCAATGTCATGCATGCCTGTTATTTGCATGGTTACTGAAATGTCCATTTTAATTGTTATTTCATTTGAATTGTAAGCGACTGTGCTGTTGGTGTTCTTATTATAAATAAATAAATAATAAATTTCTTTATTTCCATAAAAACAGGTTTTAGACAAATGTGAGACCCTGGCTCCAGAGCTAGGTAAAGTACTTGTATTTCAGGAGCCAGTGTAGGTTAAATAGTTACACTGAATTGAATAAAAAAAAATTGGTAAAAAATACTCCCTCAGACCTCTCTGTACCTCAGAGGCTTATCTTCTAAACTTCTTGCGTGTTGTGAAGTAAAATGGTCTTAATTCCTTCCCTAAATTAAGTTGCATTGCAGTGAGATCATTAATTACTAATTTAATATCATTGAATGTAATCTAGACTTTGATCTGTTTCTAAGGAATCAGCAGGATAGTAGATCAAATACACTTAGAGTTCAAATAGTTATTGAAACCCGTCTTAAGCCCCGTCGAGCTCACTTAACCTGGTTATAGGGCTTTTGAGTTGCGATATTAGATTTCCAGATATTGATGGAGATTGAACAGATAATAGCCTATCCTTTGGTAATTTAGAATCAAATTCAAATAATTTAATTCATGTAACATAGACTGATTAAAAGAATAATAGGAACACAAATAGTCACATTAATGTAATGATTGATTTTTCGTCATATCAGGCAAAAAAAACTTCCAATGCAGGACATACGACATGGTTAGTATGATAAATTAATAAGGCATTTAAGAGTGGTTTCATGACATAAGGCACCTGTCCCAGCGCCGGTGATAAACGAGAAGCGAATAGAGCTAGCTACTAAGCGAGTTGGCGAGCGACGAGCAGCGAGTGTTCTGCCTGCTAAGCGAGTGTCGCTGACCAAGTACTCTCTTTGATAGCTCTTGTCGCTGCGACAAACGAGTACTCGCCGGCGGGCGGTATGAACAGTCGGCGATCAATTATTAATATATAATTTACACCCGTTATTTATCTCTTTAAAGGTACTATTTGGAACCGAGCTGCCAACTGCAACTGCCGACAGCACGTGCAGCGGCTGGCGGCAGTGTATCATAATGACACCTTGTCGCTTGTCGATTACATGCAGTCGCTGCACGTGTTGTCGGTAGTTGCAGTTGGCAGCTCGGTTTCAAATAGTACCTTTACTTACACGGAACCTATACAATCTTTTATGCGATTCTTGAGCGAAAAAATCGTTTGATAGTTAGGCGCTTCCTCGAGGTGGGACTGGTGCCTAAATCGGAAATAGTTGATGCGATTAGTTTTGTTCGTTGTGTGAAAAAGTTTAAAAATATGTTTTATGTCCGTCATCATAAAAAGAAAATAGATTAGGTACAAAGGGGTTTATTTATAAACGTTGTTTAAAGGCAAGTGACGTTCAAAAGTCAAAAATGTAAGGTTAAACAGTCGCTAATCATTACTTAACTTTAAGCAACGTTTATAAATAAAGGGGCTAGTGTGAAAGATTGCTGGTCATACTTTACATCTCCCCAGAGAGTGATTACAATGACTAGGCCCTGTGCTGCATTTAAAAGAGTGTCCATGGAGTTTCTTGCCCGTTCTTCTCCATGGGCACCTACTTTGCCTTGGAATGAGCAACTAGCTTTATCTTTTTGAATTCTTCTTCTTCTTCGTGTCGCTAGCATGACTTTTCTCATATTTTGTTGGCCCAAAACTTCGCCACTTCCACGGCGTCATCGGTGGCAGCGCAGAGGTCACTTTGACTGCAAGTTTTCGGATACAGAGGGCAAGATAGAAGGTGGAGCATAGTTTGTGACATAGCTCCACGTCCACATCCAGCTGCCGTTCCATCGAAGTAGCTCCACTTTACCAGGTTGGCGTTACATCTTCTAAAAGAAGTTTCTGACTGACCGACTCCTTGACAGTTCAAAAGTGGTAGTTATAAATGGTTTAATTTTAATAAAATGCTTGGAAATTGAAATAAATGCTTTGAGTTTGAGTTTGCTGTCTCCATCCAATAGCATAATCACGCGAATAAAAAAAAAAAACAAAAAAATGCGTGCGTGTAAATAATAATGCTTGTTTTGAATTATGAAAACAAACATGATTATTTCAGTTTAGTTTTCCAAACAACGAGTCACGCGTATTTATGTAGCAGAGTTAACAGTCAATATGAAAATTAACAATGCTAATACTTTATGTTAGTTTATATTCAGACCAGTTACAGAACTATGTACTACAAGCTGTCACGTACTAATTAGCATAGCTCACCATAGACATGTTTGGGTAAGAAAATGTAACCCTATGTGTTATGTATTTCTCTCATTAGGAAGTAATTATTAATTGGTTTGTATAATTATTGTTTTTTTTTAATTCAGTGTAAAGGATAAATTAATTTACCCAAGCAAGACTAGTTTAGTCGTGACAGACAACACGAAACTTATTTTATCGTACGCATGTAAAAAATTTCTATTTTCCTGGGAAAAAAAGTGATATAAATATGCTATCTTTTTGCCTACAATAGATCCAGACGAACTCACAAAATATTACCTAAAAGAAAAATGACTGATATTAGTAAGAGCTGCCTTCATTTCCCATTTTGGTAGATCCAAACTGGGTTTTAGCGGTACTTAGTCTAACCTAAATTTTAGCTCAGTGGTTTACCGTTATCGTAAGTATTCTTTCAGGCAATCAATATTGCCGGAGCGGGTCTTTTGGGGAATATAAACAAAAGCGTCACGTTTTATGGCGTTTACAGATTTTATCGCAGCCTTTGTCTCCCCCTCCCCCCTGAGACACATAGCGAAGACCTAGTTTACAAGAAAACCTTCGAAAATGTTATTTCAAAGTGAACAGCTAAAGAAATCTTTATTCGTAATAGAATTGGAGATTTAGATGAATAAGACTGACGATTCTTTTCATTAAGTAATCAAAAAGTCTTGGCTTTAAATATAATGGATCTTTTCGTGTTGTAATTTTGAGCTTTTCGGTACATTAATATTGTATTGAATTAAGTCTTTAATCAGAATACACGAAGGGTCTTAGTCTACAAAGGTACATGTGTAGGCTTTACATAATTATGTATTTACGAAGGTTCGTTTATGTATTCACAAAGGTAGGTACAATCTACTCGATTGAATTCGAAGTTTGACATTTATGTATTGTATAGAAATTCTGTAAATAGTTCGATGTTCACCTTTTATTTTTGTTTTCAAGATAGTGCTTATTCATAAATTCTTTATAAGAATAATAGATAATTCTAAAACCTACAGAGTCTAACAATAATACTTAATATGTTTCTATATTAAAATAAGATCGATTGCTTCTAGTCTGGTATCCCCAGAGAGCTAACAGGTGTATAGCTATTATTATTATTAAAACCCTTGAGAGGTAACTCTTTATTTTAATCTCGTACTTTTGGATTGGATGGGAATATTAATGTATGTATTTGCCTGAGATAGCTTCGCAGATTTCAGTAGACTACATATTCGCAATTTCATTAGGACAAGGGCATAACGGACAAAAAATCTAAAACTGACTTAATTAAGCCAAAGTGCTTTAAAAAGTACCTTTTATTGTGAGACACAAAGACCCGTATCAATATCAGCTTAAGAGCGGGTAGTAACCAAAATTGCCTATCTTGAATTTAATTTTTCATGAAATTCATAAGACTTAGGTATAAAATAAAAATAATATGAGTAACTACATGATATTTTAAAACTTTTTGTGGAACAGAAACACAATATGTTAAAATTTTCTCTATAAAATATCACCACGAAGTTACCCCTAATTTTCACGTTTTTTCAATTTGTACTTAATATGCTAATGACTAATAGGATCATTTTTTAATGATTATTTGTATTAAGACAAGGCGAAAAGAATTGTGCAGGCATTTTTTGAAATTCCTTTTATTTTTGGTATTATTACGATTACAAGCTTTAAGCACTTACGACGTTTTTAGTTCGTGGAAGAAGTCATCTTCCGTCGCACGTTGCGGGAACTTCAAGCATATTTTTGTTTCACAAATCAGTCGTCGTCGCTCTGTTGAGATGAGAGGACTGCGCTTAAATTTTCTGCTGCTCTGGGATTTAATTTATTTGCGTAAATAATATTTTCGTAATTTATCACATTGTAGGAACGAAACTGTGAAATAGAAATCATGAAAAAATCACTAAAACCACTTCCGAAACGATTATTAAAATCGTTAAGAATTGATAAACTAAGTAAATACCACGGCTAAACTATAAAATAAAAACATTGTAATAATTCAATGTTGATATTTTAAAACTCAAGATGACATACAACTATTTGACAGATTTTTGATTGGCATAGTACAACTAGCGCCATTGTTCTGCATTTCGGTCAATTTTCTTGCGGAGAAAATTTACAACATAGAGTTCGTGCTGGAGATTTTGGATCTTATTATTATTACATACAGAACCAAATTCGTTTACTCCCACTTTCGTTGACCAACTTCGTGTAAGGGTAACCTTAGACGACCCATTTCGAGCGATTTTTGACCAACCCCCAAATCAAGTTAATTCTCTAAATTTAACATATAGGTAAGTAGGTTATTGGTATAATAATATTATTAGAGTTTACAAAATAAATAAATCGGAAAACTAAAATAGGGTTTATTGCGGACACAAGTACGAAACGGTGTGCACGGGACATGACATTTTTCATACGGATAGTGTTCTCGTGACTAGATCCCTTTTTATGGTGGGGATGAGTAAAGATTGTGACGGATCACAATATTTGGGACTGTCGGCTTGGTTTTCAAAGCTAAAGTTTCAACAGTTACAAAAGAGGAACCTAATAAACTTTCGACTTTCGTTGGCACCCATATAAATAGATGCAAATTATTTTGTCGGTAAAGTCGACTACTGTACCCTAGTTATTTGTTCCGAAATTGGCCTGTTTTTCACAAATGTTTTCGGCGAGGACTTTTTTTACTCGCGCTCCACGCATGATATTTTTATGACATGCCATTTGACTTTGCACAATATAGTGCAAAATACACCATACCAATATTATTTTTTACTTGGTAACACTGTTGCTAATTAACTTTGCACGATCCTGCAAAGCAATTTCCACGATATACCATTATATTTTTTTACTTGGTTAACACTGGTTTCCACGAAGACGTCGTGAGGTCCAACTTGTACTAGGCCCTAACTAAAATTTGGTTACATTGGAATTTGAACTTTGTCACGCCAGCATTGAGTTTCTAGTTCCAAAACATGACTATGATCTAAGATTTTGAATTCAAGCTTAGCGTATAGTATATGCAAAATAAACAGATGTTTTACCTACTGAAGAATTTCATTGAAAATAAAGGGAGTGGACAATGATCAAACTTCGTTTAAATATTGTAAATGAAAAACCATTCGAGGTACCTATTTGTGCTGTGAGACCTCGCTTCTTGCCAAATTTCATGATTCTAGGTCAACGGGATGTATCATATGGATTTTAATTTATTTGCGAGTGTTTATTTTCTTAGATTATTGACATTTTTTGTTCAATTGATTTCATTTTCTCAAAGTAAAAAAGCGGAAGGTAAGGGATGCGATTATAATTATAACCAGAACCGCTGTGGCAAAGCCCCTGCGGAGCCCGAAATGAGCCTGCGTGCCGCAAAGCCGAACACACCGGTGTACATCACCCGTCTGCACTACACCACTAAGGCTGAGGACATCGTGGAGTACGTGCGTCAAAAGACGAGGTACACGCCAAGGGTGCAGTTACTGGAATCGCACCGGAACGTCAACTTCAAGGCGTTCGTCGTGCGTGTACCGAACTGTTATCTGCCCCTCGTCATGGAAGAAGACTTTTGGCCGCAAGACGTGGTGTTCCGTCGCTTCCGCGGACAAGTTCCACTGGACAGCACAAAGTCAAGCTAGTGCAAAGTGAAGCGCTACTAACATAGTCTTAAGCCTTTTTATTAACACAAGTTTTGTTTATATAAAAATATGTATGTTTAGGTTAAGGTATTTTTCTATGGGCCTGTGTCGCCTGAAATAAATGGTATTATTATATTATTATGTCATTTATTTATTTACATCCTTATTAAATACATTTTTAAATATTTTTATAAAAACATTAAAAAAAACATTTAAAAATATAAAAAATAGTGGTCCGCCGGTATCGGGAGCAGGGTCCAAGCTACCGGTGGTTAGGACTCCAGAGACAGGAACCTCCTCACAATGCGAGCCGTATCGAGGAGTACTGCCTTCTGGATCAGGCCCTTGATCCAACCGCCTAACGAGAGCCTCGAGAGATGCTGGTCGAGGCTTTCGGCCATCAGGCCATTGGCTGATACGACAATCGGCACAATGATAGCCGAGCTCACATTCCACATGTCAACAACCTCGTGTGCTAAGTCGAGATATTTAATTTGTTTCTCTTTCTCAGCTTTCACGAGGTTCTCGTCATACGGAATGGTAATATCGATAATCATTGTGCGACGCGCTAATCGATCTATCACCACTATATCAGGTTTATTGGCGACAATAGTCCTGTCAGTAATGATAGACCGATCCCAGTACAACGTGATATGGCCATTTTCAAGAACTGGGTCGGGCACATACTTGTAGTACGGTACCTCAGAATCCACCAGTTTATATTTCAAAGCAAGTTGCTGGTGAATAATCCTGGCTACTTGGTTATGCCTGTGCAAGTACTCGCCGTTAGCTAGACGAGAACAACAAGAGATAATATGTCTGATGGACTCACCCGGACGATGGCATGCCCGACACACGTCAACCGTCCCATCTTTCATAATATGTCTCCGGTAGTTATTCGTCAAGATAACTTCGTCCATAATTGCACAGACGAAACCTTCTGTTTCCTCGAAAAGGTCACCAAAACGTAGCCAGGATACGGACGCTAAGAAATCTACGGCGGGCTCATGAAGAGCCCGGTAGAAGCGTCCGTGAAGCTCCTTGCTTTGCCATATTTCCTTGCGGTCATCTGTAGTAAGTACCACAGGTTTGCGCCAGTTCTCTTTAGCCATGGAGAGCGGGGTGAGTCCCTTGTCCACTGCTACCACATCCCGGTGCATACCCACTTCGGCTTTAAAAAAATATTCCCTGAGACTGCACACTTCACGGTTGTGGAGGGTCTTTGCATTTAAAAAGCCTCGACCCCCGCACTTCCGCGGTATGTACAGTCTCATCACCGATGATCGTGGGTGATGCATCCGGTTTGCGGTCAGCAGTGTACGGACCCTCCTATCTAGGGCGTCGAGTTCAGTCTGAGTCCATTTGAGTATGCCGAAAGAGTACATCAAAACCGGCATGACCCAACCGTTGAAGGCCCGCACCTTGTTTCCGCCTGAAAGAAGACTAATTAATACTTTCTTCAAGCGACCAAAGAAGCGCTCCTTCAACGATTGCTTCATGTCAGTAACGTTGATGCCTAATGCTTCCGACATACCTAAATACTTATAGCTTTCGGATAAGGAGAGGGATCTAAAGTGTATGGAATCCGAAAGTTGAATTCCCTCGTATTCCATAATCTCACCTCCCTTTACATGCATGACTGCACATTTGTCCACACCAAATTCCATCCTGATGGTGCTACTGAAAGTTTCAGTTACCTTCAGTAGCTCCATCAGTTGCAATTTGTTGGGTGCAAAGAGTTTCAAGTCATCCATGTAGAGGAGATGAGATATGACTTGACCACCTCTCCTCAACCGATAGCCTAGTCCTGAATCCTCAAGTAGTGAGCTTAAAGGATTCAGGGCTAAGCAGAACCAAAGTGGACTCAAACTGTCGCCCTGAAATATTCCCCGTTTAATCCATACAGGCTCATCGCTCCCCTGGATCTGTCGACACCCTGGATAGCGAAGAACCGTTCTCCATTGCCCCATACATGACCTAAGGAAGGTGCGTAGAGTTGCATCTATCTTGTACAACTCCAGCACCCTCATGAGCCATGTATGTGGCACCGAGTCATAGGCCTTCTTATAATCTATCCAGCATGTCGACAGATCCTTGCGGGATCGACGAACCTGTTGGCTTATGGCCATATCGATGAGGAGTAGCTCCTTAGTACCGCGGGACCCGTTCCGACATCCATTTTGAGAGGTTGACATAATCGAGTTACTTTCAATGTGCGTATTAATTTTCGCTCTCAAAATGGATGTAAGAAGTTTATAGACCGTCGACAAACACGTGATCGGTCTATAATTCTTGGGATCCGTGGGACTACCTGACTTGTGGAGCAGGTGGGTAACGCCTGTTGTTAGAAACTGCGGAAGCGACCCAGACTCTAAAGATGACTGGAACTGAGATGCCAGGCGGGCGTGTGAACTAATTAGCCATTTCAACCAAAAGTTGTGCAATCCGTCCGGTCCCGGTGATTTCCAATTCGGCAACGGACGGACTGCTCTGGCGACATCTAATGGCGTAATTAAAACTGCTTCCATTTCTGGTACAGCTTCACACGCTCGCCCGTCATCCAGTATCCAGCTAGCCTCAGAGTGACAGACGGGCACTGACCAGATGCTGCGCCAAAATGTACTCGTGGCGACATCACCCGGGCGGCACTCGTCTGTCACATTTTGTTCAGATCGCTCCCAAGTTCTATACACCCATCTCTCATCGCTCTGGAACATGCGATTCTGTGTGTACCGATCAACCCGCCGCTTATACCGCCGAATACGACTCGCCCATGCACAAACTTTCTGCTTCAGGAAGTCGATGCGCTCTGTGACACGGGACATGTATTCTCGAGGGCTGATTCCAGTCCCCGAGAATGCCAGCCTTACAAAGCGCATCACTCGTGGTCGTGTATTGCCCTCCCTGAAGCAGTATAGTTTGCCGATGAGTACCCTGGCCCGATCGATACGACGCTGGATCCTGCACTGCCAGGCTGGTACGGCTGGTTTTGGTTGCGTAGCCACGTCACAGTTTGGAAATTTGACGTTAGCTAAACGACATGCCGCAACAGCCGCGCAATACAGGATCGAATGTGTATCAACGAGATCCTCGCTGCTCTCGAACACATTCTTAAGCTGCGAGTCCAGGGCACACACCAGCGCCTTATTTTTTTTGTGCATAGGTAGGCGTGGTAATCGGGGTCTAAGTTCGGTCGGAGTGGATCTGTACTCACGAAATGCATCCTCCAGTGCGCTCCTCAATCGGGCGTTGCACTGGCTACTTACTGACGCAACCATATCATCTTCTAATTCTACACCATGATTAGACCGCGACGGTATTTCATCAATGGTTGATGCGTGTATCGCGGTTTGTGCTGGACTTGACACGATATAGTTGCTCAGCTCTGAGCGCAGCCTATCAAGTGCGGCATCGTCCAACCTATGGTTGCGTTGCCTGATCCGACAGTCGTTGGGCCGAGACGTTGACGGTTGGTTCTAGTTCCCGAAACAGAGACAGCAACCTATCACGGTACGCAATGTGGTTAGTTCCCCCCTCTGTAGACCTGTAATATGCGCGCATGACGTTCTCGTTCATAGACTGAGTCCATTTCATACGCTGCACACAACCACCGGCAGCGGGGACCCGGCTCGGGGCCGGATGGCCCCTAAGTCCCAAGCTCCTCGGTGGCCGGCCTCTCCCCTGCCGACGTACAGGTGTTGGCGACGTTGGTGGAGAAAAATACTCGTCGCTCGAGCTCGACGCAACTACCGCGGCCGGTGTCATCACAGCGCTCACGGTGGGGCTGGATACCGGCGGCGGCGAGGCGGAGCTGAGCAGAGAGTCCGGAGGTGGTGGGCGTGCTCGTCTCGTAGCAGATCTCGTCAACATAATTTAATTATTCATTGGTTTTTTGGTGTTGTTTGTTTTATCGGAGGTAGCATGA
This sequence comes from Dryobotodes eremita, assembly GCA_917490735.1. Taxonomy (NCBI): domain Eukaryota; kingdom Metazoa; phylum Arthropoda; class Insecta; order Lepidoptera; family Noctuidae; genus Dryobotodes; species Dryobotodes eremita. The sequence continues at coordinate 1,476,546 of OU823247.1, read as the reverse complement.
CAGATGTCACCTCCGATTCGGCAGTTTTTGATGGAAACGTTTAAAATTCTCGTTCATTTTACTTTCTTAAAAATATTTTGTATTTATTTGGATTTTGGGATTGTAAGTTTTCACATAAAATATATAAACTGTGTCTAAAATTAGTAAAACTGTGTGAAAATTATGAATAAAAATTTTGTGACTTGTTGACGTTATTATTATTATTATTATACGCTTTTTTATCGTCAAAAAACAATTTTATCGTAATTGCTTTCACCATCATGTAGGTAGTATCATGAGTATGTAGTATTACCTATAGTACTTTGGTGGAAGTGCTTTGCTTTTTAGAGTTCGGTACCTCAAAAGAAAAAATCGAAACCCTTATGGGATCACTTTGTTATCCATCTATCTGATCGCTTTTCTCAGGAATGCGTGGGGGGTATCAAGTTGAAATTGATATCAAATATTTAGATAAACGGTCCTTTGGTGCTGTAAAAAAAAAGAGCTTCTAAGACGTTGACTTAGTATTTTGGCATAAATTGCCATTCATTTCGCATATCTTGACGCTCGCAAATAAATTAAAACCATAAGATACATATCGTTGACCTAGAATCATGAAATTTGACAAGAAGCAAGGTCTCACAGCACAAATAGGTACAGGAACGTATCTGAAAATCGTTCAATTGTAGTTATGTTACATAATGTATGGAACAATATTTTTTCAACTACAACGTTAGGTTTGTCTTTCAATTCGGAATCGAAAATTTATAGGCCGTATCTTGAAGTAACATTTAGTCTTTATTTCATTTAAGTCGGTCTACTCTCCAATCTTACATCCCACCAGCATCGGTAACAGATTCACGGACATACAATAATATTGACTAATATACCTACTTGTACACAGCAATCATACATAGGTACATTGAATAAAACAGTTTCATCTGATTAATTTGCGTATACACACTACACACAAGATTAAAATTCAAATGCCTAAATATACGCCGGGCGAAAAGTTTCTGCTGGCGGGAAGCGATTGTGTTTTGTTTTTGTCGTGTTTGATGAGAGGGGTAGGGAAAGAGGCGCGGGTGAAACTTGATTTTTTTCTGTCTTACTGCGCCCTCTTAATGCCGCCAGAGGGCAACAGTGCCTTTGTCATATTGGTGTTTTTTTTACTATTTTGGCGCGACAAAATCTTAAAATGGCTCCCTTCCAAAATCACTAAAAGTTCATTTATACCGTTGTCCTACCGAAGGGGCGATATGTCTAGATCAATTAAATTATTATCAACGACATAAGGTTCCCACGCTTGATGAATTAGGTAACTATACTGTAGTTGTAAAATAGTTTCCTGAACAAAATGATATCGAGATAATATCACTAGGCACTTTACTCTATAATCGTGTTCGGCTATGACCAATTAGCCGCTGAATACAAGATGAATACTAATTAAGAATATTGAAATAGAAAATCTAATATGTAGAAGTCGATGTATCTGAAAATTCTATGCTTGGCCGTTTGTATGTCAACGCCAGCTCCTAAAAGTTCCCAGAAAATTTACTTATAGAAATTGATTGTACCTAATCTAATATAATAATTATGGATCCGCATCAATAGGTACCCGTAACTACTACATAACAGTTTTATCTAACCGGTGGATCACAGATAAAGCCATTTATAGCCATTTGAAGCCATTCCAGGCGAAAGGACACCGTAATAACATTGTCAAGAGTAGTTTTCTACTCAGCCTTTTTAGAACTTCGAGAACATTCTACCTGCGAGGAGGAAGTTGGGTACATCTGTTCATTTAATACTATTGTGAAGTTGGTATTCTGACAAGTTGTTTTTACTTACCTATTTCATTCAGATGAAGAGGAAGAAGTAAAAAGGCTGCGCTCACCAGGGGCCATGACGCGGCATGGTATGGCAAAGAATTTTCTTACGCGGAAATGATTTTGAATCTTACTAGAGTACGCATATGTCATGCTGTGCCGTGGCAAGCCGCAACGTGCTGCCTGGTAAGCCAGCCTTCAGAACTAGCAAGTGCGATGAATAATGCAGGCAGGAGCCACGAGCCTCCAATTAATTGTTCGAGTTTGTTTTTTTAGGCCTGTTGCTCAACCATGTTTTGTCGACAGACGCATCGTAGATGTCATGTGCTTGTAGGTAATTACACCAGGGGCCTATTTAATAAAATCGACAAGTGATAGTTGACAGGCGACAGTCCGATATTCTGACAGTTTTGATTTTTTTTCTCATAATTTTCTGCTTTATTAAAACAGCAACTATCATGATAATGTGACAGTAATGTTAAATATGTCACATTGTCAACAGTGGTGGCCGAGTGGTAGCGGCCCCGACTTACGAGTCGCTTCAGGCAGTCGCAGTCAGTTAGGCGCTTTACTTAGTGTAATTCATTTCATGAACACTGCTCTCGAAGCAGTGAAAGAAAACGTCGTGAGGAAACCAGCAAGTCCCAGAACCAAAAAATCGAAAACATGTGACATCTGCCAATCCGCACTGGGTCCGCGTGGTGGATTACGGCCCACTCCGTCTCACAGAGAGGAGGCCTGTGTCCCAGCAGTGGGAACATTATAGGCTGATAATGCAGTTATGTTAAATAGGGCCCAGATTACATACCCTTTAAACCGGAAAACATTACAAGAGCAACGTTGCCTTGCGGTTGAATTAGTAGTACCTACTTCCCGGGACGAGCTCCTTCAAGAAGAGCTAACTGTATGAAAAGTATTATTATAATCCAAGCCATATTTCGCAAAACACTTGAACTTTTAAATATAATAGGTTCCGCTCTACTATATTTTGCGAAGTTAAAAGTTAGGCGGGGCTGGGTTGAAAAGTTAGTGGTATAGTAATAACTATGAGAGCTCCTACTAACGTTGTTGAACAAGGTGTCGAATGGTTACTGGGATGTGGTTGATAGTACCTATACAAGTTCATATAGCGTGTAAAAAGACCATCTCATAGCTGTCAACTACGCATTCTGTACATCAAACTAAGGGCCCTTTGTTTGATACATAGTTAAAAATTACCAATAGTCAATTTAACAATTAGTCACATGACAATAGTCAATAGCTGTCGAAGTTTAACTACTCTGTCTGCGCATGGTTATAGCAAATTGTCAATTTCTTTGACTGTAGTTAGCTTAACCATTTGTCAAACAACATATTTCTGTCATTTTTAACAAGTTGTTACTTTAACTAACGCATTTTAACTATTAGTATGTTTGACTACTGATCAAACAACGGGTCCTAAGTAACATAGCACAAAAATTATTGCTGTGAAACGAATTTTATTTTTGGTGTGAAAATTCGCTGTTTACGGAAGTGCGCAACGTAGCGCACGCAAAACATTGTGCTTATGGGTGCATGCACAGGCGTCGTCGTGGGGTATTTAATGTTGTGTTATACTTATAACATTAATAAAAACTTGTTTTCGTAAAAAAACGTCACTAAGGGTCCGTTGTTTGATCAGTAGTCAAACATACTAATAGTTAAAATGCGTTAATCAAACTAAAAATTAGTAAAATATTACAGAAGTATGTTGTTTGACAAATGGTTAAGCTAACTACAATTTAAAAAAATGTCAATTTTCTATAAAAGTTAAACATGCGCAGACAGAGTAATTAAACTTTGACAGCTGTTAACTATTGTTAAGTGACTAATTGTTAAATTGACAATTGGTGATGTTTAACTATGTATCAAACAACGGGCCCTAAAAGTTGGAATTTTGACCTTCAATATTTCCGTAACCAGAAGGTTCCCAGGTATGGTCCAGTACAACAAAGTGATTACAATGACGGGGAGTAGAAGTGACTCTCGGCTTCGTTAAGTGTCTTTTTACATCCGTTATATGTATATAATGTGTGAACTTCATATTCGTATTTTTGAAGTATCTGGCATAAATAAGCTTGTTTTTCATAATTGATCTATAAATAGAGAACATACAAAAGAAGCCGTATCTGGAAACAGTTTCTAAAGTCGGTTACTTTGTGACATTCCTAAAAATTGGTTCTGATTACCTGAAGGTTTAGCCAGGTAAGTATATTTGTATCCTTTTCACTTTAAACTAATCAAAAAAAGACATGTGTTTCCTTCTCAAGCCTTGAAACTAGAAAAATTGTTTCACTGCAATACTTTTGTATTTACCAAGAATGTCAATTTGTGTTACTATTTGGTCATACATTTTTCATTGGGAAATTGAAGTCATTTGTGTAAACGTCCATAATTCGTAAATTGTAACAATTTCTTTAATTTAATATAGCTAAAATGGTGATAGATCACTTAAACATATGTACACAGTGTATTGACTATGGTGGTCGTACACGATAGTGTGCCATTACCATTTATAGCCATAGAGAAGCTTTTACTTTTTTATGAGCACTCAAAGGAATTTGAATTTATCGGGTTAAAATATAGTTGTAACAAAAGCTATATAAATAAGTTGAGTTCTTCATCAGCTAAGAGGATTAGGCTATATTTTTGGGTATGGAACCAAACTTTTGGAAACGTGGCCCACATGGCCTTCTGAAAGATTTACGGTTGTTATGTATGATTGTAAAGGATTTGTGCTAATGGAATAATCTTCACTAAGTTCCAAGAACCAAGCGAGATTGTATGTAGGTACGTACCTAATCATAGAAAGAATAAAGAAAGAAAAAATATTAACAGTTAAACAGAAACCCGCGCGTATAAAAAAAAAAAATCTACTTACATTTTAATTTAAGTCTATGTTTTCCGGTTAGAAACCATAATAAATAAAATAAAATTACGTGAAGTTTTAAATATTCCTGAATTGTGAAGTACCTACTTAATTTTTTGTCATTTTACCTTTCAGTAGAAAGCTCTAAGTTGTGAAAATGAAGCACCTTTGTAATGTCCTTTCTGGGTTTCAACATACCTCTGTTAAATTAATTAGTAACTGTCACTTACTTAGAAAATCAGTTTTGCTGTCTAGCTTACAAACTAGGCATTCAACATTTGACACCTTATTCCAGTACATTCTCCAACGCCGACTCATATCGGAGGTACACGACAATCGTTCCACCACCTACAACCACTCACAATGACTTCACCACCACGTTCTATGATTCGTTGACACCGCTATACCACCAAATATCCGGAGTACGGAGTACAGTCGGGCCCTGAATACGTTATGATATTGTATCCACTCCCCCCCCCCCCCCCGTCATGAATTTATTATTGTTTGAAAACAGTACTGTTCTGTCGCTCGATAGCGGGCGTATGTCCACAATTTTCGTGTTTAACCTATTTCATGCATTCGCTTGTCTTTGTTCGCAATTTAATGGGTATTTTACTTACCTTGTTTTTTATTATTATTGTGAAATTGAGGGGTGAAATAATACATAGAATGTGAAACTTGAGAAGATCTTTCAACTTGATGATTCCATCATATTGGGAAAATTGTGAGACAGTGTTATTTGTTCAATCTTCGGTAGACAACAGACAAAAATAAAATACTAGTCGCTTGGTACATCTCCCAGATTCGAAATACATCGGGTAGGTTCTTTTTTTCCAGAAAATGTAAAACATTACATGCAAGCGGAGCCACAGGCAAAGGATAAGAGACTTATTTAACCCCTTGATACCAAAACTATGCACAATCGTGCAAGAATTGACCGTAAATTTAAATCTCAAACCCCGCGACAGAACCCTGCAAATGCGAGACTTTTAAACCCCGCTATCGCGCAGCCAGCGGCGCGTTGGCCGGACGAACCCGTAGATCATACGACAATGCCAAGACTCGGCCCATTCGGCCAACAGACCCGCATCTGTTATTTCTGTGATTAATCTCATGACATTCATTGTACTTTTTGGCTATTTGAATGTCGGCGGGTTTTGCTTCGAAGATTTTGATGTAAGATTAAGGTTGGGTTAGATTCTGCAACTGTTTCGTAGGTTAGTCATAGTGCTTATCACAAATCAAGACACAAATATCAGTATTCTGGTAAATATGGACGGACACGACAAAATAAAAACATTTTTATTTTAAATCTTCTTTATTATATAGATGGGAAGTTTATTGTAAAATTTATGAATGCGTAAATCTCTGTTACGTTTAAAAGCATTATTAATAAATTAAATGTATTTTCAGTGGTGGTTTCTCACATAATTTTACATTCAATAATGTAATGATTTCGCTATAACTTCGTCTGAGGTTTATCACTCGGTACTAATTATAAACGGCTTTAATGAAGATCGGGTTGAATTTAATAAGCACATTCAGATTAGCGCACTTTAATCTAGATTATCTCATTAACATAATTGATGATACTTGAAACCAATTTAGCGAATACTGAGCTGAGGCGCCGTTGGCATTTGACTAATTTAATTTTAATTTAGACGTGTGGCCTGTCGCGTCAACAAAGCCAAAGTCAAATCATTTATTTCAAATAGGCACATAAAAGACAATTTTGAACGTCAAAGTTTACAAGAAAATAGAATTGATTCTAGTTGCCCCTACCAAAAGGTAGTTTCGTATGGAGAAGAATGGGCAAGAAACTCTGCCGTTACTCTTTTAAAATGTTTTACAATATTATGTACACATTAATTATATAATTATATGTGAAGACGATGCGAAGACGCCTACCCTATGGTGAGTATAATCTTGTAGCGATCGCAAAATTTTAAACAAGTCCACTTTAGTACACTTGCTTTTCTGTTTAAATGGCAAAAAATAAAACAGAATTAAATAGCGCATCAGAATCGAAGCCGCAATGAAGTAGAAGTATTTTTCTAGCCTACCGATAGTTGTGCCTAAGATACTTGATGAGTTAGTGCATATTATGTGTGTTATTTGTGTAGTACAAACGTTTAGGTCAGATTACCTTCATAAGCAGCGGTTTCATAACATGCGAAGATTATAAATCTAATGGTACATTAGTACTTTTCCGGTATGGCTTTCCATAATGTAAGAAAAGTAGCTAGCAGAAAAATATACATTTTTTTAAACCAAATCTAAGTTGGTAAGTACAGGGTTGTTGTCCCCAATTCCAAGTAAGTTTGTCTACGAGTATGTTCTACAATTAGCAACAACAGCTAATTACTTAATAAGGTTCAAGACTCTAAGTGCACTGTTGACCAGATGTTGCTCCAAATGGATAGAAGTTTACACGCCATTGTCTTTCTTATATCTTTCATGTTAAGGTTTATTATCGTGTGAGAGTTAGGTAGTGTTATCATTAGGTGAGATTACACGTTACTGTCTTTAAAGATAATCTTAGAACTGTGTTATAGTTTCCTTAGACTTGATTGCTTGGGTGTCCATTGCTAATATACACAGTTAGTATTAAGGATAATGTTGTTGTGAACTCCGTTCCTTTAACTGTATTCGGGATGGTTTCATGTGACCAATCCATGAATACCTATATTATAATAAAAACCACATGAAGTAGTACGAGGCACACTTTCCTGCTAATTTAAGTTTAATAAGTTTAGTAAGTGTAATAAGTTTTATTTTTCTTTTTTACTTGTAGGTATTATTTTGTGTTGTGTGCTTTGTAGTCTGTGCTAAATAAATGTATTTTCTTCCTTTGTTTTAGTTAATTAATGTTTTTATCTACATTTAATTATTTTTATTTAAATTACTAGGCTAACCTCACTGGGTATTAATTAGTAAATAATTTTAAATGCAGTTTTCTGTTACAGTTCGTAATTTTTGTCTTAGATAAACTAAGCATATGGGTTATGAAGTAGAACTGATATTAATTTAATATGAGGTAGTACATACGGGCACATAATATAAGCTCCTACGGAGAAATCGCAAGTAATTTTAGTAACGGACTCACAAATGTCGCCTTTTCAACTTTCCTAACATTATAATATCTTTACGTGTATTGAAAGTTGTGAAAAGCGTTACTTCTGACCCGTCAAATAAGGAACTAAAATGCAGGGGTTGTAAATATTTGGACAATGTTGAAGAAGAATGTTAAACGTGACTTAACACAGTCGGGGTGAGCGGGAGTTTCATGAAATCATCAATTTTTCAGTGGTTTTGTTTCAGATTTGTATTTTTATTACTAAGCAAACGAAATATACTCCTGAATACCACGAGACACTACGAGTGCTTCTTCATTATGATTTACACAAAAACGTCATTCTCATTTAGAAAAGGAAGTTTTTAAATAAATCCCGTACCTAACTTCCTTTTTTTTCGCGGCCCAAAGGTTTGCAACCCCTGTGCTCCTTCCGATTTTTAAGGGTTCGAAAGTAATTCATAGAGTGAAAGGTTTTCGCATGACGTCCTCCACGACATATCGAGATGAATAACATTACTTTGCGTAATAGGGAGAGTCTTAAATTAGACAGGCATTCGTGTTTATTTAATGGCATAATATAGGATTACCTATAACAAACTAGCTTTTGGCCGCGGCTTCGCTCGCGTAAATTTTGAATTTGACAATCAATTCGGGTTGTTCGGGGAATTATAGTTAGGAGGATGAAAAGCCGGTCTATCGACACTCTAGACTCACAAAATGTATTAGGTAGTTAAATTAACAATAAAAAGCTCTTAACACACTACTAAAGTTTCTACAATAATAAAATTCAATCATGATTCGAAAGACACGTGGCGCCATCTATTATCATAAGAACGTTATTGTTGTTTTCCTCGGGAACAGTACTTTTTTTCGGGATGAAAGGTAGGTATGTCCGTTTCTGTACACCTGACAACGTATATGCAAAATTTCAGGATGATCGGTTTAGTGGTTTAGGCGTGAAAAGGTAACAAACAAACAAACAAACATACTTTCGCATTTATAATATTAGTTAGGATTAGGATAGTTAGGATACCGATGGCAAATAATTTAATTTAATGTTCTGTGTTCTGTAATTAATTTGCATACTTACAGTTATTGCATAGAATCATTTGTTTTTCTAACTGAACAGACAGCTGTACTGCTGGGGAGTTTGTTGAGTCACTTCTTCTCCCCAGCTAAAGCACTAGGAAGTGGTGAAGGGCGGGCGTTTTAGGGGACTGTCTTATGTAATATTGACGTTCGAAAAGTGCTGATTCTCAGCCTAATTTGAATAAATGACTTTGGATTTTAATGACGAATTTGATTGTATTCATCAGGGGCCTATTTAATAAAACTGACAGGTGACAGGTGACAATCTGACAATTTTCTAATTCTTTTTTCATATTTTTCTGGTTTATTCAACAGCATTTATTTTGTCGCAAAAATGTGACAATTATGTAATTTTTTGACAAATATGTCGCATTGTCAGTTACATTAAATAGGGCCCAAGATGTTGTCTTGTTTTGTCCATGTGGTTTTTGGCAAAGAAAAGCCTAGTTAGTGGCTTTCTCACTGTAGATATATGTTATAATCATAATTATGAGTAATATAATAAGCACCTAATGCACTTTTATTTGCTTGAGAAGCAATATTGTAAATTGCAAGCAAAAATGTATTACTTGAGCATGTTGAGAATGTTGTGCAGTTGCAAAATTTGTTATTATTTCATCGTGGGCGTCTTTTGTAGTTGTCTACAACGAAGTTCATAGCAACAGCTGACAGGAACAGGTTGATAATGATTATTCCACAACTCGTAACTTACCACAGCAAGGTGTAATCGCTCAGTGCAAACCAATATATCTGTCACCACTTCACAAACACACCCCACAATTCACTGTTCAGTCAGCATCATACCAACCTTCCTAACTCGCATCCCATTATGTTGGCAACATAAATTTTTGGCACACATCAGAACAATGCTGCCATTATGACGAACAAAGCTGTCTCTAAGTTTGGCGCACATTCAGCGCGCGCGCGTATTGTGGGCCTCTTGGTGATTTACTTGTTACGGGTTGTTTGTGTGTTTGTCATTAAAATGTCGGGAAAATCTATTGAAGTGTAAAAAGGATGAAGTTTATGGTGTGATGTCATTTTAGAACTTTCTCTATGGTGGCTATCGTGGGTGCTGATGATCTGTGCATCTACTGATACTCGTAAAGTGTTTCACGCACGTATTCTTACGCGTGTTATACGGGCACAAAACGCTCATCAGGACATCTCTATAATTCTCATTATTAGATTTTAATAGCCCATTTTTCTTTCCTGCGTAAAATGGTGCTCCTTTTGAATTCTACTATAGTGTAGTGATCGTATCACGAAATGGGATTTCCATAACCAGTACGGTTTGCAGACAGATTGATGGCAGTGATTACAGAATGTCGTTTTGTACACAGGAGAGAGCTGATAAATAGATATTTTCATTTATGGAAAATTAAATAATAATTTCTTGTTCTAAAGTCGAGGAATTAAACTAATACCTGCCTCTAAGAAACAGCTTATCTTTCCTTGCAGATGTTATCAACACGTTTGTATTTAACGCTTTTCTGCGACTCTCGGAAAGCGTGCAAGAAGTCGAGTTAAATAGATACGGTAGTCAAGTGTTTATGTAAGTTATCTGGTTGCAGTAACCTTGGCAACGCGCTCGCTGATAAGCGCAGTCAAAGAATGGTGAGGACAAGAATATTAAATGAGGGTAGATAAGAGAAATGTATGCAGCGGTGAAATTACGCTCAGTTAAGAAAAGATGGATGTGAATTAAGAAAATCTGTCTCCTTTTAAACTGAATAATCAAAGGGAATTGAGGTTTGACTCGTTCTTTTTTGGGTTTGTGTGTTTTTTCTTTGCGTCATGTTTACCGCAAATAAACGTATTTTCTTTCTATACTTTTTTCTTTTTTAAATTTAACTTTATTTTAACTTTGCCACTTTTGATAAAAGATCCCAGGAAATTCAAACTTCACTAAGGTTGAAACTTTATGTCATTGGTCTTAAAGCAAAAATACACTTGACGTTTTATGACGCGCAAGCGATATTCAGACAGACAGAGAGCAGTGGTGGCCTAGTGGTTTCAGCCCCGACTTACGAGTTGTAGGTCGTAAGATCGAACCCAGGCAGGCGCTTTACTTTGTGTAAATAATTTCACCACCACTGCTCTCAAAACGGTGAAGGAAAACATCGTGAGGAAACCGGCATAGCCTAGAACCAAAAATTCTAAGACATGTGACATCCACCAACCCGCACTGGGCCCGCGTGGTAGATTACAGCCCATTCCCTCTCAAAGACAGGAGGCCTGTGTCCCAGCAGTGGGAACATCATAGGCTGATTAAGCAAGATTAAGCAAGCGATATTCAACTTTAGGGTGATTTTGCCAATTAAGAGGTCGACTATACTATCTCTTTCATATAATTTTATTATTTGTGATGAGAATTAAATTTCAAGATAAAATAGAAGTAGAATCCCCATGGATTCTACTTCTATTTAGTTTCTAGATCGTATCTAATACCATTATGAAGGGCTCGTGGCTAAATAATAACAGCCATACGGGCCAATCCAAGGTTAAGCTACGCTTGCAGAGGTCTATCCGTGGATGGTTGACCAGTAATGACATATCGAGACCCGTGAGTGCGTCGGAAAATACGTTAAGAGCGGGTAGTAACCAAAATTGCCTATCTTCAATTTAATTTTTCATGAAATTCATAAGACTTAGGTATAAAATAAAAATAATATGAGTAACTACATGATATTTTGAAACTTTTTGTGGAACAGAAACACAATACGTTAAAATTTTCTCGATAAAATATCATCACGAAGTTACCCCTAATTTTCACGTTTTTCCAATTTGTACTTAATATGCTAATGACTAATAGGATAATTTTTTGATGATTATCTGTATCAAGACAAGGCGAAAAAAATTGTGCAGGCATTTTTTGAAATTCCTTTTATTTTTGGTATTATTACGACTAGAAGCTTTAAGCACTTACGACGTTTTTAGTTCGTGGAAGAAGTCATCTTCCGTCACACGTTGCGGGAACTTCAAGCATATTTTTGTTTCACAAATCAGTCGCCGTCGCTCTGTTGAGACGAGAGGACTGCGCTTGAATTTTCTGCTGCTCTGCGATTTAATTTATTTGCGTAAATAATATTTTCGTAATTTATCACATTGTTGAAATGAAACTGTGAAATACAAAACATGAAAAAATCACTAAAACCACTACCGAAACGATTATTAAAATCGTTAAGAATTGATAAACTAAATAAATACCGCGGCTAAACTATAAAATAAAAATATTATAATAATTCAATGTTGATATTTGAAAACTCAAGATGACATACAATTATTTGACAGATTTTTGACTGGTATAGTACAACTAGCGCCATTGTTCTCCACTTCAGTCAATTTTCTTGCGGAGAAAATTTACAACATAGAGTTCGTGCTGGAGATTTTAGATCTTATTACTATTAAATAAAGAACCAAATTCGTTTACTCTCACTTTCGTTGACAAACTTCGTGTAAGGGTAACCTTAGACGACCCATTTCGAGCGACTTGACCAAAACCTCCGAATCAAGTTGAAACTCAAAATTTAACATATGGGTAGGTTATTGGTATAATAATATTATTGGAGTTTACAAAATAAATAAATCGGAAAACTAAAATAGGGTTTATTGCGAACACAAGTACGAAACGGTGTGCACGGGACATGACAGTTTTCATACGGATAGTGTTCTCCTGACTAGATCCCTTCTTATGGTGGGGATGAGTAAAGATTGTGACTGATCACAATGTTTGGGACTGTCGGCTTGCTTTTCAAAGCTAAAGTTTCAACAGTTACAAAAGAGGAACCTAATAAACTTTCGACTTTCTTTGGCACCCATATAAATAGATGCCAATTATTTTGTCGGTAAAGCCGAATAATGTACCCTAGTTATAAAAATTGGCCTGTTTTTCACAAATGTTTTCGGCGAGGACTTTTTTCTACTCGTGATCCGCGTAGGGTAGGTTTTCATGACACATGCCATTTGACTTTGCACAATACAGTGCAAAATCCACCATACCAATATTATTTTTTACTTGGTAACACTGTTTCTATTTGAATTTGCACGATCCTGCAATGCAATATCCACGATATACCATTATATTTTTTTACTTGGTTAACACTGGTTTCCACGAAGACGTCGTGGCATCCAACTTGTACAAGGCCCTAAATAAAATTTGGTTACATTGGAATTTGAACTTTGTCACGCCAGCATTGAGTTTCTAGTTCCAAAACATGACTATGATCTAAGATTATGAATTCAAGCTTAGCGTATAGTATAGGCAAATTAAACAGATGTTTTACCTACTGAAGAATTTCATTGAAAATAAAGGGAGTGGACAATGGTCATACTTCGTTTAAATATTTTAATTGAAAAACCATTCGAGGTACCTATTTGTGCTGTGAGACCTTGCTTCTTGCCAAAAAATCATGATTCTAGGTCAACGGGATGTATCATATGGATTTTAATTTATTTGCGAATGTTTATTTTCTTATTTTATTGACATTTTTGTTCAATTGATTTCATTTTCTCAAAGTAAAAAAGCGGAAGGTAAGTGATGCGATTATAATTATACACTTTTATAATGTCAAAAAAGCAATTTTATCGAAATTGTTTTCACCAGCATGTAGGTAGTATCATGAGTATGTAGTATTATAGTAATTTGATGGAAGTGCTTTGCTTTTTAGAGTTCGGTACCTCAAAAGAAAAAATCGAAACCCTTATGGGATCACTTTGTTATCCATCTATCTGACCGCTTATCTCAGGAATGCGTGGGGGGTATCAAGTTGAAATTGATATCAAATACTTAGATAAACGGTCCTTTGGAGCTGCAAAAAAAAACGAGCTTCTAAGACGTTAACTTAGTATCTTGGCATAAATTGTCATTCATTTCGCATATCTTGACACTCGCAAATAAATTAAAACCCATAAGATACATGTCGTTGACCTAGAATCATGAAATTTGACAAGAAGCAAGGTACAGGAATAGGTACAGGAAAGTATCTGAAAATTGTTCAATTGTAGTTATGTTACATAATGTATGGAACAATATTTTATTCAACTACAACGTTAGGTTTGTCTTTCAATTCGGAATCGAAAATTTATAGGCCGTATCTTGAAATAACATTTAGTCTTTATTTAATTTAAGTCAGTCTAATCTCCAATCTAACATCCCACCAGCATCGGTAACAGATTCACGGACATACAATATTATTTAATAATATACCTACTTGTACATATAGGTAAATTGAATAAAACAGTTTCATCTGATTATTTTGCGTATACACACTACACACAAAATTCAAATTCAATGCCTAAATATACGCCGGGCGAAAAGTTTCTGCTGGCGGGAAGGGATTGTGTTTTGTTTTTATCGTGTTTGATGAGAGGGGTAGGGAAAGAGGCGCGGGTGAAACTTGATTTTTTTCTGTCTTACTGCGCCCTCTTAAGCCGTCAGTCCCGGCTGTCATTCGAAGATTTTTGACTGCCGTTACGGGTAGTTAGCAGCCCGAAAGTCTGACAACCAGTCTTACCAAGGGGTATCGTGGTACCCAGTTACTGGGTTGTGGACGTCAGATAGGTGGTCGCTTCATGTAAAATACTGGTATTCAGTTGTATCCGGTTAGAGTGGAAGCCGAGCCCGACACAGTTGCAAAAAGACAGGCATATTGAAAGAAAAAAAAAAAAAAACTTTATTAAGTACGATCTTCTATCATGCTCACAGCCTGTACATACAGATCTTTTAACAACCTCCATAATTAATAATAATAATATTAATATAAAACGTTTATTTTCTCTACACAAGTTATGTACTTGCAACTAATATTCGAGAATAGTGCACAAACAAGGAGCTAACTTTGTGAGAGACTGGTGCCTGCAGTAGGTTTATATAAAAACCTGTATTACAGGTCACCAGGGCCCTCCCGCGGCTAGATGCCTGTGATTTGGACCATTTTAGCAATGCAGTAATATTTAACTAAGGTTGAAGTGAGAAACAAACAACATAAATAAAAAGTTACTAGACTGTGAGTTAGTAACTAGAGAAAGTGTATGAGGGATGCGAGAGTGAATGTGAGAGGTTGCTTGTGTGAGTATGGTGCAAGTATGAGTGTGAATTATTGATGTGATGGTCTTTAAACGTAAAGATCATGCTGTCACTGCTTGTCTTCTGAACATCCTTTAACCGACAATTACCACGGTAGGTACCTACAACGAAAAGAACACACGACCTTTTTAAAACATCAAACCTCAAAATACAGTCGTCCACGTCAAAGTGTACGAGTATGTACCTTTAACAGCAACCTTTGAATGGCAACATCTGTTCAGTACTAACAATGCCCTGTACCTGCCTACCTACGTACTTGTTGTACAAACGTCGCTACCCGCAGTATCCCACAATGGCCGTGTGTAATTGTTTTGCTAAAATGCAAAACGTGTTAATTTCCCGGCAGCGCACAAAAGAGCGAGATAGCATTCATCTGGCGTCGAGATAACGTGCCGACAAAGTGGTTCACGAGGGGCTAACATGGCGTAGTGACGAAGGAACAGAGAGACAGGTCCGTTGGGGAGTTGAGATTCTTGAAAAGTAATACTGTTTTTTTTTTTTTTCTTCTCAGTTAGTTTTAATCATGGTCTGACAGTTTGAGTAATTTTTGCGGCCTACCCAAATGTCCTTTCATTTTGCCAAATGATAACGGTAGGTCCGTTATCTCTGGCTAAATCGTAGTGGTGATTTCGTTGTCTAGTTGAGCCCTTGTTAAGACGCGTTAACAAGTACTTGACCTGACCAAGATCTGACCAAGATTATTTCAGGATTTTTATATACCTATTGACATTGATAAATTTTTATAAATACATTGACATGAATATTTACTTCGTAAAATAGTATATTATTTTAATTACTGTGAATGTAAAGACTATGTGCATCATTATTCTTTTTTTTCTGCTCAAGTAGTTTTAATCATGGTCTGGCAGTTTGAGTAATTTATGCGGCCTACCCAAACGTCCTTTCTTTGGTATTGTTCGTCGAATCGTTGAGCTCCTTAAGTTTTGAGTTGAGCTGCACGAGTACTGACAAATGCGTGCACTGACTGGACAGGTCCACTCATTCTGTGTGGTTGTTCCTCAAAAGACCATTTCAGACTCAAATCTACATGGTCTTCATATGATCTGACCAAGATTATGTCTGGACTTTAAAAGAGACTGTGACCTGTGAGTTTGTTTTGGCCTTTCTTCTCACAGTAGTCAGATAGGAAACGCCGACCTCATCTAGTTTTTAAAATATGATTGACGTGTAAAAGTGTTTATACAAACCTACTTACAGAAATAAAATCATTTATTTATTTAACCATTTATGTACACACATATGTAAAGAGACAAGAAGAAATTATCATTTATCTTTTTGACGATTTCTCTGTAATTAAATGTGTTGACTAGACAGTCTTTGAATATCACAACAGCATTATACCAGCCAAGAGTGGCTGGTATAATGCTGTTGAGAGATTTTTACAGAATAGAGATTCCGTAAAAATCTCATCGTGAAAACATAGGTGAAGTAAGCTGTCATTAGTGTCAACCTCTATCTAGAATTGGTTGGAATGACGGCTCACTTCACATAACTTTTCACGGTGATATTTTTACAGAATTGATCGTCTGTATTCCTCGAAAGTCAAAGTCAAAGATTTATTTGCAGATAAATATGGTTACAAAAGTTCTTACAATGGTAGTATAATAGTAGCTTAACATATTTAATCATAACATAATGACATGCAAATTTTTGGTATACAATTAAGGAAGGTGGAGCTACATTTCGTCAGTTATGTCATCAAGCCTAAATTGCCGGAGACGGTACTGAGTATTTCCTAATACCGTTGTATAATTAACATTGTATTATGTTCTTTTATGCTCAGAAATCGGGTCATTGAACTATTGAATCCGAAACCTATGTACCTCTTTTTTCAAGTGATTCCCTCAACTTTATGCTCATTTTATTTATTTATTTATTTAGTAGTACACATACATTTTATATATTTAAGTTAGTGCCGACATAAACTCATTAGAGTTTTACCGTGCACCAAAGTCATCGACTACATAATTTGGAGCATCAAAACCACCTAAGAAGGTACTTAGTAAAAAAAGAAACAACAAATAACATTATAACGGGTATTTAAGCAAAACATTATCTAATACCAACGAGCGAACATCAGTGACCAATCTGTCCGTCCGTCCTTGCAACAACATTTGTTTTATTTTATTCTGTTCGGGAAACTTACAGCTAACTTATTACATTGTTCTTACAAAATATGAAATTGAAGGCCATTTTATAAGTTTCCGCTGATAAAAACTAAAATAAAAACAAAATAAGGTCGGTACAAAATACTTAAATGATAAACTAGAAAATAAATACGTGACTATATTGACTGTAAGTAACCTACTCTCTGCGTCTGTTTACTAGAGTTTAGCAAAAGTTATTAGGCTAATGCATATTTTTCAGGAAGTACAAGTAATCCCTTAGCACGCTTATCCATCCTTAAAGACCAGTGGTGGTGCTACGAGTTGAAGGTAGTAGGTTTAAACCCAAGCAGGCGCTTTAATTCGTGTAAATAATTTCATCACCACTGCTCTCAAAACGGCGAAGGAAAACATCGTGAGGAAACTGGCACGTCCTAGAACGAAAAATTCGCGTGGTAGATTACAACCTACTTCCTCTCGAAGAAAGGAAGCCTGTGTGTCAGCAGTGGGAACATTATAGGCTGATAGGCTGATTATGCGACGCTTATCCAACTGTTGCTTAATTTTAGTGGTTCATTCGCAAAACTTATCTGTATCATTTCACTTCAACAACTCCACTAAACAAACTTGAACAACTTAACCTACTGTATGGCGGTACACTATGTAAGTACACAGGGGTAAATAACGTTGGACATCGCTTTGCTTACAGTTCAGAACACTTGGAGCCATTTCTAGACATTACACGTTTAATGCCACTCGCTGATAGCACATACAATGTTGGACGGACCTGGCTGATGAGTTCTTTTGCACAATCTTTACATGAGCACTGATAAGGTGAGCAAATTGATGGGGCAGGGGATGACTAGTCTGGAGTTTTTTTAATACAAAAGTTTTATCGTAACATCTTGAATATTTGGAAATTTGCGAGTTGATTAGGTAATTTAAAAATATGATTAAAAAGTTAATTGTCCACAAAAACCAAATCCTATTGCGTAAATTTTAGCTTAAAACCTTTTTCATTTGTGGACTTCACCAAAGAAATACTGAACACCGCGCTGTTATCGCGCTATCATAATATGTCGCCCGCACATACGGGCTACGGCGTTGCTTTTTATGAGCTACGGCGTAGGTCGCTTTGTGCTACGGCGTAGCTTGCACTTTACAATCGTATGGTTTAAGTTTTAGGTAACTAAATTTTTGTGATGTAAATCCATTCCATCCACATTTTTGCATTATTTCGTGTATTTCTTCATTGAATCATTGCTCTAAATTTCTTGTCATATCTAAAATCAGAGGTGAACACCTAATGTTTTGGTGTGGTGTGGTGTGGTGGTGTGGTGTATAACACCAAATGTGTTCACTTCTTTATATTGCTAAAAAAAAGCACTATCCAAGTGAAAACAGTTGCGCGACTATGTTGGGCGAAAATAATTGAAACAGATTGGAGCCAGTTCTCTTCAGTTTCTTACCAATCAGCTGGCAGACACCTGAGCAGGCAGATCAATTAATAGATAACTTTCTGACCTATTTTATTCAGTAAGGAACTGTATCCAATGGTTTACCCTAGTTCAGAAAAGGAGAACGTTCTTAGATTTACTATTTTGGTTACTAATATTCTTCGATTTTTGTCTTTTTTATATTCGTACCTTTACTCGAAACAGTCACAAAACTAATAGCCGCGTTCCAGAGCTGTCCGTGTCAGTATTACACATAAATGATGCCGTTGGCAGTTCTTTAACACGTTTGAGGATGTTCGCCCACGGCCACTTTTTGCAGCGATTCAGTAGTACGTTTCGTTCACGCGCGTCTTTATCGCTACTTATGGCTGTTTTTCGCATTCGAAACGCGCGACAGAAGCGACTCAGTGGCAAAAAAATTGCTTTCGCATCGATGCAAACGTGCGAATGCATTGGTTGAGCATCGCTACTAACGCGCGACCTATGCACGCGACTGTCAATGTTGACTTGACCGAATCCACATGCAACTGTAGCGTCCACAGGCATTCACAAGTAGGCACTACATTCAGCATACGACTGGAGCGATGGTGAATCGCGGCTGTAACGCGATAGTAGCGATGCAAAATCGTGGTTACGTGAGCAAAGGTATACGTCCAGCAACAGCCTCCTGTCTGTATCGCGGTCTTTTGCGATTGTATCGCTACTGAATCGCTGCGAAAAGTCGCCGTGGGCGACCGCTCTTAGATGCGGAGACCGCGTTCATTGTCATTGGTGAAATTGACCCTAGTCCTATTGGTCATCTCATTTTTATAAAACCTAATAACAACGACCACAAAGATAAATTATCAATTTTCAGACATAAAAACTGCTTATAAGTCTTCACTAATTCTATAAACTGTTAGATTCGCTTATAGGGATGGAAGTGGAAAGCCATCAAATAAGTTAGGGGTCGAGCCGGCACCGTATGCGGCCAGACTCGACTCGGCCTGAAAGGCCCCTTTTAGGGTTCCGTGTTAAAACAAGGAAATTGGGAACCACGTGTAACCTTGAACTTTGTGTTTTAAAATACTTGGTAGGTGATATTAGGCTTCAATTTGTAATCACTACGTAGGTAATTCAGTCGGTTAGCAATTACAGTTACTGTTTACTTTTAACCTTCTAAGTTAAAAGCGAAGTTGTTATATATTATAATTTTTGGAAGTTGATATAATAAGGAAGTGTAGCTATAAAATTGATGATTACAATGATGACTGATTGAATATTACTTCACAAAACTATTTTATTTTATTTTTTAGTACAGTACTAGTTTAATTTATTGAACTTACAATCAGGTACCTACCTACAAAATTAATTCTCTCAAGTAGGTATTTCCAAAAATATACACCTGTATATGACATTAACATTAGCGCGACTCACTTCCTTGCTGATTGGCCCAAAATCTTTATCCAACATTTGTTCCAACATCATCTGCCAACAACAATGGTGTTACTTACATTGCGTGTCAAAATACCAAGCAGTAGTGCTGAGAAGGAAAAATGAAACGCGTGTCTACGTGTTACAGAATCTCTAAGCTATTCTCAACTTAAACGTGATGTGATAAGGTAGAAATTATGTTGCGGTTGTTAAAGATGGTTTAACTCGATTGTGGGCTTGTCGTGCCTTCATTAGCTTCCATTACCTATAGGTATATAAAGGGAAAAAATTTAAGAAAATCCATTAGTATTATCTGTGGAACTTTTGTGGGGATGCCGCGGTGATACGTGTGTTGGAACGTATTCACCTGCTTTTATTTTCAGATTGGTTTTGTATATTTTATTTGTCAATGGCTGAATGGTAGCTCTGGACTTTTTGCCAACGGTTTCGCTCTCGTGAAGGTCGGATATCATCCCACGGGACCGCACTACCGGACCAAAAAGTATCTTATATCCTTCCCAGGTCATGGTCTACCTGTGTGCTTTAAATCGAAATCAGCTTGGCCTTTAAATCTTCAAAAGGTAACAGATAGAAATACAGACAGTTACTTAAGCATTTATAATGTTAGTATGCAAGTATTTATAGTATGTATAAAATTATTTTTAAACTTCTAGCTTTGTATTTCATATATATGTCGGAAATACGTTAAATCAATCGTTTGACTTTGACTAATCGGGACGCCAGCGTCACCGGCTAGCGCTTGACATAGTCTATAACATAACGCTTGACCAGAGTAAAATCAGAGGTTGGTTGGAGGCGGTCAAGCAGTGAACACGTTTAGAAACTGTCGCGCGTTCCGTGTAGTTGTGTCGTGTACCTACTGTGTGTGATTCGCTAGTGTGATTAATTTGTTCGTTAATTATAATTTGATTTGAACTGCAACCGGTTTTTCTATTGTGCAATAACCAACACTTCCCATAGTGCGCCCACAGTAGTTAAAATATTGCTGATAATAACGAGGGACACGTACCTTCTCCGTCACATACATGTTTTATTTTCATGAAACCGTAATCTGTTCGTTTACGTTATCATTTCATCAACGTTTTGTTAGAAAAATGTAAAGATATATAACGAATGTATGTACCTAATTTGTAAAAAAATATATTACAAATACACATACAAATACATAATATTTTTACAATTTAGTACCTACGCTATGTAATACAGCCGTGCTTTATTTTAATTCACATACAAGCGGGATCTATAATGACTACAAAGATTGTGGATTATTCCATTTTTTTTTTTGGGTGTTAAATTATCAAATGACCTCTCCCGCTCTGGGCGGAGCGAAAGGGCGTGTCAGACTCTTACTGACTAAAACCCACCCGTGTTCCTTCAGTTGCCTGTGCACCAGGGCCACGGTAACTCTTTCGAAATTATTAAATTGTGGATTATTCCTGTGTATGTATTTGGTTGGTATCAGCCTTCTTATGTTATGAAGAGAGAAAAATAGTAGTTTTGTATGTTTGTTTCTTACGCTTTCACGCTACAAAGGCTAAACGGATTTGGATGAAATTGGACACACGGGTAGACCATGACCAGAATTAGAACATAGGGTACTTCCACGCGCCCCTATCCGTCGCAGGAGGAGACACCCTGGGCGTCCGGCCGGCCACCGTAGGCGCGGGCTTGCGGACGGCGAGCAACGGGCAGCTCGCCGTCCGGTAAGGACCAGGCCCGGGTCGACGGCGCGTCGTATTCCACGCGCGCCTCAAAGAGATGTCAGCACCATTCACGGGGTCCGATAGGACCGATGCCTGCCGGGGTCGCGGATTGTTCGAAAGAGTTACCGTGGCCCTGGCGCACAGGCAACATAAGGAACACGGGTGGGTTTTAGTCAGTAAGAGTCTGACACGCCCTTCCGCTCCGCCCAGAGCGGGAGAGGTCATTTGATGATATCCCACACAAAAAAAAAAAGGGTACTTTTTATCCCGATATTCTCACGGGTTTGAGACTTATGCGAGTGAAATTGCGGGGGTCAGCTATTAAGTAAATAAATAAATGATACCTAAATACTAGTTTAAATAATATAATTTCAAAATATCTTAACTATCGTCGACTTTATTCATCACTTGTAGGTATTTTTTATCAGTAGGTACGTGTCAGAAAAATGTCAGAATTCAATATGACCATGATGAGATATATTCGGGCCCGTTCCGAATTCGTCTATCTAGCGCGATCCGGGCCCAGATAATACCGCCAGGGAACTAATATTCAGTCCTAATATTATTCATTGCGCTGGAGTATTGATTTTATCATTGATATATTGAGGACGCGTTTATTTGGATGGCTGAGAGAAAATCGACTCTTCTAAAAAAAATTGCGAGTTTGTGGATGTTATTTGATATTGTATTTATTTTTCTCATTGGTTGCCAAGTGATGAGAAATGAACATAACTTGGAAACCCATAACAAAAATAAATAAAATATGAAAAGAGTAGGAAAAATTGTAGGTGCTCATTTTTCTTACTACCGACCACAAGTTGTTATTCTAAACTATGCACCATTGACTATACTGTTGAAAACTAAGCTTTTGCAACTAACTTTGAACGGGCTCAATATTTTTGTGCGACCAGTAGAAAACTCGATGAAGGGTCAAATAATTTTAGTATTTTATCAGTGGTCAGCAAGTAAGATTGTGGTTCTAAGCAAAAGCTAGGTGGGTGATAAAAAAACACACCCTCGCGTTTCTACCAATATTTATCCGAATTATATATTATACGCACTGTTTCGCACCGATTGCTTTCATGCCATCATTCGCAAAAGGACTGATTCCCTGATCTGCAAAATGCGTTGCAGTTGCAACAAAATCTTGAAGACTGTGGCTGATAGGATCTCATCCCCACTTTGGAGGTCCTTTGTTAAATCAGTCATCTATTCATAATTTTAATTTCCATACTTAATTGTTTTTGTAATCTTGATATAATGGAATTATATCTATAGGTCCGAATTAAAATATTTTTATTTATTTGTTTTTATTATATGAAATGAAATATTTATTTATGTAAGTGGATTTTCTAAGACACTTTTGTAATTGAATTCTTGGTCAATATTTAAAAACTAGATGGCGCCGTATAAGATCAAGAAGTTATCCTCTGTAACGGCGTATTAGACACTTCATCCTCATGTCCAAAACTTTATTCCTTTCCAGGCACTACCACTAAAGCTTTCAACATGACCTAGATAAACTAACCGCGACATTATCTATGGGTGACAGGCCGAAGATTACCCCAGGTCTCTGAGGCGTTATCTATCTTGATAAGGCCGCGACTATACACAGGATGGAACTCATCCAAAATAACAAATAACTGAGAAAATCTGGGAAATAAATGAGTAAACGATGGATGTGGATGGCTTGCGATGTCGTTTGTCATTGCAATGGAGATTGGATTGAGTTTCTCTTTCATGTGATGTTTTGTTTTGAAGATAATGGTGATGAATGGATACTTTACTGGGTCGATTGTCGCAATGACTGACGATTGTTTTATGCCTTACATGTCGTGGAATCGAATTCGCACTGAACGCAGTACCTGATTAGTTTTTGCGTTTTCTGGTTTAGTGTCGATTCCTACTTACCTTATACCCTTTACCATATGGCCTTAACTTTTGTACGACTTCTTGAAAGAGCAATTGTATCAATGCACTTATTTTATAGGAGAAACTCCTAAATACATAGATAGACGAAGTTAAGTTTCGTATTGTTGATCATGTTGAGTCAGCTTTTATAATAAGATATAGTACCGCGCTTTAACAACGCTTCGGATCTCAGCATTGTTTTCACCAACAAAAAGAGGCACCCACTCCTCAAAGTAAATGAGTCCTCACCGTCCCAAAAATAAAACTTTTTTGCTTCCAGCGGCAGTCGACCCAAATAATCTTGTCCACACAGATTCCTCACGTCATGTTACTTTAAGGCGAGTCACGCTTAACTTATTTCCCATTTATTTATCCAAAGGATCATAGCGTTGGGACACAGGATTAAGGGCGATATCACACCGGCGTCACACGCGACGTCAGCCAACGTCAGTGCACGTCAGGCGGTGTGTAAGTCAATGTCTGTGTTAAAAGGACAAAGGTCTTTGTGAGGGAGGGAGCTGTCACTCTATTGTGGCGCTTTAAAGCCTTCAGTTGTGATAAAAGGTATTTTGGACTTTGCTTTGTACGTTTGATTTATAATATACAGACTGAAGAGTCGGTGTGTATCTCTTATGTAAAGTTTCTGAGAATCAGAACCAATGTTTTTAACCGACTTCAAAAGGAGGAGGTTATCAGTTCGGATGTTTATATATATATTTTTAAGTATGTTCGGGCATAACTCCGTCATATCTAGACGGATTAGATTTTTTTTTTGAAAGAGTATGCTCTCGAGGTGGTCCCAGTGTCACGAAGTCAGAATCTGACGATCTGATTCTGGGATCCCATGGAAATGGAGGGAAATCCTCAAATTTTATAGGCAAACCTATAGCACTTTAGGTATTTTTTTATAGTAACTTGTGCATTTGCTCCCGGAAAGCACCATTCGGTGAAGTGCAACTGATGATGAAGACCAGAGGTGGCCACCGGAACTACTTAATACTAAGTATTTCACGGGTTGTGATTCGATTACTTTAATATGGTTGCTGAGCAATTTATGCTCGTCACAATGCATATGGTGAAATGGAGCTGGTTGTGGCTTCACCACCAGCTCCAGTTCTTTTGGTTTTTACCAAGGAGAACTCCTCAACAATTAACATCCCTGCATCGGGAAAAGTAATATTTTCTAAAAGGTGATGAGCAGTTGACATTAGGCTATTGTAACTTAGATAAAATAATAACTAACTCACAAAAAAGTGAAAAATAAAAAACTTTTTACCAAAAAAAAAAAAACAAACGACTTAAAAAAAAAACACTACACAAAGGAATAATAACTTTAATTTCGGAAGTCGGTGGCAAAAAACTAAATTACAGATCCAAAGACACCAACTTCCGAAATTAAAGTTATTTTTCACTTTGTAGTGTTTTTTTTTTTTGTAAAATTGTTTTTTTTAATAATATTTTAGTTTTGATTTGGTTACGATGAGAATAACTATGCTTTAATGAAAATATTAGTTATGAGATTGGTAAATTGCCAGGTCTTCCGTACGCAATTATATTGTCACTCGAGTTAAATATTTCAATGCACCCTAGAAAGGCTAAAATTCAATATCAGTCCGCTTGTAGTATTCCAGAGACGCGAAATATTTTCATTTAATCATACAAGATATAATGAAATCCAGTCTGATTTTCCCTTTCGATCAGTGACTCTACGAATAAATAATGAATCCGATCGCTCGCTTTAAATCTGACTTCTGCATCTGAATGCCGAATTTCTCATTTTTTCGTAATGATCGGAATACGTACTTCAATACGGATTCCTCATTATTTATTGGAATACTCCGATTTTGTGTGTAAAGGATATGGACAATTTCTGAATAAGTGTTATTGGTTTCAATGAAATCTGAAGTATCAGGTATTTCATTATGGTTAAATTGTAAGGTTGCCTTTTTTTGGGCGATTATTCTTAATTGAAAAGAGAATTATATATTTTACTTACGATAATTATTTTTAAATATTAACATTTTATAAAGCAAAACCTACAAATGGTCCGCCCGTAGATGGTAAGAATCCGTCCATGACATACTTAAATTATACTTAGCCGTCGTAAAAACGAGTATAAATTAATTCTTAGACACAGTTAGACACACATTACTTATATATATTGACTGTTAGTTTGTAAATAAACTATTTAGTTTACCTATTTCACTTACATTTCTAGATCTGTCGAAAGGCGACATAAAGACAGACATAAGGATTGATTAATTTAATTTTTATTAATCATTAATTGATTGATAATCACAACGCATTGCTTTCATTATTTTTTTAATGTTATTTGTATTTCTTAGGGGTATGCTTGCCTGCAATCAATGATTTTTATTTATTTATTTACTTTATTTCATATATATATAAATTATATTTTAAAATATTGGAATATAAAAAACATAAAAAACATTTAAAAATATAAAAAATAGTGGCCCACGGGTATCGGGAACAGGGTTCAAGCTACATGTAGTCAGGGCTCCAGAGAGTGGAACCTCCTAACAATGCGGGCCGTGTCCAGAAGTACCGCAGTCTGAATTAGCCCTTGATCCAGCTGCCCAACGAGAGCTTCCTCAGGTGTTGGTCGAGGCTCTTGGCTATTAAGCCATTGACTGTCACGACTATCGGTACAATGATCGCTGAGTCCACATCCCACATGTCGACAACTTCGCAAGCCAAGTCAAGGTACTTGATTTGTTTATCTTTGTCGGCTTTCACGAGGTTCCCGTCATGCGGGACCGTTATGTCAACAATCATTGCGCGTGATTATATTTATTTATTTATTAATATTGGTAAAACAGTAACAATTAGCTACTTTATTCCTTACATATCCAATATCAGATTTTTGTTCCCCCAGTCCACTCTTACGACTTCCAATGATAATGATGTCATATCCCTACCAATTACCAAACTGGAGTGTAGTTCTATCCTAACTATGTCGTAGTCCTTTCCACCAATTTACTTTTTCATAGGATACAGCTCAGAAGGGCAGTTCTGTTTATATTCGTACAAAATATGATAATATCTGCGCGCCTCTGGGGGCTTAGCTTACGAACGATGTCTTTTATCAAACACGTTTTTGTTAAGCAGTCTTTTGTTCAATGCACAAAGATGCTTTTGAATGTGTGAATGTATATACCTTCTTATCAGAATGTATTGTCCCTATACATTTTTTAAGATGGCTTCTAGAGTTTTTGCTTTGTCAGCGTAGATTTTTTTTATCCTCAGACTGTTATCTGGGCATTGACGCCTTCGAAAAAATGATAGTACTATCACAGTCTATATCTTTTTATACTATCGTACTATGCTGAGCAAAAAATAGGTAATTATATCTATTAGTCTAATTTCACCTATGTTGCCAAAACTTGACGTTTATTGGAGCCCATATTTGGATGTAATAAATAAGCCGACAGGTAACGGCAGGATATCCTGCGTATAATTTATACTAAGTATCAGTACTTACGTTGTTGAAGTGGATGTTAATTTTCGCTCCCTCACTTGATTCTTATCTTTTAATTATAATTTGGTAAGCTGGCGTAATGAGGGTACAATATACTTCGGGGTATACAGAAGTGATTGGCTGTGTATATTTTTTAATTATTTATTTAATAGCCTGCTCTGTCTGTTCACTCCTTCCATGCAAAAAATCATTTTAATATTAGTGAAGAGGAGTTTGCAAGGATTACCATGCAAATTCTTCTTCACTAATATTAAAAGCGTTATTTTACCTAACAATAATCAAATAAAGCCAACAACAATAACGTCCTCAACAATACAAAACAGGAGCAATCCAGCCTTCTATTGAAGCGATCATTGCATTTTAGCTTGCTCCACCAGTAATAATTTCTGTGGAACTGCACACTAATGCCAGTATTTAGAGACGGGATAGAAACATTCCGTTCAGGATTAAGCCTGTATGTGCGTTGTTTAAGAGGATATTAAATGCATATTCGTAGTCCTGTACTTTGAGAGAAGCCGGGATTGTAGATGTGAAAAATGAAAAAAACATTGCTAATATATTTTTGATTCGAATCGAAGCGTTCGACTTTCAAATTGTTACTACTTTTGTGCCAGTACGAGCTTTCCGGGGATAGCTCATAATGCTGTTGGTATGGCTAATATTAGGTCTTTACCTATGAAATTGCCGTTCTGCAGTACTGGCCATTTCAAATCAAAATAATTTTTGTTTGGCTATGAATTCTAATTTCAAATTAATTTTATTTTAAAAACATGGATTTTTTTTTCTAAAAGTAGTCATTTCTTTATTGATTAGTGTTACATTTTCATCGCATTTCAATCTTTTTCGTCATCATGGATACGTTAAAAATTCGAGTAATTATGGAATATGAGTACCGTCGTGGCAGCAACGCGGCACAAGCGGCACGCAACATCAACGACGTTTACGGAGCTAACTCTACAAACCAACGCACCACCTGTTATTGGTTTGCTCGCTTCCGTTCTGGAAATTTCGACCTGAAAAATGAACCTCGCGGTCGTCCGAAGACTTTGGTCGACAATGACGAATTAAAGGCGATTGTGGAAGCTGATGATACACAATCTACGGCTGAATTAGCAGCAGCTTTCGACGTTAGCGTCAAAACAATATTGGTCCATTTGCGTCAAATTGGCAAGGTAAAAAAGCTTGACAAATGGGTGCCCCACGAACTCAATGATCGCCAGCGCGAAGTACGCGTCGAGACGTGCCTTGCACTGCTCAACAGACACACAAATGAAGGAATTTTGAACCGCATTGTTACCTGCGATGAAAAATGGATTCTGTTTGATAACCGTAAGCGCTCAGCAAGTTGGTTGGATCCTGGTTCAGCACCTAAACAATGCCCTAAACGAAAACTTACCCCTAGAAAAGTGATGGTCACTGTTTGGTGGTCTAGCGCCGGTGTGATTCATCACAGCTTCTTACCAAACGGGGTGAGCATTACTGCAGATGTGTACTGTGAAGAACTGAACACAATGATGGAGAAGCTGGCGCATCTCCAACCAGCATTGGTCAATCGCTCGTCTCCGCTGCTCCTGCACGACAACGCGCGACCTCATACTGCACAGCAGACGGTCTCCAAGTTGCAAGAACTGGGGTTGGAAGCTCTCCGTCATCCGCCCTACTCACCAGACCTTGCGCCTACAGACTACTACTTTTTCCAGAATTTGGATAACTTCTTGGCGGGAAAAAAATTTAATACCCGAGAGGCAGTACAAAATGCCTTTGAAGAATTTGTTGCCTCCCGTCCAGCTGATTTCTTTAAGAAGGGCATCAATAAACTGCCACTGCGATGGCAAAGATGCATTGATTGCATGGGTGATTACTTCGATTAATACAAATAAAAAATTCATGAAAAAAATTCGTTTAAATTTTTTCATACAAAACGGCAATTTCATAGGTAAAGACCTATTATTTTCAGCATTTATCTTTTCAAGATTATTAAGAGACTGTGATCTGAGTTTGTTTCGGTTTTTCTTCTCAGAGTAGTCAGATGGGATACACCGACCTGATGAGGTTTTAAAACATAATTTATTTTGGACAGGTAAATTTTTTTTTTTTAAACAATTTACAGTGATAAAATAGTGTCAGTTATCATGCAAGCAGATTAAAATAAGGATTCTCTCCTCATACTTAAAAAAAATCCATAACATCTAGGACACCACGACTCCCAAAAAGATGGCAAAATACCTCCAATATTTTCCTATTATCAAATCCAACCCATTTATTACCAGCTTTTAATTAACATGCTTCGTTTGTATGTATTTTTTTCATCCCCAGGACCCGAAAACAAAAGCGCATTCTATCGAGTGTGGCCCAAAGGAACTTGTTTATTTGAGAGCTAAGTGAATTGTATGACCAAACACGCCGGCATTGGCACTACGGCTCTGAGGCTAACACTGACGGTGATAGGAAAGGACAGAAGATCGACTTGGAACATGAGAAAGAAGTTGGAGAAAATATGGCTGCTGTGTTAATGAAAATGTGGGATGATTGTGCCCGTGTTTGTATTGTAGGTACTGATTGAGCGCATAGGGGCAGACCTTGCTAAGCATTTGTTTTTTTGCTTCCAAATTACTATCAAACGTCGCTGGTGCATCATACTGGTTTTTGGCTTGGTAAACTGTTTATCCCTTTGTACGTACTTTGGCAGAAAAAACTTTATAACAAAAAAAAAAAAAACAACCGACTTCTTAATAAAAAAGTGAAAAATAACTTTAATTTCGGAAGTCGGTGTCCTTGGTTTTGTATTTTCGTTTATTGCCACCGACTTCCGAAATTAAATAAATTTTTCAAATTTTTTTGTGTTTTATTAAGAAGTCTGTTGTTTTTGTTTTGTAAAAAAGGTTTTTATTTTTCACTTTTTAATTGTGATACCTACCACACACAAATTCGTATACCACTACTTGATATGTAAATAACAGTGACAGGAAATTATTAAAACATCATCAATATAAACTAAGTGGAAAAAATACGCAGTATTAAGGATAACTCAAAAACTAATGGTCAGAACTTGATAAAAAATTATAGGACGACATGAGGAGCACCAGTTTTCAAATAAAAAAAGAATCATCCAAATCAGTTCATCTAGAAAAAAAATCTGAGCTATACACAAAAAATAATACAGGCGAATTGAGAACCTCCTCCTTTTTTGAAGTCGGTTAAAAAAGGTAGTTATTGCGCATGAAAACAGAACCTACCAAAATTATAGCAATCATCCTTTATTTTATTCGTAACAAGATGTGTAAGGATGATTTATTTATTTATTAAAAAAACACATTATAAGCTTACAGTTTAAGCAAAACTCTGATATGCTAGGAATTTTTAACACAAAATAATTATATAAAAATAAATTCAATTACATGCAATATCAACACAGTAAGTACCAAACACACGCTGCCAGAAGAAAAAAATAAATATATTATAGTCAAAACAGGGTTTATTAAAAATAATATTAAATAGTACTCTATCTATCTATTTATAGTGAAAACGGGTCACCTGATCATCAGCCACCTTCTTAAATCTTCTAGAACTTCTGCTCCCACTTGTTTTCTGCACCAGGACGCTAACAAAGACACGTTCCAGATACAATCAGTCTGAGTGCTCCCGCGACTGCCTTTGTGTCTTCGGGTAAGGACATCAAACGTCGAACACACCCTGACGCTGGTCTGGGACCGTTTTGAAGGTGGTGGAAGATTGGAAGAGGAGCAAGTAAACTATGCAGACTGGTGAATGCATGTCTTGTTAATGGATTTGTTGGATGTGCTTTTTGTGTGAAGGAATCATTTTGGGTTCAGGAAATGTTTTTGGGTTCCACTTTACCCGAGTTGGAAATATAATTTTGGATCTCGGGTGTTATCATGCAGTGCCTCCGGTTGTACTTTGATGAAACTGATTGATGTCTCGTATTTAGTATTTTTTATTGTTTAATAATAACATCTGTTTTTATTCATGAAATTTATAAGAAGCCATAGGTAATTATTATTTTCATCCCATTTCAAAAATTTTAAACTGGGTAGACTTAACTAAACGTAGAAACAACAATAATGTTCTTCCAAGAAATAAATAAATGAAAAGCAAAACTTATAAACTTTAATGTCAACTCTTTTGTCATACCAATTTGCAATGTTCCAAGCCAAATTCTTCAATATGGCCACTATGACATTTTACAGTTCTTATCAAATCTAAATTTGTAGTACAGCAGTGAAGTGCAGGTCGTCGGCTGCTCCTGAAAGCTGTAAACTTTGCAGTAAAATCCAAAATTTAAAAAGAAGCGAGAGATTCTACCAAAGCGAGCATTTATTGACCGTAGATACGAATTTCTTTGAATGTTTTGGTTGAATTTTCAGAATTTAGTTTATCCTCATATTTCATTATTGGTGAAATAGCGTCGCCCTGTAGTCTTGGGTCATAAAGTTATCTTGTATTTTAGAAAATATAAGTCTGGTTTTATTTAGGTATTTTTTCGGTCTTAGGGGAAAATAATTCACGTCAAGATTTTTACCAATTTCGTAGACTATAAAAACAAAGTAACACTATGTGGTTTTTTTTAAGGCAAAGGTTGACTAACAGAGAATGTCTCGTGTGACATTGGGTCTGCTCTATGTACAGTCTTTATAAATTATATGAACAAGTGTAATTGTGACACATAAAACATATTTTTAAACAAGCATGTTAAAATAGAAACCTCACTGCCTGCAAAATACAAACAATAGGTACATATTTTTAATGTATGGTACCTTTATATTGTTTATGATCTGTCAAGGTGGCGGTCTGTCAAAGCGATGGTCTGTTATGGCCGTCCCGAATAAACCGCATTACTAGCTCCTTAATGTTTTCGTACGTCCATGCTAGCTACGCGTTGTTTTACTCATATATTACAGTAGCGACGAGGATACAAATTAGAAGAGTGCTAAATAAAAATTAAATCCAAAAAGTGTCAATCCGAAAACTAACCGAGTTTAATGTTAGATCGGGAAATTGAACAATGTACGTGGAACGCATGGAAATGTTCTTCAAGGTCAACAATGTTATGCAGGAATTTTGGTTACCCACATTGATTGCAGCGATGGGTGACGAACCTTATGAACTTATAAGTAACCTAACAAGTCCGGAAAAACCGAGTGTAAGAACTTATGCAGAGGTGGTGAAGATTATGACGGATCACTTACGATCAAAGCCGTAGTTCATGGCAGAGAGCTCCGTTTCCGAAAAAGAAGACAGAATCCGGGTGAATCGACTTTGCAATACATATCAGAACTAAATAAAATGTCCAAATTTTGTGAATTTTCGTCCATATTGGAAGAGAATTTACGTGACCAGTTAGTATGCGGGTTGCGAAGCGAGTCGATCAGGCAACGATTGTTTACTGAAGAAAATCTGCATTTTGCAAACATCGTAAACATTTCATGTGCTGTGGAATCGGCGGAGAGGGATGCAGCGGTAGTGAAACAGTCAGTCAGGACCAATAGCGACTCGGGTGGCAGCGGTGACACCGCGGCCGGAACGGTGCATGCGGTGGCGATGTCGGGCAGCCGAGACCGTGGCCGAGGGCGTGGTGGACCACGCGGGTTACTGGTGGCATGCGCTCGGAAGGACGATTCAAAAAGAATTGTTCTGTTTGCGGGACTTCGGATCACTAGAGGGAAGGATGTAGGTACAGTCGCTTTGTCTACAGTAGGCGTAGACAGAAAGGACATCTACGTCGGGTTTGTCCGGTGCGTCCTGCAGGGCTGATGGGACACCAACAACATTTTGGCGCATGTGCAAGCAGCAGGCAGGGCAGCCGGTCAGTCAAACCCCTGGGAGCAGTCGGGGAGGATGAGCTTCCTCTGTCAGACGATGAGGACTGGGGGGTAAAAGATTCGCATCAACAACTATTTATGTGGATCAAACCCAATTATCTATGGAGATTGATACGGTGTCTTTAGTATCATGTATTAGCAGGAAAACGTATGATCAAGTGTTTAGCTATAGACCATTCAATAATTGTAAGATAGTATTTAGATTCTATGATGGTACTGTTACAAAACAAAAAAGGGGTGATTAGGTCAATAGTTAAGTGTGGAAATAAGTCCAAACAATTGGAATTGTTTGTAATAGAGTGGCACCACCTCATTATTATGTTGACAATGGCTTACAGAACTAGGCATTAAAATACCTTTGTACCAAAATATGGTCAATATGAGCACAGAAAAAATACATAGCAATAATTCAGATAATGACCAATTAACATTATTACTTCACAGATATAAGGATTTGTTCACGGAGGGTCTGGGCCGGTTCACGGGCGGCAAGGCTAGGTTACGACTCCGCGAGGGAGCAACGCTAGTGTTCTGCCGCACACGGTTTGTGCTGTACGCACTCCGCGAGTGAGTCGTGGCTGAGTTAGAGGCCATACTGCCCCTACGACTAGGCTACACCACTTGTACCGGTCTGAAGGCTGATGGTGGACTCCGTATTTGTGCTAATTACAAAATAACGTTAAATCCAGTACTATTGGTGGACAAATATCCCTTACCACGTATAAACGACTTGCTGGTTAAATTAAATGATTGTAAAATATTTACAAAAATAGATTTATCACAAGCTTATAATCAAATTGAATTGGATGACGCTGGTAATTGTACGATTATTAATATCCACAAGGGCCTTTTTAAATATAAAAGATTAGTATTTGGTTTATCATCAAGCCAATTTATTCCAACAAATTATGGCGAATCTTCCTGTAGATATTGCAAAAGTCGAAGTATTTCTCGAGGATATTATTATTTTATCACCCAATATTAGGGAGTGTTTTAGAGCAGTTACACCATAACAGAATGAAACTAAATCAAACGGATTGCTTGTCCTTGACTAATGAGGTTAAATATTTAGGATTCATTGTGGACCCTGAAAAGGTGGAAGGTATATTAAATATACCCCGTCCAGACAATATTACTGACTTGAGGGATTTTTTAGGAACAATCATGTACTATGCAAAGTTGTTAAAAACTTGATTAATATACTGGCACCTTTGTATAGGTTACAAAAAAAGGGAGTTACTTGGACGTGGGACAATGGGTGTGAGTCAGCTTATAAAAGATTTAAATTTTTTTGGTTAGAGCCGACGGACGTCCTTGCTTAATACGAACTAAAAAACCTTTGTTCTTAACTTTTGATGCGAGCGCGAGAGGCATAGGAGCGTTCTAAGTCAGATGTGTGAGCACAAGTGGCGCTAACGGAGCGTGAGAGCGACCTGTCGCGTATGTGTCGCGTGCGCTTAACGCAGGTGAGAAGCGTTATGCACAAATCGAGCTATCGTGTTCTGCTTAGAAAAATTACACCAGTATTTATATGGGTGACGTTTTACGCTACGCACGGACGACAAGCCATTGGTCACTATATTTGGGTCAAAGCAGGGTATACCATCAATGGCTGCGAGCTGGTTACAAAGGTCGGCTATCAAGTTGTCAGCCTATATATATGATATCGAGTATGTTACTTCAAAGCAGAATGGGACAGATGGGTTGTCGCGGTTGCCAGCTCTTTCTAGTATTAAACAACCTATTAAAATTCCGGAACAATCATATTTACATTTTGCCCAAAATGCCATGGTTTTTTTTTATTTTTTTTTATTTATTTGTGCCGTCAATGGTGCTGACATCTCTTTGAGGCGCGCGTGGAACACGACGCGCCGTCGACCCGGGCCTGGTCCTTACCGGACGGCGAGCTGCCCATTGCTCGCCGTCCACAAGCCCGCGCCTACGGTGGCCGGGAGTCGGCAATCGACTCCAGGGTGTCTCCTCCTCCTGCGGCGGCTAGGGGCGCGAGGGCGCAGAGATTGCCTGTCTCTTTCACGCTCCGCCTCCTCCTTCGCGAGCATTACTGCTTCGCAGAAGGAGGTGACGGCTTCCCATTCCCTCTCGCTCCGTACCATGGCCTGAACCAGGGCCGGACGCGAGAGGTCGCCGCCGCCGATCGCCGCCACAAGGACACGGCGGTGCTCCGCCCAAGCCGGGCAGACCTCCACCGTATGCTCCACCGTGTCCTCCGGTCGATCCACACAATGGTAACACCCGGGCGTTTCCTCCCGCCTTATCCGAAACAGGAACCTCCCGAAACAGCCATGTCCGGTGAGGACCTGCGTCAGGCGGAAGGTGAGGACGCCGTGGCGCCTCTCAAGCCACTCCTCAAAGAGGGGTCTTACCGCCGCAATTGTGGCGTGCCCTGCGCTGGGTTGCGACAGTCGCACTCTCCATGCCGCAATGAGATCCCGCCGGAGCTCTGTCCGCTGTGCTGCGATTTCTCGCGGCAGCGGAGTTACGCCCCGGCGTTTCGCCTCCTCGCGCCACTCCCGAACGTGCGCGAGGACCTTTGCCTCCAGATCCCACGGCGGCAATCCGGCAAGGAGGCTCGCCGCCTCGCAGGAGACCGTGCGGTATCCCCGTACCATCCGAATGGCCATGACCCTTTGGGACGCGTTCAACCGGCGGGCTGGCCGGAGCCTCAATGAACGCGCCCACACCGGTGCCCCGTAAAGTCAGTGCACGCATTTGTCAGCACGCACTGCAGTTGAGATACCGTTGCCGTACTAGTGAAAGAAATAAGCTTCAACTAACTGTCGTAAACTATCAATTTGACTCATATGCAGATACATTTTTAAGGTTGTACCAAAGGTTTGAAACTTAAAAGGTAACGATAGTTTGTAAGTAACTTCTACTTATAAACTCATATTTTCCATTTAATAACGACATCAACATTTTGGAGGTTTTATATCAGAAAACCCTATCCTAACTTCCTAACTTCCTAACTATCCTAACTAATATTATAAATGCGAAAGTAAGTTTGTTTGTTTGTTTGTTACCTTTTCACGCCTAAACCACTGAACCGATCATCATGAAATTTTGCATATACGTTATCAGGGGTACAGAAACGGACATAGGGTACCTTTCATCCCGCAAAAAAGTACTGTTCCCGAGGAAAACAACAATAACGTTCTTATGATAATAGATGGCGCCACGTGTCTTTCGAATCATGATTGAATTATAACCCGAATTGGTAGTCAAAGTCTAAATTAACGCGAGCGAAGTCGCGGGCAAAAGCTAGTGGATTATAAAAGACAGACGAGCCGAGACCAAGAGAAAAAAATGTAAGCTAAACTCATTGTTTAAATCATTTAATTTAAAATGTATATTTATGAAACGACAAGAATAACAGCAACCTCAGCTTCATGCATAGACAATGTATTTACTAATTGTAAAATAAGAGACTCGTCCTTAATAAGTGGTGTCCGGTCGGACCATACTGGTCAACTTGTATCGTTTGACTTAGATAAAAAGTTACACTTAGATAAAACCGTTGAATTAAGACCTTTAACTAAAAATTTATTAAAAATGTTTAAAAATAATTTTCTTAGCAATCTTTCAACAGCTAGTTTTGATTCACAAGACCCTAATATAAACTACCGTGTACTATTTTCTACAGTATGCCAAGAATTCAATAAAGCATGTCCTGTGAAAAAAGTTACAGTCAATATTCAGTCAGTAAACCAAAATTTAGTGAATAGGTCACTGCTGGCATTAGAAAAACCAGAGATATTTTATATAATTTGTATCACGAGAAATCGTTGACTTCTGATCAAACCCTTCATGATTATGTAAGATATAATTCTAAGATATTCAAAAGTGTCTGCGCTCAAGCTAAATCTAAATTACTAAGTAACAAAATTAGTATTTCTAATAATAAAATAAAAGCTGTGTGGCAGATAATTAACAAAGGAACTGGAAACTCAGAACAGCGAGATCAGAATGAATTGTCTCTAAAAATTGTTAAGGAAATCATTTCAGATGAGTTAAAAGTTGCTGAGACACTAGAACATTTCTTTACCAACATCCCAATAGAGGTTACGAAATCTCTCCCCTCATCATCTATATTAGTTGAATCACTTCTTAAAGAAAACTTCGGTGAGGACATTTCAAGTTTTGAATTCAAGCCCATTTCTATTGTCACAATTAAAAAATCATTCAAAAGTCTTAACATAGAAAACACGGAAGACTTATGGGGGATTTCCGTTAAGGTCCTTGCAGATATCATTGACACAATTGCCCCTCTTCTAACAGGGATATTTAATCAATGTTTAGAAAGCGGTGCGTTTCCTGATTTAATGAAACATAGTAAAGTAGTACCAATTTTCAAATCAGTTAGTAAGGGTGATCTCTCTAATTATAGACCTATATCTGTGCTACCAGAATTTAGTAGAGATCTATGAAAAAATCATGCTAGACCAGATGTTGTCACATTTTAACTCAAATGGGATTTTACATAGTCGCCAGTTTGGTTTCACGAAAGATAGGTCGACGACTGACGCGGGAATAAAACAAAGAGAGTCACATTTTGGAATCCTGGGAAAAGTCCCAGGATGCAATTGGTATTTTCTGTGACCTCTCAAAAGCGTTTGACTGCGTTGACCACAATACACTGATCCGTAAATTACACCACTACGGAATTCGTGGACAAACTGCTGATCTTGTTCTTTCCTATCTATCAAACAGGCAACAAAAAGTAAACGTTAATGGGGCGACGACGTCCTCGGGGTCCTTAGTTAAGATGGGCGTACCTCAAGGTTCAATTCTTGGCCCTTTTCTATTTCTAGTTTATATTAATGACCTTCCTTACATGATGGCTAACTTATCGAATATAATTTTATTAGCTGATGACACTTCTCTTATTTTTTTAATAGATAGAAAAGATAGGGATGTCTTACATGTCAACGATAGTCTGGCGGTTTTTTCGAAATGATTCGCAGCTAATAATTTGCTGCGGATTGTTCGAAAGAGTTACCGTGGCCCTGGCGCACAGGCAACTGAAGGAACACGGGTGGGTTTTAGTCAGTAAGAGTCTGACACGCCCTTCCGCTCCGCCCAGAGCGGGAGAGGTCATTTGATGATTCCCCACCCAAAAAAAAAAAAAGCTAATAATCTTTTACTTAATGCGAACAAAACTAAATGTCTTAAGTTTTCATTACCAAATGTATCCCAAGTGGGTCTAAATTTAAAACTCGATGGCAAGAAACTAGATGTTATTACGGAAACTGTATTTCTAGGAATTGCTTTACATTCAAAATTGCAATGGGACGCCCACATTCGAGCTCTTTCAGGTAGATTAAGTTCAGCCGCATATGCAGTAAGAATAACAAGGCAGTTGACTGATATAACCACTCCTAGGTTAGTATACTTTGCTCATTTCCACAGTATTATGTCTTATGACGTTCTGCTGTGGGGATCAGCAGCTGACGTAGATTCAATTTTCATTTTACAAAAGAGGGCAATTCGCGCGATCTACAAAATGCGTCTTCGCGAGTCTTTTAGAAACAAATTCAAAGAAATTGATGGACTAACTCTGCATTCTCTTTATATCTTAGAAAGTATTTTGTATGTTCGCAAAAACTTAGGACTTTCTAAAATAAGAAGCGATTTCCATAATATAAATACACGTAGTAAAAATGAAATTGTGATACCCAAATTTAGATTAACTAAAACAAGCAAGTCATTTCTTATAAACAGTATCCGCTTCTATAACAAGTTGCCAAAGTCAGTTACAGAACTTAGCGATGGAAAGTTCAAAACCCACATCAAACGTATCCTTATCAAAAATTCATATTATAAGATTAAAGACTACGTTGAAGACAACGAAGTTTGGCAATAATTCCTTCTGCACATGTGGCTTTCCTGGTACCTCATTAACGGCATCACGATGTAAATGTCTATTAATTGCTCCCAAATTACGAAGGTTTTTGTTTTTCACTTTCTTCTTTGGCATAATCTTCTGATTATTTGACATTATATACCTCCAATTATTATTTCAACTCCTTACTTATGGCTTTTGTAAACAGGATTTTAATTCAGATTTGTTACAGTTGTAATGGCAATCATGTCATATGGCTTAAATAGGCTTTTATCTTCTTCTAATATATAAAATTCTCGTGTCACAGTTTTCGTTGCCATACTCCTCCGAAACGGCTTAACCGATTTTGATGAAATTTTTTGTGCTTATCCGGTATCTATGAGAATCGGCCAACATCTATTTTTTTTTTTTTTTTTTTTGGTAGGTAGGGTAGGGAGTTAGGGAGGTAGGTAGGTAGGTAGGGTAGGTAGGTAGGTAGGGTAGGTAGGTAGGGTAGGTAGGGTAGGTAGGTAGGGTAGGTAGGTAGGGTAGGGAGTTAGGGAGGTAGGTAGGTAGGTAGGGTAGGTAGGTAGGTAGGTAGGGTAGGTAGGTAGGGTAGGTAGGTAGGGTAGGTAGGTAGGGTAGGTAGGTAGGGTAGGTAGGTAGGGTAGGTAGGTAGGTAGGGTAGGTAGGTAGGGTAGGTAGGTAGGGTACGCCGTAGATAAGTACCGCAACCCGTGCGAAGCCGGGGCGGGCAGCTAGTTTTTATATAGATTCTTCTATATTTTGTGAATGTGAGAACGTTGTAGGCCTAACTTGTAGACCTTGTACCTTGTGTGTTGTTGTATTAGTAGACCGTTTTTTTTTTAAAAAAATTGAGTCCCTGTTACTTGTTGACAGGCCTACACTATCCTCCCATACCTATCATCACTGTAATTTGAAACATTGTAAAAGCCTCTTATTTTTGAAAGAGTTACCGTGAAGTTTCTTGCCGGCTCTTCTCTATAGGAAACAACCAATTGGAACCGTGCACCTAGCTTCTGACGTTTCATAAGTGCTCATGTAGGTTTATGTGAAATACATTATTTAGATTTTGATTTTTGATTTTGAGACCAGTTATTAGGCAGGGTTTTAACATAATATCTTCGCGACGAATGTCTTGTATTGTCTATGTATTGAAATCGTCTGATAATGAAATAAAATCGCTCCAGCCTTATTTTAATCGTAAAAAAGAACTATACGAGGAGTTAGGTTATGTGATG
The DNA here is from genome assembly GCA_917490735.1 of Dryobotodes eremita. Taxonomy (NCBI): domain Eukaryota; kingdom Metazoa; phylum Arthropoda; class Insecta; order Lepidoptera; family Noctuidae; genus Dryobotodes; species Dryobotodes eremita. Next base: position 1,436,527 of record OU823247.1, on the reverse strand, counting down.
TAGGACCATAGGGTGGGTGGTCTTATTGGGGGAGTGTAGGAATAAGATTTTAATGGTTTTACACGAGGCTCATAATAATATGGGCATAGTTAAAATTAATGCTTTTGCTAGGAGCTGTTTGGTGGCTGGGTATGGATGAAGACATTTTCTTAGGCCCTACCACGGGGCGGATATTTTTAGTAATGGTTGATGCCAGGATCAAGTGGCTAGAAGTTAGTCAACCACCTAGTACATCGGCTAGTCACACGATCAGCGTTAAAGTGACATGTTTGTACGTTTTGGGTTACTGAGACAAATAGTCTCAGATAACGGGCCGCCATTTAAAAGTCATGAGTTTTCACAATTTTACAATACAAACGGGATTAAAATTATACAGGCTGGCAAGGACATTGACGCGCAACCGGTTACCATGGATTCAGTACATGATTCTAAACGAAAATTTCAACGCAGAGGTTAACATTTTTCGTCAGGTTTAAAAAAAAGATATGCTGTGCTATACATTTTGACCGCGTAGGTACTGCACTTTTTTATAAAGCAGTCGATTTTTTTTAAAAAGTGAACTGAAGTTTCGACGCTAGGAGGTCTAGAATCATGTGCTGAATTCATGGTTACAGGTTGCGCGTCGATGTTCCTGCTAGCCTCTATACTCAGCCCCGTGTCACCCCGCGTCAATCGGCACCCTAATTACGTAACAAACTATCTATCACAATCTGAATCATTTTGAACCCTATTGCTAATCCATTGGTTCGTATGTTCAAAAAATTTGTCTGCTCAACAACGTAAATAACGCAATGGATGTTGTTGAACTGTCAAAATGAATCCCATTCCTACTGTCGGTGTGTTACGTAATTACCCCGCTGAACAGCAAAAAACGCAATGCATACAGCAAAAAGAGCTATTAAAAAGGCAATTAGAGATAACTTAAACATAAATTTATTTTTAAATAATTATCTGCTATAATAAAGGAATACAGAACATTGTACTACAGGCGAAACACCGGCGTCGTTCATGTTTGGCCGTAGGTTACGTACAAAATTCGACACCGTAAGACCAAGTAGGACAGTAAAGTTAGGGATGCTCAGGAGCGTCAATAAAAATACGGCGCAAGTGGGTCGCATCAACTGCGCCCGGGGGATGAGGTATGGCTGCGTCAATAACGTGCCCAGGATAAAAGTGGATTTGGAGAGGTTATACAGAAAAGATGGGGGCCAATGATTATAAGGTGGTAGACGCTTTAGGTAGAGAATCCCACAAACATCTAGATCAGTTGAAACAACGGATACGAAGTTCATTAATCTGTCCTTCTTCCTCTAGCCCGGTTAGTGAGAGGTCCGAGACGGTTGAGGTTACTAAGAAAAGGGAGTGCCCAGTCCGGGCGGCGCGTGGGGGGATGGCGCGGCCGCAGTAACCGCACATCAGGATTCCGCTACGTAGAACAACCGCTTCAGAGCACAACATAGCCTTCCTTGTCATTTCCTGAGCCGCCCCAGTCTCGTCCCGATCGTCAATGTCGAATTAACAAGCCAGTTAGGTATAATTTATGGTGAAGTTAGAAGTCATATTAAGTTTTTTTGTTTGTAATAGTTATGTAAACTTTTAAAAGCCTGAAAGTCTATCATTTAGAAGTTATATTAAGTTTATTTTGTTTGTATAAGTTATTTTAAGGTCTGAGAGTTTAATAGTGAACGTAGAAATGTGAAAGAGTTTTAGATTACGGGTGAAGATCGATGGTCTGATGACAGACCAATGAGGCCGCACGGAGTACATTTTATATCATGGCCGTCCCGAATAAACCGCAGTACTAGCAACACGTTGTTTTATTCATACATTTCACAATCAGTAAAAAAACGTTAAAACAAAGAATGAATTTACCGCACCGATTCGAGATATATCTTCGAAAGCTTTTACGATGGAAGGCGGTGCGATCGTGAGGAGTCTCGGGGGTGGGTCACGTATCGCGCCCAATATCCGGCTTCGGCTAATGGAAGCCGACGGAAACGCCCGCCAAAGTCGAACGACTTGCATCTCGAAGCCGATTTTAATAAAGAATCGGGAGACAAGTGCAGCGCTGGGTTTTAACTAGGATAAATCTGGGACAGTTTTCGAACGATGGAATGGAATTTGGAAGTGGTTAGTTTAGTGTTTGCTTTATTATTAAATACGGACCTACTTTATGATTGTATATCATTACCAAGAGTCAGTGGAGGCATTTTGCCTGAGAAATATGATGCGGTGCAGAGAGTTGATATTTTGTAAGCAAAGTCATAGTGTTTAATTTTCTAATATAATATCTAACTAATTAATGTCACGTCCGTCTGTAGTTGGCCTATTTTGAAATAGTTTGTACGATAAAGTGATACAAAAATATTGATAAGAAGTGCCTTCTACCCTGCACAATTGTAAAGAGTTCTAAAGGCTAGCATTCCTATAACACTTTTGAAATACTAGTCTTTACAAATTCTCCACTGTATTGAAAGTAGCTAGAACGTGGCACAGTGCGACACAGTATCATTGGTCAAGCTTGTAAATGCAAATACCGCTTACTCTCAAGGACATGTGGACACGGAGTAATCCTGTGCTTCAAGCACAGATCCCTCAACTAGAGATAGGAACGAATGACATGGGTTGGTAATATGGACATTGTGTATTAGCTAGCCTAGATACTGCCTTGAAATTTAATTCATCCATATAGGGTACATTTTATACAAAAGGGCATAACTAAGCGGTTTCAAATTGATCGCCATGATAAATAACCTACTCCAAGATTATTTTATTAGCCTAAATCCGAACTCAAACTTTATCTTTTCTTTTATCTTAACTCATACAAATAAACAAACTGAAAAAGTGTAATTGGCTCACAGGAAGAAATAAATACTTTTTTTATTTGATTTACAACCGAAGTTGCAGATAAAAAATAATGTTACAAGGCCGGCGTTACGTCACAGCACGATCGTGTAACTTCGGCAAGTTACGACCCTCGATACGTCATGTTCGGCTATCATCGGAGTTACGAACATTATCGAAGTTGGAACGCGGAATTTATTTTTGAAGTTAATATTGGAATGGGACCGTTTGGATTTAATGACGGGTACTTTTGTTTGTGTATTTAAGTTCTTATTCCTTGAGTGTTGGCAATCGGCGTAGGCTTAAGCCATTGATTGATTGAGTCTGAGTTCAAATACTAGTTGGTTAACTATTGTTTGTTAATCCTCTCCTGGCTCAAACGTTAAATAGTTTTGTGGCTTAGCAGGAATAGTAATGAGCACTATAGTATAGGATTTGTGTGTTTAGGAGCTCATTTTCCGTATTTGCGATGGACGGGTTTTTGTAACTCAGCAGCTGATGTGTATGACTTGGTTATACCTTAAGTACGTTATAAGAAGAAATGATGTTAGTTTTTGCAACAAACCAATTTTGTGTTAATTTTCTCTGAAATAAATCTCACAAATCGTTAGACTTATTTTCATATACTTAAGTACATAGTTAAGGTTTTTTTCCCTATCGTCCAAATTATGTACACTTACGCAGATTGAGCATTTGAAATGTCAAAACCCACTCTATTTAAGTGGAATTTTGACATTTGACATAAAAATTACGAGAACATGAATTTATCCAATAAATATAACTCTGCAGGGCTTTATCTGTCCTGTAACATCTCAATATCGTAAAAGGTTGTCGTGAATTGGTTGAAAGCTATCACTTTAGTTGCGTCACCCGCGGCCGCCTTTACAATGAAATTGTGAAGCTATGGCGCTCTATATTCTTTGATGTTACGAACAGTTCAACGCATTTCAAATGTTTGGGATGTATTTTAGAATTTAAGAGAACAGGCGTAGACAGTGTTTTGTTTCTTGTGATGCCAGTTCACTTGCGTCGGGTATAGTGTACCGAACGTTAGTGGTAACAGAACTAGTATGAGCTGGCATCTTATTAAATTGAATCTGTCCTACCCTAGGCCAGCTCTAGGTCAAAGTGGTATCCCCGACGTGTGACCTACTGTACCTACATAGGATTGACGGTCGTCGAAAGAGTACAATGATTTGACAAAATTTTGAGGACAAGTTCAGAGTGTTAAAACGCACTTTTGACCAGGTGCTGGATAGTTGGAGTAACCTTTGGGGTAATAGGTGCATACCTAGGTTGGTGATAGGCAGGGTTATCTGCCTCGCACTATGCAGGGTGGCAGGGACATCGACTCGCAAACTGTAACCATGAATTCAGCACATGAATCCCACCCCCACCCCTCCCACCCCTATAGTGTAAACTTTTGGACAGTTATAAAAAAATATCTGCTGTTTCATAGAAAAGTGACCTACGCTGTCAAAATGTATGGAACAGCAAATTTTTTCTTTAATAACCGACGAAAAATTAAAATGCAGGGTGCTTGAATATTATTTACTGATAAATGATAAATGATTTTATTTCTGTAAGTAGGTTTGTACAAACACGTTTACACGTCAATCATTTTTTTTAACTAGACGAGGTCGAACTGAATCCTTATAACAGGTTGCGCGTCAATGTTCTGCTACTGTATTTGCAAGGGGAGCAGAGATGTACAAACTTTTTATATATTTTTAAAATATGGTCTTAGTTTATTCAAACTTCACGTAAGTTTGAGAAATTATCATACTTGGGTTATTTATTACGTGACTTTTGATAACTTATTGAAGTTGCCGAATAAAATATAGATATATTTATATATATATCTACAGTTCGTATGTAAAATTGATTTAAGATCATAAAACTCAATGAAAATTTACATGTGATACACAATAGTAGATAAAATCAAATGTGCTGTCGGTTTCCATACAAATTACAGTTGTCTAATGGACACAGATCACAGAGCCCGGCTATTTAGTTATTGACACGATAACAATGCAAATTGCTCAAGTAATTTAGATACCAGTACATGTAACATACTGTTTGTAGATAGTAGTTTAACTAAATAATAGGTACATGAAAACATTTGCTTCTGACGGTTTAGTGATGAAGCAATAAGCTTTGACGCTTTGGTTCGGTCCAGTAGTGTGAATGATTTGATTTCCGGGTGAGGAAAATGACGTTATCATCTTGTCATAATTTTGTAAGAAAGTTATCCTTGTGTGGTTTTTTCTACAAAAGGCCACTTCAGACCCCAATCTACATAGCCCTCACATGACCTGACCAAGATTATGTCTAGACTTTAAAAGATACTGTGACCTCTGAGCTCGTTTCGGCCTTTCTTCTCAGAGTAGTCGGATAGGAAAGGCTGATCGCATCTAGTTTTTTAAATATGTTTGACGTGTAAAAGTGTTTGTGCAAACCTACTAAACGCGTAAGTGGGCCCGAGGGCCACTTGGGTTAAATGAATAAATGTTGAATTTGTAAACTAGGAGTTAAGTAATTAACATTTTAAGTCTTATTACGCGTTGCGCCGCTAAAAAGTAACACTGGGATAAGTTAACCAGACAGTGTTTTTAGAGTTGGGAACATTGCAGTTCAATCGACGAAACATTCAATAGAATTGCAATGTCTGTATCCTGATATGTAATCCGACTAAACTGATTGAACGAAAAATGAACGGAAATTGTAATACCCATCTCTTTTACACTACACTACGATACATAAAAGTTTCTTGTCTTTGAATTTTATAACATGACATTTCATTTTGATCGTATTGTATGTGGTTTCCATGTAGATTTAGTTTATTGATTGACGAAAACGTCAGCTGGGGAAAAATATGCTTTAATTTTTTTATAAACCGTATTTTTTTTTAATGAGTTTACCGAATTTTCACGTACTACCTACTACAAAATAAGTTATCAGCGGTAGCTCATAACGTCAATTTATTTTGACATTACTAATACTAACCCAGAGTTTAGCGACTTAACTCGCCCACATCAGTGGGTTTAATATTTAGAAGTTTGTCCCTAGGTTTAACTCTAACTCTTGGCGCTGCAAGATGAATTATTTGATTACTTCTGAGTTAGCTGTTAACTTGGAGTTATTTAGGATAACCCATGAACGCGCAAGTGGGCCTTACAGAAATAAAATCATTTTTCATTTATCACTTATTCTAACATCAAAATATTATTTTTCCTACCATTAATTTTAAAGGTCGGAGGATCCTCCCTTTTCCATAGAGTATGAGTGAGCTTTACACCCTGTTCCTCATACCTCTATAGGTGCTTTATTTCCATTGACTTTGTTTCTTCCCTGTACAAATACTATAGGTATGTATATTGTCTGAATCCACTAGTTCCTGACCTGTGTATTTGTTAGCTATAATTTCGCCTCTTTTATTTTAATAAATATCAACAGAAAAAATTTCAGACGCGTTCGAAAAAGTTTTTGTTGACCCGCATTTTAAGCAAGGACCCAACAAAAAGAAGCAGCTATTTATTCATTTTCAACTTCATGGCACTCCGGATGAAAGCCTCGGTCTAAAGATAAAGAGAAAGCAAAGCCTTTTGTCAATCATTACACCTTTTATTAACCCTTCTCGTTTCTTGTTTATTGACTTGTCGTTGCGAACGAACTTCCTAATTGCGCTCTAGAGTGTTTGGGACCGACGACGCAGAGTAGAGAGGTACAGAAAGCCATCCTCATACATTGAGAATGAATGAACGCACACATATACATGCTTCACGTACAGCGAGTGCGCCGGACTCGCAACTGGTATTCGAGATAGTTTCAAACCATCTCATTACAAAATGAGTCCTAACTTTGGCCTAAGCTTAAACCTTTCAGCCAGTTTTTGCGTTTCGATCCTTATTCCGACTGTCGTCAAGTTCTTAATATAAAATTGACAACTTAGACTCAAGTTTATAATCAGTTTTTATTGTATTTAGAACTTTAACATTGTCGTAATAAAGTTCCTAATTCAAAAATGGATCGATGCTGATTCTAAAGATAAATCTTGTTTTGCAATAAGACCGAAATAGTTTGAGATCACACTACGTACGCGTCTTTGTGTGCATGCGCCTATTTGCATTCGTTTTATGAAGCCGGCTTTCTGTATCTATTTATTTTGTGGTGTCAATTTGGAAGCACTCCGTATCCAGTTAAAATGAACTTTGTATAGGTATTGATCGTAAAAATTTCGAGTAATAGGTCCCATATCGAAAAAATTTTGAATACTACACAATATTGGTTTTATTGTAATTCCTGGGTTTTGATTAATAATATAGCTGTTTGTTGTGTGTTAATTTTATGTTTTTGTTTTCGGGTTGGGTAATGGTAAAATTATGAATATGTAGGCTACCTAATGGTTATCGTTTATGCATTTTTCCTGTTTTGATTTGGAATGTTTGATCATTCATCAATAAAATAAAATGTAGCTGTAGTGCTTTTTAGAGTATCCAAACTATGCAGAATGTAAAAACATTAATGTCTTTAAGTACCTTATGAATGTAAAAACTAAAAAGAAAAATTCAAATATTAAAATAATAAACTTAAGTAGTTGAAACTTGAAGTCTTAAAATTTTGTGTTTCGTCAAAAGAAATATATTACACTTAAAAATTTTATTTAAATATCTGAAGATGTTAAATGAAACTCTTGAAAGACTTAAGACATCACATAAAAATATTTTATATTAGTCTCGTTTTACTTTATCGTAGGTACAATCACCAAAAGAATTAAGTAACCAGAGTCGTCAGATACAGTTTAATTTTAGTAAGAAATCGATGAATGTTTTTGAATGAAATTTAATTTGATAAATTAACTGTTTGTTTTCTATAAATTAAATTAATTTTATACGAAAACATCCATCAGTTTCTTACTAAACTTCAACTATATCCAACGACCCTGGTTACTTATAACTTTTGGTGACCGTACTTAATTCGATCTCTGCTTACATGTATTTTACTAACTCCGTAAAAAGCTGCCTAAGTAGTGTTTATAGTGAAAAAGAATAATAGAATGGCGTCCTCCTTTATCAAAGAAAGAAAAAGAAAGAAAAATATTTTATTTGGGACACGCACAGGAAATACAAAGAGTAAAAATAAAACATTAGCATTTAAAACAACGAACTGCCTACCAAATGGTGGCTATAATTTAATGAATTATCATAACGATCTATTAATGTTAATAACCTTTAATTATAATAGTAAACGAGTTCATGTCACTCAAGAACGAAAAGTTTTAATCTTACCAAAACTACTTACACACGTGACTCCATTTTTCTCACTCCAAGAAAATTCCACATCTACATTTTACAACCTTAAAATGTTTATTCCGAAAACCTACATGGTAAGTTACTTAAAACATTTTATCCTGATATCATCTAAAGGCGAGCGGGACTCCCGACATGGCTTATGCATTTACCCCGCAGTTTACGGTCGCTGTTGAGTTTGTGGTGTGGGGTCTAATGAGGCAGCCGCAATGGGAGCTCATTTAGCTCGCTGACACCATGTCAGACGCAGTTATGATGAAAAATTGTTGGTTTTAAAAGTTTGAGCTGAGCTGTTGAAGCTGACTAGTTTAGAGTAGATGCTGCTTTTTAATCTGCTAAGTTTGGCTGATGTAAGCAGCGTGGAAGAATATAAGACGATGTTTGCTCTTCCATTTGGGTTAAAAAGTGGGATTTATATACAAAACCTGCTTTTGATTTCATTAATAGAAATATTGAACAGTCGGTATTCGTAATGAGCGCCTGTTCCATTCTTTGAAGCAATCTTGGAAAACAGCTACTATGAAGAATGAACTCCTTATAAAAAATACTTTAAACCAAGCTTCATTGCCCGATTACATAAAAAAAAAGATTCCTTTTGCGTATATATCGGTACCCTATCAATGGAAATAATTTTAGTCATACTAAAATAAGTGATCTCAAATTTTTTTAAAACCACTAGCGATTAAGTTAACCAAGTTAGGGCTGATTTTTCCAAAGTCAGATATCCTTTATCCGTGGAATAAAATTGACGCCTGACAGTTATAGTATGGAAAAACTATCAACAATTCAAAATTTATTCACAGGATAAGATTTATTTTAGGCATAAAGGTTTGGTGAAATTCGCCCTTAGTAATTTTAACCAAGCTCACTAAGTTAAAGTAACCTTAGAGCTGGAAACTATGTTACCTAGTACATCTCAGCATCCTTTGTCCAGTTTTCAATCGAGACAGAAAGGCCTATAGGAAATTCTAATCTGCAAGGAATTTTCTTTATAGTGCTCAGCATTGGCTTCTATAGCCACTAACCGCTAGATAAAGGCATTCCTGTAAGGAAACGTTACTCAATAACTAATGTGATAAATATTCAGTGTACAGTATGGTGTTGTGATGGATAGGGATAATTAACACAGGGTTTTTCGATACTCTGGGCCGTTTTATTAATATACCTACTACAAAATGATACACAAAAATGCCATCGACAAGTGAACGGTATGTGAATTTTATGTATAGCGAAATAAAATTGTTGTTATATTTTAAAAAAGCTTCTCCAAAGTCCAATTAACCCATTTAAAAGCTTAAAATTAAAAGCAGCCCACATGAACTTATCTGTATGGACAATAATGGATCCTTGTATTGATTGCGACGCCCGGACGGAATCGGATCACGATAAATACTGAGAGTAACCGTGGCTTCGGATCACCCCGAATAAACTCCCAAATCCGAGATTACTATAGATTTAAACGTAACTACCCTTTCCGGTTTATTTACGGCACGATAAATGCCGATTGCGGCGTGTGCGTGTGTCACGCGGCCGATTGTAAATCAAACGGGTGTTAGGGATGTGATACATAGCGCGGTTCGCTCCGATCCGGCGCGGTTCGAACCGGACCGGTGCCGGTGCTGTGCCGGACGCGGTGGCGGTTTCCGGAGCGACGTCAGAGTGCAGCTACGTCACGGAATGGCAGACTATTACTTTGAACCAGTGAATAATAGGATGGTTTGAAGAGGTTGGTGAACAAAGGAATCAACATTGTTTTTTCTTAAGATCTGGTCTTAAGAAAAACATTGTTAATTCCTTCAATGCTTGTACAGAAAATATGTAGGTACCTCTATTAGCGTCCAAATAGCATCTTTGCATTGTACCGCTGACGATTTTTACATGAGTGAAACATAGTTTTAACTTCGCCTCTTGATTGGCTATAGGGGCGGTAACCACTTTCCATCAGGAAGCCAGTTTGTTTGCCAACCTTTTAGATTAAAATACCTCCACAGTGTATGGCAACACTAAGTGCTGCCACCCTCATAACATTGTAGCCCTTGGTATAACAACATACCTACTTTAACATTTATTAAGTGTTATTGTTTTGACAAATCAAGTCTATTTTTAATGATTTAAATTGATATGTTTTTTAACCATGTCCAAGGCTGATGACCCTGAATTTTAGAAAATCACAACCTACAACTAACTGTGAGGTCGACTTTCACTGAAATATCCTCATACACACAGTACGCTACCTAATTCAATCGATTCATAGTTCCAAAATAATGATAGTCACGAAATACGTAGGTACAGAAGTTCGGCTTCATACAACGAGCGAAAATGCACGCACACGCACCTTTAAAGAAAGACAAACCGTTACTAAACGAAAATATAAAATTTTACACAGGACATTAAATTTAAAAAAAGCACGATTATTTTGCAATAGAACTTATGTTATAGTGTAATTAAATACCCATCATTATGACCTCAAAAGATGGCTTAAAGCACCATAATCCTAAAGTCTATTGCAAAAAAGCCGTGTATATCTTTTTATTTGAGCTCTTGTGTAAAATTTTATATTTTCGTTTAGTAACGGTTTGTCTTTAAATGTGCGATATAGCCACGCTTCACGTACAGCAAGTGCAAGCGTACTCGCGACCTGCATTTGTTTGTGATCGACGTACGTACGCGTCTATGTGTGCGTGCGCCTGTTTTCGCTCGATATATGAAGTCAGCCTTCTGTACCTTTCTATTCTGTGGTGGAGTCGTGCCGATAGACGCGAGCCGAGTCTAACCCCCTAATGCTGGAGCGATTAACTGTGCCGATTAGTGATACACATTGTTTAGATCACTTGTTTAGCCCCAGTCATTTGTTAGTTAGCCTCTATAGTGTTTGTTCATCAATTAGGGTTCTAATTGGATTAATTGCTACGAAAGGTTTTGGTGTTAAATATAGTACGTACTCTAAAATGTAACGTATGTTGATGTAAATACAGTGAGTCACCATAAAAAGACTATAGATTCAAGATAAAGAACGACCAAAGGGTTGAGTGAATAATGATAAGACAGAAGGGTCTGACTACTGAGATAGTGGCTAATAGAAATGTGGGGAAGACAAAGAGTTGGTGCGGTCGAACCTTCATATAGATTGGAATAAGGGCAGAATGGTGATGAGATTCGTTGATAGATTTCATCTAATATTATTATTAGTTACTTTTGGAACTATTATACTCAGCATCTTAAGAAACCCTTAAGGCTAGATAGTGTCGATTAGAGTGGTGTACCACTTCTTTAAGTAAGCTTTCAGTAGGTCCTGTATTTGTTTGTCAATTACCACGTAATTGTGTTAATTGACTTTGATGGAAAGGCTTTTGTTTGGGAAATAATAAAGTTATAAGTCCTTTGTCATGATTAATGTCATCATTCAAATATTAAGAACATGATATTTGCACAAGATTTTGAAGTTAGAAGCGCCTCGTGACCATTTATTGGGGAGTTACATAGGTCTATTTTCAGCAATGGCCTAATATATCATGTCGATTGCCCATGTGTATTAATACACAGTTTTATTTTTATCAGTGCAATATTTCATTTCCATTCCAATGACCAGCACCCGGAAAAATGCAATTTTCCGGTTGTATAAAAGTCGATCTTTTATGTTTAGATACTTTCGGTTAGGTTATTTACATGTTTTTCTAGGCCTATTAATGGGGGACAGTGGGGACGATACTAGTTACCACCAACCAACCATTAGCACCAATCATAACAAAAATTTAATAAAGCAAGATAGACCTTACTTAAATTCTTTTAAAAGAAAACTACCTCCACCTCTCTTATAACCTGAGGTACCAGGATAACATAAACTACAGCACGTCTTTAGCAGCGCCCTAAATCATTAGACTAACGAACTTATAACAAGCAAGTATAATTCCAACCACCACTTGTTTATGCTGCCTCAATTCTCCTAGTCATTAGTTAGCAGCACAGCCTCCGGTTTTGATTGCAATACCCATTATGTGGAACTTCATTAACTCGATTATCTATCAGGAAACTTTCTGGGCTCCTCGAAAATTGCTTGGGCAATTTGTATAGAGAAATTAGTTGGTATTGATGTTTTGAAACTGTTGGCACTTTTAACCTCGGTCCGGGTTAGCAAACCGACCTACATAATAGATGGGTGGGAGCAGTTTAGGGATCAGGTTTTGTTAGATTTTTACAAAGACGGGTCGCTGATCTTTGCCCCTTAATTTGAAGTTAGATAGATCAAATGCAAGTACAGGGTAGCCTCGACCTATTGTCATGGTGTTGTGTGAGAATAAACTAATCACCAATTCGTCGACCAAGCATGGAAAATACCTACTAAATAGGAGCGCAAATAATGACACAAAAAAGATAAGACGAAAATTAAATAAGTACGTACATATTTACCCTTAAGAGGGAATTATGGAGGGCGTGTAAATACGTGGTTTGATGGATCTTCTCAATTTCCCACGCCTAATGGCAGAGAGTCGGAAATGATCGAGCTGTAACAGGCTCAAGGGCTTACAATCCGCCAACCGAGCGAAAATCCTTAAAATTAAAGATGGGACGTAACCTCTCGGCTAAAAATAGGATTTAAAAGGATTGCATGACCCAGCAGATTTTACAAGAAGAAGTGATCCTTCTTACAAAATATGCAATCAGTCATCGCATTGGAAAATAAACTGCCATTTGATTATAACTTGGAACGATTTACTGCAGACTATAAAAGGGTATCTTTAGTTGTATCTTTGTTATTATTATCGTTGGATGTAATAACGGTACGATTTTCCATAACAAACTTCAAAATCAATTTATAAGTGCCCACTATTAAACATGGACCTCTAAGTGTACTGCCACGGAATAATTGATTCAATAAAATACCAAACTTCTGTTAGGTGAATTGGTGATTTGGTGGAAAGTTTGAAGGGTTAAGCAGAGGTGTACACCATTATTTCACCAGGTATTTATAGGCCGTTGAATATTGCTAGACCATCCACTTAACGTATTCACCAAGTCTTCTTTTACGATACTCCTGGGTCTGGCTATTTTTGTCGGAAACCACATGAAACAGCACAATTACCTTTAAGGTTAAGACTTCCTTACACTCCTTTATTCCCCTCTTACGACACGGGAAACCACAACACAGTCTATTATTCATAGCCGATACACGAGCCAGCGCACTTCTCATACAAAGTTAATATATTCTGGTTACACTCACATTTATCAAAATTAGCTCTAATTCCCCGAGCACGGAGTTCGCAGACAAAGACAGTACTGTGTTCTAATGTAACACAAAACTGCAGCACACAAGAAATATAGCCACTAACTACTGACGGAAGTACATAACAACGTATAATAGTTAAATGTAGAAGTTCCACTTTTTGCTCCTTATTAAAAATCGAGGAGCAGACTGAAGAGCCGTAACAATTTCCTCAAGTCGATCGTCCCACTAAATGGCTCTAGTGCGACACGATTAAAACTGGCTGCTTAAACATACCTGTTGAGCCTGCAGAAAAGCTCCCAGCGGGCCACCAACTACCATGGTCACCTGGAAATCTCTTATCGGATTAGGAAGCCAGGTGGGTCGCTGCAGGTAGAATTTAGTCAGGTGGAGGTACTCCAATGAGCCACAGTGCGACTATAGACCCACATCACAAAAGATGCCACACGTCTTGTCGTACTCTCTATGCAAAAACACCTGCACTATGGAAGACTTTTGCGAGGCCAATGCTGATGCTGTCGAAGTGTCCGAATTCTGGTCAAAGTTTATTTTAAACTAGCTTCTGCCCGTGACTTCGTTCGCGTGGAAGTCGTAAAACACTACAATATACTAAAATAATAGCCACATTTTATAAAAAAAAACCTGTGTAATAAGTTTGTAGTTTTGGTCTCAGCAGCCAAAATATGAAGAGAGTGAGTATTGGTGAGCGAGAGCAAGCGACGTACAGTTGTCAGTGTGAGAAGCAGCTTGTCCTGACGTCGATACCCGCAGCCTTCAGTAGTAATTTACCATTGCTTTCAAAGTTTTGAGTGAATTAATGAACGCCTGCGTTCCTGTATATACTACCTAATGGCACAACACTGATAGGTACACTGACTGATGCTTTCTTAAAGATTATTCTTGACGAACAGCTATCACTCAAATAATATAACAATAGATTATAAACACAAAGGATTTGTCATTAAAGCAGTCACCTAACCATAGATATTATTTTATTTTTATCATAACCAAAGGTGACAGACAGAGGCTTATACTTTCTTTTTCTGTGTGGGTTTCCACTTCGAACGAACTGTCATAATATACTTAATAGTAGAAAAAAATGTAAAAAAATAAAGCACAAAAACTATCAATTGTTGGGAATCGAACATACGTTTGCAAAGCGGTCGTCGAACCGCTAAGCTGTTTGCTTTGTTAAAAGATGACTAAAATAGCTGTTCATTATATCATAATTAACTGCTAGCTCCATAAATGTCTAGCGTGGTGATAATCATTTAAAAGGTTATATCTGTGACTATCTACAATGTTCTAACCATTTGGCTCGTCTTTTTACGATTTGTGGTAAACTATAGAAGAATACGAACAAATTGCAATGTTGCGCATCCCCCTTAAGAAATAGCGTGATAATTTGTAGCTTAAAGACTGACCAGACTTATAGGAAATATCTATGCAAGATTTGAACAAAATCTATTCGGTAGTTTTTGCGTGATGCTGGAACATACTCGTACATTCAGACAAACACAAAAATTTAAAAAAAAAAAAACTCTTAGGTAAAAAGAACTGTACAGTGTTGATTTCGCTACGATTCACATCAAAAGTGTCCAGGGATCAAGCTCATTTTTGCTAGTTCCAAAAAATCAGGTTTTTTAATTATATTTTTTGTAACTCCTACGGATACTTTTTAGTAAATTTCGTCATTTGAAAAGGGAATAGTTTTGAATTTCGGTCAAAAGATAAAAATCTTCTATCAAGTCGTATTCCGATATAATCCTGCAACGGGTTTGAGGCCAAATCAGTAAAATTTCTGCCATACTTCCGAGTGGGATCAACACAAAAAAACGTTTGTTGAGAGAAGACGTCATTTGAGCCAAGAAGATATTATCAGAGCCGTGGGAATATTGGAAGCTGGTTCTCGGCAACGTGCTGTGGCATACGTTCTGGGCACTACGCAGAGTGTTATAAGTCGACTTTGGTCACGTGACCGCATCACTGGCAGCGTGGCAGAGCGACATAGAGGACAAGCTCGCATCACCGCCCGCAGACAAGATCGTGACATACAAATTACTGCTCAAAGAAATCGTATAACGATCGCGATGATGTTGGTTACGACGCTTCATAGCTCTTCAAGGATGTTAATAAGCGATCAAACCATAAGAAATCGCTTGCATGAAGTCAATCTCTGTTCCCGAAGGCAGCTACGTGTACCACCTATTGAGCCCCGCAATCGCAGAGCCCGTTTACAATGGGCTCGTGAACACAGAAATAGGGCAGAAAAAGAGTGGCGTTTTGTGCATTTTTCTGACGAGTCTCGCTTTGGTATGAGACCAAATACCAGACGTATATGGTATTGGATGACCCCTGTATGCCAAGAACGTTTAAAATCATGCCAGGAAGTCCATGCATACTTCCTGGAATTGTAGAACATTCAATAGAACCGAACTGATTTGGATCAGAGGCAATCTCAATGCACAGATTTACGCTGAAACGATTATCAGATGTATTATGTATCAGATTTTGTCATTCCTTTGCAGACCCAATTTGGTGATCAATTTCTGCTTATGCATGGTAATGTACGTCCACACACTGCCAGAGTCGTTGCAAACACACTTGCCGCAGCTAATATCAACTTGCTACCATGGTCTGCTCAATCACCAGACTTGAACCCCATTGAGCACGCATGGGATATACTTCAAAGAAGAGCTCTGCCAAATACGGATGCCGTACACACACCAGAAAATCTTTTTTGCCTGTTACAACGGACGAGGGTGGCCATCCCTCAACGTGATTTGGATAAACTCATATTGAGTATGCCCATCGCTGCGATTGTGTTACACGTGTTAACGATGGAAGGACAGACTACTAATTGTTTATTTTATGCAATAAAAACCTTTAAAAACTTTTATTTTTATCTTTTTATTACATTTTAATGTCAGGGTTAACTAAGGTGAAAAAATCGCAGTCTTTATTAATGCAAAAGCAGAGAGTACTTCGTCGATCTACACATACGAAAACATTTTATTTTATCAATCTAATAGAAATTTTTATTTAATTTCAGTAGGGCAATTTTTTTTAACACCTCGATCCCTCTACAGTTTTGCTGTGTGTAGAATGTAGATTAATAAAAGGGAATCATCGATACGACGAAGACGAATTTCGTATCGCGGTTGTGTTTATCACTCACACATCGCTTAGAACTCAGGCACGAAAAAACTTAGCTGACACGACAACAATCAAAAGTTTCTTCAAACAATTAGTAGAGAAGTAGAGGATGGAATCAGAATCCCCTTTGTTAATAAACGATGCTTAAAGTTAAGAGACGTATAAACGTTAAAAATGTACGGCTAAGGAGACGTTATTTATTACTTAACTTTTAGCAGCGTTTATAAACAATGGGAAATATGTTTAGGGGTTGCCAGTGAGTCATCGTGTAATCAATTGTCCCTAGAGTGACCTACATTAGTTCAAACTACTTTCTTTATGTGTGTGCCAATTAAGGCACCACCCGATCGCAATTGCGGAGGTTCTTTTGGTAAAGTTTACCTTCTGAACTACATCTCATCAGTATCACCAGTTAATTAAAGTGCACATTATATCAACTTAATTATCAAGTGGTATTTTTTGGTGTCCTGCCAAGTACTGGCGCATTTCCTCTAGCGCTTGTTATTTGAGTGAGAGATAGTTCCGGCTCGTTGGGACGTCCGAATAATACTGGTTTTACTGGAGCATGTCTTGTTTTGTTTAATGCTGATAGAGTGGGGTTTCGGCTTATTAACATTTGTAGGCGTTGATGAAGCTGCTTAAGGCCCCTGTCTGACCGACGGCGAGCAAGCGACTAGCTATCAATGCTTTTTCTCGCCCAGGACTCGTACGATTGTAGGTTCCGTGTAAGTAAAATATATGCTTATTATATTAATAGTTGATCGCTGTGACTGCTCACTCAGCCGGCGAGTACTCGTTTGTCGCAGCGACAAGAGCTATCAAAGAGAGTAATTGCTAACGCCCTCGCTTGGCGGGCAGAACACTCGCTGATAGTCACGATTGGTAAATACACATACCAGCGAGTAAACGCTCATCGCCGGCGGTGGGACAGGTGCCCAAAGAGGTCATGACATCTATGATTGATTATGAATGACGGGCTGTTCAAACGTCATGTTGTTTCGAATATGTGTAATATTTTGTCTGATATTTACTTTACCCATATCTTATAACTAAATTCTAAATATATCAATATTATAATTAGCACCAGCAAAGAAGCATTAAGCCCGCCTTGGTACAGTATTTATTTCTACTTATGCATAAAGTTTTAATAAATAAAATAGATAAGGTGAACTTATTCCTAACATCATTTACTTTCGTAGAACCTGATAAATTTATGACGTATGAAACACTTCATTAGAACTTATGATTTCAACTCAAATTCAAACTCAAAGCATTTATTTCAATTAAACCATTTACAGGCACTTTTGAATTGTCAAAGAGTCGGTCAGTTAGTCAGAAAGTTGAAGCTAGTTGCCCATTGCAAAACGTAGATCTCTATGGAGAAGAACGGGCAAGAAACTCCAAGGACACTCTTTTTAAATCTAGATATTACAAAATCCTGGGTACATTATTCGTGTTGCTTCTATATGCGAGAACAATGAAAAAAATATATAAAGAAACAATTCAAAATATAAGATTAATAATAAAAATAAGCCGTGGCAGTTAAGAGATGACCAGTTTCAACTGACGGCGCCCGTTCACGAACATGACGCGTGGATCGGCACCATCCAGCTCAACCATTTTGTAGGGAACCGAATGATCCAACACACGCGCAACCAACAGTGAGACATTTAAGTGAGCATGACATAGTCTCTACTGCCATGCTGTCAAGTCAACATAATTACAACAACAACCTAGCTAGACTACCGAGTTAGACTTTAAAATCAATTTCAAATTCACTGTTCTAATGTAAAGGTCAAACTTCTAAACTGTCATGTTTTATTCTGATATTTTATATCTTTAAAACAAATCCTCTTTATAATTTTAGAACAACCTGACTCAGACAGAAAATTTCAAACTTTTGAAGTCCCTTCCGGCGCTAAAATTACAAGAGAAACTATATCTTTGAATGGCCTTAGTTGTGCCTAAATGTGGTAATTTCGTCACGAGTTAGGCGCTATTTACGTCCCTCATACATCTCAGCTGAAATCCCGCACGGTTTCCCTTGAAATGTTGTTTTCTTTGCTATTAAGAAATAAATAAGATGGCATTATGTCGACGATCGCTGCCTAGTTATGGGCCTTTTTTCCTTTGGCACGCTTTCCCAGCCTCTTATTACGTCGCTACCTTTTCTGCGGTTCGCATATACATTACTTCTTATACTGCGACACTTAACAGCTATTGTTCGGGGAACAAGCAATGTATTTCAATAGTTACAATGCGGTTTTTGTTTAACATATTGGCTGGGAGTAGGGGGTCGGATTCGTGGTCAAGATAAGGCCCAATGAGTTGTGACAAAATTGGCTGTCGTGTTATTGTGGTCGTTGCCAGATATAAAATGCTTTTGGCCGAGTATTCAGTCGTTTGATCGGGGGCATTGTGGGGGCCGGCCCATTGTCTGCCAGTCTATTGTCCTAGTGAGGGGTTGCTCGCAACTTACGTGACTGCGGACGAAAGTGCATTTTTGGAGCTTCAACAAGTAGACCCTATAACTTTTTGAGGTACTGTTTTATGGTATCTGTATTGAGTTTTGGGAAGTTTTGTATGCGCTGATGCATGGCCTTGTAAATCCTGATCGAATGGCGTTTTCTCACATAGCGGGATCGTTTGTTACTTTTTCAAACAAATTGTAATTGTTTTGTTGAAGTTATAACCTGTATTTGCAGTTCATCGACGACATTTATTGTTATGGTGTACCTATAATAAAGAGTATTTTATCTTTCTACCGACTGATTCTTATTCAGATATTTTGATGATACCAGTTTCTTTTATACCTCCGTATACTGAAATCAAAGATTCGATATTACTTCAGTATAAAATTTCACCAAAGCCACCTTCAAGTTCTTATAAAACATTTTAAAATTTTCTTTGTACTCTGAAACGAAATAAAACGACGAAAGTTGAGAATAGAAAGTCTCTCGTTTCTTGATTGAAAGTGAAGTGAAAAGGCACACACTGTGAAGAAAGCGGATTTCATTCCTTTCAGTTCGGAGCCAACTCTTTGCTGTATCTGAAGTCCTGGTATTTGCTAAAGCGGTGAGAGCTCATGGCTCTGGAAAATTTAAATAAAATGCTGTCGTTATGAGAAACAGTAAATTATACGGGGTTGTTCCGAAATTATTCTTCTATAACTTTTCGGTTATTATAAGACTCATAAACATTGTGTACAAATAAAGTTCAATTAAAACTTTGGTAGAATATTTAACGAAAATCTAGAAGGCATGAAAGTGATTGGAACAAGTAGTTCATTAGCGCCTTAAAATATTGACCCTATTATTGTAAGACATTGTATTTACAAAAAAAAAAAACATCACGCATCATATATTAATAGAACCTAGTTTTACTAACTTAAACAAGCAATCTATTTAATGACCCGTCCCGTTTAGCAGTGAAAAGTTACCATTGGTAAGTAGGTATAAGAACCGGGGGGTAATGGATAAAGGAAATTCTTGATTACTTCTATAACGATTAGACATTGAAAATATGACATTCAATTTTTAATTTATTTCATTTTAATTTAATTCCAATATGAAATAAGTTGACTGTTGTGTATAATGTAAATTACTATTGAAGCACTTCATAATTAAATTGTAATTATAGTTAATCAATCTTTATTATTGACATTGTATAACTTTATTATTATGTACTTAGTATCGCTCGTGTATCTGTACTTTTGCATGGCTTCTGGTGAAATATGGCTGTTGCTAATTATATGTTTTATGTCACCGTGTTTTGTACCCATATTTGCGAAATAAATATCTTATCTTATCTTATCTTATAAATGTTCATAACGAGCGTCTCATTAAAGTGATAGATTAACATGTAACTTTTAGGAGCTTACAACCTCCTGAAACTATGCAAATTATATGCAACATATGGCTACATGAGTGCCCGGAGCGGGCCCAAAAAACTGAATTACTTGATGAAACGCCAGCTGTCGTCAAACACATGCATTTGCTCTCCTAAAGTTGTGCCTTTCGGGGCCATTTGCATATGTCTGGGATAGGCTTGATTAATATAACACTAGGTCTCCTTCGTAGAGTTGTAACACGGACACACGCTTGGTGAGCGTAAATTGGTTACCCCTTTTCTATGTGGAACTTCTATTCGTGTAGGAACCCTATTATTGCTGGCGTTTATATCTATACCACCATGCATGACGCAATAAAATCGCGGCGGAATAAACACGCCCAGCGCGATTTTTCCCGCTTTCAACAGTGTTCGAACGAGCGTTAAAAAATCACTTCAACTAATTCGTCGTGCAGAGCGGACATACGATGTGTTCCGCAAAATTATAAGCGGTAGACATTTGTGAGGCCAGGAGAACAATAAAGAAGCAAAAAAAAATGGTTGCATCCCTTGAATAATTAACTGTATTTAAAAGGCCAATTTTTGATACCGTACAATGATTTAAGGAAATATCTGGAAATATAATAATAATTATTATCAATGAAATAGCATGTTTACTATTTTGTATTTTGTCATATTAAAACCGTTTAATGTTTACTTACTTTCTTTATAATAAACTCCACCCATATACATACTTACGCCCAGAACAATTTAAGGATTCCATATTATATTATTGAAAAAATCGGAGGTGTTCTAAAACAAAACAACGGGCAAATATGCGATATCATTATAAGTAAAAAAAAACTAAGATTTTATAACTTATTTTTTATTATCTTGTTTCGTTTTCGAATCCCTGGGCATAAAATAGGTAAGTATGTTTATATTAACTTAAAAACACAGGCTTCTTGGAAGGATTTAGTTATCAGTTAGTATCGATTACAGCAGGACAGGCGCATTTGTCGCATTGTGTTATCCTGTAATGGTAAATAAATAAACCTACTCGAAAATTTGTAAAAGAAAGTGAGTGCGTACTGCGTTCCTACGCTATCGTCTATCGTCCAATGATGTCCGATACCTAACTTCAAATAAATTAGTTTAATTAACGACTGATTATTCCGTAAATAAAACATTGGAATAATTCCAATGTTTACCTACACGTTATTGGGCTCGGAATCGCTGTGCGCCACGGCTTTCAGCATGCAACACGTCCGCCCTCCACGAGCCGGCGTGCAGCGCTGCTGAGTCCATTCACCAACGCGCGCGATTTTTTCGCGTCCGTGGGTACTCAAGTACATATTGTTGTATGTCGTATTCATTCAACGCTCAGCGCTGAGCGTTGAAAATCGAACACCACGCGATAAAAAATCGCGGCCGTATGAACAGTTGTACGTACCGCTTTCTATTTGTTTCATTCCTAGCGCGGCACGCGTTTTTATTCCGCCGCGTTTTTGTACGTCCGTGCAAACGTGGGCCTACTTTCTAAGTTATCCTATCCCTTACACATTTGAGACAACACTCTGGGGGGGTGGGGAAAATGACGGGAATAACACGAAGGATACTAAATAAAAAAAAATAAAAATAATGGAAATCGTTGTCAAGAAATATGGAAAATAAGTACCTAGCTAAGTATTCTTTGTTCTTTGTATCAAGTTTGTACCTGGAAAAGCGGAAACCTAAATTATCAAGCCCAAACCAAAGATTGATTTTAGCGAGTGAATTAAGTGAATTGTGTAGTGAAAGTGTTGTGCTAAATAATACCTCCCGCCGCTTGACAGAATTATTAAAAAATAAGACTTGTTATCGAGCAATATACAAATATATTAAAAACACTTTCGAAGAAATTTAGTGAAGGAAATTAAATAAACTAAAGACTTGGCTAAAAGATCTTAGCAACCAGGCCATAAAAATACTTATAAAAAAATAAAAATAATATATCCTATCCCTCACTCACGTAGAAGAAAATATCCTGAGAAACCTATTTGGAGGCGTTATGATCAAAGCTCATTCCTTGCAATGAAAAGAGGCCTTTAGAGGCGGATGTTATTATAGTCCTCCAGCTTGTCCCCTAAACTCACTAAAGGACATATTATCTTGTCCAGCGTAAATTAACGCATGTTTCTCGGCAGTTGCCCTAGATAACTGGGTGGTAGTTTATTAATATTTATTACTTTCTTGTGGCAAGGGTTAGTAATTATTCAGCTATCTATCACTAGAAGGGAAAGAATGGGAGGAGATTACGTCAAGCTCTAGTATGTACACGAGAATATATTGTTATGAGTGTGCTGTTCAAGTTTCCGTAATTATCTAACTATTCCCATACGTTAACCCAGTCAGTGGTACAGTTATTTTAAAACTCTTTCTTAGTGCATCATAGTATACAGGAACATATATCTTCCTCATTTAATATTTCATGAGATTACAATACATGCGTTGTCTGTTATTCGCGAGACCCTGGGTTACATTATCTTCTAATTATGATAAAATTTTGTTAAACCGTTGAAGCTTTCAAAAAATGTAACTTCTAGAATTTTACAAGTTAATAATTTTGCACTACGCACATTTTGGGTTAGAAGTCGATAAAACTGCAGTATATCACCGCCATAAGTGTTCAACCCTTTCACTGCCGCCAAGTTCAACGGGAAAACTTTCCCCTATGAGGAATTTTATGATTTACCGTATAGAGAAATCTATTTCGCGACCATGAACGGAAAAAGATTTGTCGTGTTACGTTATCAAATCGCATCGCTACAGTTATTTGGGTTAATTAAAGAAAGCCAATAATGGCATTTGCAGTTGTTGTTATATTATGAGGATGCCTTATAAAACACAGGAAGAAAGATTGACACAATTAAGTCAACAAAACAGCCCTATCGTTTTTCTTCTCGGTGTAGAATCAACCACTTTATCGTGTTACCTATACGACTCAATTTCTAACGTTCTACTTAGCAAATTTCACTGAATACTAAAATCAAACTTGACTCAATTCCTCCCCTAATTCCCGAACAGATTGCCATTGACAAATTCTTGTGCATACGACAAAACTGTCAAAGAATACGGCCATTTAATTACGGAAGACTTACGGGATCCCAACACGATGGGACCATTGTATATTGTAATAAACAGTAGGACAACTACGAAAAAATGCCTGGATCGACGCATTCACAAAGTCATGTAGGGAATAATTGATTAGGAGGCATTCCATTTTCTGATGTAAATCCGAACAGGATTAAGTAGGAAGTTTTTGTTTTATTTTTTATTTTAGGATAATTGGAGAATTAGTTTTTGTCGCCCTCTATTTCATGGGACTTAAAGATAACTGGTGAAAAGTGGGTGTATTAAAGGGCCACATCTGCCTACCTCTTCGGAGAATACAGGTGTGATGTTATGTATGTATCGTGTAGTTTTTGTTTTGAGTGGAAAATCGCTTTTTGACGTGAATATGTCTTTAAAATTGCTTACATACTGGGCGGCAAGTCAAAAAAACGAATCGAAACGAAATCGGGGGATAGTTTGGTGTTGCAGCTTCGTACGAGTATCTATCATCTCCATTCTAAATTCAATTGCAGCATTAGATAGCTAAAGGATCAAAGAATTCATTACGCCAAGTGAGGACTGCGACGCATCGCGCGCGGTAGAAGGGGAAGCGCCGCCATTTTGAGGTAATTTTGCTGCGTATCGAGATTTACACTTAATCATTGTCTAAAAAAGCAAGGTACTCCGGGAGTGACACATGCTTACGTCACTATCCAGTTGCCACTTTACTGCAACAGAACACGAATTATGGAAACATTTTTAGTCACCATTCTGTTAAAAAATATATATTTAAAGTGTCGTTTCGTTTTTAAAATCAAACGAAACATTTAATTTTAAACATATACCAACGTAATTGTTAATTAAAACCTCATCGTTTTATTGGATTCGCACAGGTAATAAAGGCGGTTGGGGAGTTATTATTACACACTACTTGTAACACAGCGGTGATGACGTTGGCTTGTGTCACCCACGTGACCACTGTGTCTCGGAATACTAAACCTGCACTTAGTATAGTTAGTATGACTTTTGACTCGGAAAAGCTACGACGTTCGTTTAGGTTTCAATCGTCAGCTCTCGTCAAAATCTATCGATTGAATATATAAAACATTAGGTTAAAATAGTTGAATTTACTATATACGGTATAAACGTAAAAAAAATAAACTAAATATTATAATGTCAGCATATACTCGTCAAAAAGTCAAGTCAAAATATAGGGATCGTATACAGTTGGAAAGGCCTTCTCAAGAGCAATCCAGTGATACCCGTAAAACACCGTATGGCAGAGTAAAGCGGTGCCAGGAACGTAAGAGAATGAAGGCGTCCGAACGGATCAATGACGTCGCCAGTACACCTGCAGCTGGGGCTGCCGAGCGTATGCAAGTGGATGATGGCGCTTCTATATCAATGCTGGAAATTTTACTCACTACGTTCACGTATTCACAAGGCCGTGTCCACGACACAGCCACACCCCTTTTTTTTACTTACTGTTTTATATATATATATATATATATATATATATATATATATATATATATATATATATTATTTTAAAAATAATATAGGATTTTAAGTTGAATGCTGAATTTTATTAGCCTAGCCCTACCATCCAGATTCCGCCTGACGCAGGTCCTCACCGGACTTTGCTGTTTCGGGAGGTTCCTGTTTCGATTAAGGCGGGAGGAAACTCCCGGGTGTTATCATTGTGTGGATCGACCGGAGGACACGGTGGAGCATACGTTGGAAGTCTGCCCTGCTTGGGCGGAGCACCGCCGTGTCCTCGTGGCAGCGATCGGTGGCAGGGACCAGGCCCGGGTCGACGGTGCATCGTGTTCCACGCGCGCCTCAAAGAGATGTCAGAACCATTGACGGGGTCCGATACGGCCGATGCCTGCCGGGGTCGCGGATTGTTCGAAAGAGTTACCGTGACCCTGGCGCACAGGCAACTGAAGGAACACCGGTGGGTTTTAGTAAGTAAGAGTCTGACACGCCCTTCCGCTACGCCCAGAGCGGGAGAGGTCATTTGATGATTTCCCACCAAAAAAAAAAGCCCGACCATCCAGCTGTGCTGCTACAAGATTTTTAACGCGAGTTTGCAATGCACCTAAACTGTGGCTGTCACTTTATTCATTATTTTTCTGTATTTAGTGCTTGTTATGTGTACATAAATAAATGAATAATAAGGGCAGGTCGCAACGCTTCGTTTTTCTGTTCTCTCTAATGGTTGGCAGCCCTTACATTCCGATGGAGCGTAAATATCTAATTATCACTAACATAGTGTAGTTGAGATACTGTCTTACACTTCCAATGTAACACAACGTTCGCTCGGGATTGAGCTCTTTGACTCATTTCCCATCGTAGATTTGCTTAGCAACGAAATAAAGCTCGATGGATTGGGATCCCATTGAGGTATTTGATGTAAGGATTCGAAGCTGCCGAATTATTTAATAAATGGTGGGGACTCGTGGTTTGATTTGGGGAGTTATAATGTTATAGAGAAATGATTTAGTCAAAAGATAAGCTAAAGTGATGGGTTTGTGTTATCTTCAGAGGGGTGTACGATTCAATGTGAATATAAATAACTAGCTGCACCCCGCAGTTTCACCCGCGTTAGTCTCGATCCTGTAAGAATATCGGGATAATTAGTAGCCTTTGTCCTAATCCAGGTCATGGTCTACCCATGTGCCAAATTTCATCCAAATCCGTTTTGCCGTTTTAGCGTGAAAGCATTACAAACAAGCATACAAAAATTCAAATTTTTCTCTTTATTTATAACTAGCTTTAGCCCGTGGCTTCGCTCGCGTTAATTTAAAATTTGACTAGTGTTGCCCAAAATCGGTCTTGGTCTTGATCTTGCATTTTCGTAAGACCAAGACCAAGACCAAGACCTACTTATTGTAGCAAGACCAAGACCAATATTGAACCCTGCAAGATTTGAGCAAGACAAGACTAAGCCTAAGTCAAACTGAGATTTGGGTGTTATTAAGTAGGTATTTGGTTTCAATCCCGATTTTGATAGACGTTCCCGTATCAAAACCGTATCGGTACGGTATTGTATTGATTATTATACACTGTTACATTTTGATTGTTTTAACCCCTTGGACGGGTGGTTTAACCTACAAAATACTATTCAGCAACAACCTACACAGCAATGTAGCTATTAAAATAAAAAAATTGGAAGTGATAACGTAATATTCGCAAAATGCATGAATCCAGTAACACCGCCACGAGTTAGTTACTTAGGTCGCAGCGTACGTGCGTCGTCCGTACCTAACTATCTACACTTCGCCTGCTGTATGAACTTAGGTTATTGACTCGCTCAACTGATGTTCAAAACAAATTAAATGATTCCAAATTTTCCTTCATACTTTTACGGGCTAAGGACCGTCATAATTGCTTTGTGCCTAGGTTTCGGGACATAATAAAATTTAAAGAATTATGCGCTTGCTAGTTAAGGTTTATTTAAAAATGTAAAATCAAAATTTATTTGCAACGATTTGAAAAGAAAAAAGTTCTAGTTACTAATTAGGTACCTACACTATTTAATAAAAATAGTTCTGTTACAAACCTAATAGACAGTGTGGACAGGGTGTTGTGGTGCAGCCTGGAAGAGGCCTTTGTATAACAGTGGACTGCGATAGGCTAAGTTGATTGATTGATTGATTGATTGATTGACAAACCTAATAAAATATTAGATGCTTAAAAATCGCTCCAAACAATTTTCGTTCGTCACAAGCCACAATAGATATCCAAAAAATGACATGTCTGATACACTATAGTGTATCAAAAATTTCATTCATGTTTTAGATATATGAGCTGGTAATTAAAAGCCTAGCTGACGACAAATTTTATTAGTTAGCAGTATCAAGTCGAGATGAAGATGAAAAGTATTTAAGTGATAATTATTTTAACCGCTAGGTGTTTGTGAAGAGTTTAGGATTGCCACTAAACACGTACAGAAAATCATTATAGGTACCTACCTAAAGTTAGTAATTACGCTTAGGTACTAAATTGCGTCATTTTTTTAAATTATTGTCAAGTTAATTTAATTAATTTGGAGGTTAACTATGCCTATGTCAGTTTAAGCTCAACATGTATCTATTCTGTTACGTTGTTTTAAGATCTAAACCAACGTGTTTAATAAATAGCAATAGGCTAACAGGTATTTACAAGACTTGCGAGACTCTTGCTGCAAGACCAAGACCAAGACCAAGACTGAGAGCGCAATACCAAGACCAAGACCAAGACCAGGTGTATTGACGCAATACCAAGACCAAGACTCGCTAAGTCTCGTCTTGATCTTGCATTTGGGCAATACTAAATTTGACAATCAATTCGGGTTGTTCGGGGAATTATAGTTAGGAGGATGAAAAACCGTTCTATCGTCACTCTAGACTCACAAAATGTATTAGGTACTTAAATTCAAAATTAAAAGTTTCTACAACACTACTAAAGTTTCTACAAAAATATAATTCAACCATGATTCGAAAGACACGTGGCGCCATCTATTATCATAAGAACGTTATTGTTGTTTTCCTCGGGAACAGTACTTTTTTCGGGATGTGAAGTAACCTATCGTCCGTTTCTGTAGACCTGACAACGTATATGCAAAATTTCAGGATGTTCGGTTCAGTGGTTTAGGCGTGAAAGGTAACAAACAAACAAAAATACTTACTTTCGTATTTATAATATTAGTTAGGATAATTTAGTTTAGACTAGCTTTCGTGGAGCAGAAAATGCTTTACGGTCATTGGAAAATCACATCCAATAAATCTCCCTAGCTTTTCCCTAATGTGCTGGGGTTAGCTTCCAGTCTACCCGGAGGCAGTTAAATACCAGTATTTTACATGGAGCGCCTGAATCTCTGACTCTCTCTCTCTCTGATATCTGACTTCCAGAACCCAGTTGCTGGGTAACACTATACCCCTTGATAAGACTGGTTGTCAAACTTTGGGCTTCTGACTACCCGTTACGACTGTAGCGGCATCTACAACGCCACATGCGAGCTACGCGTCAGACCGACGTCACGCAAAATCCTGCATCGCGCAATCAGAGTTTACCGCGCAACTAGCATATATACAACATCCCGACATCAATCGTCGGGCAGTTGCCCACCAGACACGACACCCGTCTGGTCGGAGGATCCTCCCTTTTCTATGGAGGTTTGAGTGAACTTTACACCCTGTTCCTCATACCTATATACGACTGTCAAAGATCTACGAATGACAGCCGGGACCCACGCCTTAACGTGCTTTCCGAGCCACAGATGGGTCTCGATATGTAATGTATGGTTACCCATCCTTAAAACAACTGCGGCAAGCGTAGCTTAACCTTCGATCGACCCATGCGGCTGATAGTATTTAGCCCAAACATTCCAAAAGTAGCTTTAACAGATAAATAGAGTTTTTGATTCCCTACAGCTTAATAAACTCACAACTATAAGGCTATACAAATAATTCAGTACAGATCCCATTACTAATTTTCAGTTGAATATAATCACACTAAACAGGAGACATTGGCCTAAGCCTGTATTACGTCACAAGCCAGTGTAACAAGCCTTAAGGCGATGGGAACGAAGCAGTCACGACTCTGCCTTTGATTTGTGATTGTACTTCAAGTAGAAAGCTTAGTACAACACCCCGTAGCTGCTCAAAGCTGTTTGAAACATCCTGTAGCTTCACAAAGGAATAAATGAAAGAGAAAGAAAATAAAAGAGCTAATAGTGAGCAACAGTAGACAAAGAATAGGAGTAAATTGAGAAATGTCTGTTTCTTTGTATTTTGATTTTTTTATGTCTTTGAACTATGATAATATTTATTACTCTTAGCTAGAAGTAATCACTATGTCCTTCCTTCTTAAAAAAAAAGCTTAATTCAAGCCAATTTTAATTTTGCAATTATGTCGCCGGAAATTATTCGGGGTGACTCCAAAATAATGGCATCCGTACTAATATTATAAGTACGAAAGTAACTCTGTCCGTTACCTTTTTAAGTCTAAATCACTGAACTGCTCACTATAAAGTTTGACAGAGAGGTAACCTGGAACCTGAAGAAGGATCAGCTGCTTTTTTCATCCTGAATATTTCTATTAAAAAAAATGATGAAATACACGCAGACGAAGTCACGGGCAATAGCTACTGTAAAATCATTTCAATCAATAACCATCGTGAAACTTCAACCACCTCAATTTTTAAATCTAGAACTACCTCTGTCTGTAAAAGATCGCTTTTAGCGATAAGACCGCCCATTGTGTCACCCTGTGTAAAATGTCTACATTTATATCTGTTATTTTTTATGGTGTACATAATAAAGAGTATTCTATTCTATTCTATTCTATTCTACCTCTATCCTTACAAAATACTTTAAAAGTAGAAGCCAGCTTGTTTGTTCCACTAGAACGTGGGACGAACTTATTTTTGCACACGTCTTTGTGAGTCTCCGAAACGACTGATACATCGACTTACATAAATGTAGGAAGGTAATTTACCTAAAGGTATCTTTAACACATAATTTTGGATTATTTTAATCAGAGAAGAAGTATTTATACAGTACCGAAATATTTTTGTAGCTCGAAATATATACAACAAATCTGTGCCTCAAGATTTCCCGAGGCTCGAAATATTTTTGTTAAATAAAATATGGTTCGTTTGCTCTGCTTCTGGGCTAATTACAGTGGCTAAATAAAGACCTGCTGCGATATTTTTAATCCTTGATTTATTTATTTATACAGAGTGGCAGGGACATGAATTCAGCACATGATTTTAGACCCCCTAGCGTAGACATTTAACATCGGTTATCAAAAAAAATCTGCTGATTCGTTAAAAAGTGCAATAAATAAAATAAAACATTTATTTCAGGCAAAATGGCCCATAGACACATACCTTACAAACTAACATATATAATGTATAAAACAAAACTTGTGTTAAAAAATAGCTTAAAACTATGTTAGTAGCATTACACTAGCTTGTCCTTGAGATGTCTTGTGGTACTTGTCCACGGAAGCGACGGAACACCACGTCCTGCGGCCAAAAGTCTTCTTCCATGACGAGGGGCAAATAACAATTTGGTACTCGCACCACGAACGCCTTGAAGTTGACGTTGCGTTGCGACTCCAGTAACTGCACCCGCGGCGTGTATCTACCTACAATACACATACAATACCTACGCGGTTAAAATATATGGAAAAGCTATTTAAAAAAAATAACCGACGAACAAATTCAACGTAGGGATGTTCAGAATCATCTATTGAATCCATGGTAACAGTTACCACTATGCATAAAATCTTACGAACTAAATATATTACACATCATTAACCCACAATCTTTGTCTTAATTATAGATCTCACATGTATCTAAATTATAGTAAAGCGCGGCACTATTAATTCGGGCATACCCACCTTCCGAAGTAACGGGTTTTCTTTTACGGCATCGGCATACCGTTCGTTGTTGGTTAAATTAATACTTACAGTGTCTTCGCCAATTGGCGAGGCAAATCGAAGTGTAATTATCATGGCTTAGGTAAAATCGATTGCCTATTTACTTTTTTCATGGTAAGCCTTCCAAACAGTAACGATAAGTAAACAAAATTTCGAAATTACCTATTACGAAGCGGAAAACAAGTCCTAATTAAATTTGGATTAACTGAAGAATTAGCACTCTTCCGTTCCAGGGTAATACCGCATAAATAACTCAGAAAACGATTTTTTTTAAGTCCAACTTTAAATTCGTTGCTCGTTCTCTATGAGTTATAGCTTGCCCACCACTACTTCAATGTCACAAACTTATCTTTACAATCCACATAACTTTTACTGGCCTATTAACAAGTTCTATTTTCCTTTGTCAGTGTTTGGTATAAGTTTGTATTTAGTATGTCACACGCAGGGTTACCCCTTAATTTTCATTTCAACCACGCCCGGCAAGTTGTGTAATGTAATTAACAAACAAGGCGATTTATTTGCCGTTTGTTGTTGTCCAACATGTAGTTAGGGAGCTATTTTCACCTAAGTTCAGTCACGAAGGTAATCGTTTATTTGCTAGCGGTACCTTAATTTATTGTTTATAGGTGTTAAAAGGTTGGTGAAGTCACTGTGAGGTTTAAATTTTAGTTAGATTAGATACTACCATAAACTAAGATACCTACAGGTTTTATTTTGATTGTATTTCTTTACTAGCTTTTGCCCGCGACTTCGCTCGCTCGTTAATTTAGACTGACTTTCAATTCGGGTTATAATTCAATCATGATTCGAAAGATACGTGGCGCCATCTATTATCTTAAGGACGTTATTGTTGTTTTCCTCGGGAACAGTACTTTTTTGCGGGATGAAAGGTACCCTATGGCCGTTTCTGTACCCCTGACAACGTATATGCAAAATTTCAGGATGATCGGTTCAGTGGGTTAGGCGTGAAAAGGTAACAAACAAACAAACTTACTTTCGCATTTATAATATTAGTTAGGATTTATCATCATAATCATTATAATCAGCCTATAATGTATCCACTGCTTGGACGCAGGCCTCCTCTCTTCGAGAGGGAGTGGGCTATAATTTACCACGTGGGCCCAGTGCAGCTTGGTAGATGTCACATATCTTAGAAATTTTGGTTCTAGGACATGCCGGTTTCCTCACGATGTTTTCCTTCACCGTTTGAGAGAGAGCAGTGCTCAGCGGTGATAAAATTATTTACGCAAGGTAAAGCCTGCCTGGGTTCGAACCCACGACCTATCTACGACTCGTAAGTCGGGGCTATTACCACTGGCCCAGCACTGCTCTTTGTATTTAATTGAGTGTATTAAAAACGCCTCTACAAGTGCATCTGATCGGCATTTTGTTTTTATTTTCATCATTCGTTTGTTGTCATTTGCCAGTGTCGCATCACAGAGCAATGTGTATAGTTTTTGGTCCCCGCTCTTAGCATCGAACAATAGACAAAATTGTCAAACTTTTATAGCTTGAATGCGAGGCTTTTGGCTATTTTGTATGTCTGTATTAGATTAATGTCATTCATTTGTAAGGTGCGTTTTGTTTGTGCAGAATAAACTATTTTTCATTCTTTCTTTTTTTTTTATGCATTTTGGGCAGTCGCTATCATCATCAATATTGCCAAGTTTTGAACCATGACATTACTCTATTTTCGTTTAGCTTGTACTGACTCAAAATGTCGCCTGTTAGTGGAAAAACCTTAGACTATATCAACCTTGTTTAAATAAGACATCAAAGTTACAGTTCTTAAGATTTGTTTAAGAGAAAATGTTAAATAAAACAAAATGT
The DNA here is from genome assembly GCA_917490735.1 of Dryobotodes eremita. NCBI lineage: Eukaryota > Metazoa > Arthropoda > Insecta > Lepidoptera > Noctuidae > Dryobotodes > Dryobotodes eremita. Next base: position 1,403,815 of record OU823247.1, on the reverse strand, counting down.
AAATAAAACAAACGTGTACAAAGACGACGTGATGCGAGTGCCTGATTTGTTTCAAATAAAACTCGTATCTAGACTTTCATTTCTATTCAGTTTGGCAGAAAAGTTATTGAATTGTAAATATCATAATAGGGTATTGATACGAGTATATTTACAAGTACAATTTCGCGTTTCGTGTGAGGAGAATATTATTCTAAGCGATATTTTTAGTAACGCCATTTTATGCAGGGTTATTTTATGTAGGATTGTTACCCCAAAGTATTTGCTGAGCTCAAATAAATACCTACCTTTCGGGTCATAATCCCAATGTTTTATATTATCAACCAACAATTTTATTTAAAAGCCCATTTAACCCGTATGTAAATGCAGCAACAATTCTTAAAAAATATGACCACTATAAAACGGGAAAACTGGTACAAATATATAAATTCTGTGAGGAAAAACTATCGATATTGGCATGCCAGATTCCGGCTGCACACAACTGACACTCGTACAAATTGTGGTGCCATGCAGCTGAATAAGTATTTGGCATCGCATCGCACTGAAATCCCGACGTCTTTTATTAAAACTTTTATTGGCCCGACGTTCTTTTGTTTTTGGTCAAAGTTTCTATCAAGTGGTCTGTTTGTTTAGGCGAATTGTGAAGATATCTGGGTGGACGGATGGATTGGAGTTAGAACTTTACGTGACGTCATCTTCCTATGTGTTTCTGTGGAAAAGTGTGTGTTTTAACGACAATTACTATTATCACATCTCATGACGGTCTTATTTATTCGTTAAAACTTTATAATGCACAAATAAAAAAATACTGTACAAAGGCGAACTCAATGCCTGAGGAATTTTCTACCTGTCAACATTATGGTGCCAGTAACAGCAATATGAATTGCCATGCCATGGCTTTCAGGAGACTATCGAAATATTAAAATTTGTAGTATAACAATATCACGCCTGTATTCCCTAAAGGTTTAGGCAGAGCTGTATAGTACACCCACATTTCGCCAGTTATGTTTAAGTCCCATGTAATAGTGGGCGAGCCTATTGCCATCATCCGGGCACAAATGTAGACTTCGGGCTGCTACTGAGAAATTCCGAATGAAAAAACTAGATAACACTTTGTCCGACCTGGGAAATAAACTCAGGACCATATGTTTAGAAGTCGCGCTAGCGACCCCTACTCCAACGAGGCAGTCTTTATTCAAATTAGTAATGATTAAGTAGCATAACACGTGCAAGGAAAGTAGTCGGAGGGTGAGGAAAACATCAGCCTAACAAGGATACATTTGCATTTGCTTTTACCAACTGAAGAGAGTTTGGGAGACTGTAAAACGGAAAAAAACAACTGACTTCCAAAAAAAACACTACAAAGTGTAAAATTACTTTAAGTTATTTCGGAAGTCGATGTCTTTGGTTTTGTATTTTTCGTTTTTTGCCACCGACTTCTGAAATTACTTAAAGCATTTTTTCACTTAATAGTGTTTTTTTGGAAGTCAGTTGCCTTTTTTTTCCCCTTTTAGTTGTATCACCTACCCTTAACAAATTCGTATACTACTACTTGCTATGTAAATAACAAGGATAGAAAGTTATTATAATATCATCAGTATACACTAGCTGGAAAAATACGTATTATTGAAAAAATATCAAAGCAAAGTTAATAAAACTTATATGGGACCACCCCTGAGGCATACTCTATCTATAAAAAAAGAAAATCGAAATCGGTCTACAATTGCCGGAGACATTGTGTAACAAACATACAAAAAAATACATACAGACGAATTAAGAACCTCCACCTTCTTGAAGTCGGTTAAAAACGATTTCAAACAATTTTACTGCTAGCGAAATATTTTTTCATTGTGAAATAACAGTTAGCAACAGCGATATTTAAACGAAGCACACGTTTTATTGTTTGTCTTTGGTAAACTATTCCATCGCGGTGCGTGCGTGTCGTTACAAACAACTACAGGCTTACGCTAAGTGTTTGGGTTACCATCCATCTGTGTATTGGTAACTGGGTAACACTTACAAATTGAGTGTGTCCTAGTTTCCCAGTGACATTAGCCACAATACCCGGACGTTTATATCAAACAAGGAGTTTCAGAAAGAGACTGTAACATAGGTAGGTATGTGATCTGTGATCGGCGCTGGGGCTCTGTCTCGCATAGGGTTGCAGCATTATGCTGAGCGATGGCCGTTTTGCATGGATGTGACGCATATTTTCCCCAACTTGTTTTTTTATCTTCTGGTTGAGCAGACCACAGTAGGAGGTTGATATTAGCTGCGGCAACTTTGTTTGCAACGAATCTGGAAGTTTGTAGACGTGTATTATGATGCATAAGCAGAAATGAAGCACTAAATTGGGTCCGCTAAGTAATAAAAACATCTGATACGATCGTTTAATTTTGCCTCTGATTCAATTCTGTCCGGATTTATTAAATGTTCTATAATTCCAGGAAGTATGCATGGACTTCTTGCCATGATTTTAACGTTCTTGGCGTCCAGGGGTCCTCCAATACCATGTATGTCTAGTATCTGGCCTCATACCAAAGCGAAATTCGTCAGAAAAACACACAATACGCCACTCTTCTTCTGCCAAATATCTGTGTTCAAGAGCCCATCGTAAACGGACTCTGCTATTGCGGAGCTCAATAGGTGGTACACGTAGCGGCCTTTGGGAACGGAGATTGATTTCATGCAAGCTATCTCTTATGGAGCCTCGTAACCAACATCATCGCGGTTATTGTACGATTTCGTTGAGCAATAACTTGTATGTAACGATCTTGTCTGCATGTGGTGATGCGAGCTCGTCCTCCATGTCGCTTTGCCACGCTGCCAGTGATGCGGTAACGTGTCCAAAGTCGACTTATAATACTTTGCGTACTGCCCAGAGCGATTGCCACAGCACGTGGTCGTGAACCAGCTTTCAACATTCCTACGGCTCTGATCATTAATTGTTCTCGGCTCAAATGACGTCTACTTTCCATAATAACGTTCTTTTGTATTGATTCCACTCGGAAGTATGGCAGAAATTTTACTGATTTGACCTGAACCTCGTTGTAGGATTATATAGGAATACGACTTGACAGAATATTTTCATCTTTTGACCGAAATCCAAAAACTGTTCCCTTTCAAATGTCGAAATTTACTAAAAAGTTAAAAATATGTAATTAAAAAACTTGATTTTAGTAACTTGCAAAAACGTGCTTGATCCCTAGACACTTTTGATGTGTGTACTTTACATGAAATGTTTTTGGTGGGTAGCATATTCACCGTACGGAACCCTCTCCACACGAGTTCAACTCGCACTTGTCCGGTTTTTTGTGTTTGTGTTCTTTCTTTGCGGCATGTTTACCGCAAATAAACATATTTTCTTTCTTTTTTCTTCTATGTGTGACAGAGAAGGCACCGACAAAGTCGAACTTTTGCGCTAAATCTGGACGCGCCATATTCATGGCTACTTGCTGTTATTTGCTTGGATTGAGTTTCCGGTATACAATACATTAGTATATTGAAGTCAAAATGAAATTATTTATTCAAATTAGAGCTCAGCCTAATTTGAATAAATGACTTTTGGTGATCAGCACTTTTTAAAGGTCAACATTACATAAGACATTGCCCCGAAACGCCCGCCCTTCACCAATTCCTAATGCTTTAGCTGGGAAGAACAAGTGGCGCTAAAAACTCCTCAGCAGCACAGCTGTCTGTTATGTTATAAGAACTTGATTCTATACAATAAAAAGAAAGAAACATAAAAAAAAAATGAACAAAACTAAAACATTCATGATCGCGTTAAGAGGGCGCAGTAAGACAGAAAAAAATCAAGTTTCACCCGCGCCTCTTTCCCTACCCCTCTCATCAAACACGACAAAAACAAAACACAATCCCTTCCCGCCAGCAGAAACTTTTCGCCCGGCGTGTATTTAGGCATTGAATTTGAATTTTGTGTGTAGTGTGTATACGCAAAATAATCAGATGAAACTGTTTTATTCAATTTACCTATGTGTACAAGTAGGTATATTATTAAATAATATTGTATGTCCGTGAATCTGTTACCGATGCTGGTGGGATGTTAGATTGGAGATTAGACTGACTTAAATGAAATAAAAACTAAATGTTACTTCAAGATACGGCCTATAAATTTTCGATTCCGAATTGAAAGACAAACCTAACGTTGTAGTTGAAAAAATATTGTTCCATACATTATGTAACATAACTACAATTGAATAATTTTCAGATACTTTCCTGTACCTATTCCTGTACCTTGCTTCTTGTCAAATTTCATGATTCTAGGTCAACGACATGTATCTTATGGGTTTTAATTTATTTGCGAGTGGCAAGATATGCGAAATGAATGGCAATTTATGCCAATATACTAAGTCAACGTTTTAGAAGCTCGTTTTTTTACAGCTCCAAAAGACCGTTTATCTAAGTATTTGATATCAATTTCAACTTGATACCCCCACGCATTCCTGAGATAAGCGATCAGATAGATGGATAACAAAGTGATCCCATAAGGGTTTCGATTTTTTCTTTTGAGGTACCGAACTCTAAAAAGCAAAGCACTTCCATCAAAGTACTATAATACTACATACTCATGATACTACCTACATGATGGTGAAAACAATTTCGATAAAATTGCTTTTTTGACGTTATAAAAGCGTATAATTATAATCGCATCACTTACCTTCCGCTTTTTTACTTTGAGAAAATTAAATCAATTGAACAAAAATGTCAATAAAATAAGAAAATAAACATTCGCAAGTAAATTAAAATCCATATGATAAATCCCGTTGACCTAGAATCATGATTTTTTGGCAAGAAGCAAGGTCTCACAGCACAAATAGGTACCTCGAATGGTTTTTCAATTAAAATATTTAAACGAAATATGACCATTGTCCACTCCCTTTATTTTCAATGAAATTCTTCAGTAGGTAAAACATCTGTTTATTTTGCCTGTACTATACGCTAAGCTTGAATTCATAATCTTAGATCATAGTCATGTTTTGGAACTAGAAACTCAATGCTGGCGTGACAAAGTTCAAATTCCAATGTAACCAAATTTTATTTAGGGCCTTGTACAAGTTGGACGTCACGACGTCTTCGTGGAAACCAGTGTTAACCAAGTAAAAAAATATAATGGTATATCGTGGATATTGCATTGCAGGATCGTGCAAATTCAATTAGCAACAGTGTTACCAAGTAAAAAATAATATTGGTATGGTGGATTTTGCACTGTATTGTGCAAAGTCAAATGGCATGTGTCATGAAAACCTATCCTGCGCGGATCACGAGTAGAAAAAAGTCCTCGCCGAAAACATTTGTGAAAAACAGGCCAATTTCGGAACAAATAACTAGGGTACATTATTCGGCTTTACCGACAAAATAATTGGCATCTATTTATATGGGTGCCAAAGAAAGTCGAAAGTTTATTAGGTTCCTCTTTTGTAACTGCAGAAACTTTAGCTTTGAAAAGCAAGCTGGCAGTCACAAACAATGTGATCCGACACAATCTTTACTCATCCCCACCATAAGAAGGGATCTAGGCAGGAGAACACTATCCGTATGAAAACTGTCATGTCCCGTGCACACCGTTTCGTACTTGTGTCCGCAATAAACCCTATTTTAGTTTTCCGATTTATTTATTTTGTAAACTCCATTAATATTATTATACCAATAACCTACCCATATGTTAAATTTTGAGTTTCAACTTGATTCGGGGGTTTTGGTCAAAAGTCGCTCGAAATGGGTCGTCTAAGGTTACCCTTACACGAAGTTTGTCAACGAAAGTGGGAGTAAACGAATTTGGTTCTTTATTTAATAGTAATAAGATCTAAAATCTTCAGCACGAACTCTATGTTGTAAATTTTCTCGGCAAGAAAATCGACTGAAGTGGAGAACAATGGCGCTAGTTGTACTATACCAGTCAAAAATCTGTCAAATGTCATCTTGAGTTTTCAAATATCAACATTGAATTATTATAATATTTTAATTTTATAGTTTAGCCGCGGTATTTATTTAGTTTATCAATTCTTAACGATTTTAATAATCGTTTCGGAAGTGGTTTTAGTGATTTTTTCATGTTTTGTATTTCACAGTTTCATTCCAACAATGTGATAAATTACGAAAATATTATTTACGCAAATAAATTAAATCGCAGAGCAGCAGAAAATTCAAGCGCAGTCCTCTCGTCTCAACAGAGCGACGGCGACTGATTTGTGAAACAAAAATATGCTTGAAGTTCCCGCAACGTGCGACGGAAGATGACTTCTTCCACGAATTAAAAACGTCGTAAGTGCTTAAAGCTTCTAGTCGTAATAATATCAAAAATAAAAGGAATTTCAAAAAATGCCTGCACAATTTTTTTCGCCTTGTCTTGATACAGATAATCATTAAAAAAATATCCTATTAGTCATTAGCATATTAAGTACAAATTGAAAAAACGTGAAAATTAGGGGTAACTTCGTGATGATATTTTATCGAGAAAATTTTAACGTATTGTGTTTCTGTTCCACAAAAAGTTTCAAAATATCATGTAGTTACTCATACTATTTTTATTTTATACCTAAGTCTTATGAATTTCATGAAAAATTAAATTGAAGATAGGCAATTTTGGTTACTACCCGCTCTTAATATTACCGACTTTTTATTAGAAACCGCTTAATCTATTCTGATAAAATCAACTGAAAGTTTTCTAAGAAAGGCTGAAGGTGTTAATTCGGAGCGTGTAAACCCGTTGATGGGTGTTAGCATTTGACTTCGAAAATTTTTGAACCTTATACTAATAGGTTCAAAAATGTTATAGTAATTTTCTAGTTCATAAAACAAAATGAAGGTCAGTTTCCCCAGGTTTAATACATTTGTTTACTTACTACTTCGTCCGCGTGAATTTTATTATAATCTTATGACACTCGGCAGTACTGTAGACTCCCATTAGTTTAATAATTCTCGGAATTGAATTAGCAGTTCAGAAGATTACCCTTACATACAAACTCGTAAAAAAAGGAAGTAAAGAAAGACAGTAAGTAAGTATTGATTTATACTTTTATGTGTGTATAGAACCTACATAAGGCGGGTTTCATGTCATAAGGCATTATCTACCAGCCAATAAAGTCTTAAAGTTAAGTTCGCTTTTTTGCAAAAAAAATCCTGCGTATCATAATTTACATTGTTTTAACACGTTGTTGACTGTTGTAAAGTGCGTCCTTCCATCCCTTGCTTCAATTTTCTATCATCTACTTTTCTAACTAATTCAAGCCACCGTTAGAGTGAAGGGAATTGTTTTCAGCCGAATTTTTATCGCCTTTTAATATTGTAGCGCCGTGGCCACTGAAAAGCACCCGATGTAGGCACCGCGGCTATCGAGCTACACTTTTAGTAGCCCTGAATTAATCATGAGGCTAACGTGAACTGAACCCTGTTTAGGGGAAGTCAGACTTTTTAATATATTGTATTGAATTTACCGGGAATTTTTTGGCTTGTTAGTTTATTATGTTTATAGATGGTACTGAAACTCAAACTCAAAGCATTTATTTCAATTAAACCATTTACAGGCACTTTTGAATTGTTAAAGAGTCGGTCAGTTAGTCAGAAAGTTGAAGCTAGTTGCCCATTCCAAAACGTAGATCTCTATGGAGAAGAACGGGCAAGAAACTCCAAGGACACTCTTTTTAAATCAAGATATTACAAAATCCTGGGTACATTATTCTTGTTGCTTCTATATGCGAGAACAATGAAAAAAAAATATAGTAAGAAACAACTCAAAATATAGGATTTATAATAAAAATAAGCCGTGGCAGTTAAGAGAAGACTAGTCTCAACTGACGGCGCCCGTTCACGAACATGACGCGTTGATCAGCACCATCCAGCTCAACCATTTGTACGAATTAAACGTTTCATTTTCAATGGCAGATGTGACTAATTATTATTGGGAAAAAGGTGTGACTTAGTGTGCATGCCTGTATCTACCGAGATTGTCTAAAGAAAAACATGAAAATACAAAGTTACATAGTTCCATGACATGTCCGTGGTAGGAACACTGTCATCGTTACCTGCCTACCCTTCTCCCAACTAAGTTGGGTTCGGCTTCCAGTCTAACTGGATGCAGCTGAATATCAGTATATTTCAACGAGCGACAGCTATCTGACCTCCGCAAACCAGTAACTGGGTAACACAATACCCCTTGGTAAGACTGGTTGCCAGACTTTCGAATGGTTGTCGATAGGTAGGAACATTATATACTAACATAATTATAAAATTAGTTTACAACACAATAATAAAATCATAAAACAAAAACCTCTTATACAACCTTCAGGTTACGACACGCCTAACACGCGTCATAATAAATTGTAAAAGTGCGAACTTTATATAATGTTATAAATTAACTTAAACCCCACATAACGAAGGAATAAATTATTTTAAATGAAACACGCGATGGTTTCCGTGACATGCAACGCAAATGTAGTCAAACATAAAATAATCAAATGTTGGGCCAACTTTCAACAATATTTACGTGCAGTCGACCTCGTAGTTACATTACCACCGTATAAGGTTTGCATTTACTAAAACGGTAAAGTGTATTTTGTCCTTTAAGACCAATGTCACGGTTGGATAGTTTCGACCTTAAGCTAGGGTTTCCTAAAACTGCGGTGGCTGCCACATAGCGTCGTCAATTTACCGCCCAATAACGTCACTGAAATTTAAAGTGAATGAAATGAAATAAATGATTTTATTTGTGTAAGTAGGTTTGTACAAACATTTTTACACGTCAATCATATTTCAAAACTAGATGAGGTCGGCGTTTCCTATCTGACTACTCTGAGGAGAAAGGCCGAAAAAAACTCAGAGCTCACAGTATATTTTATATTCCAAACATAATTTTGGTCAGATTATGTGAAGATCATGTAGATTGGTATCTGAAATGGTATTTTCAGGAAAGAAACACACAGATTGAGTGGACCTGTCCAGTCACTGCACGAGTTTGTTAGTAATCGCGCAGCTCAACTCAGAACTTAAGAAGCTCAAAGATTCCACGAACAATACCAAAGAAAGGACATTTGGGTAGGCCACATTAATTACTCAAACTTCACACATACACATATAGAAACTCACGTCTTCTTCCCATGGGGGTAGCCAGAAACTACAGAACTCCACCTGCTACGATCCTTACATAATCTTTTTACCTCGTTTACGTTCGTACGTCTGGTCTTACTACTCAAACTTATTGTTGTTTATGAAAGTAGGTTGGTGTGTTTCCTTAGAGAGCGTTTTTAGACACTGTAAAGTCAAACCCCGATACCATAATTTTCATGACAGCCGTCACAGCGGGCGGTATGTGGCGGCCACCGCTGTCGTAGGAAACCGTAGCTTTAGTGAAGTTTCAATTTACTGGGAATTGTTGCCAAAAGTGGTAAATCAATAACGAGGTCGACGAGGTACAAAATGCTAATCAAATGTTGGGCCAACTTTACTTTCTTTGCTTTGTCTGTGAACACGATTTTTTGTTCACTTGAATCGTTTCTTGTTTGTCATGTTTCGTGCTGTATTAGTGAAGTTAAAGTGAGGCCAGGAACATGGGAAGTGCGTGTAATAGTATTCTTTTCGTAACGCTACACTCCATACGTCAGTCGTGGTTGTAATGAATCGATCTAATACCACAGTAATCGTTTTTTTTTCGTATGAAATATGCTCTGAAGCAGAATGAGTTTTATGAAAATAATGTCTTGTATTATCCTGACTATCATGGAACTGAGAATTTCTTGGTCCCTCTCAGATAGACTATCTCTACCTACTACTCATCCCCTTTGCTGCTTCTACATACCATCAACCATACTCGCACCACACTCACACAAGCAACCTCTCACATTCCCTCCTCATCTCTCTTATACACTTTCTCTACTTACTAACACACAGTCTGGTATTACCGCGATTTCTTTTGAACTTTTTATTTTTTGTTGTTTGTTTCTTAATTCAACCTTAGTGAAGTATTACTGCATTGCTATAATGGTCCAATCACAGGCATCTAGCCGCGGGAGGGCCCTGGTGACCTGTAATACAGGTTTTTACATAAACCTACTGCAGGCACCAGTCTCTCACAAAGTTAGCTCCTTGTTCGTGCACTATTCTAGAATATTAGCTGTAAGTACATAACTTGTGTAGAGAAAATAAACGTTTTATATCATTATTATTATTGTTTTTTGTTGTTGCTGAAAAGAAAAAGAAATCTCATCATAATCATTTATTTGCATAACATGTGGTAGGTAGCACTTGCAGACAAAATAATATTTCAAGTATTGTGAAATCGATCTAATTCACAGAGAACACTCCCATTTACAAACTATAACACTGAAATAGGGTAAGAATGTTCATGAAAATTTTATACGAACGTTAAAAATATCTGAAACGCAATCGAACGCAACAATGAATTGTATTGTAATACAATTTCAATAAAAGCATTCTAAACACAGAACCAATTTCCAAATACATTTCGCACAAACAGAAAGCAGTTTTCGTTTTTATTCAATCGAAATAAACTAATGTTTTCAACACGTGACTCCATTCACTGGAATTTCTTTTGAAGAAATTGAAATCTGGAAAATTTCTGTACCAACATACACCAGGAGCTTCGGAACTCGATCATTCGTGAGCGCAGAGCGTACGCTCGATATAGCGTCACAGAGATATTTCAAAATGTTGCAACATTCAAACGCGTTGGGATATTTAATTTGATGTATGCTGCGGTAGTTTTCAGAAAATATTGTAGTGAAAGAATACCTACGTTATGGGTGAAACAGGTAACAGTTATAAAGCTGAGTGCTTTTTCGCGTATTTTCTGTAGGGTCATGAGTAAATGCGTAGAAGTAACGAATAAAAGAAGTTTTAGTTATACATACCTGATCTACTTAGTGTAAAAAAAATACCAACAGTTTAAAGTTCAATTATCTCAGTACAGTTTTTAGGGTTCCGTGCCCAAACGGTGCCAACGGGACCCTATTACTAAGGCTTGCTTGTCCGTCCATCACAGGGCTGTGTCTTTTGAACCGTAAGTAAGTAGACACTTGAAAATTTCACAGAATGTGACAAATAATAAAAAATAAAACAATTGCACGGTGGTACGGAACCATTCATTTGCGAGTCCGACTAGCACTTGGCCACTTTTTTAGACCAGGTTTAACATAGACAATTCTGATAAATCCAAAATATAATATAATAATATAATAATAATAAAATTTATTTCAGACTTGGTCCATAAATTTGTTAGTAACAATCTGTCGTATATATCCAAAACACTGCAACTCGAGTTACAGTGTTTTGCCTTAATAGCGCTCATTTGATTTTTTAGAGGCAGTTACATATACCTATAGTATTACTTTTTCATTTTAAAGTACGTAGAAGGAGATAGGAGCACCTAAAAAACACTGTATTTTAGTTACATTTATGGTTTAGTTTGGCATATCACTGTAATTAAAGTTACAGTGTGTCGGCGAATCAGTTTACGCGCGAATAGTCGAAACTTTGAGATACAGTGTTTTCGATAACCAAACAATCTTGATATGTCGAGCGCGGCGAGACTTCCCTACGCGTAATACTTTCAAGACGCGCGGGGGGCGGAGCGAGAGCTCAACGGTTAGTAGTCGTGAATCATTGCTCTTGCTCGGGCGGTGTTTTGATCGATAGCGCGTACCTACGTTCGATCGGTTTACGTTGTGTTTTTAAACGAGTTTATAAATATATAACAATGAGTGGATACCGAAATAGATTATTAGTGAAATTGTCACAAAGCAATATACAACATCACAACAACTCATCATGTACCACAATGGCTTCAGAATTAAACAGTGTATTGAATGAAAAAGAGAATATCACCGGCATTAATAAGGAGCGTCCTGGTATCAATACATCATACGAATGTGATAACATTGAATATGATTGTTCCACGTATGTCTTCGATTCACGTAATATCAGCCCCTTGATACCCCTTAGTGAATCTCAAATAAATGAGTGTATTGCTGACAATCTTGGTGGCGACGTCAACTACGCTGATTTATTACCCGTACCTGCTTCTAGTACCAATCAAGAATTATGTAAGGATTTAAGAAGCCAACCCTGCCCAGAGAGTCCATTATTGCATTCTGATACTGGACCGGTAATTAATGTAGACCCGGCGTCCTCTTCTACTTCCAACGTAGAATGTCTCGATACGTCAAGTGCTGTATTAGCGTGTGAAATACTAGAAGAAACTTATTCTCCACCAGTCAAAAGAAGCCGAGATCCTAACGTCATTTTGGTAGATCAAGCAAAAAAGCATCCCATGAGACCTCCTTGCCAAAACTGCAAAAAAAACTGTTCCGTTAACATCTCCGAAACCAACAGAGAGATCATTCACAATCAGTTTTGGAGTCTGGACAGACAGAGACGACGGGATTACTTGTCAAGGCAGGTACATAAAATGTCCACGGCAACCAAAACGGCTGGTCCTAACTCAAGGCGACACAACACTTTGACATGGACTCTTAATGAGTTCAAGGTATGCAAAACATTTTTTTTAAATACCTTAGGGTACAGTAACGATGAAGCAGTACAGGCTGTTCTAAAACAAAATCACTTGACTGGAAATAAAAATCCTAAAATTAGTGCTGCTCCTGATCCTAGAGGTCGTCACACACCTTATAATGCTTTTTCTGCTGAGTACGAAGAAGAAATGAAAAATTTTATATTAAAGTATAATCCTATGCCATCACACTATAATGTAAAACATGCGCCTAACAGAAAATATCTGCCAGTAGGCGTGAATTTTACATCCATATTCAAAGAATTTCAAGTATACTGTCAAGAGAAAAACCTGAAAGTTTGTAGTTGGGCACATTTTCACGCGATGATCAAACAGCTGAATCTTTCTACAGCAGAGCCGGCTCAAGATATTTGTACAAAATGTAGAAACCATGAATTAAAGCATAAAATATTTCCTCTACCGTGTAATTGTAATGACTGTATAGACTTAGGCAAACATCTAGAAAACAAAAGAAATTCAAGAAGCGATATGAAAGCAACAGAAGAAAAGTGTGAAAATTCTGAAGGAAGAGACATGTTGTATACTGTAGATATGCAAAAAGCTATTTGTATGCCACTGTTGACTACAAAAGAACACTTTTTCTCAAGAAAACTCGTGCTTTTCAACGAATCATTTGTGCCCCCGGGAAAAAACAAACAGGCTGTCTGTGCCGTTTGGCATGAGGGAGAAAGTGGTAGAAAAGCTCATAATGTTGCTTCTACGTATACCCATTTTCTTAGAAAATATTGCAGAGACCTGAAATCGGTAACATTTTTCTTAGATAACTGTAATGCGCAAAACAAAAACAAGATTCTTTTGTCTGCTCTGATAAGAGTAATTAATGATAAAATGACAAATATAGATAAAATTACTCTGGAATACTTTGAGCCAGGACACACCTTTATGGCCGCTGATGCTGTACACGCCGCAATTACAAAGAAATTGAAATCTAAGGGCCAAGTCTACGATATAGATGATTTTATATCAACAATTAAAAGTTCACGAAAAAACATGCAAGTCGACTTATTAAGTCACACAAATATGATAATATTCAGTAATGATTCCAAAGTAGCATTTCCCAAAGAGTACAACATACATAATCTTAAAGTAATAGAATTCAGAAGAAATGAATTATCAATATTTGTTAAGAATGATTACAACGCTGAATTTAAGGAGATATCTTTTTTGAAAAAGAAAATAGAAATTGTACTGCGGGCAAAAATAACAAACGGTGTACCTGATCTTTTGGAAGAGATACCTAAGGAGACTGAACCTAGAGGTATAAGCGAGATAAAAAAAAAAGAGTTATTAGCACTGTGTAAGTCAATACCTCGAACTAGAACATTTTTTTATGAAAATCTTGTTGTCTCGGAATCACCCGATCTTGACGAACACATTGACACTGATTTATAACCTCTAGGTAATTTACAAACTGATTAGTTACTAATAAAAAGTTGATCTCGTTATTAAATTTTCCATATTTAGTTTGCAGTTTTAGTTTTATAACTCGTTGAATGTTAATTTTTAATTTTTCTTTGATGAAGAAATGATATTGTATGTGGAGAAGTCATTCCTAAGTTGAGCTTTTGTTATTAAAGTATTATTGATTTTATTTTTTAAATGTTTGATTTTATTTGTAATTCTTTGTTTAGATTTGATTACTATTCATTGTAAGGTTTGATTCGAAGAAGAATTATATAACAAAGTTTATTGAGAAAAATTACTTTATTTTAATAAATATATTTTTTTTAATATACATTATGTTTTATTATCTTTGACATAAATAGGTACCCAAACAAAATTTAACACGCCTATAACACTTTGTTATTCCTAAATTTAAAATTATCAAATTCATTCGGACACATACCTATTATTGTTAAGGCAATAAACTGTATTTGAAAATACAGTGTTTTTTTATGATTCATCGGCTCTATTCTTATAAAACCAATACACTGTAACTAAATGTACAGTGTTTTGCTCAAACAATCGGAGAAATTGTCTAAAAGTTTTGTTGGGCAATACACGTTTACTAAGTTAAGTCTTTTTGCATGCATCACATGGCTATAAAATTTAGATGGTTAGATAAGACGTTAAATTACCTATCATTTGGTATATATCACTATATACTTTATTTTAAATATATTTCCAAAACGAAGCAAAAACCAAAAAAAGTTTTAAAAGCCCTTTTCACGAAATAGGTACTTTTGAGATACAGTGTTCTGGATTTACACGTCAGCAATGTTCTTAACCTAGTGTTAGTAACAATACAAATCTAAAGTGGTTAGTAACATTGTTCTTAGCCTAGTGTTAGTAAAGGTACAAAGTAGTCAGGCGCTTGGTCTCGCGTGAAGGCTCATCCAATGTGCCATCAGTACCGAGTCCCAGCGGCCGGCACATACGGCCAGAATGGCGCTGGGGCTGCCACGCACCCGCGCCAGCATCGATGCGCAGCGCTTACTCATGATGGCATGGAAGCCGTCCACGTGCGCTTCTGCGAACATGCCACTCGCGCTACAGTAGCGCGGCAGCCCCATCAACACCCTGAACGCGTTATTATACTGTACACGCAGGGCGTTGTACGTCCCCTGCGTGTATTTAGCCCACAAACTGCACGTGTAGAAGGTCTGACAGAATGCCCTAAATAGTGTGACCTTCACTTGTTCAGTGCAACGAGCGAATCTGCGAGCCAACATGTTACAGCGGATGCACAACGCCCTACGTTCTCTCTCCACATCCATGTTGTCTTTGAGGTCTTCGGTGACCCAGTGGCCCAGATACTTAAAATGAGTGACTCTGTTTAAAGGTGTACCATAGAGTGAGACGGGTGGTACGTCTGAGAAATCTTTTTTGGGTGCTTTAAAAACCATAACCTCACTTTTCTTCACATTGTATCTGAGCCCATGGGCCTCCGCATACCCTTCACAGATACGAAGCAGCTTACGCAACGCGCCGATTGAAGGGCTGAGCAGCACCATGTCATCCGCGTAGCTAATATTATTAACGCAAATCCCATCTATATGACATCCAATTCCTGTGCTGCTCAGCTCTCCAATCAGGTGGTCCATATACAAATTAAAAAGTTTCGGTGAGGTTAATCCCCCCTGCCTCACCCCACACTCTAACCTGTACTCGTCCGATCTACTTTCCGCCCACCTAACAGCATTTTTCTGATTGTTGTTCCAGTACTCAAATATCGATACAATCTCAGGGAGCAGACTGGTGTCTTGACGCATTTTTGTCCACATTTGGTCGTATGAGACCATATCAAATGCCCGGGACAGGTCCAGGAAACACGCGTATACTGGCGTCTTACGCGCAGTGTAGTAGTGCACGGTCTGCTTGAGGCACAGGATCGCACTTTCCGTGGACAGACCAGTCCGAAACCCGAACTGACCGTCGTGCAATTTTATATGTTTAGTTAAATGGCCTTCAAGCAGACCGTCCATCACTTTTGCTATAACTGTAGCTAACGAGATAGGCCTGTAATTGGACCTATCCGAGACATCACCGGTCTTATTTTTTACAATAGGGACAATGACAGTAAACATGAGATCGTCAGGTAAGTAGGAGTGGCTAACACACAGGTTAAATAACAAAGCTAGAACCCTAGGCAAGTGTACCCCAGCATGCCGCAGGTGCTCAATGCTGAGGCTATCATGTCCTGGTGACTTTCCTCTTTTCATAGATTTTATGACCATATCCTTTGCAGTGAACCTCACATTGATGTCTCCAGATGCCTATGATGAATATAGGTACCAAAGTTTTTTTTTAAGTTTAATTTTAGTAGCTTTAAGGTTCATCGAGCTAATTAAAATGTGATGAATTCACTAAAGTAATCGACATTTTAATTAAAATTACTTTGTACAACTAAAACTATATTAATTTAACTTCTTGCGAGCGATATGAATGAATAACTTTTATGTTAACTTAAATTGAAATCTATTTGAAGAAACCTGTTAGAAAATATATATGTAAATAGAATAAAATAGAAATACAGACATATTTTAAAACGTTTCGAATTAAGGAGTCACTGAACTCAAATGAGTACCTTAAGAAATTGAAGGGAAAATAGGCAATAAGCCAGGCCATTTTGCTTGGTAATAAAATTATACTCTAAGTTTTCTTTCAGTAGATAATATGAAAACCAAACCACAATGGTTTAAACAAAAAAAGAGACCACATTTATCTCTTCAATACGCTTTATAAAATCCAATCGAACCGCTACTAATTCTAGTAGAACGTGTCAACCTATTAGAGGTCAGACATCTTAAATTTAATCAGACTTGGAGCTAACCACATGGAAACCCTTATCACAAAGTTCGCAAATTAAATGTTCGAAAACACGTACTATTAAAATCATTCATTCGGAAAGTAATTAGCCTCATCAGCTCACTGGTCCAGCGAGTTAAGGCCAGCGTACATCGGCGGACGGCGCGGCATGGCGTGGTATTTAAAATTTTACCAACGCCAACGTACGTAACTTAACTGGATGCTGCCGGCATGCCGCAGCATCCAATAGTGCGCCGGCGGCCTCTGGCGGCATCGCAAATCATCAGTGTGCGCTGGCCGGCGGCAAATTCTCCTCGATACCGTCCCCTGCTGTCTGCCGGTGTGCGCTAGCCTTTAGGGAGACTAGATATCCGCCAATCAGGTGTTACGAATAATCTCCGGTTACTATCCTGGTTTGGGATTAATTGGTCGATAAAAGGTGATGGGTTTATCCTTTACTCATTAAGTCATGACGGAGTATTGAAATAGGAGTGTCTTAAATTTAGTACAGGATTAGTAGGGGAGATATTTCATCCTCAGGAAATCGAGATAGGAAGCGGTGTTGGCTGAGGTAAATTGACGTTATCATAATTCAAGATTCAAGTAATTTATTGTAGCTACAAGTTAAATATAAATCCAAAAGGTTGACGGCTATAATTGTCAACTCAAGAAATTATTTTGAAATAATGTAGGCGACTTTTAATAAATGATAAATGCGCTTATTTCTGTCAGTGGGTTTATTTATACAAACACTTTTACAAGTAAATTTTATTTTCAAACAATAGATGAGTTCGTTGCTTAGAGATATTTATTAGGTTATTGTAGTAACGAGATAGGTACTACTCCCTTACGTGGCGAAATTTAATCCCTTTCAATGAAATGGTATTGATCTGCCTCATTGTGTCGTATTTCGTTTCACCGAAACCACATCTTTAGTCTATATATATATTGAAAGGGCTGTTTGTGTTCAGTACTTCTTGTACCTGAACCTATGTTTTCAGATGTGAAATCGCAGGACACTCGTTCGACTCATACTTTACACTGTTACCACTGTAAAAGAAACCTTTAATTACCTTTCACTGTTTTTACATCCAAATCTGTAGTACCTCCTTTTAAATAATCTTAGAATACTTTTTATACTTTGATATTTTTATCGTAAATTGCCATCTGTCAGTTTTCTTTTTCTAGCATAAATGTTAATGCCAGTTAGTGTAACAAGGTCAGCTTCTCTCTGTAAACCGCTTTATTGTTTCTGGCCGACAATCTAATTTGACGTAATTTGATTTATGTTTAAAATATTTGAAATGTTGAATAAATACTTCCAGAACGTCTCTCAGGGACTATAAAAGCGGTCGTCAGTCCTGGCAAAGGCATTCTTTTACCAATCTTCAGTTCAGCCTTTACGCAGTCTTGAATCTGTCTTAAGTCAGTCTCTACCAGACGTGGCTCAGTCTTGAAGCAGTTTTAACAGACTTGATTGAATATTTAGTGCAGTCTTTAGTGCAATACTTTTAAAATCCAGTGTCTGTGTTCTTATACTACTCAAATGAATAAATATTAGTATTTTTCGGTAAAACTAATGTTTTATTTAAGTCAAAATCTAAATCAAATTCAAAATATTTTATTTCACATAAACATGGGCACTTATGAAACGTCAGAAGCTGGAGAACAGCCGGCAAGAAACTCCACGGTTACTCCAAGTGTCGTGTGTGTGACTCGCTCCCTCCGCTGTCATATAGCGTAGGACGCAGCAGCCTGACACTCCTAGATCGGGAGATCTCCAACTCTGGGAATCCATCCACGTGACGGGATGACCCTCCTGTCTAGCGCGAGGCGTTCCCACAAACGAGGCATTGTTGGATCTTTCACTCACGTGAGTTATCCGCGACACGACCTCCTCCACGGCGGTCTTCCACATCCTGCGTGGTAATTACGTAACACACTAACAGTAAGAATGGGTTTCATTTTGACAGTTAGACAACATTAATTGGGTTATTCACGTTGTTGAGAAGACAAATTTTCCGAACATATGAAGCAATGGATTAGCAATAGGCTTCAAATTGATTAAGATTGTGATATATAGTGTGTTACGTAATTAGGGTGCTGATTGACGTGGCTATTTGACTTAATCCAATTCTACACTCCATAGGTTCCTGATACACCTCGCTACTGATCCTGACCTTTGAAGCTCCTGATACACCATGCTGCTGAATTCCGTTTCGAAGCCCCTCAGAAGCTCTTACTCTATTTAAGTGTTGTATCTTCTTACTAAAGAAACGTGACTTACGATTAGCCCTCCAGGGCCGGCAGTCTCGACATAGATACCGACAAAAATCGGTCGTTAAGGCGCTTCCCCGACCAAACGACCTCGAGCGTTCGGTCCTTCTCTGTCCCGTCGCTGAGTCTCGCTCTGTCCCGCTCCCGCCGCACACCCATTTATCAAAGAATTCACAAAAAAATTAGAATTATTTTAATAAAAACTGACTAGCGATCTTTTGAAATAAAATAAAACTACAATTATTGTGATTTTTTAATGATCTATCCATTAGTGTAATCCTCAAGTTATTAGAACGTCACCTTTAGTAAAAGATGCATGCAATCAAGAATTTTAGTCACTTTTTTACAAGGAGATTTTAAATGTATTTATAACACATAAAAACAAATAAGATCTTGCAATGTGGTGATAGGATATCGAACATTAATAATGTGCTTTTAGATGAAGTTTATTAATGATAATTAATGAGTCAATAGCCTCTGAATAACGCACTATTGCAAGGTTTTGCTCGGGGTAGCGCCTTAAGTCCAATCGATGTCAAATTTCTTTAATAGATTTTCAACCTTATGCTTTGGAAATAAAGTTGAAAATCTATTAAAGGAATTTGACATCGATACGACTTAGCGACAGATTTTTGTCGCTATCTAATGTCGAGACTGCCGGCCCAGCAAAAAAATAACGTGAGGGTTAATCGTAACGTTGCAATTGTGAGGAATCATGATGGTTGTTGATGTCAAGTCATCAACAATCATTTATTTCTTTCAAAACAGCTTAAAAATATGATTTCTAGAATACAAATTATAATTCAGAGCGCATAACGACAACTCTCGAAGGGCTCCTGAATTGTTTTGACGTAAAATTAACATAAATCTACATAGTTTTAATATAGTGAGTGTTCCATTGCAAATAGCCCAGATAAGCAACGGAATTAGATTAGCAAAGTTGGTTTTAAGCGTGTCAATATTTTGATTGCATTTATTGGATATGAAGGTTCACGCCTCGACTAAGTACGGTAGAACCTTTTCGAAAAGGTTTTGTCGTTGATTTCATAGGGTCAAATGTTTTACCAATTTTATTAGGTATAAGAAATTGTGGTGATGTCGTTAAGATAACGGGTTATTATAATTAGTATGATCTTTCCATTTTGTTAGCAGTTGACACATCGAAAACTTTAATTATTCATAATCTAATAATTACGGTAGCTATTACTATTGAATTATCTACATCTAAAAATGTTATCATTTACAAATAATACAAAACAACTCTATCCAACTTAACTAATTTCAATTTACCTATTAAACCATCCAAAATAATCGTCCAAACTAATCCTAATCAAAAATCACTGGTCCGTAGCTACCAGGATCCCAGACACTCGAAGCAATATCAATAGCATTTGTTTGGCCATTTCCCAATAATTACCTCTGCATGACGTACTACATTCACCAACCAATCCAATTTGATGGCATGTTATCCGTATTTTCTCGACTCATTGGTCTAATAGTAATAATAATGGAGTAATAATGGGGTGTAACGGAGGTTATATAACTTTATAAAACCTGTCTTCTAAGTTCTTGGCCACTCTGTAGTGTGCTTTCTAAATACCTCCTTCATAAAAATAAGTTTGTTTTTTTAAGTTTATCGGTAACTATATTTTCGAGCCGTTTGTGGTTGAACCGTGGGGTCCGAGTGCTCATGGTCTATTTAAGGAAATCTCCAAACGGCTGGTTGACATTTCCTGCCAGAGGCTAAACATTGCCATACAAAGTGGCAATGCCGCCAGTCTCTTGGGTACATTACCAGTCGACAGCGATGCGGAGGAATTTTTCGACACCATATTTTAGTTTGTGAATAGTTTTAATTAAGTTAGGATATTATAGAGTTACTTTTATTTACTAATTCGGTATAAGTTGTTATTCATGTACAAATACGTCAGCTATTGTGTGTTTAAGATTTCAGCGATCGCATGCATGACCTCTGCGTTGCAGGATGAATGTACAAAGAAAGAAAAATAAAGCTGCAAAGTAAAGCTATTGACAAACACAGGTCATTTCGTTCAGATTTGAACTAGCTAAATGAGGGTGTTTTTTATTCCTCCGCCTACCTTTTCGTGAAATACAGGCTTGATGTTTAATAAAGATAATCAGTTTTACCCTGTTACCAAACATTAAGAAAATAAACAAGCACTTTTGCTTGATCTACCTGAATAAAAGGGCCAGAAGACCCAATTTCCCGTCCATTTTATTATCAAACAAGTGTCTATTTCTCTCACGTAATGTTCACGGCTGGGTTATCCGTTGTTTTCCAATTACTGTGGGCGGGTAATTATACAATTTTGTATTAAACTCAACTGTTTACATCAAGTTATTCGGAAACAATTGTTTCGTTTTTTATTTAGGGGATGTGGGTAGATGGAATTTTATTAACGGTGGTTGTTGGTCTTTGGTCTTTGATGTTGTTCATTGTGAAGATGGTTATCTATGGATAGTGTTTTTGTTTTACGCAAATGTTTACACTTAAACAAATTATTGCTAGTTAATAGCACTGAACTAGATCTTCCAAAGACGAACCTTTATAATCCACGCTTAACTGTCGGACTGGTGATTTCACCCAAAACTACATATTATTATAATAACTAAACCAATATTGTCCATGAATACTATTTTTATGAATTATCTACAGAAATACCTTACAACTCCATTCGGTCTTGTAACCACCCTACAAGGTCTGTTTCGTATCCAAGCATGAAAGTTTCAGACTATTTTACATTCTGATCATAATTCCCTGAAACGGTAATTAATATTAATCGACTATAACATCTTACAGCAACCCTCCATCAACCAACCAGATTTCCGAAGTCAGACGTTATCACGGCTTAGATAAATGCTGAAATGAATAGTGTGATTAGTATTCCACGTGCGTGAGTGGGAGGATTCTCCGTATGCGTAGGACTCTGATGTACAGTCTAACGAGGAGATTGGTATACAAGTTTGCATCTACTTTTTATCAATGTTGTGAGTGTGCCGAGTAGTCAACTTTGACATATAACCCTTACAAGGGACAAATTAGACAATAGGTAGCTACAACGCTACAAGTTTTCTTGGCGCGTGGTTAAAATCGGAACTGACGCTGCCAGCTTGTTATGTCAGTATACTTTTTGTGATAATTGCACAAATGTTTATCAACAACGCCCCCATGTCAATGTCATTCAAGTGGCAAAAGATTCTTGTAAAGTAGTACATTAGATGATAGGTCACTGCTGTGACTGACGCATATTTGACGGATAACCTTCTATTGTGATGATCGGTGTTTGCATCTAAATAGCTGTTATTTCTTTAGTCATTCGTTCATGATGGATGAATGAATACGCGTGTAATATTTGTACGCCTTGTAGTATGTCTTAAGCGTATTTTTTTTTCTATAAATTAAGGACTTTAATAATCGCAATGTATTTAATAAACAAACACACTGCTATGGATTAATTACGAATCTATCATGATGTAAGTCTTCAACAACTCTACACTACGTAAAAAGCTATTACACACACAATCAAATTAAATGAATATAGGCAGTGAGTGAATGGCAATATAAAAAAAATTTCTGCCTGAATACCAAACTTTTTGTTCGAGTGTACCTCAAACAATCCTTACAAGGTCTACATTAAGACAAGTTTGGGATGAGAAGGAAGTGGCCGGAGTATGATAGTTTATATTCGCTTATGAGTTTGTATTGTGTTACTTTACCAAGTTTAAAGTAGGTTTGTAATATATGTCGGAAATACGTGAAATCAATTATTTGACTTTGACAAATCGGGACGCCAGCGCCACCAGGTGGCGCTCGACAGAGTCTATAACATAACAGTTGACCAGAGTTATAGCAGTTTGTTGTTGGCGGTCAAGCAGTGAACACGTTTAGAAACTGTCGCGGGTTCCGTATTGTTGTGTCGTGTACCTACAGTGTGTGATTCGGTAGTGTGATTAAATTGTTCGTAAATTATAATTTGATTTGAACTGCAAACGGTGTTTCATTGCGCAATAACCAACACTTCCCATAGTACGCCCACAGTAGTTAAAATATGGCTGATAATAACGATAGAGACGTACCTTCTCCGTCATACATGTTGTAAAAGTTGTGGCATATTGAATTAGATACGATTGAGCTTCGCATGTCATATTATTTTTTTATCAGATACTCTTCGCGCTTCTTCTGCTGATTTTTTTATACAAATATCCAGGATGGAAACTACTCAAGTCCCAGGCTACCCATCTGTCAAATTTCATAACGAGCGGTTCAAGGCATGTAAAGGTAACAGACAGACAGAGTACCATTCGCATACATAATATTGGTTGTGCAATACGTGTATACGTGTGAATATGTGATTAGTAATAAAGAGAATATTCAATAGAAAATTTGGTTTTTAAAGTACTTTGATTTTAACTAGATTAGAAAATTCACTTGTGCTAAGATACGCTACCATTTTGCCAAATGATAACGGTAGGTCTGTTATTTTTGGCTAAATCGTAGTGGTGATTTCGTTGTCTAGTTTAGCCCTTGTTATGACGCGTTAACAAGTACTTGACCTGACCGAGATCTGACCAAGATTATTTCAGGATTTTTATATACCTATTGACATTGATGAATTGTTATAAATGCATTGACATGAATATTGACATTGTAAAATAGTATATTATTTTAATTATTAGGAATGTAAAGACTATGTGGATCATTTTTTTTTCTGCTCAAGTAGTTTTAATCATGGTCTGGCAGTTTGAGTAATTTATGCGGCCTACCCAAACGTCCTTTCTTTGGTATTGTTCGTCGAATCGTTGAGCTCCTTAAGTTTTGAGTTGAGCTGCACGAGTACTGACAAACGCGTGCACTGACTGGACAAGTCCACTCATTCTGTGTGTTTTTCCTCAAAAGACCATTTCAGATACAAATCTACATGGTCTTCATATGATCTGACCAAGATTATGTCTGGACTTTAAAAGAGACTGTGACCTCTGAGTTTGTTTCGGCCTTTATTCTCAGAGTAGTCAGGTAGGAAACGCCGACCTCATCTAGTTTTAAAAATATGATTGACGTGTAAAAGTGTTTGTACAAACCTACTTCCAGAAATTAAATCATTTATCAATAACTAATATTATTGAGAATTGCAGTGAACGTTAGCGTCATAAACTAATACGTCTACATGGTATTTGCAGGTCTGATATCTCACCGGTATTTCACTGCTCTCTGCACATTATGAAAATTGATGCTTAGGGTATAAAGTTTTGTTTGATGTATAAGTGTTTTTTATTGGCCATTGGCCAAAGAGACCCACCATTCTTTAATAACACCACCAAAAAACGCACTGTCCTCTGAAATCATCCGCCAACCGCAACATGATTGCCTAATGGCGTGTCTACAACCTCTAAACCTGTCCCTTCGTATTTATGTTATCCTGGTACTGCCCACCTTTACGTCGGGATAATTAAAATATACTTCGCCATTGTTTGCTCGCAAGGATCAGCATTATTTTTGGTTAAATTATAATGTATGTAGGTTCGGTCTGTTTAGTGGGGTCAGCAGATGTGTCCTTATGTCTTGGGTGATTTAAGTATATAGTACTTAGGCAAGCCTGCTTTAATGTCATCAGGATCAGGTATATATATGGTAGTTAATTTGTTTTTGTAATAAAAAACTTCACAGACCTTAAAAGTATCTTCTAGTGGACATGATAGCTGAAGAAACGTTTACACGACGTTTTCATTATTTGCCCTCGGGAGATGAGGTACAAAAAAGGCATCTAAAGAAATAGGAGCCCCTGAATTTATGAATTTTTAATCGGAGTTTTGACGTTTTGCAAACAATCATGTTGCAGAGCGCAATCTATCGGTGCCATTTAGTTTTGAAATAATTGACGTGTAAGAGTATCTTAAAATATTACAGAAATAAATATCATTTCATTACAAAAAAAAGTGACACGACATTTGACAAATAAATCACATTCTTTGCAGTAAGTGCTAACTCTAAAAAATATAGTACCTATCTATTCGATACAAACCCAGCCTCACGACGTAATCTAGACACAACTTTATTCCTAGTGCTTCATGACATAGCTCTAGAATTTGTAGGATTGCCTGAAAAGGTTCCCTTCGATTGCTTTTGTTTTTATTGTTATTAGCCGACGATACAAAGGTCGGGTTAGTCTCACGAGTTCTGGCATTTATTGTGCCGAATTTTTGGGATATTGTAGGCAAATAGACGAGATGTCGTGTTGACCGATAGATCTGAAGATATGTGAAAGTAGAAGATACATTTTATTAGAGTTGCTTATGTAGGTAGATATATTATAATGACTATATTTCCAAAATATTGCAAAGAAGTGTAATGTTTATTCTATTTATAATGATAAAGAACAGCCGTATAATAAAGAAGCTTATTGTTCCTTAACAACAAAGCGTGACAAATCTATACTTATAATAATAAATAAAGAGTTAAAATTTGTTTGTTTGTATGTAGGGGGTAATCTCTGGAACTACCAGTCGGATTTGAAAAATTATTTTTGCATTTGATAGCCAAATTCTTGAGAGAGGCTATTTAACATCAAGCTATGACTCTTAGGAGCCGAGCAAAACTAAAAAGTCAGAAAGAACACTAAGCGAAAACGAAGTGATAGCACGGGCAGGTGATGCGATGCGACGGGGTTGTTCGGGGGAACAAGAAATTTCACGTGGACGAAGTCGCGGGCAGAAACTGGTTACCATTAATATGTGACCTTCACATGTTATTCGTTTGCGAGTAGAGTATAGGCAGTACATAGCGAACTCTTATATATATAAAGCTGTTAATAAAAATAATATACTTAATTTTTTAGGTTCCGTACCCAAAAGGTGCCAAATTGACCCTATTACTAAGGCTCCACTGTCCGTCCGTCCGTCCGTCTGTCACAGGGCTGTATCTTTTGAACCGCGATCCTTCATCGTCATTCCCTCAATGCTGAGGATTGTGACCACATACGACGCGTCTCCAAGTTATGCAGTCTTCTGCAGTGTGGACCGCTCAGTAAACGCTGCCTCCAACAGCCTTCTTGATCGCGGTTGACCATCTTGCCGGTGCTCTGCCTTGAGCGCATTTTACTTCCACCCGGCCCAGTACCTTCCAGACCATGCTTAGGTGAACGAATTTCTTTTTCTTTTTTTAAACATTGCCCCACACTAGGAATTTCTCCTGTATTGTGGGTGCGTTTACAAACATTCAAACTCACCAGACCCGGAACAACTACTTGTAGGTCATACAAATATTTGTTCCGTGCGGGAATCGAACCAGCGACACGCAACGTAGCAGTCAATCGCTTAACCACTGCGCCAACCGTGCCGTTAAATAATAGTTCGGGGAAAAAGATTTTTCGTATTTTTAACCGACTTGAAAAAGGAGGAGGTTATCAATTCGGATGTTTATATTTTTTTTTCATGTATGTTCGGGCATAACTCCGTCATATATAGACGGATTTGCAAAAATCTTTTTTTGTTTGAAAGGGTATACTCTCGAGGTGGTCCCATTGTTACCAAGTCTGAATCCGATGAAGAGATCCCATGGAAATCGAGGGAAATCCTCAAATTTTATGGGCACACCAATAGCAATTTGGGTATTTTTTATAGTTACTCGTGCATTTGCTCTCAGAAAGCACCATTCCGCGAAGTGGAACTGATGATGAAGACCAGAGGTGGCCACCGGAACTACTCAATAATAAGTATTTCGCGGGTTGCGATTCGATTACTTTAATATGATTGCTAAGCCATTTTTGCTCGTGACAATGCATATGGTGAAATAGAGTTGATGGTAGCTTCACCATCAGCTCAGTTCTTTTTCAGGAGAACTCCTCAATAATTAACGCATCGGAAAAAGGAATATTTTGTAAAGGCAATATTTTAAATGCTCACCAAAATATTTTGTAGACCCTAAGACTAAGTACCAAGTAAAATATGTTACCTTCAAATAAAATAAACCCACTCTATACCGAGGTGCCTAAAGAACAACGTTTTAAGTTCCAAAATAATTATACAAACATCAGAATAATAGTAGGTGTTGTATTTATATTCCTTTTGCCTACCAAAATGGATGAATGCTCACCAAATCTTGTTTAAGTTGCTCACCAAAAATAAGTTTGCTTCAAAATGTAAGGGTGAGATAGGATGCAAGAGCGAGCGAAGCGAGCTCGGGACTTGGAGCATCCCGACTCGGACAGGTTAGGTTAGAAGGGGATGGCGGGGTCTGAAATACCCCGTCATCCCCTTCGTGGTAATTTTTTTTAAACTACCCAGAAGTAGGAGCCCTGCCGAGTGGGGCTCCGTCGGCTACGCCTTATAAATAAAAAAGGAAAAAAGGTTAATTTCTAGAATACTTTATGAAACACAATTTGGTGAGCATTTATCAATTCTGGTGGACACAATTTGGTGAGTATTTCGAATTTTTTGGTAGTAAAATAGGTACTTTTCTGGTAGGCATTTAAACACAAGCCTTTTGTGTTGTTTGAGCAGTTGACATTAGGCTATTGTAATTTAGATAAATTAATAACTGAATCACTAAAAAGTGAAAAATAAAAAACTTTTTACAAAAAAAAAAACAACCAACTTCAAAAAAAGACACTACATAGTGAAAAATAACTTTAATTTCGGAAGTCGGTGGCAAAAAAACTAAAAGTCAGATCCAAGGACACCGACTTCCGATATTAAAGTTATTTTTCACTATGTAGTATCTTTTTTTGAAGTTGGTTGTTTTTGTTTTGTAAAAAGTTTTTTATGTAGGTATAAATTTGTAGTCAAATCTTTTTGGCTGTACTGTTTGTATCTGGCTGGTTTAGATACCATTAAATAGATGACATTATACAAGAGAAAAATAAAATTAAACATGATTTCCCGCCATTTTTCAACTGTTTTCCTGTCTACTAAAATTAGTGAAACAAACCAAGAAATTCGATACATTTTGACGTTTTGTAAAAAAAATAAGAAAAAATGCGACGCAAGCTGCGAAAAAAAATATTGGCGTTTATAAACTTAACGCGGTGTCAGTAAGAGTAGCAAAAAGTTGGTTCAAGCGTTTTCAGACCCGAAATTTTGATGTCAAAGATGCAGGTCGCTCTGGTTTTAGTCAGTAAGGAGTCTGACATGCCCTTCCGTTCCGCCCAGAGCGGGAGAGGTCATCTGATGATTTACCAACCAAAAAAGAAATAAGGTCTCTCTGGTCGCCCTGTTAAAGAAAGAAAGAAAAATATTTTATTTGGGACCCGCACAGGAAATACAAAGAGTAAAAATAAAAAAGTAGCATTTAAAACTACCAAAATTAACAATAAAAAAAAACAACAATAAACAAGAAAAACGGAAAAACGGACGGCAACGGATAAAGTCGATGCCATTTTTGAAAAAGTGGAGCATGTTTGGCATATTAGTAGTTATAACATAGCTGAAGAGTTAGGGGCTGACCACAAAACAGTTTTGACCCATTTGAAAAAGTCTGGGTATATAAAAACGCTCGCTATTTGGATGCGACACGAGCTCACAGTCTTGAATTTGTATATACAATAGGAAAGAACTTTTTCCCGACCTAATATATCTGAAAAAGCTGAGGACACGCTCCTGGGATATTGTAGATAGCTGCTTGGTGATGTTGAGTTCCTCCAGTATGGATTCATTCGTTCCCATGGCGGTCCATGGTACACGAAGTAGCCTCTGCCAACACTACATCTCGAAAGCATCGTTCTTACTGCTTTCGCGACTTTCAATGCACCACGTTTCCGCATCATATAAAAAGAAAAAACTAGAGCATGGGTCAGTCGTATTTTAGTATTCCGATGGATGCCACGGTTCTTCCAAATTTTTCCTAGACTTGTAAAAGCACTTTTGGCCATACCAGTACGACGGCGGTTTTCCTCTAGGCAGCTGCCCCCACTCGTGATTAAAGACCCAAGATACACGAACTCGCTGACTTTCTCATAGCTGTCGAGTAGATTTGAACGCGGAAGAAGATGAGCACAGTTTACCACCATTACTTTTGTCTTCGAACTTACTTGAACCGTAATAGAACACTTGAAATGACCATAGAGTGTGTAGGTACTAAGCTATGGCTGAAGAAGAAGAAACGTGTTAAAAATATGTAGTGTTAAATATTGTATGGATCCCTTTGTGTGCGAGTCCGATTCATAATTGGCCGCTTTTTTATATAATACTAGCGACCCGCCCCGGCTTCGACCGGGTAGCAAAGCATAATATAATATAGCCTATGTCACCCGGAGATAGTGTAGCTTCCCAACAGTGAAAGAATTTTTGAAATCAGTTCAGTAGTTTCGGAGCCTAGGTATTCAATACAAACAAACAATCATATCTTTTCTCTTTATAATATTATTTCACTGTATTTCGTTTATTACAAAATAAATTTAAGTTATACCTTAGCCTCAGCAACACGTGGTGGTTATGCTATTAAATTGTAGCTTATATGAAACGTTTGTATTTTTAACATAGCGCCATCTATTGAATACTTACTCAATCCAGTCAAGAGATATCGCCATCTGTTAGAATCGTTTGGAGCTAACAGATAATTGTGACAAATAATTTGCAATAAAATAATATTGCGACTATAAATTGAGATGTAAGCTATCCTCTCTTTCAAGTTGGATCAAATTGCACACGGTGTGCAAATCTAATTTAAAATCGCTTCAATAGTTTAGGAGTCCATTGCGGACAAACAACGTGACACGTAATTTTTATATATATAAAGATTGTGGTCACCAATACTAGCCCTGCCAACTCCAGTATGTTAGGCTCGTGTTCAAAGGTGAACTATTCGTCGTCATAATTCAGCTGAAAGACGTCCACTGCTGGGCATGATAAGGCATTATGGAACCAGAGATCTCACACTCAACACCTTCCTTTGCACCCACTACACCTTAACTATAGCAGTCATATTAATTCAATACGTGTTACCAACCTTGATTGTAATCTACCAATTGCGGCTCTATTTACCTCGTTAGTGTTTATTAGCGTGATGTTATTTGTTTACTTGTTGTTAATTTGAGATATTACTACTACTGATAGCAATTGGATATTTAATTACCTAAGTTAATATAGACGTTATTATCCTAGAAACCCTTGATAATCTGTCCTTGTGACGCATTTGAATGAGGACCACTCTTTGACTAAAACTCTCAGTCTGAGCGAGTACAGTCCGGGAAATTCATTGTTAAGCAATTGACAGCCTACGTCAATTTGCCTTGTTATATGATAAATGATAAATCATTTTAGTTTTGTAAGTAGGTTTTTACAAACACTTTTACACGTCAACTTTATTTTTGTAAATAGATGAGGTCAGTAGGAGGGTTATAGCCAATTCATACATTTAAGTACGGATAATTTAAGTTAGTAGTCAATTTGCTTAATAATTGATTTCTCTGACCTACATTATATAGCATACCTACTGATAATGTATTTAAACTTATATTTAAACCAACTATTTGAAAATATGAAACCCATCGTAGGACTTATATGGGACCAACTTTAAGCCAGTGGTGGATCTTCGATTCCAATGATTATGGTATTGTTTGTTTGAGCGTTTCGACAATAAGGCGGTTACTGTACACCAGCGGCTTTTGATAGTCAATGAAGGTGTATCTCCCCCTTTTTCCCAGCAAAGCATAAATCGAGAAGAGATGGCTAGGCGGTAGAAATGATGAAAATATAAATAATTCTTTTAATATTCCAATAAAAAAATATTAAATACTTCCTTTCATCATTTATAAAAGATTGCGTTTGTTTAGCAATCCATGTAATTTTCAACTCTTGTTAAATATTAAAGGAGGCTTTAATTGTTGCTGAAGTCAGAACCTTTTGACATGGGTTTTTCCAAAAGGCAAAGTTAAAGAAATTGTTTGAAATTACAGCCTTTTTGATGGATATTATTACGTGGGATCCTTCCTAGACAAAGGAAATTAGGACCAGTGGGGAAATTGCGTAACACACATAAAATGGCAATCGATCGTAATGCTTTTCATTTTGACAGTTCAGCCACGTTCATTGCATTATTTACGTCGCTGAGCAGACGAATTTTTCAAACCTATGAAGCAATAGATTAGGAATTTCTTTCGAAACCCTTGAAGTTTGTTACGCAATTAAATGTAAACTTTATTTTATCATTTCTTCTAAGAAGATCGGCACCTGATCTTCTAAAGAGAAACGACAAAGTCAAGTTTACTCCAAAGTAAAAAGATCCAATATGTAAAGGTACATCACATCACATATATTATATATTGTGTAATTTATAATTTTTATGATATTGATTTTTCCATTATGTAACTACTTTAACTCACACACTAAATTATTACTTGTTATAATTTTGGTAAAATCATTTACTTTTCAATATTTGTAAATATGTGAGCACCATGTATCTATCACGTAATTAATTTACCTGTCATTGCATTATATTTAATTCTTTTTACCTATTGTGGTATTGTGGTAATTTTATTCTAGGTGCATCGTCTTCACATATAATTATATAATTAATTTATACCTATATAATATTGTAAAACATTTTAAAAGAGTAACGGTGGAGTTTCTTGCCCATACTTCTCGATACAAAACTACCTTTTGGAAGCGGCAACTAGAATCAATTCTATTTTCTTGTAAATTTCGACGTTCAAAAGTGCCTTTTATGTGCCTGTTTAAAATAAATGATTTGACTTTGACACACAACGATCATTCGTGCATGATGAGCATTCGGGTTACGAGCGTTTGGGTATGTTGAACCGAAAATAACATAGAAGATGTTGCAATGAGCAATGTCTTTTTGAATCACTCTATATTCGTTCGAAATCAAATTTTGCCGTGCATACGCTCGCGGAAGGCCCGCAGTGTGGACACACCTTAACACTATTTACATTCTATAGTTAACCTACCGGATCAGTGTTACACAATACCTTTTGACCTTTACTCTATAAACGATTTTTTACCAACTTTGTTATATCGCGATCTATTTGAGGTTTATTTCCAGCTGACGCCAACCGATCATCATTCTTATTTCTTCAAGCTTTTATATCTTTTTTGTCATTGTTACAAAAGAAAAACCGTAATCGGTGGAAACTTTCCCTATCTTTCCAAGTACCTGAATATAATACGTCGAAGCACTACAATACATTTCTCCGGATCAAGCTTACCTTAAAATCCTTCGGGACACAAAGAAAATATCATAACATTGTCCACGATACATGTCATATCGAATGTGTTTTACATCCTACACATAATAATATTCGTTTATTCCACTACCTTCTAAATTCAACTCTAACATTAGATAAACAGAGTTTATATCACTTTGGCAGTGTCACTCCATAATGTCTGCCCGAGGCATATCTATGTACGTTTTACAACTGGGTTTAAAATATTCCACCGTAAAATAGACGCATGATTCCCTTGCCACTACTGTCTGTTTGTAGAAGACCACAAAGGAGATCCATTTTGACAGGAACCTTTTTAACTGACATTTTGGACACAGTGACGTCATTTGAGTGACTTTATCTAGCGAATCTTTATTTGTCCTTTTGTAAAGAACGTGTGAGAGATGTAGATTACATTGTGTGTTCATTGTTATGAGATTTTTATTGTTAAAATATGTAATCAACTAAAATTATAACAGTCTAGATAAATACGTGCTGTTTGTGAAATGCAAAGTGCTAATTAATTAATGGTATCAATCATGTTACGCGCATTGTTTTGGGAATATGAAATCGAATAATGATGTAACCACAATTTTTCAATTAATGAAATACACATGTTTTCCCAGTCCATTATGTACAACACTTATGTATTTAAAAGGCAAGTAGAAAGTTTAACATGTTTATAGGACTTGTAGGGTGACGGTTTGTGCTCTCACAAATTACCTTTTAGCATTACGGACCACCTCTTTCATGTTCTTGACTCCTGGTATAAATTGTTGCTACTAATAAAACTTAAACATAACTTAACGTTAGATTAAGTTCTTAGAAAATGTAATTTTGTGTTGTCAAAAACCATAGAAAATTAAGGTGGACGTGTAATTTCTAAGCTTCTTGTAGAGGAAACTAATAACAACTGTTTATTTTACATGATTCACGCGTACTATTATTACATGCAGTTGGATAAACAGTATGAATGTGAGTTGAACTCGAGCGTGTTTCAGAACTTGGACGATCAGCTCAGAGAGAATGCAATCTAGGTTTAAGATTACGAGCACAGCATGCATTGAGACAAACAATGCTATTTCACACTGTATGACTTCACGTCTTTCTAATTAGCAGGCATAATTTACAGTAGATAGGAATAATACATCTACATTTCGCCGGTTATCTTAAACTCCCATGTAAAAGGAGTCTGTTGTAAAAGGAGTGTATTCCGGAATCGAGCTTACGCCACTAGACCCAGGCAGTTAGTAAATAACTTTGGAAAGCGCCACTCCTCCTACCTAGATGCAAATGCACATAGTTTCACTATAAATTAGTCACGTCACGCAGCAAACTACCTTGATGTCATGCTAGCCTGGTACTAGTAATTGCAGGTTTTTGCCTAATGAGCTTATAGCATTAAGGTCAATGTGTTTATAATATTAATTAGTTATGCATGTGTGTCATGGTCTGGTTAAGTTAAATTAATTTAACACTGTAAATAACTTGCATGTTTGAAATATTAGTGTGGGTAATATTTTTGTAGAATTTTCATGATTGTAATCGTAATACTATTTCAGCTTTTCAACTTTGCTGTCCCTTACTTCTTTAAATACAGGGAAGGATAAACAACTCGTGTTTTCCATCACATAAAAGGTTCCTAGATTTAAATAGAATTTTACTTTTGATCAACCAAGGATGGGCTCGGATTTGAGTTAAGAAGAACATGTAGATAAATCTATAATTATAACACACTAAACACATTAAACACTTTATTTTTCATGAAACTTTGTTTTTAATATTGTGGGCACATCAAAAAACAATAACTAGATGTCAAGGATAACATATTGCTACCTCTAGACAAACTACAATAACACAATACAGCAAAACATCACAATCAGAAATAGCGACATTTAATTTTGTTATAACCTTTGAAGTCCGTCTGCACACAAGTGCAATCTGTCTCTAATATTGTGAGACGGGTCCGAATTGCGACCAAAACATTGTTACTAATGTGCAATACACCTACTAGTTTTGTCTGACTTGTGTATTTGTCACAATATAACTTCACGCCCGAATGCCCCAATGTAGTAAGCAGAGATGATACAGGATCAAATTAAATTCGCTAGCGATACCTGCAGACGTGATGGCAGCAAATGACGATAAAAAAATAACTAAACTCTTAATTTAAAGAACCTAACTAAGGCTGACTGCGGGGTCAATAGGGTAATTGGTAGTGTAGACACTGTTGGAATTATTAAGTTTAGAAAATCTTTTTTTTTTCGTTAGATTTCAATGCCTATCACGTCTGCGCAGTTTAGCTAGCTAATTTAAGTTGACCGTCTATAGAACTTTTATATGTATTTTCACGAGCAATGTTATAAGTCCAATGTAATAGGGGACAATAGCCAAAGGGAGCAATGTATATAACTGGGCACAAATACAGACTCAGGGCTGCTACTGATCGCGGATTGTTCGAAAGAGTTACCGTGGCCCTGGCGCACAGGCAACTGAAGGAACACGGGTGGGTTTTAGTCAGTAAGAGTCTGACACGCCCTTCCGCTCCGCCCAGAGCGGGAGAGGTCATTTGATGAATTCCCAACCAAAAAAAAAAAAAAATAGACTTATTAACTAAATGAAGAATATACTAGACTAAAAAGTAAAAAATAAAAATTTGTAGTTTAAAAAAAATCAACAATACGAACATTAACATTAAATTATGAAGACAACAATATTTTCTAGAAAATCACATCTGTATATACCAATCTAGGAATAGACATAGGTAAATTACATACTTGTATAACTATATCTATATACATATTATAAACTAGCTACGCCCCGCGGCTTCACCCGCAATAGTCTCGATCCCATGGGAATATCGGGATAAAGAGTATTCTATGTCCTAATCCAGATCATGGTCTACCCATATGCTAAATTTCATCCAAATCCGTTCAGCTGTTTTAGCGTGAAATCGTAACAAACAAACATACAAAAAATCAAATTTATTGTAATACTAGCTGCGCCCCGCGGTTTCACCCGCAGAAATTTCGATCCCGTGGGAATATCGGGATAAAAAGTATTCTATGTCCTAATCTAGGTCATAGTCTACCCATGTGCCAAATTTCATCCAAATCCGTTCAGCGGTTTTTGCGTGATTGAGTAACAAACATCCACACTTTCACATTTATAATATTAGTAGGATTAGTAGGATAGTAGGACTAGTTGCGCCCCGCGGTTTCATCCGCAGCGGCATGAATATACTTTACGACCTATTCTCAAACCTACCAAATATACACAAAAAATTTCATAAAAATCGGTCAAGCCGTTTCGGAGGAGTTCGATAACAAACACTGTGTCACGAAATTTTTATACAGTGTGTCTGGTCACCGGTGTCCGACCCGTTAAGGCGAAGCAATATGATCAATTTTATCGACAAATCCACGATCGTAAGTAATTTTGTCGCTACAATTTTAACCCCTATTTTAACCTTTAAAAAGTAAAAATTACAACCAAATTGTTTCACAATTTTTACGTCTCAAGTATTTTTTAAGGTTTTAATGGAAGTTTTTGATAAACATTTTAGTGTCGACTTATTGCCTACTTTTGTAGCTGTCAAACGATAACACTTTTATGCCTCTAGGACGTCTACATCGGTAGCTATTGCAAAATAAATAAACCCATCTATACTCAGTAAAAAAAAATTCAATAACCGCCATTTCAAAACAGTAGGGGCAAAATGCCTTATTATCGTGGATTTGTCGATAAAATTGATCATATTGCTTTGCCTTAACGGGTCGGACACCGGTGACCAGACACACTGTTTATTAGATTAGTTTATTTAGATTAAAGTCTCTTTTTGTGTCTGCCTGCTTTGTGTGTGTTGTCTGTGATGGTGTGTGGTGTACAGATCGCTAGTAGATCGTAACATACAAGGCGTTGACTAAAGACTTCAGATCTGTCAATATTTGGACACTAATCCAAATATTTGTGCTCAGTCTGGTTGGTGTGAAACAACCTTCAGACGTGGCTGCTAATCTAAAGTACTTGCAATGTCTATGACATGACATTTAGAGAGAACATTCTTTATGAATATTCATTGAGTGGTTTCTGTCTGTTGCGCACTTGCTGGTATATAAAGTCATGTGGAGTTCTGAAGAGACTTTTAGAAGAAACAGCTGCCGCCTCCTAGGTACAACTACGTTTTGCATAATATATTGCTTTTTAATGTTTAGAAAAGTTTGTGTTTCTCATTGCTACTTAAAGGCCTAAAAAATACTGTCATTAATATAAAAAGTAATAATCTGAGATCGCTTTAGATATCCTAAATATAATACGATGTCAAACTTGTCTTTTTTTAATTTCCTCAAGTTTCTAATTCATTTCTTTTGTTCTGAAAACATCTCTGCGCTTGAAAAATCTTTGATGATCACAAAGAGGCTATATTTTTACAGTCGAGACAATTTTTTATTCAACTGGCAACCAAAGAAAATAATTATTTACTGACCTCCAAGTATCTAAAAAAGATGTGCGAAACACGATTTGGCCTCACGTTATCCACGTGACGCAGGCCTAAATTGAGTGAAGCCACGGTCCAAACTTAGCTATAAATAATTAATATATCGCTCACTAATATATACGAGTATAAACAGGCCTGGGGGTAACGATGTGTGCAGTGTTTTAATTCAATCAATATAGAGGGGTCACCTTGTTGAATTATTGAGATCCAACCCGGCCAATGGTCTCAACGAATATGGACTTGTTTTATTGAGAATAATACTATGTATTGTTATGATTTTCGTCTAAAACATACACTACTGAAAATGAGCTTCCCAGTGGCCCTTACCATTGTTAATAGAGAATTAATCTTCATAATAGAGGTTAGCGTAAATTGTTGGATCGCAATATTGTGGTCATACAATCACGGCAACAAACACGTTCCTCATTGTAGTCTTAAGTGCACTGTCGATCAATCTAACAACTCCCGAGACTTGACCAATCGATTCAATTAAATTACCATGTTTAGCAGACGATTATTTCGGTGTTCGCATTCTTATTCGTGTTTGACGTGGGTCCCTACTAAAAATAAAATAACGAAAGTGAGGGCAAAACAATTAGAAGGCATACAAAAATACAATAAATAAAACTTATTTATTTATTTTTATTTTTATTTCTCAGTATATGGTGCAATGAGATCTTACATTAAACATTGTTTCACACATACTACCATTGCTGGTGTAGAAAAATTAAATAATAAGCTAGGTACATGCAAATCAGAACTAGGTACATTATAAGAATGTTATATAAAGTTATGAAATTTTGTATTAAGTTTATGAATTTATAATGTCAAAATATTAATAGATAAATAAAAAATAAAAAAATATTGTCGAAATTATAAATCATAACGTCGAAGATTAAATTATAATGCCAAAATACAAATCATTATGTCAAAATATAAACCATAATGTCAAAGTAAAAATTACAATGTCTAAGAATTCATAATAATGTCTAAGTACTAATGTCATTATTAAGATCTTAATGACAGTATCAAAAAGTATGATTTAAAAATTCATTGACGGAATAAAAACACATCGTCTAAGGATTATGGCGTAATCCCGTAGTTACTGGGACTACTGTACCTAATGATGTGGTACCAACGTACGATGTATCGTACTTAAACGCATGACTATGTGTTCGCATTGCATCGTGCGTACACTTTTGGGCTGCAGTCCACAACTGTGTGGATTGTGTTCTCGGCCTATTTAGAGCTATTTTATCTTTTAACCAGCCATATTAATGCCAAATCGCGGTTTCTAGCCATGGCAGTGGTTTGGCGCTGTTTTAACTGTGCATGTTGACCGCCGCAGTGATTTAGATGCTCATTCCATTGCAGCGGATTTTGTGAGTGCCAAAATTTATTTGGTGTGTGTAGCTTCACAAGAATTTTTGTTTTAATAGTTTATTTTTCGGCCTCTTATTGTCCAATTAGAGACAAGGACCAAAATAAAGCACATTTCTTTAAAAGTTATATAGTAGATAGTTGAGGTTTTTCTAAGTGCCAAATGTAGGTTTTACTATTTCAGCAATTTAAAATTATCATCTTTACGTTCCTAACGAACAAACAGTACATAAAAGGTTCACCACATTTTCCTAACTCCTAACTTTTACACGTTTCTTATAAAACAATCGTGCTTCAGAACATAAGAAGTAGTACCTTAGTTATTACAAGTACGTAGGTACCTGTAAAAGTAGCACAAAGTAGATAACACAGAAGTAAGGGCGGGAAGTTTCTTCGATTGCCAATGAGAGCGCATCGACCACAGATGACAAGTTCTTTTTAAGGGAAGGTTGTGTTCGAAAGGTGAATTTATTGAGACATTGTTTGCGGTGAATGTTAAAGATAAGATCATTTATCTTATAATTGTGTTTGTGGTCTTATAATAATAGTGATAGGTCCCGTTGATTTCTGCCGCGGGAAATTCGAAAATAATATAATAGCCATGTAATTAAATTTAGTTATTTTTAGCTAATATTATAAATTTCGATTAATTGCATGGATTTTA
This sequence comes from Dryobotodes eremita, assembly GCA_917490735.1. Lineage (NCBI taxonomy): Eukaryota > Metazoa > Arthropoda > Insecta > Lepidoptera > Noctuidae > Dryobotodes > Dryobotodes eremita. The sequence goes on along the minus strand of OU823247.1, from coordinate 1,365,014 downwards.
ATGTTTTTCAATTTAATGCAGTTATAAATTCAAATGCATTTCAATTGTACTTTATTTAATCACGTATTCATTTTCAATTCTCAAGCCTCGTATACTGAGAAAGTCAAAGTCAAATCATTTATTTCAAATAGTCACATAAAAGGCACTTTAGAACGTCAAAATTTACAAGAAAATAGAATTGATTCTAGTTGCCCCTTCCAAAAGGTACGGACACCTACCCAAAGTCTGGATTTTTCTTAGCGCCACGAGCTTCAATGGTCAGACAATAGTCATGCATGTTTACATATTTAACTGGTAGCGCGCCGTCTCTTAAAGTAAACTCTCCAAATCGTCTAGCAAAAATCTAAAAAGAAGACGTTAATTTAGGATTATTTACATTAAAGTTCATTCACGTCATAACGAAAAAATTTGACTCATGAATCAGATAAAATGCAGATGCCTCAATGTCCCTAGAGAGCTTCGTCTTAACAAAACGACACTTATTTCACGGTCCGAATCGAAATTCAGTAATAAAACTAGTGAATTTGTTCGGAGCGGCAATAAATTTTATTTATCCGCCCCCGCACCCCGCGGGCGCCCCCCTTGCGACGGGAATATTTTATTATCGTCATGGCGCATCAAAGTTCCGGTTCATACCTCTTTATACCCTTTTTCATTATATTAGTGGATCGTAAGTCGTAACTTTGGCTATGAGGATACGGCTGCGGAATCTTGCGCATTGCTGTATGTGTTATGAGGAGTTAAATATAGATGGAGCTGCATGGGGTAGTGGCGTATGGTCTGTTCCAAAAGTATCAGATAAAAGTGTAATCAAACCTTGTTCAGGTTAAATTCTTTATGCAAGCACAGACTAAAGGGAATAAATAATAAATTCATCTGTATCTAAAAGGTTCCAACTTTTATATATCTAACCACTTTTTCCAACAAATATTGTTTGAATAACATTATTTGAGTAATTGTAATTGAAACACAACAAAAATTGGGGTTAATTGCCAAATGAAAAACAGCTTTAAAGTGATTTAAAATTAGAATTTCAGGTTTAAACGTTCAAATAACTAAATCGCTCCTAATTTGCAAGTGGCACGACAAATTGGGATCCAAAAGTAGGTTCTCTGATCCATATTTTGTTTACATGTTCATGAGATACCTTTGAAACAGACCACACGTAGGTTCACTAATTTACTTTTTCGTTTTAATTAACCATTTCAGACACTAATTTACATAGCCCTCACATGATCTGACCAAGATTAAGTCTAGACTTTAAAAGAGGCTTTGACCCCTGAGTTTGTTTCGCCATTTCTTCTCAGGGGTAATCAGATAGGAAATGTCTACTCCATCAAGCTTATTTCTAAGGTTCCGTACCCAAAAGTTGTCAACGGAACCCTGTTACTAAGCCTCCGCTGTCCGTTCGTCCGTCTGTCTGTCAGCAGGCTGTATGTCATGAACCGTATTAGGTAGATAGCTGAAATTTTCACAGATTGTGTAATTCTATTGCCGCTATAAAAAGTAAATAATAAATAAAGAGTTCTCCATACGAGAAACGTGTTTTTTTCGGTGTTTTTGTCTTATGGTACGGAATCCTTCGTGTGCCAGTCCGACTCGCACTTGGCCAGTTTTTTTAATATGACATGTAAAGTGATTCCGATATCCTATAAATAGGATAAAAAAATCATTTAATTTTAATTCATTTTAATGTCATTTTGGTTTACCGAGAGATAATGGTTCATATAAAGAGCGATGAATACATGCATGTAAGTGCAGTTAGCAAAATAATACCTTTTTCTTTGGCTGGGAAATCATCAAATGTCTTCTCCCGCTCTGGGCGGAGCGGAAGGGCGTGTCAGACTCTTACTGACTAAAACCCACCCGTGTTCCTTCAGTTGCCTGTGCGCCAGGGCCACGGTAACTCTTTCGAACAATCCGCGAAGCAAAATAATACCTAAGAATACATACTGGCCACTTAACAACGTGAGAACCTATACTTAGAAAACTCTTTGGTTTTATAAGATTCTGCCTATTTATAGCATTCTAAGAATATGACGAATAATAAATCTATTTCAGGAAAACATGAAAACTCCACGGAAAATTTTACCTAGAAATATTCATACACCAAAAACATATCCTATTATAAGATTGTCATATTTTGAGTACAACTAAAAATAAGTAAGTAATACGTAATATTCACGAACTCGTAAAGGAAATCTCATATTGTCAAGGACGCCTCGTGTCTTTGTAATCTCGTTTGATCGTTGACAATATAATATCTTTCTTACTTGTAGTAAGTATCGTGTTCACGCTATAGGTATTAAGGGCGAAATGAGACTTGAGACAAACTTGAGATAAACTTCAGATTCATCATAATGTACACACATTTCTTATTTTATGTATTTACCTGTTCTTATAAAATAGGACACGAACAAGTATTTAAGTACATCGTTTATTTTTATGACTTAATCATAAGTTTTGTTAAACCTACTGCATCATGATATGTAAATTAAAATATTATATATTTTTATAATTTGCGAAATTAGGGTGTACTATAGCTACACCTTTGCCTAACCCTTCGGGGAATACCAGCGTGATGTTTTATGTTTTTTTGAAACATTGTGTTTCGGCTATTAATATATATTTATTTCATAAATTGTTTTTGATGGACGCTACCGAAGGTGCCCAGTTCTGGGCTGACTCAAGGTATACAGGGTGGATTTTTGAGATGGGGCAGCAAGGGCAGCTACCTTAACCGTTTTTGTAGCTTCAGGAAACCGGTCTTAGGAAACTTTCTTTAACTTTTTGAGAATTTTTGATTTGCCGTCACAGATTTAGAAAAAAATTACAGTCAGCAGGAAAATGGGCATATTCACAAAAAAAATATGCCTATCGATCATGTTTCATATATGGATCAAAAACTTCTATTGGACCAACTGAGGTTTGAGTACAAGAAAAGTCAGAAATCGCAAAAATCTTTTCCCATACATTTCGTAGGAAATTAGACTACAACTTACTTTTTATTATGGATACCCTGGCTGCTACAATGAAGACTGGCTGAAAATAAACAAAACAAATTTAACTTCGAATTTCGAACGAATTCGCGTTATAATTTAATTTTCTTTGAAAACAGAATCGAGATAGTTTGTTGCCTGGTTGCTTATGATTTGTAGATTACCATCGATACGCTAAGAAGAAGATGTCTTTAAATGTTGAGTTGGTTATGGACTTAGAGTAAAAGGTGACAGCACCCGCCCGGATTGAGGATTTAATAATGGGGACAACAAAGGCTCTAGAAAAAATTGTTAATGTCACGCAAAATGTACGGGTAGGATAGTACGAGTATTTGTTTTTGTTGTTATGTTTCTTCCCAAGAATTCCATCAGCTAACAACTCTATAACTAGGTGAAAAGGAGCTAAAGTTACGGGTTCCCAGAAGAGCCTTTCAGTCATATAACGGACGTCATGAAAATCTGTCATTGAATGTATTTGACATTAAGGTGTAAAAAAAGGAAAAGAAAAAAAAAATAGAGAAAAGAGAAAGAAGAGAAAAGAGAAAGAAGAGAAAAGAGAAAGAAGAGAAAAGAAAGAGTATTCTATTCTTTTCTAACGCTATTTATTTGGACATTCCGGCCGCATGTGGCCGTTGCCGCTCTTCTAGGAAAACGCCCCAACATACCAGGCTTGCATAAAACCCAAGGAGTTCACAGAAACAGTGAAGCATAAAGAAATAATACTGAGAAAGCATTTCACAATGTGAACGGTGGTTGAAATAAAAACGAACAAACTCCGGGAACCGAACACCTGCGGCCTGTTAGTGCTGCCGAATGTTTTATATTAAATATTCACTATAAAGTAGTTACTGAACGTTTGTATGTTAGTTATCGACACAATGGAGTGTGTAGTGTTGTTATGATACATTACTGTGGAAGTAATATGACGGTACATCGTTTTTACACCCACCTGTGTTTTACAAATAATAACTACTACAACTACTATAACGTTGACTTTGCAAATGGTTCTGAAATGGGTTTTGCTATTTTCACTACAGTAGTATGCGGCTTGTTTGGTTAGTAGATAGTTATGGCACTATTATTACTATTATAAGGAAACCATCATTGGTTGGTTTGAAATGGGCTTACGTACATTGCGTACTGTTTCTGTGGACGACTAAAATCAATTCTACGAACTAGAATTAATTCTATTTTTTTGTAAATTTTGACGTTCAAAAGTGCCTTTTATGTGCCTATTTGAAATAAATGATTTGACTTTGACTTTGACTTTGACTTTGACGATACTTAAGACCTGCAGCCTAATTATGTAACAAACTTACAAAGGCATTTTATTTTGACAATTCAACAATATGCTTTGCGTTGTTTACGTTGTCGAGCAGACGGATACCTACATTACTTGACACTCTTATTTTTATCAAAAGCGATTATGAAGTTTTGAAAATGGAAACTACCTTTTGATTATTTTGTTCCGTATTTGATGCCATTTGTAAGACTACTCATTAAGGCGGAACCTTCAGGGCAGCCCGCGAAATTCAAATTTTCTTAAATTTTTTGCAATTTGAAGGTCAATGTCAGGTTGTATTTTGATTAAAATATGATTCGCGGCCGTAACAAATATGGCTTTACAGAATTATAATCATTAGAATCAGCAATACAACTCCTTATGTTAGAATTGGCGTCAAATGTCATGATTTCATGAAATAGTCATTCAATACAGTCATATGAACTTAGAGTGATGTATTGCTGATTCTAATGATTATAATTCTGTAAAGCCATATTTGTTACGGCCGCGAATCATATTTTAATCAAAATACAACCTGACAGTGACCTGCAAGTTGCAAAAAACGTAAGAAAATTTGAATTTCGCGGGCTGCCCTGAAGGTTCCGCCTTAATAAGTAATGTTATTGATTCACTGATTATTGTTTTGTTATTCAAATTACACTTTACCTTAAAAATGTTATCTAATGAATTTAAGTACATGCCATATTTTAAATAGTTAAGTATTACATTGTTTATATAATTATTCAGATGTATATATTTGACTGACGAAGATAAAGCAGTGCATAATTACAACGTCCGTTAACAGATGGCGCTTAATGCTCCGTACTGCTTTACCATAGTACATAGTTTTGTGTCGTAACGGAAATGTTAGTCAGTTATCGTACAGCCTTTGAAGTGTAAAGTGCTCCAAGTGTAAGGTTTGAAATATATTTGATTTATTATATCTTGAGTGTTTTATTTTAAATATCTAGCCCAACACATTCGATAGTGCACCTTTAAATTAGATATTTTAAACATTTATGAAGCAATGGACTGTGAAATTCCTTCAAAATTCTTCGGATTGTAATTGTAAGTGTGTTACGCTATTGAGGTGTTGCCGATAATATCACAAAGAATTATGTTTATCTCAATGAAGAAACATAAAAACCTTTTTTCTGATGACTTTATCACGTCAGTTCCACACGTTCATGTTTTACATCTAACTATTATGACCTCACGCGCATGCATGCACACATAAACCATTGTTCGTCAGTACGCACAAATATTATGTCTAAAGAGAGAGTACGCACGAAGCAAACATAGCTTTTGATCCTGTATGATGACGCTTTTCCGACGCGCGCGAGTTTTATTTTTACAGGTTAATATGATTAGGCAGGCCTTGCTGCAGCATTATTTGACCCTTTGTTTTGAAAGAGAGTAAAGGTGTTCTGTTTTGAACATAATAATATTCTCATGTCATGGTTTGGCCTTACGTTATGTTGTTCAAGTATCAAAATACCTCCACCGTATTAAAATCTTTCTGGTAGCATACCTACAGGTGGGTACGTTAAAACCTAAAAGCCAGAAATTCGGACAGAAAGATAAGCTTCGATATCTATTAATGAATGGAAAATAATTCATTTAAAAATAGATGATTCTAGAACAGCTGGATATGATATACAAACCACATTTTCTATTATCATAATCATTTATTTGTCAAATATGATACATTATTATGGTTGCACACCACACGTGGCAGAATGTGATGATACCACTGACTAATCTTAAAACCATAATAATGTATCATATTTGACAAATAAATGATTATGATATGATAAAATATGATGTGATATTAGGTAGGTACATACATTTATTACAGGACAGACTATTAGGTTAGTATTAACATTATTGATTGTATACTTACGAATTAAAATTACAATTTGAGGTATGTGGGTTAAAAATAATATCATAAACACATAATTTATTTTGGATGTCTAAGTATTATTAAATGTCAGAGTATCCAAGAGTAAGATTGGGATGTCAAAGTATAGTCGTTTAAATTATAATGACATCTATTACATAATAAGACGAAACTAAATTTTATAAATCATTTACCTACTCTTAGTAGCCCCTGAAAATTTACCCTTCAAAATAAATTCATCAAAGCTAAATCAAACTAAATATTTGATCGAGTTATCTTTGTCTTGAATTTAATCTTGGTTAAGATTGGGGCCTCGTCTAGCTAAATATTGACGGGTATCTAGTGTTTAGTCAACCATTTGGTTGCTGTCCCCGAGTCCCCAGGATCATAATTCACGGTCATCTCTCTTAGTTGTCTTATTGTTAAGTTACTTGTACAATCACCAAACGAAAACGTTGATCACGTTTCTTTCTGACAACCAGAGACTCTCTAGGTACCCTAGAGACTTGGTAAGATTGGTTGTCAGAAAGACAGCCTTATCATGATAAGTTTCTATGTGATCTGATAACCAGTCTTACCAAGGGTATCGTATTCCCCAGTAACTGGGTTGTGGAGGTTATATAGACAGACGCTCCGTGTACAATTCTGGTATTTAATTGCCTCGGGTTAGACTGGAATCTGATCCCAACATTATATAGTTGGGAAAAAACTAGGCAGATGATGATGATGACGACATACCTTTAACTCGTCGGTATGACGTTCTTGCTGCGCAATTTATGACTTCACCGTTTACTTACAATAATATAATAATAATAATATGACAATATTTGAATAATATGACAATAATAATATGACAATATTTTCATTACATTCAAGGTTTTCATAATAAAGATAGATTGTGATTAAATTATCGTCATAAAGTATGATGATAATTCAAATTAATGAAAATTCATTAGAAATTTGAGTGTACACCCCTGCCTAACCCTTCGCGGATTACTGGTGTGATGTTATGTATGACAAATACGTAAATCTTCAATTCAAAATATTGTCTTGTCATATAGGTATATTCAGATTGCTGGGTATGCTAGAGCAATGTTAATTGACGCGTGTGACGAATGATGATCGATGGTTTGAGTTCAACATGACATTACAAAATCATGATCATGTGGACGACGATACAACAATAATTTGAACTTCGTATAACTAATGATGTTCCTAGTCTGGATACGAAAATACAGTCAAATATATGCAATAGTTTAGTCACTATAGCAAGTCAAAGATCGGCAGATCTCATAGTCGGCCCATCACTAATAATTAGTTTGTTTGAAAAAATCATTTTTAGGTTTCCGTAGTCAACAAGGAACACTTGTAGTTTCGCCATGTCTGTCTGTCCGTCCACAGCTTAGCTCAGAGACTGAGTTCTAGAAAGCTATAATTTGGCATGGATAAACATATTAATCACGCCGACAAATTGGTATGGGCAAAGGGTACCTCCTGTACATGTAAAGTGGGGGTGTCTTTTTTAACGGCTATCCCATGGTGTGGGATATCATTAAATTGCTAATTTTTGTTAGAGCGAAGTGTTGTCCCCCCTCCCCGCCAGCTAAAAATGGTTGCTTTATGATATGTGAAAAAATTCGCGGCAGTAGTACATAATTATAACTAAATTAAAAAGAAAACTATCATAGCTAAGTAGGCTTTACAAGTTTACGAGTAATAGTCGACACCAACTTAAATTTGCAGTTTGAACGTATTGGTGAACATGTTTTTCAAGTATTTTAAGTTTGTTCTTGGGATAAATTCATCCAAACTACGGAACCCTTCATTGTGCGTGGTCTGACACGCACTTGGCCGGTTCTTTTTTAAATTCAATTTTAAGATTTATTTGGTAATTCCAAAATACTCGTATACATTAGTATTGCCAGTGTTTTCTTTTATTGTCATATTTTTGTATCCACATTGAATAACTAATTGCATTAAATTAAATTAATTGCATTTAAATTAATTTCAGCGCTCAAGTTTTGTGTTATTGAGACTCGTGTGGTAACAAAATAACGTTGCAGATTTTATCATTGGCTTCCCATAATTCGAATGGAAGGTAAACATCTAGCAAAAGACTTTGTTGGCAAAAATCTCAGTAGAAAGTCCTTTCTAAACATTACATTCATTTTAAATTGCTCAAATTGCAATCGGCAAAAACCTTCTACATGTAACTTCTAAGTTTCAGCTATGAAACTCTTCCCTCAGCCCGTTTCTGTCTGAAACAAATACGTTGGAAAATAAAACTTTATCTAGGCAAACTGTAAGGTGCACTTTCTGTTACAACTGCACCCTGGACGGTCAGTTCCCTGTACCTACAGTGTACACTTCGCTTTCTCAGTTAAAATTGCACGCGTTCAATGCAGCAAAAGCTGTCTTTAAGAATTTCAAATACGTAGCAAATGATTTTGTTTTGTAAACAGAATATTTTTAGATCTTTTATTTTGTGTTTTTGTTATGTTTGTATAAAAGAAACCCTGATCCCCCCTGATCTCTCTCCGTTCATGTTGGATTGCCGTCCCATCGGACTATGAAAGTGAGGGAAGAGAGAGTGCACCTGTGTCGCGCACACACTTGTGCACTATAATATCTCCCGCGCCGCAGGCTAGTTTCCGTTGAGATTGGCCGCCATGGCCGATATACGGTCTGGAGGACTACGAGTATATAAAAGAAAAGCAATTATATAAAACCTACTTCGGTTTTAATGCGAAAAAATGTGGATTGGCAATTTTTACAAGTGGAATAATAAAATACATCATCGTAATAATTTTAAACGAAAAAGCGTAGGTAAGTAGGTCAATATAGATAATATAAAAGCTGCGGTCTTCATTACAGCTTTAGCGATGTTATAAAAAGATTCATATTCTGTAAGTTAATACTAGCCATTAATACTAGGTCGACCACTAGCCATCTGCTAAATGGGTTAAAGTACTTACAATTTTACGAGACTAACCCAGGTATCAAATTGTGCATAAATTACGACAGAACTATAACCATAAAAAACCTTTCACTGTCCGCGGACGCAAAGTTGCACAAAGTTATCCTACGATAGAAAAATATAATACCTACAATGTCACAAACAGCAGGATCAGATATCAGATAACAGTTCTCTGATTAAGGCATGAATAGGTGCGACCCTATTGCCACATATCGGGCTTAAACCCAATCGGGACTAAGCGAGAATTTATCGACAGAAAAACCCAATTATCGGCTAGGGTACTCGGGCCACGGGAATTAACTTCGCGAACTTTTGATTCTTACTCCGAAAAGGTATGTATTACCAATCAAATTGGATAACGAGGTGGAAACATCGTCATTGTTAGGCTTTTAACAGCATTATAACTTATGACTTTGCCTAACATGAAAAATATTGGAAAAAGCCCCTCACGGCCGAAGCGATGTTATTCATTTAGTCATCCCAATTACCCTAGTTTAGTATTTTAGTAACACGCTTTTATTAGCTTGGTTTGTATGTTTGTAATGGAATCTTTAAACGTGATTTTCATCCACTTCAAAACGGCAAACTAAATTGAAACTTGCACACTTATCAAGGACCGATGACAATAGCATAATTTAATAAGTTTGTCCCATTATCCTGATCAGGATCTTCAGGATTAGCGATTTTTTGTTGAAAAAAACTTACAAAAAAAAAAAACATCCTTTTGTAGTTAGCCGAACTAAATAATAGAAAAAAATAATAGTTAAAAAAAACTAAAACACGCCTCAATAGAAAATCAAAGTAAAAAGTAGAAAATAATTTACAATAAATTAAAATTAAGAATAGTGTCATTAACAAAAAAAAAATATTTTATTGTAATAAAGCGTGGGGTGCTTTTTACGATATTTTCATAATTACTCTACTTTTACCAATATCTGTCAATAAAATATTTATAACAATTGACATCAAGCACCCCATGCTTTTTTACAATTTTATTTTTTTGTTTGTCACAATTTTCTTAATTTAATTTAATTGAAAATTATTTTCTACTTTTTAGTTTGGTTTTCTATTAATGCGTGTTTTTAGTTTTTTTAACTATTATTTATTGTCGTTTCTGTGCTGATTGGTGTTCATTTCATTTGTCGGGTCTTCAGTATATTTACCAATATAAACAACCTGCCAAAGTAATATTTGCTACGCATTTAAAATCAGAAACAAAGATATCACCGGAAACCATTCCTGTCTTAGAAACGCAACTGAAATACGATCTCCAATTGTACAAACTCCTTTAAGGAAGGGTCCAACTCACAATTGTGGCTGTTAATAATTGTATCCATCGGTGGCTCGGTGGGGCGTCTGTGGGGCGTCGGCGGGGCGTCTGCGGGGCGTTTGCGGGGCGTCAGCAAACAACAGAGTCTTATCGGCCGCAAGACATTTGAATGATGAATTGCGATCTCCAGCAGGATATTGAAGACTCTTCGAATAACTTTATAGGTATTGTTTTGGTCCGAAAACTGATTGTTATGAGTAATGGGAAAAGGGGTACTTGTTAATTTGGAATGCGAAGGTTTTCTATTGTTTTGGTAGTTTCAAACTTGGAAAGAACGTAGAGGTTTTACTGACGCAGATAACACTGACAGGGTTGTTAGGTTGCGTTAGATTACAGACAAGAATAAGCAAAAAGTAGAAAATGTTGTGGGTAGTACGAGTATATTTGTTAAGTTTAATTTTAAGACAACACTCTTTATGCTTAATATACTAGTGTTTGTTTTCCCAAATGTAATAAATAAACAAACAAACATTCTATCTATCTGTCGATCCCAGTACAAAATTTTCATGGGAAAAAAGATAAGCTTTGTAACATCTTAATCAATCCTGTAAATCATTTCATGAAGTCAAGAAACTGGGAACATAACCCATGGCAGAACTTAGTGTTATGAAGGTTTCATTCAAAATGCGTTAGAAAATAAGGGACTTCAAAAACTCTCAAGCTGACCGCTTAACAAGACCATTGAAATTCCACGTTAAACAAAAAACTTGGTCAAAGAAGAAGTTCTGAACTTCTCTAAAGAAAGGGAGAAGTTTCCTCACTTCCTGGGTTTATGTAAACAACTCTAAAATTAAGTTGTTCTTAATGAGTTCAGCGATTTACTAACTAAAATTAGAATCTGCTGGTTTTGTTCTTTAGTGATGTATAAATTGCTGAATTATTGTTTCTGGAATCTATCTGTATCTATATCTATACATAAATTAAAATTAGTAGCTTTTGCCCGCGGCTTCGCCCGCGTGGAGGTCGGAAATTATCCCATGGGAACGTACTACCGGGATAAAAAGTATCCTGTGTTAATCCGGGTTATAAACTATCTGTGTTTCAAATTTCATCCAAATTCCTTCAGTAGTTTTTGCGTGAAAGAGTAACAAACATTCATCCATCCATCCTCACAAACTTTCACATTTATAATATTAAGTAGGAAGGATAGTTGCTTTTCTTGTCTCTCTGTGACCGTGTTGTTCTTCTAAACTACGCAACGGATTTTGATGCTTTTTTCATCATCATTTAGAGATTTTATTCCGAAGGGTTTGTGTATAATGTATGTGTAACCTACTATCACTAGAAGTTAATTAAAATTGTCCCTAACCCTATGGACTCCTGTCTGAAATAAAAGTTTCTAGTCTATTCTATAATACATTAATAAAGAAATCTTGATGTTTTGTGAAGTCGAAAAATCCGTGTGAAGCTAATCGCAGGTAAAGGAATATAATATTATTAATAATATATAAATATTTATTATTAATATAATAATCCCGAAAATATTATTTTTTGAATTTTTGTCTGTCTGAATGTATGTTCCAGCTTTGTTGTGCTTTTGTTGTGTTGTGCTTAGATTTTGTTCAAATTTTGCATAGACGTTCACTATAAGTCTGGTCAGTATGTAGGCTTTATATTATCACGCTATTTGCTATGGTGGATGAGCAATATGGCAATTTGTTCGTATTCTGCTAGTTTACCGCTAATTGGAAAAAGACTAGCCAAAATATTGCAGATGGTTACAGATTTAACTTTTTAAGTGATTATCATCACGCTATACCTTTATAGAGCCACGCAGTCAATCATGGCATATTCAGGTGGATTTTTGAGATGAGGCAATAAGCGCAGGAACCTTAATCGCTGTCGCTATAAGAAAACGGTCTTAGAAGACTGTTCTTAACTTTTACAAAACTTATGTTCTGCATTCACAGATTTTGATAAAAATTACAGTCGGCAAGAAAAAGGGTAATTTTCACAAAAAATAAAATTGATGCCGGTCTATCCTGTTTCTTATAAGGATCAAAAACTTTATTGCACCAACTGAGGTTTGAGTACTAGAAAAGTCAGAAATCGCAGAAAAGCTTCTCATTTTCGTAGGAAATGAGACTGAGATAAGTGACCCGCGGGTCGCTAGTTTGGAATAAAAACAATTGACGGTTATGATATGAGTCAAAAAGTACTGAATGATGACAGTGGAAATTGTTACTTCAATTAATACCCTTTTACAAAGACTCCATCATTGATTTGGGTTTTGTTTGTACGTGTAATAGCGTCATGGTATAATGGAAACCAAACACGGCGAACATAATATTCCAAAAAAAATACGCTACGGTAAATCAATTATCAAGTAATGCTAATATTTCAAAGAAAATCCCCAAGAACCAGCAGTTTCCAATGTTACAGACAAAATTAACTTATAAGACTAGTTCATAAGGCAAAGTGAAGAGTTGCCGGATGCACGTTGCAGAGTTGCTGAAGTAACTTCAAAGTATGTTTTGTTTACTTACCCAGGTAAACGATTGAAGTTCAACTATTTATGTAGCTACTGGAAGTGTAGCGATTTCCTGCGAAGTAAATAATGGTGGAAGAAGATAAGTTAGTACTGGTGGAAGGGTATTTTCGTTCACGCTAGCGTCGTCCTGAAGGGTGAGTAGAAGTGACCGTTGAAATCAGAAAGAGTTGCTTTGAGGATGTATATCTTGTCTGTGTCTTTAAGATACCTACGTATGTAATTCCAAGTCATTGTAATCTATTTACAAATGTTTTCAATGGCTTTCTACCAAACGAGATCGAGGTCAAAAGCTCGCATGCTCGCAAGCATTTATTATCTATTCTATACTATACATATAACAAAATCTTAGCGAAGTCAAAACTGTACATTGTTTTTCTTTTAAAGTAATTTTTGCGAGGTCTAGGAAGGAATTCTAATCCCGAAAATATTATTTTTTTGTTTTTTTGTCCGTTTGTCTGAATGTATGTTCTAGAAGCACGCAAAAACTACCGGATAGATTTTGTTCAAATTTTGCATAGACGTTCCCTATAAGTCTGGTCAGTATGTAGGCTTTATATTATCACGCTATTTGCTATGGTGGATGAGCAATATGGCAATTTGTTCGTATTCTGCTATAGTTTACTGCTAATTGTAAAAAGACTAGCCAAAATATTGCAGATAGTTACAGATTTAAACTTTTGAGTGATTATCATCACGCTATATCTTTATAGAACCAAGCAGTCAATCATGGCATCTACAGGGTGGATTTTTGAGTTTGGGCAATAAGGGCAGGTACCTTAATCGTTGTCGCTACAAGAAAACGGTCTTAGAAGACTGTTCTTAACTTTTACAAAACTTATGTTCTGCATTCACAGATTTTGATAAAAATTACAGTCGGCAAGAAAAAGGGTAATTTTCACAAAAAATAAAATTGATGCCGGTCTATCCTGTTTCTTATAAGGATCAACAACTGTATTGCACCAACTGAGGTTTGAGTACTAGAAAAGTCACAAGTCGCAAAAAGCTTCCCATTTTCGTAGTAAATGAGACTGAGATAAGTGAAAACACAAATATACCAGTGTATGGCAATCGTCGAATTATTCCATTACTTCATGGGGCTGAATAGGGACCGAATATAGCAGATAATTACAGATTGTAACCTTTTAAATGATTATAATCCCGCTATACCTTTAAGGAGATATGCAGTCAATCATGACATAATATAGGAACGGCTGTTTTTAGTAAACTTTCAACCAAGCAAATAGCTTAGCGGTTCGACGACTGCTTTGCAAACCTATGTTCGATTCCCAACAATTTATATTTTTTGTGCTTTTTCTTGTACTATTAGATTATGATAGTTCGTCGAACGTACACAGAAAAATATTATGTTTAGGTCTCTTGTCATCTTTGGTTGTGATAAAAATAAGGTCAGGTGACTGTTAATGAGACATCCCGTGTATTTACAATGTACTGTTACAATATTATTTTAGTGATAGCTGTTCGTCAGGAATAATCTGTAAGAATGCATCGGTCAGTGTGTCAGTGTTGTGCCGTTAGGTAGTGTATGCAGGAACGCGGACGTTCATTAATTTATTAAAAACGAAAATCTTAGCAAGCAATGGAAAATTACTACTGAAGGCCGCGGGTTTCGACCTCAGGACAAGCTGCTTCTCACACTGACAACTGTACGTCACTTGCTCCCGCGTCACCAGTCCTGACTCTCTTCATATTTTGGCTGCTGAGACCAAAACTACAAACGTAGTATACAGGAAAGTTTTATAAAATGTGGCTGTTATTTTAGTAAATTGTGGTGTCTTACTACTTCCACGCGATCGAAGTCGCGGGCAGAAGCTAGTTAATAATAAAAGTAACAAATCGAGTTGTATTCCACCTCGGTGGCGTATAACACGCGTGGCGGGCTGTGGTCTCGACTCACGTACACAGCCATGAAAGCATCACACGTTCCGCCCTTTGATTGGCTCGGCGACGTTTGGATACTATCTAATACGAGGTGGAAGTTAGAAGATGGACCTTCAAGTTCCTTTACCTAATAAATATATAAGCAATTATTATTTTAGTCCCACGTTTTCCTACTTGAAATTCGAACCAGAATTTTTTATTTCCAAATTCCAAGGTATATTCCAAATATAAACGTGACAAAAAACGTTGGAATTTATTTAAACGACAACTTTCAACTTGAGTTGAACAAAAACATCAAACAAAGAACATTTTCCGTGAAATCTTCTTATTTTGTCAAAGTAAAGAAAACGTATTAAGTAAGAAGCTTAGATAGTTCGAAGTTAAAAGAATTTCTATAAAGGAGCTCCAGCAATTAAGTAGGTATTCCATCTCGGAAATTGAGTCTTTAAGCGGACTTTTTAGCTCTCACCAAGTGATTGGCAAGTCCCGTTAAAACGTAATAAAAATCTGTCGTTGAATGTTCCCGAAGACGATTTGAGGGGAGTATGAAGAATTAATTATGTATGAGTGAAGTTGAGAGATATTGTCTTGGGTGAAAGTACCTCAGCAGCCTTTCATACTTGAGAGTTCTAAGGACTTAAGTGTTGTCAAGGGGATCTACAGGAAAAAGGTATTGTACTTGACTAACAACAGCTTACTGGTATCTTTTAACTTGAGTTTATTATTAATGAAATGTTTCGTAACTTTAATAATAAGTATTCATGAAAGTAATAAGTATATAGTGCTGGCGACCCGCCCCTGCTTCGCACGGTGTTTACGACTTATCAAAACATCGAAATGTCTTTATTATATTTAAGTTTAATACGATTGTGTTAAACTTTCCGGAATAAATTCTCAAAATAATGGTGAAAACCGCAAAAAAAATCGTTGCGTCGTTTAGAAGAACAACGCGGTCACATATGCAGACACGAAAAACGACTTTTTTATAATAATTATGTATATGACGGAACAGGTACGTATCTCTCGTTATTATCAGCCATATTTAAAAAAAAATACTGTGGGCGTATTATGGGAAGTGTGGGTTATTGCGCAATAGAAAAACCTTTTGCAGTTCAAATCAAATTATAATTTACGACCAAATTAATCACACTAGCGAATCACAAACTGTAGGTACACGACACAACAGACTATACAGAACGCGCGACAGTTTCTAAACGTGTTCACTGCTTAGCCGCCAACAACCAACTCTGCTTTAACTCTGGTCAAGCGTTGTGTTAAAGACTCTGTCGAGCGCCACCTGGTGGCGCTGGCGACCCGATTAGTCAAAGTCAAACGATTGATTTAACGTATTTCCGACGTATAAATATAGAACCTGTTTACCTATAACAACAGATATGTAACTAAACCATTCTTCAAACATTTGAATATAATTATGTGTTGTTATTGCGACACGCAGGCTAAAATTTACCCAATTAAGAATTGTCAATTTCCTATTGTTGTACCAGGAGACCAGAAACTGTCAAGAAGTTTTCTGCTCTAAACAAATGAATGTACAAGGTGGGCCAAAAGAAGTCATCCGATGTTATTTGGCTCTCTTTTTTTTTCTAAATGAAAAACTTCAATACTGTTTTTTGATTATGATTATTTGAACCTTTAGAATTTTATTGGTCAAGTCGAGAAGATTATATCGGCCAAATGGGCGCCGTCACAATTGATTGCCATACGGGCTCGTTTTATGGCATTTTTCATCACTTCGGCGAGAACTTCGGGCGACAGATTCTCGCACTCGTGTCGAATGTTGTCCTAGAGGGCTTTCAGAGTCTCGGGCTTGTTCACGTAAACACGGGACTTCAAAAAACCCCACAAAAATGTCTGGAACGCTTAAATCGGGCGATCTTGCGGGCCAGTGCAAATCGCCAAAACGAGAGATGAGGCGACCCGGGAACGCTGCCTTCAGAATATCGGTTGTGGCTCGCACAGTGTGTGCCGTTGCTCCATCCTGTTGGAACCACATGCCCCTCAGTCCTAATTCGTCCAATTGCGGCAGAAAAAAATCGGTCAACATGGCCCTATAGCGCGCACCGTCTACTGTTGTCGTTTGGCGAGCGACATTCTGGAAAAAAAATGGCCCGATGACTCCTCCAGCGTGAACAGCGCACCATGCAGTAACTTTGAGCGGGTGTAATGGCTCCTCGTGCATCACTCGTGGATTTTCGGTGCCCCAGAAGCGAAAGTTTTGCTTGTTCACGTACCCGCTGAGGTGGAAATGAGCCTCATCGCTCATTTTGATTTTGGTCAAAAAATCGTCCACTTCTTCCTCGAGATTAAGGATGGCTTGGGCGTAGGTTACGCGCGTTTGGCGGTCGGCAGGCAGCAGCTGATGCACGAACTAGACTTTGTACGGGAACAATCGCAGGTCTTTGACCAAAATTCGCCTTAAGGACGTCCGGCTGATGGCTAATTGCGTGGCACGGCGTCTGGTCGATGTTTCCGGCGACAGCTCGACATCCTCGGCAACAGCGGCGATATTCTCGGCAGAACGGGCGTTCCAGGGCCGGTCACTCTTGGCAACGTCTCGTGTGGTCCCATACTCTTCAAGGTTGGTGGCCAAACGGGGCAATGTTTGCGCAATCGGTGTCGGACGGCCGGGGAATCGGTGACGGAATTCGCGCTCCGCCAACACCACAGACGAATTGTTACGCAAAAAAATAGACACGATTATTCCGCGTTCTTGGGGAGTGTATCGCTCCATGACTTGTTCACTTGTATTCTGCATCTGTCTAGTCCACAAATGTCAAAACAGATTTGACATTGGCGGCCATTTGCAAAAATGAGAGCATCTTCCAATAGGGTGATTTCTTTTGGCCCACCTTGTATATAAAAGCTTGCTTGAATAGATTTAATTGCCATATTTATATACCCAGTAGTACCTAATATGCTGAATCTGGACTGTAAATGTAGATGATGTTTGTACCCGTACCGTGTACGGTAATTATTAAATTATATGACCTGTTGTGGGACCCCGGGGAGGCAGGGTCAGGCTGTTTCAGGGTCTACCTTATGAAGGTACTGTAGTAACATTATTACCACTAAAATAGTGATATTTAGGAGAATATAAATGAGGTTGGATACTAAGTAAGAGTACTATTTTATGTTTTTTGGACCTTTTAAGGTTAATTAGGCATAGAAGCTTGATAACCATGTTACATCTGCAGAATATGTGATGATTCTCTATTGAGGTTTTTGCCACAAAATATAAAATAAATCAATGAAAAAATAGTTCGTATGCTTGCAATGGCCTTAAATGACGTTTTGTTAATAGAACAAACATTCTGGAATCATGCAAACTCACAAATCTGTTAGAAAAAAACTTAATTTGAACAAAAATGCTGAAATTAATGATTGGTTTCAGTGATTATACGTGTTTATTTTGGTGCTATCTAAGTACTTAAGTTTGTTTCGGATTCAGATGGCGGTTTTTTCAACTATTAAATCCCATAATTAAATTAATTTGTGTACATCAAACAATGTTGATGTTTCAGAAATATTAAGTAAGTATTAATCGCAAGACCAAATTACAAACGCTATTTAAGACAGGCATCTGAATCTCTGCTAATTTGTAACTTAGTTTTAGTAGAATAATAGTATAAAATAGTTTGTGTAATACTACACTCGAGAGCAATGAATCCGGGTCACTTAAAGAATCCTAAAAATCTCGGAAGCTAAAAATGCTAGGTTAATGCAATAAATTGTATTTAATAGACAATGTAATACTCCTTAAATGAAGGTATTAAAACTTCTTAGTTATTGTAAAGTTATATCATAAAAAAATCAAATTTGAAAAAGGGCCACTTTCGAAGATGGAACTACGAAATTACAGCATTTGGTTTTGCTTTTGTTTGTAATCTGTCATTTATGTGGGTACATAAACCATGTTGATAGTGCTCTATATTCATTATTCAAGCTGAAATTATGTCGCTTTACGCCTGAAGAATGCACCAGAATACTTACAATGCTGGAAACCGGCCGGAGTCAGCGCGATACAGCCAGGACTGTCGGTGTGTCGCTGTCAACAGTACAAAGAGTTCTCCGACGTTACGAAGAAACTGGTTCTAACCTACGCAGACCAGGAACGGGCAGAACCAGGTGTACCACAGCACGAGAAGACCGATACTTGGTGAACACCATGCTTCGAAATCGCTTTCTCACAGGAACTGAACTCACAAATCAGTTTCGACGCCTCGGAGGAAGTAACCCAAGTGCATGGACAGTAAGACGTCGGCTTGCTGAATCTAACTTAAAACCCCTTAGACCTGCAAACGGCCCTAAACTGGAGCGTGGGCATCGTATTTCAAGACTAAGATATGCCCAGAGCCACGTAAATTGGAGTATTGAAGATTGGTCAAAAGTTATGTTCTCCGACGAATCAAAATTTATGCTCTACAAGCACGATGGAAGACACAGAGTGTATCGAAGACCAGGGGAAAGATTCAAGCAAGCATGCATCGAAGAAAAAGTAGCCTACGGTGGTGGGTCTGTACTTGTGTGGGCCGGAATTTCTTCTGAAAGTCGCACAGAGCTGGTGATCATAGAAAACGGCTCTTTAACTAGCGTAAGATATGTGGAAGAAATCCTCAATGATCACGTTGGTCCATTTATGGTCAATTTAGGTGAGGATGCTATATTTATGCATGACAATGCCCGACCTCATACAGGTAGGATTGTGAATGACTACCTTCAAGAGATGAACATTACTCGTATGGAGTGGCCAGCGCGCAGCCCGGATATCAACCCGATCGAGCATGCTTGGGACGAGCTAGGCAGATGCGTAAAACAACGAAACCCTCCCCCAATCACGCTTCGTGAGCTCAAAATTGCTCTCACAGAGGAATGGGAGAATATTCCCCAAAATCGTATAAGGAACTTGGTGTACAGCATGCCAAACCGCGTAAACGCAGTAATGGAAGCACGAGGAGGCAATACGAAGTATTAAAATTCAAGAAAATCGTAATAAAGTTCAAAAATTTCATGTTTCCTATTTTTGATTTAAGGAGAGATCAGCAGTTTTTTTCTTTATGTAATTTTGTGTTAATAAAATGTATGGTGACTCATATTTTTTTTACTTTCATTTAAGGAGTATTACATTGTCTATTAAATACAATTTATTGCATTAACCTATCATTTTTAGTTTCCGAGATTTTTAACATTCTTTAAGTGACCCGGATTCATTGCTCTCGAGTGTAGCCTTAATACCATAACTATAACAACATCAAACATGATGTGTAAACGAGTCTGGATCTTCAAGATTTACCCAAATATTGATAAAGTAATTGAATCCTTTAACAATGTTTAAACTGTAGATGAGAAGATTAGGTATATTAACAATGCCGTCTTCGTAGAAATATGGGCAGATTGTTGTTACCTTCATTTTGTATAGTTATGTGACTAACATAATAATGTAATAAATTCATGTATTTGTCCAGCGGGTCGATTTTCAGAAAACTGAATGCTCGCTACAATGTCGTAACCAAACAGCGGGGTAATTACGTAACACACTAACAGTAGGAATGGGTTTCATTTTGACAGTTCCACAACATTCATTGCGTTATTTACATTGTTGAGCAGACAAATTTTTCGAACATATGAAGCAATGGATTAGTAATAGGCTTCGAAATTATTGAGATTGTGATAGATAGTGTGTTACGTAATTAGGGTGCTGGTTATACTTTAAGGGGTTTATTTATTTTGCTTAGCGACATACATTTTTGACGTCTAAATGTCTTCTAACTTCAAGCAACGTTTATAATAATCGTTTCAATCGACGATTTCCTTAATGATAAATCTCCACTGACTGATAAACTATTATTATGATTGACATACATGTTCATACACTTTTTTTTTCTGATTGACGTACTATAATATTCTTGTTGACATTACTGTACATATTTTATTACTGTTATTAGTCTGATTTTTGTTTTTTTTTTTGTAATTCATTTGATTTGCCATTTATATTTAGTCGGAATCAATGGAAATTCGCTCTAAATTTGGAATTAAAGATTATTTGTATGCCCATGAGACGGTAGAATATGGAGGACTATATTTTATAAGAAACATCTATGTACCAATTCCCATGTTTACAATAATAAATGAATTGATTTGATTTAATAAACGAGTAAAACGAGATGTAATTTCGATTGTACGAGTAATTAATATAATGCTGCGATTATTATTCTTAACACAAGAGACCTATGATTTACAAAATGAATAGGTATTTAACTTGCAATCCAAACCTAAGTAACCATTGTCTTTATGCAAACTTTGTGATATTAACAAGCAGACAAACATTTTTCATACCATAGAATTCAAAAATCAAAATCAAAATATTTTATTTCTCATAAACCTACATGGTCCCTCATGAAACGTCAGAAGCTAGGTGCACGGTTCCAATTGGTCTTTTCCTATGGAGGAGAGCGGGCAAGAAATACCACGGTTACCCTTTTAAAAATAAGTGGCTTTTAGAGTGTTTTCAAATTACAGTGTTAATAGGTATGGGAGGACAGTGTAGGCCTGTCAACAAGTAACAGCTAGGTACTCAACGAAATAGTGAAAGTTCTACAAATCTAGTCTACCAGTTAGGCCTACAACGTTCTCACATTCACAAAATATAGAAGAATCTGTATAAAATATATCAAGTAATAACAATAAAAGCCTATTTAAACCAAATGACATGATTGCCATTACAACTGTAACAAATCTGAATTAAAATCCTGTCTAAATTTAGTTCCTAGAAACTCTAGCTGCCATCCTCTAGCCTTTAGTCTGATTTTCCATAAATAGCTTATAAATTCTAGTTCACACAGCGCAACACGAAAGTTGCCGCCAGTTTCCTAGCGCGTCAAAACTAACTCTGGCAATAACTAAATATTCATCGTCTATTGCTTTCGCTAAGTTCTCGTAAGTTTTAATGTATTATTGGCTGACTGGTTTCTAATGAATCTAAATTCCTTGAATGTTTGACTAGTGTGACATAAAATTAATGTTAAGAAACTAAGATATTATATAGTTATTAGCTGCGCCCCGCGGTTTCACCCGCAGCGGTATGAAATATACTTTACGACCTATTCTCAGACCTACCAAATATACACAAAAAAAAAAAAACATAAAAATCGGTCATGCCGTTTCGGAGGAGTTCGATAACGTACACTGTGACATGAGATTTTTATATATTAGATTTTGTAGGATTTTAATAATGCCAATGCTTTAAAATTGTGTATTCATTAATGTAAAAACCAAGCTCGGACAACAATATAAATATTGTGTTTTTGTTAGTAAAACATAGCGGCGCCGGCCGCTACAATAACAATATTTTATCATAATAAATGTTGAATATTTTTTACTTTTTTTACAGCACCATAGCAGTTTTCAGCAAGCGAAGTAGCCTTGTTGATAAATGCTATGCTGCAGCAATTTTAATCCTAATGACTAAAATTGTTCACAGATTAGAAAAACATTTTTGCAAAAAAATCAACAGACTTCCAAAAAACACCCTAAAAAAGTGAAAAATTACTTTAATTTCGGAAGTCGGTGTCTTTGGTTTTGTGTTTTCGTTTTTTGCTACTGACTTCGGAAAATAAAATAATTTTTAATTTTTTTACCGTTTTTGTTTTGGAAGTCGGTTGTTTTTTTTTGTATAAAAGTTTTATTTTTCACTTTTTAGTTGTGGTACCTACCCCACAAATTCGTATACCATTACTTGATATGTAAATAACTCTGATAGGAAATTATTAAAACATCCATCATCAATATAAACTAAGTGGATAAATACGCAGTATTAATGATAACTTAAAAACTCCTGGTCAGAACTTGATCAATTTATATTATTTATTTAAAAACACATACAACTATCATCACAGGCTAACCTAATACAATAGTGTAGTTATAATGAACAACTTAGAGTAATTTTACAAAATGCGGCCCGTGTGAATTCACTCAGAGTACAATTGAAGCAGTCAATCTGTTGTGATTTCAGAACAAAGTGCTAAGGGAAATTGTAAATGCACCTTGGTACATACGAAATGATGACCTCCACCGGGACCTAAAAGTTGAGTTCATCGAAAACGTGATCCAGAAACTTGCAGAAACTCACGAAAAGAGACTTCATCAGCATGTGAACGTCGAGGCAATCCAGCTCCTTGACCACACAAACATAGTTAGAAGACTAAAAAGAACAAAACCGTTCGAACTAGTGTTTAGTGTTAGTGAATAGTGTAAAGTACAAAAGTGCTAAGCAAACACAAGAACAAAGTGTATTCGCCTTAATAGAGACAATAAGAAAAGTGCTATTGGACACATTCTTAGTAAAGACAATTTAATAGCTTAGGTTATAATTAAATTACTTATTAGTCTATTTATAAGGCTAGATTGTAATAAGATTAGGGTCCATCCTATTTTTGAACCCTAGGATAATGGAAAAAAAAAAAATCTGTTGTGCCACCATATTGAGACCACAACCATATACCATATTGATATGGGACCACATGAGAAGCACCAGCTTTCAAATAAAAAAATAATCATCCAAATCGGTTCACCTAGAAAAAAGTTCTGAAATAAAAAAAAATACAGTAGAATTGAAAACCTCCTCCTTTTTTGAAGTCGGTTAAAAATTCAACCCTAATGAACTACTAACTCCAACTCTACTAAAATATACAGGTAGTATCTGATTGGACTTCCATTTCCAATGAAACTAGATGTCCCAAGCTGGAAATGTTGATATCAGATTACCTTCTTCTTACATCGACTTACAGCTTTTGTGGTAATATTAAAAGGTGTGGGCATATTACTTCCATTTTCTACGCTGGCAAGATAACATTAAGATAAATTTACATACCGTGATTCAAAGCCGTGCCCAGAATCATTGACAGATACAAGATATTCCTCGCTGTTTGTACGAAACAAGTTGTTCATTACCTATTATTGTTTGAATTATTTCAGAGTTTTTATAAATCATAATTTTTTATAAAGTTCCGAGACTTTATGTACTCCAAAATACACTATTTATAACTGTTTGTTAGTTGTTTTTCAACAGTAGGAAAGCAGCACAAGTAGCTTAACCACCAGTTACCAGTTAACTTAACTGGTTACTTAAACTTGTATCGGAAGTTACGCTCGTAGTCTAAACATAAGCTTAGTTTGTGTATACTGCAGGATTCGCTGTATTGACTATTGAGATTCACAAAACGTTTACATTAGGTGATTGAAATTACTAGTTTCAAGCTCTAGGCACTTACCTAACAGTTGTATGACTGACTGAAAACGGAAACATGTGGAACACAGGCTAAATAGACAAAAGCGGATATAATTACGCCTGTTTTCCCCGAAGGGATAATAGATAGAGCAGTATAACATGTATTCTCACAACGTTAGCCAGTTATGTTTTTTAGTCACGTATAAATAGTTGGACATCCAATTGCCATCAACTGTGTATTTAAAACCAGACTCCGGCAGCTAAGAAAAAAAAATTAAAAGAAAATATTATTAATCGGAAAACCTGTAGCGGTATCTAAATCGCCACATGCGAGCTACACGTCACACTGACGTCACGCAAAATCCTGCATCGCGCAAGCAGAGTTTACCGCGCAACTAGCATACATACAACGTCCCGACATCAACCGTTGGGCAGTTTCCCACCAGACTCGACTGGTCCCCGTCTGGTCGGAGGATCCTCCCTTTTCAATAGAGTATGAGTGAGCTTTACACCCTGTTCCTCATACCTCTATAAACCCAATAACACTTTGTCCGACCTGAGGATCGAACCTACGATCGTATGCTCAACAGTTCCACTTGTGCCCGCTAACTAGCTGGTCTGACGAGGCAGTCTTCTAAATATGATTTGTTTTACAAAAAAAAACGTTACTCTACGTAACCCCACAAACCCTAAAATGGCTACAATTCAAACAGTTTTTCTTCCATTACCAAATTACTTTTTTTTTCTAAAAATCCTTTCTCTTTGTGAACGGACTCTCGAAGGCGTTTGATTAAGCTGTCCAACGTACCTTTGTACTGGTTTGCGGTGGCCAACCATTTAACTGGCATCAAGTTTCGTTCCAAGATGGAAGGTCAATGAAGAGCTTTAAAATTAATGTTGGACAGTTGCGGGGTATTTTTTTTTAAAGTTCGAGTCCATTGTTTTGTTAAAGACTTTTCTTTGTTGATTTTGAGGTAACTATGTTATGAATATTATATGTTTGGGGTTAAGCAACAACCTGAGTTGAGTAGTTGAGCTCCTTAAGTTCTGAGTTGAGCCACACGATTACTGACAAATGCGTGCACTGACTGGACAGAGCCACTCAATCTGTGTGGTTTTTCCTCAAAAGACCATCTCGGACACAAATCTACATGGTCTTCACATGATCTGACCAAGATTATGTCTGGACTTTAAAAGAGACTGTGACCTCTGAGTTTGTTTCGGCCTTTCTTCTCAGAGTAGTCAGATAGGAAACGCCGACCTCATCTAGTTTTTAAACTATGATTGACGTGTAAAAGTGTTTGTTCAAACCTACGTACAGAAATAAAATCATTTATCATTTAACCAAAATCAATTCAATAAATTCTCTTACTTTAGAATGTTCAAAATGTAGTATCGCTTTAATTGAAGTTGTATACTATTTTATTACCCACCACTGGCTATTTTGTCTCGTAACAATATAAGTATAATGGAAAATACTTGCTTGGCATTAAACCAGCTAGAAGAGGGACAACAAAACAGGTTTACTATACCGGATTTAAATTGCTTTCGATTATAATTGGCAATTAGCTGGCGTGAAAACTGTGTACCTACGTGTACGTGTGCACGGAATACTGAATAACAATGGTAGAGAGCGAAAGTACGTTATAGTAATAAAATGAAAACTAGATTGTGAAATTCATGGACACAGTGCTTCCTTAATTGGTGTAGCGTATCGACATAATAAACTAGCGCAGCGGCGCACGCCCGCAGAGTGATCACTTGCTTGCTGGCGCCCGAACGATGCGGACGTGTGACCTCTGTTGTTGTACAAATAATTGTTGTTTAATTTACCTACTCGAATACTTCCTATAATGCGGTGAACACCACAATTATTGGTATGTTTTGAAAAGAAAGCCGAAAGAAAACGTGTTGTTTCTAAATGGGGTTCGATCAAAAAAACACAGAAACAGGACTGAAGCATTATTTTCTTGATATTCCTTTTTACTATGGATAGACCAACGCAGGAATGCTTTTTCGCTGTTTACACAAAAATAATTTGGAAGAGAGGGGATATAATGTATATTCTACATACTGTATTTCAAAACTGTTTGCCCAAATTTTTGTTCAGTGGCTGGGCAACTAGGGGTATGAGGAAAAGTAGGGAAAAATTATTTGAGCTCCATGGTCTTAAGCCTTATATTAACTCTGAAACTTTTAATAAATACGTTGCTACTTACTCTAAAACTTTCAAAAATACCTGCAGGGTAGCTAAAGCCTTGTACATTAGCAACAAGATCAAATCAGCCGATAATAAAATAAAGACGGTTTGGAAAATTATCAATAATGAAACGTAACAGGAATAAAAGACATGATAATGATTTCAAACTCGAGACTTCACGTGGTCCCATAAGCACTTACAAAGAAGTTGCTCAAGAATTTGTAAATTTCTTTACCAGTATCCCACTTAAAACTACTGAAACCTTAAGCTAGTAACCCTCGCGTTCTATTGACTTATTATGAGCAAACGTTTCATCCTGCCCGATTGAATTTAAATTGAAGCATATAAACTCCATAATAATAATAAAAGATTTCAAGCAAATCAAGATCAAACTAACCGAAGATATTATGGGGAATGTCTATTAAAGTTTGTACATCCATTATTGAGACTATAGCGCCGTACTTGGCCTTAATATTTAATTTGTGTGTGGATCAAGGAGTCTTCCCGGATCTAATAAAATACAGTAAGGTAATACCACTTTTCAAATTAGGGGACAGTAAAGACACCAATAATTATAGACCCGTATCCGTGTTGCCGGTTCTCAGCAAGATGTTTAAAAAGGTAATGCTGAAACTAATGCTCAATCATTTTATTACCAATAAAATCTTACATGATCATCAGCATGGTTTCACCAAGGAACGTTGTAGGACTGACGCCAGTGTCACCTTATTAAAACACATATTTGCGGCGTAGGAAGAGGCCCAAGACGCCGTAGGAATCTTTTGTGACCTCTCCAAGGCATTTGATTGCGTCGACTATGAAACCTTAATCTTGAAACTTGAGCATTACGGACTTGGAAAACTTACGCTCAGTTTAGTAAAATCTTGTTTAAATGATAGACAACAGCAAGTTCAAATAAATGGTGTCAATTCACTCGGTTTAAAAGTAAGAATGGGTGTACCACAAGGCTCGATATTGGGGCCTTTCCTCTTTTTAGTATATATTAATGATCTACCCCATTTGTTAAAAACCCAACGTCAAATGGTGTTATTTGTTGACAATACTTCTTTAATTTTTTAAATTAATAGTCGTGCATCAAATATAGTCGATGTAAATAACGCCCTACTACAGATCCTAAATTGGTTCACTGCTAATAATTTAGTATTAAATGGGAAAAAAAACTAAGTGTATAAGATTTTATTTACCAAATGTCAAAAGTACTAATTGTGAGATAGTAATAAATCAAGAGAAACTAGAATTCGTCGATAAAACTGTTTTCCTGGGGATCACGCTTGACTCAAGGCTTCAATGGGGTCCTCATTTAACATGCCTTGCAGGACGGCTAAGTTCAGCAGCAAAAATATGAAAATGTTGTGAGAAAAATCCGTCAATTTACTGAGGTAGGTACCGCGAGGCTAGTCTATTTTAGTTACTTTCATAGTATTATGTCGTACGGTATTTTACTATGGGGACGGGCTGCAGACGTCGAGTCTATTTTTATTCTGCAGAAAAGAGCCATCAGAGCCATATATGGCCTCCGCAGGCGCGACTCTCTAAGGGAACGGTTTAAAGATATTAACATCATGACGGTACCTTGTCAATATATCTATGAAAACATCATGTACGTCAGGAAAAATCTTTGTTAAAAATCTTAGTAAAAGAGGTGAAAAATACAATTATATCACTAGAAATAGGGACCAATTAGTTCAACCGGGTTTCTGGCTGACTAAAGTAGACTCATCTTTAGATAGATAGATAGATAGATAGATAATAATTTATTTGTCAGAATATTGTTTTACAAGGTGTTACAGATTATAATATGATGTCCATAATACTCTGCTGTTTCCAGCGTACAAATATTGAAAATAATTTAAATGATAAGGATTAGAAGACAATGTCAAAATTAAACATTAACAAATAAACAAATGACAAGAAAAAGGGAAAAAATAATTACCGTTACATGGGGTACTGTTTAAAATGTTACAATAAAATACCAAGCCACGATTAGTTCCCCAATAACTCTTACCCAATCTTATGCAAATTCAACAAAATATAATGCCATGAATAGAAGCTAAAATCTATTGTCAAGGTCACAAGAACCCATACATCATCAGACCGAAGAAAATCTTTTCATTTTCAATACGCACGGGAAAGCCTCTTGAGTTATGGTCGCGGTATACGTACGGCCACCGTCCGGGCACCATCCGGCTACCGTCCGGCGACCGACCGGTGTCCGTTATCGTCCGCACCGGACAACGACCTCGACAATTTATTGCTTTATCTTCGCTAGTTTTAATATTCGCGCGGAGAAATTTATCGTTCTCTCTGGCGGCTATTTCCTCCTCGATTTTGGTGTGTTTAAAAGTTGTTCCGTGGAGGGTATAGTGTAGGTCTTTGTCGGGTTTGTTCTAGTAGTGGAATTAAAATGTGTGATTTATTGAGCAGAACTACTTGTAAATCTTTACTTATTACCCGACTACGGCAAAGCCAAAGGAGGTTTATGATTTAACAGGCTATGTATGTATATCGCACATCGGCAACAAGAGAGTCGCAAGCCATAAAAATACGAGGAACCACTGTACTTTACCGCCTGGTGATTTTGATGTGTAATATGTTCGGGGAATTTGGGGATGCCATGGTGTCAAACAATTGTTGTTGCAAACAGGAGTACGATAGACACTCTCGACTGTGACTACATACAATGAATTACGATGAGTAACAATGAAAACTGTCCTGTCAGTCAAACGTTAGCGTCACTTATAATAATATAATAATAATTCATTTATTGTCAGGCAACTGAGACCCATAGATAAAAATACACAAATTACAAAATAACAAACTAATACATAATAAATCTAAAAGTTGTGTTAATAAATATTGCTTACAACTATGTTAGTAGCACTTCACTTCACTAGCTAAATGTCTTTGTGCTGTCCAGTGGTATTTGCCCGCGGAATCGACGGAACACCACGTCCTGTGGCCAAAAGTCTTCTTCCAAGACGACGGACAAGTAACAATTTGGTACTCGCACCACGAACTTATATTCGATTACGTTCCGTTATCCACGATATTTTATGAGTACAAGTAAAACCTTATTTAATTTTATTTAATTAATTAATTATATTATTGGATTCATAATGGAGTTCATGGTGGTAGCGGCTATTTAAAAATGAATTAAAGTTATAAACTTACCAAATTTATACTAACAACCAGTAAAATCCGCTGTCACTTTGTCTGATCTTACAACGGAACAATCTAGGAGTGAACTTCGTGCATTATCTGTGCTAAAATGACAATTTTAGTATATAAAAAAGTTGAGATAAGTATCCCATGAGAAAAGCAATCACAAACTTTGTCTGCCAAGAAAATGTCATAATTATATAGTGCGATTCCTCGCCGAGAGATGGCATTTAATACCTCTTTTCACCGAGCCACTTTCCTACATCTTGTAGCGTAAACAGTGTCACATCAAAGTTAATACAGAACGAACGTGCATCTAGTGTCGGATATCGTCAGCAGGAAAATGGGCATTTTTCACAAAATCTTTTTTCATGCCAATCGATCATGTTTCATATAAGGATCAAAAACTTCTATTGGATCAACTGAGGTTTGAGTACTAGAAAACTCAGAAATCGCAAAAAACTTTTCTCATACATTTCGTAGGAAATGAGACTTTCGTAGGAAAGAAAAACCAAAACGAGTCACCACGCTTTTTATTTAACATTCGATCAGGAAACCATTCGCGTCTGTAATCTCTTGAAATAAATAATTAAGCATTAATGATTCTATAAAACAAAGAGGTTAAAGATCATATCAGCTCAATACCAAGGATAGACAGCCATTACATTAGGAAAAATGAAACAAGTGAATTCACAGAAGGTGGTGACACACTTGCAGAGTCATATAGATTATAAAAAGGATTAATTTTGAAAGAAAATGGCAACCTTACGCTAATGAGACAAAGTATTCAAGAAACTCTAATAAAGACTTTAACGTCAAAGAAAGACCGCTGTGAACTTTGTACAAGTTATGAAAATGCCGAAGATAGTGTAAAAGAAAACTTAAAACTGAAATTTTTAAAACATTTAGAAGAAAAGAAAGAATCAAGAATAGAAAAAGAACGTGATAAAGGAAATATTAGTCCAGATAACGTAGAGGCTGTATATGACTAACAAGCCGTCTTGCAGCTACCTCGTGGAAACATCTCAATATTTTATTATAAATCAAAATTAAAGAATCTTAACTTAACGATTTCAGAATTGAGCACTGATAAGAATGAATGTTATTTTTGTCATGAAGGGGAAGCTAATCCTGGGGCTGATGAAATTGGCTCGTGTGTATTCAAATACATTCAAAGCAAAATGCAGTCTTATGAAGATTACGTGTGACTCCGATCATACGAAAACCGTAAGCGATGTTGTTTTGTTATTATTGTCATAATGATACCTTTTTAATTGGCGTTTTTGTCGAAATTGCTAAGATGTTGATTAGGTTCAGTCCTTAGTCCTCGGTTTTAATCATATATAATAATAACAATCCAATTATTTCAGGCGATGCAGGCCCATAGATAATAAATTATTGTTTACGAAGTGACAACTGTGTCAGCGTCGTGTTGCGCTGCGTGGTGTCGCGTAACCGTCCACGAAAACGTCGGTCCGCCACACCTTTCGGTCAAAACTCTTCTTTCATGAAGGTTTCTAGGTACTGAGTTGGAACCCGCACCACAAACGACTTGAAGTTTATGTTATGGCGCGACTCCAACTTCTCTACTCTCAAGGTCCACTTGGTCTTAGTTCTGATGTATTCCACGATATCTTCAGCTATCGTGGAGTGATGCAGACGGGACACGTACAGCTGCATCGACGGTGTAGCAGGACGCAGCAACATATTTGGTCCCGCCAGAGCATTACCACATCGATTACGGCATGTGGGCTTCCTTCGCTTCGATCCCACAGACACAAAGCCCTCCTCGTCTGGCTGCCCTTTCTTAGGGCTTGGAGACAAGATACCGGGAGCCGGTACATTACAGCTCTTAGATGTCCCCTCGGTTAATTTTGCACTTTTAGCAAACACTTTCTTCTTTTGCTGCTCCTTTTGGATGGGAGGTTGTGCAGCTGCTGCTGAGTAAGCACAGTATATAGATATAAGGATGCTCTAGTTGTATATAAATCACCAAAATTTTTTTTAGGCTTTTTGTAGGTGTTTAGACTATGTTGTCAGGACACTCACAAGTTCAGATAAATTACTTATATTGTTGGCCTGTGTAAAAAATACTAAACATATATTATTTTTATGTTAAGCTGAAATCAGGTACTAATGTTAGATGTAGATAAAACATATTTTTTATTCAAATTCAAATTCAAATTCAAATTCAAAATATTTTATTGTGGGCATATGTTAGTTACAGGTCTAAACAATAAATTAAGTTCCAATATGTCCTGCCTAATAGGCATACAATAATTATGTAGTGGCAATAAGTACATTTAAAATTATTTTACATGTCAGATTTAGTTATTAAATGTCAAAATATCAATATACAGTCAAATTAATACATGGTCAACAATTTAATCAAGGATTCAAGAAATCTTGGATCGTGTAGTATGCTTTCTCAGTTAAAAATTTACGTAATTTATTTTTAAATACTGGAAGTTCCTTAGTGCTCAGAATGTCAATAGGTATTTTGTTGAATATTTTTGATGCCATGCCAAAGAAGCTTTTGTTAAATAGAGCTGTTTTATGTGGTACGTTAGAAATTTTTAACATATATCTTCTCGATTTGAGTTTATCAAATAGATTTTCATTTGTCTTAACAAATACGGCTACTTCATAAATGTAAATTGCAGGAAAGGTCAAAATTTTATATGCTTTGAAATATGGGTCACATGAATCAGGAACCCGGATACCGGCAATCGCACGTATACACCTTTTTTGCGCTTTAAACACTAAATCTCTATTAGTGGCATTGCCCCAGTATAAAACTGCATTATTACATCTAAGGCATAAATATCAATCCAATCTCTGTTAAGAAGCATAGCATACGTTACAAAACAACATGCTACATTTTGCTGTTAATACCTCCTTACCTCTGAGTAATTGATTTAATTTGAAAAAATGTGTTTAAACCAGTGAAAATGAAAGACATACTCACGTGTAAAGCTAGTAGAGATATGTACATAATGTCAATTCTCGGCATTGAACCTGAGAGCGTGAGATCAGGATCGAATCCTCTTACCTTCCGGCATGTACTTAATAGTAATAGAGTCGGTTTTCACAGAAACCATAGAGGAGGAGGAACCGTTTGTAAAACAATCTGATCCTTATCGTGGGGGATTTTGTTCCGGTTATTTAATATCGTAATTTGAAGTTTGTTTTTGTCATAATATGAAGGCTTTTTGTATGTGTGTGATTTATCTATGGATCGTCGTTGAATGGAAATAAATATTAGAAAGAGAGTAGTCTGATTACCTCCCTACAAAACTGACCTAAAACACTGCAAAAAAAGAGTCTCGGTAGAAACAGGGTATTGTTCAAACTGTTGATAAAACTGTCTTGGTTTGAGCACAGACTAAGCCGATAGTTCCTCATTGATACTGCTTTGCGAAAGTAAGCATATTGACGATCCCGTCTTCATCTCAACCTCTATCCATTTTTTCGCAAAGAATCCAGTCTATATATAAAATACTCAATTTTGGGAAATAATTTGCAGCTCTAGAAGTCACAAACATTTTTAAACTACACAGAAATTTCTTAAAAATACTTCAAAATAACTCTTTCTTTCTATTCTTTTTTTTCTTTTGCAATATCGAAACATGTCATGTTTGCATATTTCTTGATGTTGGAAGTATTTTATTGTGTTACTGGAAGTACTACTTCAACGTTTCCATGCGCTACGATCGTAGCCGCGTAGGCGGCATTTCTCGGTTGCCGCCACGTGATTACAATGCTACGCCGTAGCGAGCTACGGTGCTACACGGTATGTGCTACAAAGTGTAGGCAATAAAATTAAGATGCCACATACGATTGCATCCAGTTATTGTGTTTGTGTTTCAGTGATGTAATCAAATGAGATAAATTGTTAGGCACCAGTATTGTTATCACCTAAATATTGTAAAACATTAAAAAAGTAACTATAGGGTTTCTTGTCCATTCTTCTCCATACGAAACTACCTTTTGGAAGGGGCAACTAGAATCAATTCTATTTTCTTGTAAATGTTGACGTTCAAAAGTGCCTTGTAAGTGTCTAAATGAAATAAGTGATTTGGCATTGGCTTTAACACATTTCTACGTTTAAAAAAAAATGGCACTCGGGGACTGCCCCGGTAAAGCTATTGCATAGCATTTTTATCAACTTATGCAATTATAATTATTTATTTATGCAGTATTTTGTTTTCTTTGATATTAATTCAAGTACAGTCGTACCATATACATACACGTTAAGCGAACGCTCGGCCGAGCTACATGGTAGGCGGAGTGGGGGGTGTTAGGTTTTATTTTCGTTACGGAATTTCTTGATTCGGTCGCCGCGCTCAAAGCCCGCGATAAAAGCTATGCAATAGCTTAAAACGAAAGAAAAATTCTTTATTCTGCACAAACCACACGCACAATACAAACAATCTATTGTAGACAAACTACATACACTAATAAAAGTATCCAAATGCCTCGTACGTGCCTCGTGTTTATCTAAAGTAAGGTTTTTGCAATGTCAACATAAGGTCGAAGTAAGATTTTATCGTCCATAATTCTCAATTAATTGAAGTAATTGTGCACTTATAAGTATAATATTATATATATCGTGTACTTATAAATGTAATGTAATGTGTAAACAATTGTAGGCTAACCTATTAATAAATAATTAAATGGCATTGTCATTCAATGACCTTTTCAGATAATTTTTTGTCCGATAGCTTGATCCGGTCATAACCTACCATAATATTGAAATATTTATCATATTTTTCTCGATATTTACTCAACATGTTCCGTATTTAAAATAACAGCGCTGTATGCAGCGATAGTGAATTTTTGTCTACTTTTAATCCTCTTCACATTGAAACAGATATTTTGTTAAACGTATTCGATACATTTCGAAATGAAATTGCAATTGAAACAATTATATTTCTTGTGATTTGTTTAGATAAAGCTTTTATGTGCCAGTGAAGTGTAAGCTTTTAGTATGAAATGTTTGGCACTCGGATTATTATTTAAATGATTTTTTTTCTGTAACGTATTATTCTCTTTTCTAGAAATAAAATAACGATACTAAACAATTATACAATGCATGTTATGTGTTGTGTTTTTACCAAATTGGTAACGTACGATTGTTTTCCGTCAGCGTCATTAAAAGCTGTCAATAAAATATGTAAAGAATTGCAACAGCGCATCATTTTGAACTTATTTCAACATACCGTCAATTAATTTTTTATTCGTCGAACATCAGAGAATCAGCAGCAGTCCAGTTATTTAAAAACCCGATCAATATTCCATGACGAAAAATCTACTTCTTCTATTTTTATAACAACGTAGGACTAACGACACATTTAAAAAATA
Source organism: Dryobotodes eremita (assembly GCA_917490735.1). NCBI lineage: Eukaryota > Metazoa > Arthropoda > Insecta > Lepidoptera > Noctuidae > Dryobotodes > Dryobotodes eremita. The sequence continues at coordinate 1,330,148 of OU823247.1, read as the reverse complement.
AAATAAAAGCATGCTCAAACAGCATAATCTCATAACAATGTCCCCGGTCTGCGAGCAAAGCAACATTAGAAAAAGCACAAAAGACCTTTGACACCCACTCGTATTGTTTTATAAAATCGCCAAAAGAAAGCTAAAAATAAGAGCTAAAAAGATAAAAGTTAAAATTGTCGCGTAATTACGTTGCTGGATAAAATAAATGTTAGGGGTGTTGCATATAAGCGACGAAATTAACTTATATTCAGTAATGAGTAAAGGCGCAAGTTTAAAATGACGTGATAGATTTAAAGATTTTTTAAAATGATTTTTAATATTATAGGCTGGCGTAAAGTTACAAATTATATAAATACTCGATGAACCCGTTATAAACCGTGTAATTTGCACAGGTCTTTGGGACCTGCAAACTTGATTTAACACCATTAGTATCTATTCTAACAACATCCCAAAAAATCAATACAGTGCATTTTTTTGCGACTTACAAAGTTTTGTTGAGGAGCTCACTTGATATTCAATGGTCGAACATAACAGTTTAAATCCAAATATTTCTACGCAATGTGTGTTTTATGCGAATAAAACTGCACTGTCGTCATTAGGATGACACTTATACTAGGTACATCCAAAGTTAGGTCGAATTCGCCCATAATTGAAGAAATAAGAATGATTAGAAGCACTTTGACGTCTGACTTTTCAAATAGATTTTCAGCAACAAGATTACGAGTAGTACCTAATTAAACGACGTTAGGTAATTGGAAAGTCTGTACCCTCGAGGTTACATTGCCATGTTATACTCGAGAATTGAAGCCTCATAACGACCCCTATAGCTAATTCCAAAGACATATTTAACTACATGTTATCGGATGCCTATATTTCATACAAGTGTCAAACAAATAGGTCACGTTTAATATATCTGAAGGAAAATTTATGCGGAATCCGGTTGAACATGTATTTTAGATTTTCACACGCTAATCTGAAGTTAAAGGGAAAAATGAAATTATAAATTGCTTTTTATCCATGTATAATAAATTGTAAGTCATTGAAAATTATGTTTCCATTTAATTCTTGGATTTGTTGTACATATCATATGTTTTCTAGCTTAAGTAGGAATAATTTAGTACCTAGTTTTAGTTTTTTTGTAGTACTAATTTAATCGCTGTTGTCAAATGTATTGTCAAGTTTTTAAATTGGCTTTATTTTGTTCAACCAATCATTGCACAGCGGTTTTACTGATCGGAGGCTTGATCAAGCTTTCAATGGTTCCTGAAACATTTAGCTACAAATTACTTGCCTCTAACGTGAACATTTCCTTACTTAGCTTGTTGACCTCACTCGAGGACAAAAAAAATAAGTGCAACGTGAATATTTCAGCGACAAAGCTCAACTATCGATGTCTCCTAACTAACTTACGAGAGAACTTAATCCTGCAGCCTTTGATGCATTTTGTTCTGGAATTAGAAGAGTTCTATGTTGATAGAAAAAGAGCACGATGTAACGCTTACCTAGTATGGTACTATTTCCTAAATACACCACGTTTCAGCTTTCCATTTTAGTGGCCCTGTATCAGATGCAAAAATCATCAGTCTTGGCAAAATAATTCGAATGCTCACAGCATATTATTCTTTGCTTTTATTTGCCCTACTAGCAGTGTAACTGATAAGCTAATCTTTTCCGTGTTATGAGCTTTTTTAGCATAGCTTCAGATTAAAAAAAAAATTACATACAAGCATCGCAAGCAAAAAAGAGAACTTTTGTCGCTTAAATGAGTTTCAGTTTCTAAGTGCGACAGTTAGACAGCTTTTCTTCTATTCACGAAGCTTAAGATGTTATAGTTTATCCTCTACCTAGAACCGCAAGCCATTAAAGCAATAAATCGTATAGGAGCCCTGGATATCACACATTCACGTTCAATCTACCAGATAATTAACTGCCGGATTAATTACTGTTTCAGTATCTAGACCTAGTTCGTAAAGACACGACCAAATTGATCCAAATCCAGGTCATACATAATAACATTTGGCTTTTCCAACTCTTGAAACGTTCACGTATAATTATGTGATTATTTAGGAAACTTAGAATAACAAAGGTATTTTTTACATACCGTAAAACGGGGTGAATAGGGCTGCAGGGGTGAATCAGGACGAAACTTTGAAAGGGATTTTTAACATTGAAATAACATAGTTTGACAGTACTTCTTTGGTTTTATCTTCTTATTATTAGACGTTATATACCTACAATTCTATTTTCAACTCTTTATTAGTGGTTGTAATGGCAATCATGCTATTTGGTTTAAATACCTACGTTATTATATTTTATTTATCTTTTACTAGCTTTGGCCCGTGGCTTCGCTCGCGTTAATTTAGACTTTGACAATCAATTCGAGTTATAATTCAATCATGATCGGAAGATACGTGGCGCCATCTACTATCAAAACAACGTTATATTTGTTTTTCTCGAGAACAATACTTTTTTTTCGGGATGAAAGGTACCCTATGTCCTTTTCTGTATACCTGACAACGTATATGCAAAATTTCAGGATGATCGGTTCCGTGGTTTAGGCGTGAAAAGGTAACAAACAAACAAAACAAACTTACTTTCGCAATAATAATATTAGTTAGGATAGTTAGGATTAGGAAGTTAGGATACATAGAGATTCTTTTATATTTTGTGAATGAGAGAACATTGTAGGCCTTGTAGACTATAGGTTTGTAGAAAATTTTCTTCATTGTTAAATACCTAGTACTAGTTGACAGGCCTACACTATCCTCCCATACCTATTAACACTGTAATTTGAAAACAGTGTAAAAGCAAATTATTTTTTAAAGAGTAACAGTGGAGTTTCTGGCCAGCTCTTCTGCATAGGAAACGACCAATAAAATTGGAACTGTGCACCTAGCTTCTGACGCTTCATGAGTGCCTATGTAGGTTCATGTAAAATGAATAAAATAAAAGGTAAAGTAAAGGTGTCGGGTGTGGTTTCAAAGTTAATGTTGATTTCGATCAGAATCAGAACTTTATTTGCTATGAATGTAGGTACAGGTATAAGATGTTGCACATAAATTAATGAGATCGGTTACAGTACCTTACGGCGTGCAAATAATTACATTAAAAAAAAACTGTGTCAACAAAAGAAAACAGGAATTAAAGTTAAGTCAATTAATAATATTTTAGTCAGTTACATACGTTTTACATAGTCAAATTTGCAATTAATTATAACAATCTTAATCTCGATATTGCTTTTGAATGGGATGGCTAACAAGATGCCCCATATGATGGTTAGCGGTCACCATTATTAATGGACCTCTGCAATACGCGTTGTCAAACCGAAGACTGTTATAACACCGATAACCTTCATACATAGAACGGCACCCTAATTACGTAACACACTATCTATCACAATCTGAATCATTTTGAAGCCTATTGCTGATCCATTGCTTCACATGTTCGAAAAAATTGTCTGCTCAACAACGTAAATAACGCAATGAATGTTGTTGGAATGTCAAAATGATACCCATTCGTATTGTCAGCATTATTGACGGGTCTGAAAGGGCCGAAGCCTGCCGGTGTCGCGGATTATTCGAAAGAGCTACCGTGGCCCTGGCGCACAGGCAACTGAAGGAACACGGGTGGGTTTTAGTCAGTAAGAGTCTGACACGCCCTTCCGCTCCGCCCAGAGTGGGAGAGGTCATTTGATGATTTCCCACCCAAAAAAAAAAAAAAAGTGTACTGCGTAGTGCGGTAGAAGTACTATCTTCAGATAAAACAGTACCTAATATTATAATATTGATAAATGGTAAAAAATAACACTTTTATACGTATTTTTTTTTATTAAAACTAGATGAGGTCTATGAAGAAACACCGAAACGAAATAGGAGGTCAAGTCTCTTTTAAAATTCATACAATTATTATTGTAATGATCAGTTCATGTGAGGACCACTTAGGTTATTGTAAGCTGATGCCAAATTCCATGGTAACTTATCCAGTACAGTATTCAGACCACTATATTTCTTCAGTTGGCTTCGATCTGCTACAAAATGTCCTAATTAAAGCGCCACAGTTGACTCGAAGCTCGATAAACTGACTTGATCAAATCTATTGGGACTGGAGAACGTCATTGGCACGCTGTCAACTGAGCAAAGGCTCAGTTTACAAAGGTAAAGATTCCTCCAGTCATGATTTCATGAGATTAACGTTTGTGTTAAATGTAGGAACGCCTGCGTTCAATGATTAGCCCTTTTCTAACTTATTTTATTGGGTGAGAAGTAGGTAACCCATACATGTAGGTATTGTCTGTTACATGGGCATGTCCAAGGTTGTTGTAAACATCACGTGAACCACCCGGTACAGTAGGTCGCACGTCAATGGTAACTGTTTGACCTTGAGCTGAACTAGCGCAGTACGGACATTCAATAGAATCAGAGGTCAGCTTATACTAGTTATTTTACGACTGACGTGCGTCATACTGTACAAAAAGAAATCTGGCAGTACAAAAAATATAAAATACCGCTAGATTTGTTCGCCCAAACAGAGATTAGGTACATGTTTATTTACTTCGAGAAGAAGTATTTACAAAGAATCCAGTTTAAAATATAAAGTACGTAAAAAGCTCGTCTTAGGGCCTGTTGTTTGATACATAGTTAAACATGACCAATAGTAAATTTAACAATTAGTCACTTGACAATAGTCAATAGCTGTCAAAGTTTAACTACTCTGTCTGCGCATGGTTAACTTTCATAGAAAATTGACAATTTTTTTAACTGTTGGGCCTGTAGGTAGCTTAAGCATTTGTCAAACAACATACTTCTGTCATTTTTAACAAATTGTAAGTTTAACTAACGCATTTTAACTATTGTATGTTTGACTACTGATCAAACAACGGGCTCTTAAAGATTTCACTATCAGAAGTCCCGATCGATACTAACAAAGTTAGTGACGAGCCAATGATTTTAACCAAATGCTTTTAGATGAGAAAACTTTCTTTCATTCTCTCCCAAGTTTCACAAGTTCGTTTTTTAATGTGCCATTTTAAAAGCTAGCTTTTTTAAGTCGTGGTTGGTGAATTTAATAGACCTTTTTGAACTCTAGGTTTAGGGTTAAATACACACATTAAAAGTGTCCAGGGACCAAGCACGTTTTTTTTAGTTGCTAAAAATCTGTTTTTTTACTCCTATGGGTACTTTTTTATAAATTTTGTCATTTGACAAGGGAATAGTTTTTGAATTTCGGTCAAAAGAAGGAAATCTTCTGTCAAGTCCTATTCCTATATAAACCTGCAACGGGTTTGAGACCAAATCAGTAAAATTTTTGCCATACTTCTGAAGAAGAAGGAGGGCAGAAGGAGAGTGGCGTTTTGTGTGTTTTTCTGACGAATCTCACTTTGGTATGAGCCCAGATACTAGACGTACATGGTATTAGAGGACTCCTGGATGCCAAGATCATTAAAATGATGCCAGGAAAGGCGGGTGTTTGCACCGGCGGAAGAACCGAACTGATTTGGATCAGCGGCAATCTCAATGCACAGATTTACGCTGAAACAATTGTACGAGTATCAGATGTTGTCATTCGTTTGCGGACCCAATTTGGTGCTTCATTTCTGCTTATGCATGATAATGCGTGCCCACAGAGTGCCCGAGTTGTTGCAAACACACTTGCCGCAGCTAATATCAACATCCTACCAGGGCCTGCTCAATTGCCAGACTTGAATCCCATTGAGCACGCATGGGATATGCTTCAAAAAAGAGCTCTGCGAAATATGGATGCCGTACACACACCAAAGAATCTTTTACGCATGTTACAACGGACGTGCGCGGCCGCCCACGTCTGTTGTCTGACTTGTTGTTGACTGACTATCTGACCCCTAAAACCCAGTCTTACCAGAGGATACCAGTAGGATACCCAGAAGGTAGCACGATACCCTTTGGGAAGACTGGGTGTCAGATTTTCGGGTTTCCCACAACCCGTAACGACTGTCAAAGATCCACGAATGACAGCCGGCGCCAACAGATTAACGTACTTTTCGAGGCGCGGAGGAGTCTCGGTATGTGAAGATAGATATATATATACCCGTCAACTAGCTGCTGCCCGCGGCTTCGCCCGCGTGGGTGTCAGAAATTATCCCACAGAAACGTGTTACCGGGATAAAAAGTAGCCTATGTTACTCCTTATAACATCATCTATCTGTCAGTGAAAGTCCCGTCAAAATCGGTCCAGCTATTTCGGAAATAAGCCGGAATAGACAAACAGACAGACAAAAAATTTAAAAATCGTTTTTTTGTTATAGCTAAGTACCGATATACTTTCATTTTTTTTTTTTTGTAAAAAGCTGTTATTTTGACATCACAAACAGACACTTCAATTTTATGAATTGATATGTATAGATGAATAGAATATATTATGTGATTCACCGATTGGCATTAACAGAAAGCTGTGTTATGACCTGTGTTGAATGACCTCTTAAATCTCACAATGCCGGCGAACAATAATACTTGACTCGATTTAATTAAGAATTTGATTGATTTCATACTCGGTGGACGCTGACAATAGAATAACTGCGGCGTATGAGATTGATAAGTCCTATTATATTTGTGAAGATCGGAACATCATTGGGTTTAATTAGTTCATTCAATGTGGTATGGTGGGTACTCGTATAGTAAAAAGGGATCAGGGTTATGAGCTGTAGAACTTGCTATCACCAATTACTAAAACTGGTAATGTGCCAACTAAAAACCGTTTCTTCCTTGCTTATTGCACATGCGCAAATACTACCAACCTTCTATAACCAAAGCAGATACCGAGATGTAACTTTGCGATTTCAATACCGAAACTTGTTACTCACAGGTGGATATAGGACTGCTTTGTTAAGAAAAAGTGTTTTTTGTATGGCACCGGCTATTTTTAACCACATTCCTAATTCCATAAAAGAGGAACTAGTAACAACTTTCAAAAAGAAACTAACTCTATTTCTGTTGAATAAATGTTTCTAACTCCGTATCAGATTTTCTAGCTGATAAATTTTAGTTGTGTATCAATGTTTGTATGTCTGATGATGAACTGCATCAATGTTTGCATGCCAAAATGGTAGAATGTACAAGGGTTCTTTAATATTATTATGACCACCTTATTGTAAATACCTACATTCTGAGCAAAAAAATATTCTATTCTATTCTATTCAAACAATTTTCTGTAGATAATGTCAATATTTGTTTCGTACGGGAATCAAACTCAAGATATAATGGCGAAGCAGCTATTCGCATAGTAACTATGCCAAAGTCTTCGATTATATTCGACTTTAGTGTAACACACCACGAACTTACGTAGGAAAGTAAATAATTAAATTATTTTCGTAAACAAAGTTAGTAAATCAAAAACAAATGAAAAACAGTAAATAAATTTCTTCTCAAGGTATTATTAATAAAGTTTATTTACAGCATCTGACTTCTTTGAAGTAGTCTTTACAAACAAACTATTTAATAATAAGACGGTGTGAGTGTGTGTGACATCTAAGTGACATGAGTGTACTTGAAAAACTTATTTAATTTCAAGAAATTCGCTGTAACTTAAGTATTAATATTGGCACTTGGCACTCGAGTAGAAACGTATTATAAGCAGTAGGTTTAAGTACATAAAGTACCATTTAGCGAAGCTAGGTACCTAATCTGTCTTTTCGTGGATGTTATAAATTGTCGAATAAGGGATAATGTCAAGAGGATGGATAGCGTCGTCTTTTGTGCTAAAAAAACGTTCTGCGGTCACCAATCTTGTCACAATATTAGATGTCCATATAAAACCTTCCTCTTACTTGTCAACGTATATATGACATGTCATAAGCAGTTTATTTAATTTAATTTTAATTTATCATAAAACTGATATCAGCTAATTACATTAGTTAAAGAAAATAAGACAAAATTAAAAAAAAAACATCTCACAGAAATCCAGACATACTGACAAGGTCGTTTTCCATTCATTCGCAAATACATCACAGTCATAAGTCATAAAGAAAAAAATTAAGAAAAATATTTTATTTGTGACACGCTCCGGGAATATACAAAAAAGAAATATTAAAAAACACAATCGGTAAAGCACGAAAAATAACACGTCCTCTATTTTAAGTCATCACACATTTGCATATCAGAAGTATTAGAAGTCTCGCTCTCAATGTTTAAGGATGCGCCATCTTGCTTGACATACATGTGACATCCGTGATACTGCTGAGATATAAGACTGAAAAATTCATACAAAACCTATTTACATTCAAAAAGAGTTCCAGTTCGATGTAGATCTGCGAGCAAATGAGAAACGTTGACTGTTTTACTTGCTTATCGAGCTGCATAAATAATGCTGAAGTACAGGCAACCGCAGATCAGTGGTCACAGATTGAAATTGACAGTGTATTTATGTTGTAGCAGTAAGGACGGTTTTCGTAGTGCAAGAGTTACGTTGAGCTCCTGAAGTTTTGAGTTGAGCTACACGATTACTGACAAATGCGAGCTGACAGGACAGGGCCACTCAAATCTATGTGGTTCGTTCCTCAAAAGTCTCAAAATTTTAGACACCAATCAACATGGTTCTCACGTGATCTGACCAAGATAATGCCTGGGCTTATAGGAGAAATCTGAATTTTGTTTTCATGTTTCTTGTCTGAATAGTCTGAGTAAAATACCGCCCTCATTATTTTTTAAATTTCATTATCGATATTGATGTACAATCACAAACGCAATAAAAAAGATAAAACACAATATGTCTGTTTGACATCTACTAGATGTGGATCTAGCACGCATATTTTATGTAAAACTAATATTATTAAAAAATAAAAATAAACCAAAACTTACAAATTGTGAACTTTTCCATAGATAAAGAAAATGTTTTGGAAAAGAAAAATTAAATATTATATTACATAATAATTATACAATTAAGATAGGTTTAATCCTAACTGAGGAATTTACTTTTGAATATTATTGACGTGTAAATGTGTTAGTATAAACCTACTACGTTAACGTTAAATACGTTTTGCGTGAACGTGACGCATATTTTCCCCCAACTCGTTATTTTTTGTGTTTGTGTGTTTTTTCATTGCGTCATGTTTACCGCAAATAAATGTATTTTCTTTCTTTGTTTCTTACTTACAGAAATAAACAACGTTTATCATTTACCGCTCATGTGCTGTTGACTTTACAAGCTATAGAAAATATAGCTCAATTTAAAATGAAAATTGTGTACAACTCCGGATGTTTTATATTATGTCGGTTTCTGCCACGTACGATGAAAATGTAGATTGAACTGCAATCAGAGAGTTTTCCGTACACATAAGACAAGGGACTATCTTCGTGTTCTTCTTTCGTGTTGGGTATACGATGATCGTTCATGGCGCTGTAACAAGATTTACCTATTATCAAGGGTTGGGCCTGTGGTTGAGCTGAACGCACTATCAGTTTCGTCACTTGTGGAGGCTATTTTAATTGTTACTAAACTTAATACTTTCTGAAACATTGGTAACGCATTAAGTGTCTCATTTTCTTGTCAGCTATGACTACTTGCCATGAGATGAAATACATGCGTTTAGTTTTTATAAAGCATAGTTTGCCTTTTAGTCGTTTAAGATTTATTTGTAGCCTCTCACAAGTCTTAGCTTGTAAAGTTAGAGCTTGTCCACTCTGAAATGACGCGCCCACTCTTCCGCATTTACGCAAACACGCAAATTTAAAATATGGATGCTATACACATAGAAACACCATTGTAATTGGTCATTCAGTTGCCGGTTAGACTCCAACTTAGGAGCACAGGATTTGTTGTCCAACTAGTCATAATTGTCTTGAAAGCGAGAGAGAACGGACATCTTGTTCCATACAAAAGCGCCAGCGCTACTCCATACAAAGAGCGTTGTCGGATTTATCACGCGACTAGTCGACCGAGATGTTCGCATACAGATCGACTGTTCACGGAACAGTCGACGCTCCCACACAGATGAAGGGTCGTTATCAATATTTGCACTCACACATCTAAATCAACTAGTTAAGTAGAGGGGCGCGTCATTTCAGAGTGGACAAGCTATACAAAGGAACGAAAGTAGTTTTATTTTATCCAACCAATCTCTTACATATTTTTTTTTTTGTAAGATTTATTATTTAGGTAAGCCACAACAAGGCAAATCAATTTATTGCTTCCTTTTATATTTTTTATAGATAAAAGTAAAGGGACAAAAACTGTAAAACAAAAAAAAATACTTCAAAGTGGAAAATAACTTTAATTTCGGAAGTCGGTGGCAAAAACGAAATACAAAACCAAAGACACCGACTTTCGAAATTAATTGTATTTTTTAGAGGTTTTTTTTTGTAAAATAGTTTTTATTTGTCACTTTTTACTTGTAGTACCTACCCCACACAACTTTGTATTCTACTAAGTAAATAACAGTGACAAGGAGTTATTATAACGTCATCAATAATTATAAACTCTGTGTAAAAATACGTAAGTATTTATTATTGAAGCTAGCGGAAATACTACCAAGCAAAGTTAATAAATATATATGGGACCAACCCTTTTTTTTTTTTGGTTGGGGAATCATCAAATGACCTCTCCCACTCTGAGCGGAGCGGAAGGGCGTGTCAGACTCTTACTGACTAAAACCCACCCGTATTCCTTCAGTTTCCTGTGCGCCAGGGCCACGGTAATTCTTACGAACAATCCGCGATCCCGGCAGGCATCGGCCCTATCGGACCCCGTCAATTATGCTGACATCTGTTTGAGGCGCGCGTAGAACACGACGCGTCGTCAACCCGGGCCTGGTCCTTACCGAACGGCGAGCTGCCCATTGCTCGCCGTCCGCAAGCCCGCGCCTACGGCGGCCGGGAGTCGGCAATCGACTCCCGACGCCCAGGGTGTCTCCTCCTGTGGTGACTGGGGGCGTGAGGGCACGACGATTGCCTCTCCCTCACGCGCTCCGCCTCCTCCTTCGCGAGCATTACTGCTTCGCAGAAGGTGGTGACGCATTCCCATTCCCTCTCGCTCCGTACCATGGCCTGAACCAGGGCCGGACGCGAGAGATCGCCGCCACGAGCTACACCGTGCTACACCGTGTCCTCCGGTCGATCCACACAATAATAACACCCGGGCGTTTCTTCCCGCCTTATCCGAAACGGGAACCTCCGGAAACAGCCATGTCCGGTGAGGACCTGCGTCAGGCGGAAGGTGAGGACGCCGTGGCGCCTCTCAAGCCACCCCTCAAAGGGCCTTACCGACGCAATTGTGGCGTGCCCTGCGCTGGGTTGCGACAGTCGCACTCTCCATGCCGCCATGAGATCCCGCCGGAGCTCTGATGGAACACCCCTGAGGCATAACCTATCCATTAAAAAAAGAATTTTCGAAATCAGTCTACAATTTCGGGAAATATTGCATAATTAATAAACAAAAACAAAAAAAAATACATTTAATTCAGAACCTCCTCCTTTTTCATGTCGCTTAAAAATAGTGTGGTCTTTAACTTATTCACAGAGCAGACTACTCACTCTATATTTTTATATTACTGTTTCATGTAATCCACATACCAAAGGAACTTTTTCAAAATTGGGTGTTTGTATTATTTACCTCTTTCTTCTTTAGCTTTGGCTTATTTTGAAATCATAGACATAGAAAAAGAAAGAAAGAAAGAAAGAAAATACGTTTTTTGTTCGTGTTTTTGTTTTTTATTCGTTTGTCATATCAGAACAAAACAAAAAACAACACGAAAAATTATAGATAGAAATATAATATGTATACTGGACGGTCTTATCGCTTTAGGTGATTCCTGCTAGACAACCTAAAAATAGATATTTATTTGTCAACCAATAATAAAAGAAAAAATAACTAATATAATAATAAACTAATAAACAACAAACGTTAAAGTAGTTAATTAATAAATAAAAATAAAGTTAATAGTTAATTTTAAATTAACCTTTAATTATTAACTAATGTAAACCAAATATTTAATCTTAGTTTAATTTTATTTATCTATCTGTCACTATTACTAATCTATATAGTATTTTTTTGATTATTTAAGTTATTATTTATTTATTATTAAACTTACACACTATCTTTACAGGATGACTCCAATAAAATATTATTTTTCAGATTATTGCAAACAAACCAGATAAATTAAAAAATAACTTACGGCTAAAACTTAAAAAACTAAACTTTAAAAATATGCAGAAAGCATATTTTTAAAGTTAACTAAACTCTATTAAAACGCAATCTAAAGTCAGACTACAGAATTATATGTACATATGTAATAATTATAAAAGTAAAAATCTTAACCTAAAATACAAAATCAGACTTATCACAGAATATTAATATTTAAATATAACGGACAAAATTCAATAAAACTTCACTCATATTGCACGAAAATATGTCAATCCTCTCATGCACTTCGTTTAGTACACATATTGTGGGGGTGAGGGGTATTTTTGACAGCAGGTTAGTTTTGACAGCAGGCACGGCCAGCAGCGGCGGCCGCCGCCGCCGCCTCCACACGTACCGGTCTGGCACGCACAGCTTCAGGTGACGCAGCACACCCGGGTTATGTGCAACTCCACGCAGCAGCTTTAGCGCATTCGCCGCGAGTGTAATTAATTTAATTTGGTTCTTGATTTGTGTGTTGAATTGCTAGATTAATGCTTTGTTTTTTAATTATTTTTAACAAACATAATTCACAATTAATTGCAATAATAAAAATGAAAAATATAAATATACAGTGCTTGTGGTGTTAGCTGTAAGTAATTGTTGCACTTATATATGTATATCATGTACTTTTAAGTGTAATGTAATGTGTAAACAATTGTAGGCTAACCTATTAATAAATAAATAAATATATAAACCTAAGTAAAAAACGAATATAAAAGAATAGGTTGTGCCATATAAAAACCAAAAAAATACAACCGCAAGCTTGTAGTTTTGCAGCCGAGTGATGTAAGTAACAAACTAAAAGTATTAAATCAGCTAAATTGTGGTTGTGCAGAAGTTAGAACGAGTTTAAAGTTAGTTGTGATAAGATTGGGACTTATGCTTGAGTTATTCGGTTTACTTACTTTCTTACTTTTTAACCTTATTTGTGAGGAGAGAAAGAGATCGTTGGTTTTATGATGTTGAGTTCTTTAAAACAAAAATGAATGTGCCTAGAAATTGGTTACCTACCATTTTTGTTGCCCTTGTTCTTGTACTTGTGGAATGAGGGCACTAGGATAATTTGTTAATTAGCCTGGGTAGCAGTGTCTTTGTGTTAAAAGACAATAAACCTAAAAAAAAAAGGCCTTTCTTTCGATCTCACTCTGTCATCATCATCACCAGCCTATATTCGTCCACTGCTGCACGTTGGCCTCTCCTAGTGAACGTCACCGAGCCCGATCTTCGGCTCTCCTCATCCAGTCTCTGCCAGCCGCCTTTCGCAAGTCTTCACTTCACTCTGTTCAGGGCTGCTAGGGACTATTATTTTGTACAGAAATCCAGCTCATCGTGTTATTTCCGTTTCATCATCATCATCTACTCACGAACCTAGTCCTATGTCACTTGTGGTCGCTGCAACACATTTTCTTCTTCCATTCTCCTCGTCAACAGTCACGTTATCCGTTCGTATATCTTTTACCATTACTTTATCCAGCCTTCAAAATTCCACTGGTATTTACTTCTTCTAACTTACCGATATGGAGGCGAACATACTAATATATACCCATCTTATATTAATCGATCTTCTACGTTTGTATTACACATTGTAAGAATGTTCCAACTCGCTGAGAGGTCCGCCATCCTTGCCAAACACTCGAGACGAGTATACAATAAGTATATGCAAAGAAAACAGAATTCCTTTCCACGCAAATATTTGTAGTCTTTATAGGACCTGTCTATCCTAAATATTGATACAGGTAAAACGTCGGAGAATATAAAAAGATCTTTGGATATTTTTATTGCTTTTCAAATCTGAATATTTTTTTTTATATTTAGCATTTTACTGACTGTCGAAAATTTTGGTCTTTTATAAAATAAAACTTCCTATGCCATTTTTACGTACAAACAATTAAATAATAAACAAGGAGGAATTTTCAAGTAAAAGTCGTTTTGTTATTACTGTTAAAACTAGTCATTTTTGAGCCTATTGAGCATCACAACATTCTCTAAAACAACTTCACCTAAAAATCATCAGCATAAAAATAGCCTAGTTACTACTAGGCTATATTCTTTCCAGCAAAGAAAGCATAAACTTTTCTTACATAAAATATTTGCACTGGCATGAGCCGTCACATGACGCGACATCATTTCATATAAAATTCACTCTTACGCCAGCAGTATATTCTAAAGAGAAACAGGTGTTCCGTCTTCAAGTAAAAGGCAGCGGCGTCGATATTATATTGTGTTAGGTGAAAATGTACTGACAACGTATTTTTGGAGGAAACTCGAAGTGGAAGACACGTTTAATTTATACAGCCAATGATATTTTATGTAAAAAAAGACGTGATAGGTTACCTACCCAACATTCGATCTTCAAAAACGACAAAGTCACACTATTAGATGACACGTTGAAGTAGGACGGTATGTCGTAATGATCTGGAGCGAAAAAGAGAAAAGACAATGAAAACTTTGCTAATTAACGCCAAGTTTTGACGTCTCACTTGCGGAGCGTGTACCTCTTTTTAACCGCCGACGGAAAAAGAGGGTTGTTATAAGTTTAACGGGTGTATCTGTGTGTCTGTCTGCGTCATCGTAGCTCCCAAAAGGCAGAACCGATTTTGATTTATTTGTTTTTTTATAAAGGTGAGTTAATCGAGAGAGTTTTTAAGTTATTCAAGAAAATCTCTTCAGGCGTTTGAAGATTATTAGCTCTTTTGTAGTTGATAAAGGGATATGAGCAACTTCCACAGGGCTGATCGGGGCAAAATTTGGTATTCTATTACTTCAATGATATCAGAAGAACATAGTAACCTTGTACTGATGCTGCAGCATCACTTGGAATTTGCAGGATACCCAACTCTTTCACCAACATACAGCAGAAGTATGATGTTTGGGCTCATTTGAATGGTCTCAATGAAAAGGTTATAGATAGATGGTGGGTAGTGGTGGTGGTGGTGGTGGTGTTGGTGGTGATGGTGATGGTGATGGTGGTGGTGGTGCTGGTTGTAGTGGTGGTGGTGGTGGTGGTGGTGGTGGTGGTGGTGGAGTAGCAAAGAGAAATGAGGATAGATTACTAACTAGCTTTACTGTGGGAAACATACGTGCTGCTGCGCAGATTTAAGCGAGGCACGTGTCGACCGTAGCATGTCTACTATTAGTATATTAAGTTTAAAGAGCAGGAAATAAAACTTAAATTTGAAAATTTTAGGATCCCCACACGAACAATAAATCCTAAAAACTAAAATAAAATAATATGTTGTGGACCTTTAACTTTAATATAAGTTGTAGGTAATATTTTGATCCAAACGTCCTCGCGTCGCGCGTCGCTGCCGTCGGGGGCCGGCTAATGAAAACGCCAAACAGACGAGGCCCAGCAATAATGAATATATGCTGTTGTAGAAAGGATAACTGCTGTTAACTTCCTATTTTCATTAGCCGTCCCTCGACGCGACGATGCTTTGATCAAAATATTACCCACAACTTATATTAAACTTAAAGGTTAAATACATATAATTTTTTTTACTTTTTAGAGGTTTTTGTTAGGATCGGGGGTTTTTTAAATTTAATCTTCCATAATTCTCTATTCGTTCTAAACGGCAACGAAGGTATCCTAAATAAAATAAATAAAAGCTATTTTCTTTTTCAAATGTTGTTCTAGATTATTCCGTACACGCCTGCTTATTACTTATAATACGAGTGTCATTGTTTAAAACAGTTTTGTCAAAAGTACATCTTTTAGTTGTGTGTATCTTTTAAAAGAGGAAATACCATTATTTCTCTTCTAAATGATGCAAGATGTTTGGATGGCTGTTAGTGGGTTACCCCTTTGCTAAAATTAGTAGTAAAACCATCAGTCTGTACTTGTAGTCAATGATGGTTGATAACATAAAATATTTATGTTTCTCAAATATTTTTTTTTTTTATTACTCTGAACTTTTATTTACCTAGTTACAGAGTAAATAAAATCTCGTTCTAACAATAATACTCGTAGTAGTTGTTAAAACAAAACTGAAACTATCAAACACCGTCCCATCAATTGGCATGTCCTCCCAGACCAGTCTAGTTTACGTCGAATAAAAATAAATTGGCGAGATACAATCTACAAACATTTGATATACACTGTATACGTCGGGGTTCAAATAATACCATCATGTATTGGAATCGTTTTTATTAATGACATTCAGACATTTCAATTTATTCTGTACAATATGTAACAATGTATTTTTATAACGTCTGGCGTACTCCCTACGATTTTTGCGACATGATTTTGTGAGTATTTTATTTGAACTTACAATAAAATTTAGAACATGTAAAATAAACTAAACCAAAAAGGCAGGCTATTTATAAAATATGATAAAATAAGACAAAGCCAACAAGTTTTTTTTCTTCTTTCCTATCAGTGTGAACTTTATTACAAGCTTTTATTTATTTAACGATAAACTTAACTCATGCCGCCGTGGTAGATATATTGGCCAACCGGTAAAGCAGATGTCAGAGGCTTCACTTTTGTTAATTTTTGTCTTTCTCGTAACATAACATAAAGCCTTGTTTCCGCAAAGACTTAGACAGAGGTGTACAGTCACGAGCACTAATATGTCAACACTTGGCAACTTTCAATAGCGATTTTTTCGTGAAATAATGAATGCAACGTTGAAATGTGACATATTGCATAAATGTATGGGTTCGAAAATACTATATTCGTAACAACATAAAATTTCATTCAAAAATTAAGGAGAAAATCGCTTACGAATTTTGCCAAGTGTATACATATTTATGCCCGGGACTGGACCTATGGTATACAGGCCTACATATATCAAGCTATACATTTCCAGTATAAGCTGACCTCTCATTGTACGGAAATCCTATACAATGAGAGATCAGCTTATACTGGAATCTTATAGCTCGATACTTAGCCGTGTTACACCCACATTTCGACAGTTATGTTTGAGTCCCAAGCAATAGTTGGCGAGCCTATAGCTATTATTTTTCATTCACTCGAAGTGAAACGTCTATTTTGAATTAGTGAATCGATCTAATGATGTTGGATTTCGGCACTCGGCATGTTCCACTTGCCTATCGAATGTTCGAAAAATGAATAAAATAATCAGATGAACGTTCATTCCTATGTAATTTGCTCGCTGTCGTATGAACTTGGAATGAACAAAAATAAATATTCACTCCAGTGAAGCGTCTGATACCAGTTTTATTTAGTCGTGTAAACATGAACTCTATTAAAATATGTCTGAAAAAGCAAAGCCTTGGTTAATAGCTCGGTAAGGTGATCCTTTACATTTAAATATTAACCAGTAATTCTCGATACGATACCGTCGTATTCCTAAGACGTAGACCGCGGTAATGAACCCAA
The DNA here is from genome assembly GCA_917490735.1 of Dryobotodes eremita. Taxonomy (NCBI): domain Eukaryota; kingdom Metazoa; phylum Arthropoda; class Insecta; order Lepidoptera; family Noctuidae; genus Dryobotodes; species Dryobotodes eremita. Next base: position 1,312,666 of record OU823247.1, on the reverse strand, counting down.
TCGGATTATCTGATGCAGAGCATGGTACGTGGTCTCTTTGACGACTGCTGCATTCAATTGAGTTTAGGAGTCGTGACTGGGCAGGTTGCCTTTTCCAAAGAGCCGTAATAAATTGATCTTGGTATTGGTCATATTATGCATGATAAAACTCCAATAGCGTATGCTTGGGTGACGTTAGTTGTCACATACATACATGGGTTATTTAATGTAATTATGTATTATTTTATGTAAAAACAAAAACACAAAAAATATCGTCATGAAAAATAGCACTAGCACAGTGGTAATTTTTTAAGACGATTTATTTTTATTTTGGTGTCTAAAATTAGAATCGATTAAGTGTATCTTTACTACTAGATATACAGTCATGTTCTGTCGTTTTGAAAGCTATCCCACTGAATTGTCCGAAACTACAAACTCACCGCGAACAAAAACATCAGATTGTCCGAACGCACGAAACTCACCAGCAAAAAGTGACAGCTGACCGCGCTTTCAACCTCTTAGTTTTTTTATTTTTTTGAATTGTATCCGTGCGTTACACCTTGCGTTCCAGGTTTTTTTTAAAGGTGGATAAATGTAGCATATTTTTGCCACAATCCGTGCGTGTGTATCGGAAATTATGAAACAAGGTCACGCAGGTACCGGGGCAATTAAGTGGCTAAGCTATTTTGACTAATAAATCTGTTGTAGATTGTGACATGCAACAACTTGACCAGTTTTTAGTGTTTGTCTCTTGCCTACCATGTCTTCGTGAGCATTTAAAACACAGTAATAAAAGTAAGGTCATGAATAAGGTAAGTATTGTGGAGTCATAACGAACTATTTCCATAATTTATACAATTCATTTACAGTCCTAAAGCAACTTTATTATTAATTTTTACCAGACCCTGAGAATAATTAAATTCATACTTACAATTTATATTTAATTCAATCTGTTAGTGTTGACACAGAATCGGGGGAGTACGCCAACATAATTTAAAATTGACAACATTTATGCAAAATATGAAAACATCAATAAATAATTTGGGTTAAAACGATACTAACGTGATTTGTAGCTTATTAACAAATTGGCACATCCACTTAATTATATTTACAAATAAAATGTACATATACAATAATTTATCACACTGTATTTGATACTAATGCGTGGCAGAAAGGTCAATCGGTTTCAAAATGACAAACATTTGAAATTGCCTACCTATGTCCGCGTGTATTTGAAATGTCTATTAAAGTTGGGCACGTTTACTGCCCATCTAATTAATAGTACGTAAATTAGTTCATATGAAATGACTAGAGCATGACATGTTCAATTAATTGGTAACATTAGCCTCGGCACAGGTTTCTGAAAGGCAGATCAAGTCGCTAATGATTCAGTCTGTTAACAATTGTGATTGATTACAATAACAAATTATAATTACCTAACTCAAGGTCAAATAATAATCTAAGAAAGAAAAACACTAATGGAATGTAACTTCTGTTAAGGTACCAACTCTAAATTCGACCCAAAAAACATGTAATATTCTGCATTTTTGGTTAAACTATCGACGTTTGGTTTTCAAGCTCTGAGTTGATTTTTGTCTACATTCCTGAATGTTTTATAAATTATCGATTTTAAACTATAAGTGGTAAATAAAAATATTATGTTTAAAAGCAGCATCTTGTTTATAAAATAAAATCATTTATCTTTAATTATAGAAATCTACATACCAATAAAATAATTCATTTGCTATAAAAATAATTCAAGCGAGCATAATTGCCTACATTAAATTAGTTCAGACAAGAAAGATAATACAAATTGAAAACAGTAAAAATGATAGCATATTCTATAGGTAAATAAATAAAACCGTTTTTCTACCACGCATTGCGTTCTTACCTCCGGAGTCGTGTTGTGGTTGTTTAACATCGCACTGTGGTTACTTTAGATGTTTTCGTGGCCTTAATGCGACTTCAAACTTCAAAGTTGTGCCAACATAACAAAACCACAAACGACAGTCTGTTTTCACTTTTATCATAAATACATCGTCGTCAACCGCAAACTGAGTCTGTGTTGACTTTAATGCCTTAATTTAATATTTATAACATTGTTTATTTTGCTTCCGCCAACAAAACATACCGAAGTAACTTAACACATAGACAATAGATACAGTTCTAAATTAATTTGCGCAGTTCATTGCCCGCTTTATACGAATTAATCAACAGAACGGTAATTGGAAAACGCAGTGGATTGCAAAGAAAGTTTAATCTCGACTCTTCGTAGTTCTTTTAGGTTCTAAAGATTTTTATTTACAATTATATTCTACCTAGAGCCGACTTCAAGTCTGTGGGGTGTCGACAAAGGCCAGCACTGCTTTCAGTTCAGTGTTGTCACGTCTCACGACACTGACGACTTTTAAAGCCATTTCTCAAGAATGCCGCGATAGGTTTATAGAAACTGTGAAATGAGAAAATTTAAAGTGCACAAGTGTACTCGAAATACGTTTTAGATTTCTAGTATTGTAACTGGAACGGAAATTCCTTTTTGTTTTGATTGTTGCTTGTTGTGCGGAGAAAATGCTACTGGAAAAGAAGTCTGTATTTGGAATTATAGAATACATGCGTACCTACATGGTTTAGCTTGTATTTATTTCCTGGAGTTTTAAAGAAACTGTTGCTGTTTATTTTTATTTGTTAAAACCCCGCTATACTTTTTGGTTGGCTAATCTAAATTAACGTTTCTAACTTAATCAGATACAGACAACTTATCAGTCCATTTGAGATCATTCTAAGCGAAAAATACATGTAGTTATCCAGCCAAGTACATCTTACATAACTTAACCGTAATAACTAGAATACTGGCAAGACTTCAACCAAGGGATATGGATGTAGTAACATTTTTATGTGGCTTGGCAACTTATTCAAGGAACAACATAATAATTTACGAGTTCAGAATAATTATGGGTATTTTGTTACGTAAAATGTGACATAAAATAGGCCGAATCTCATTTTGTTGTAGTTTAAATGACCAATTTCACCTTGTAATAATAATAATATGTCTTTAAACAAACTTTTCCATTTTTTCCAGTGCATTTTTAGTTCGGACTCGGTCTGGGCCAACTTTCTGTTTTAGGTTTAATTAGTTGATTTTATTACTTTATATTTCCAGAACACAACTTTTGTTTTAATTCGGTTAATTTACTACAAAGGAAACGTACGAAAACTATGAAGTGAAAGCAGTGCTAACCTTAAAAACAATTAATATAATAAATAACAATTGAGCAAAGGACTTGATATATTTTTGTAATTTATCTAATTTAGAATGTTAGAGTTTGCGTGCTCATATTAAACAGATTTAATTAAGTGTATGTTTATTAGCCACATGAAAATATATAATTTTTTACACATTATAACTGGTTATCTCACAGCAGAATATAAATAACTTTCTTTTACATAACTTGTATGGGAGAAGTGTCTGCGTTGATTGAATCTATTTACATTTTTTTTGAAGAATACTAGTCATGTTTAAATAAGTAAAAAAAAAACAGTATTTTCCTAAATACCTATTTAAAAAGTAACCTAATGAAACAAGGCAAGGCCGATTCATTTTAAGTTAGGCCTCGGTGATAAACATATTTGTCCTCGTGAGGCAAAATACAAAATATAATAATTTTATTTTAATAATAAAATCATTGCTATGTTTAGTTTATTATACGACGAGAACAATTAATTAAACTAGAAAGTGGAAAGGTGTTGAACTGTTTGAATGTTTGAATATCTAAACAACCCGACCTTATTAAATATTAATTTGAGTAGGTAAACCACAGCAGCTTAATTGGGTTGGATTTAAACTTACTATCGCCACGCTACACTGTTGTTGACGGATTATACTTACTTAGCTATTTTACAAGTTACAATTACTTGTAGCTCTTTTCACAAATATTTCTCTAAATATTTTCCTAATATTTGTCGGTTCGTTCTTCTGTTCCCTATGGCCCAGAAACGATTTTTTAACTGACGTGGTTTTTTTAATACTGTGATACAATTTTTTAATCAATAATATTAAATGGTGGGTTCAGGTAATAATTTCTCACTTTGATACTCAATTTGATAGTGCTACCATGCCGTATGACAAAAACAGTAAAGAAAAACAAGAGGAATTGTTAAACAAATCCTTCCCGTCCTAACTCCATTGCTAGTACTTTGAACCTCTCCAACGCAGACACCTCTTTGACTCCGCAACTTAACATGTAACACTCACAGCACTCGCTAGTCTGTCTGTGTGTCACAATACACATCTCTCGCCTGTCTGTCCGTATGTCACAATACACTAGCACTTTACTTCACAACTGAAGGCACTTGTCTTCTCACTAAAAATAACAACGTCCATACAGCAGTCTCTATGCGCAGTCGGGAACTACTGCTGGGTACTGCATCTGGGGATAAAGAGCATCATTAGATATTAGTAATTAGGTCGGAATTCACCGCGAGCATTCACTTAGCGAATTTATTTTCTAACATTCGTTGCGTGAGATTTTGTTACGCAATGAACATTCATTCGCGAAACGAACATTCGTTCGCGAGCAGCTTCCAGAGAATCGGTTTTCCGTGTTTTAATTCACGTACACACCAAACTGTTGCAAAATGACGCGAGCGCGCTCGCAATACCAATTTCAATATTTATCAACAGCACCGCATGACTTTCTTTTTCAATAAACTTCGCGTTTAAACATCAGTAGATAATATTACGACAGGAATAGGATCACAGAATACTTCTTACTGTGATATATATTTACTGTAAGACCGTTATCTTGAATATTGAGATTGATGTCGCGATATTTATTGACCGTCTGACCCTTACCTAACTTTCATCTTCCAATACTTGAATAATATCATTATGAATAGTTCATAAAATGTCTAGGAAGATTTACAGGGGAAATTACCAGCGCTTGGTCAACGGATATTTTATTATGAGATTGTAATTAACTATTATCAGAACTAATAATCAACAAGAAGCTGCGACCTCTTGACAACTAATACGGACAACTCGTGGCTAAATAATAACAGGCGCACGGTTCGATCTTCAAGGTTAAACAACAGTTGCCGAGGTCGCTCCGTGGATGGGTGACCATCCATAACATATCGAGATCCCTCCGTGCCTCGGAAAGCACGCTAAGCCGTTGGTCCCGGCTGTCATTTGTAGATTTTTGACAGTCATCACGGGTAGTCAGAAGCCCGAAAGTCTGACAATCAGTCTTTCCAAGGGGTATCGTGTTACTAAGTAGCAGGGTTGTGGAGGACAGATAGGCGGTCGCTCCATGCATAATACTGGTATTCAGTTGCATCCGGTTAGACTGGAAGCCAACCCCAACATAGTTGGAAAAAGACAAGTGTAGTACCCAAGCACGTACGGTCACCAAATGTGATAAGTCACCAGGGTCGCCGAATATAGTTGAAGTTTAGTAAGAAACCGATGGATATTTTCGACTAAAATTTAAGTTAATTAATAGAAAACAAACAGTTCATTTATCAAATTAAATTTCATTTGAAAACATCCATCGGTTTCTTAGTAAACTTCAACTATATCGACGGCCCTGGTTACTTACTTATCTCTTTTGGAGACTGTACATCAAAATATACCTTTACTTTTACAATGATCCGTAAAATACTGTGAACTTTGCTATAATGGCGAGTGAGCATCTGCTCAAACTTATTTATTGAATAAGCGATTACTGAACGGATTAAATGGCCGACTGGCTTATCAATTTTCTCTTTTGGGAACGATGCCAAGCCCGGGGTTCAATTGTTCTTTTTTTTTTACAAAAGCTGTGCCAATATCGTGAGCCTAATTTTGGGATAAAATCTAGGATTTCCTAAGTGAATGCGTGGGTTGCTCGCGAATTACTTCTGAACCATTTGCATTTATTAAGAAGATAAGTATCAGGCCAGCATTCCTCCTGCGCGGATGTCGGTCGCGTACGTCGGTCGCGTGTACGAATATACATTATTTTCGATATAGCACCACACTGCGACGCTGACGTCAGCGGCGCGTACGTTGCTACGACTGGTACGCGACCGACCGTACGCGACCGACATCAGCGTAGGAGGAATTCAGGCCTTAGTCCATACGCCATACATTTCTTTAAAATATTGTACGAAGTAATTTAAATGCACCTCAATATACTACTGAAAGATGCCAAAAACAGCTTTTTATTTTTAGCCAAGGAAAATACATTTGATTATAAAATACTCAGAAACATAATGATGTATCGAAACAGTAAATACGAAATTCGCGCCCTCCATCGGAAGTTAATTAAGCATGAATTTTCCTAATATCTGTCGAAAATTAAACTTAATTTTACTTGGATATATCGCGCGCGTCACATACAGTAGATTCGTCACGATCGAGGACGGAACCCAAACTTATTTACATAACAAATTCTGAAGTATCACTGCTGAAAATATTCAGAAGGCCAGTTTCTTTTTACACGCTTTTTCACTCAATTTTCTTTTTGTGTATAATATAGGAGGCGTGAAAATGATTATGTCAAAAAATAAGGTTCCATTAGTTTTCTGTAGCTTTGTGTTATCTACGTCATGCCTGATTCTGTGCCAAGCCTTGAAAAAAAATGCAGCCACAACGTTCTATTTGAACTGTTTCAACTAACGAACTATTTAGCAGCGTCATGGCAAGTAATATAATTTTAATTTTATTTATTTGAAGCATTAATTTAAAGCTTACCAACCCCGCCCTTAGCTGCATAACCCTACGGGGAACACAGCACCCTAATTGCGTAACACACTATCAATCACAATCTGAATCATTCGGAAGCCTATTGCTAATCCATTGCTTCATATATTTGAAAAAATTGTCTGTTCAACAACATAAATACTCGTATCCCAATGAATGTTGTTGAACTGTCAAAATGAAAGCCATTCCTACTGTTAGTGTGTTATTCAATTACCCCGCTGGTGTAATGTGTGTTACGTAATTTGAAGTTGCATAGAACAAAACGTTTTACGTTTTACGTTAACATACATAAACTTTTAATTCATTTGCTTGGACTGGTGTTTGAATCAAATAAATAAAATTATTTTTGATCGTCTGGTAATTATAAAGTTTGTGTGTATCACCGTTATCATGGCTATAGTCAAGTTGCCCTTCTACTTCTATTTATTTAATGGTTTCATGTGACACGAGTTAAGCGCGATTTTTACAACTTGATAATTACATTGGCGAAACTTTTTCGTTTTATATTCGCGCAGTCACCAGGGAGTGTAGTTTTATGGGCTATAATGTACGAAATTCGTGTGTGTAGGAATCCCATAAAAAGTAAGGCAAAATATACCTATGCGGATTTGCTAATGTAGCCGTAAAATTTTGAAAGGGTGGGTCTTAAAACTGATTTAGATAGCTCGGAATAGGTGAAATATAAATTATTTTATACAAAATTTAAATAATAATAGGTAAGTACTATTAAACCTGGCCGGCAAAGTTAAACTTGACTTGGGTTATGAATACAAATATTATTAGCAGCTTTCGATATAGCGTATACCGAATGAACGGTGCCATTAGCCCACTACGACATATTATCGTCCTAGCTTTTGCTCGCAGCTTCGCCCGCGTGGAGGCCGGAAATTATCCCACGGGAACGTACTACCGCGATACAAAGTATCCTACATGTTAATCCAGGTTATAAACTATCTGTGTTCCAAATTTTATCCAAATCCGTTCAGCAGTTTTTGCGTGAAAGACTAACAAACATCCATACCTACATCCATCCATCCATCCTCACAAACTTTCACATTTATAATATTAGTAGGAAGGATTCTCAAGGAAATGATTACCAATGTAATTTTGTTGTTGTTGTCTCTAAAGTTGGCATCGACAAACGCCATTAACTTGCAGGCTGTGTTCTATCAAGGTGATAGGTTATCAAATAACTAATACAGATAGAACCTTCTTATTTTTACAACAGTTAGCCACCCGCACTTCAAATCTCAATATTACTCTCTCGAAAGACAGGATAAGTAACGTGGCTAGAGTATCATTTAAATAAATCATGTTTGTGATTATATTGAGGCTCTTTCTATTTACTAAAAGGTCATCTAGACTTCCACAGAAACAATGATTTAATAAGTGTTCTGGGAGATATTTATGAACAGTTTGGTAATAAAATTATAATTTAAATCTGTTCGTCTGGTTATAATAGAAAGCAGATCAATCACTTTATACTTTTCAATAATGACTTTACAAAGAAAACTATTAAGTGATTTAAATAGAGTCTAATATATAATATATTTTAATCTTTGAATAGGTTTCATGAAGCAATTTAAAAACAAATCTAGCCGTTTGCATTTAATGTGGAAATCTGGAGAATACTCGTATTTCAGTACCGTCCAAATGAAAATGATACAGACATTTTTACTCTTTACATAAACGAAAATAAGCCGTCACTTAGCAACAGAAAGTTACTTTCAGGTCAACTCTAAATGCCTTCGAGTTTACCTTATTAAATTAAAAAAAAAATCTTAATACCTCAAAGTGTACAAAAGTCCACGGATTTCGTTAAAAGCAAGCTCTTCCCTAAATGAGATTTTTAAGTCGCAAATATTTAAATTAAAAAATAAACCTTTTGCTTTTTGACCCCTTTTTCACGCCATGTTCTGGTTTACCAATCTGGGATTTAAAATAAAAGGAAAAAGGTTTTAATCAAACCGGAAGGTTATTACTTCCGGGATTGGTAGACAAATAAAAAAAAAACGCCGCATATGACAAATAACCTTTTCATTAATTTAGAATATTTAGCAGCCTATGTAGTTTTAAATATTCTGTTTTCCTTCTATCGACTCGCGGAGTCATAATGTTACTTTACAACTGCATGGTTTATTTGTATATCTCATGTTAAGTGAACTGTTCTGTATTCTTTATGAGAATACACACATACATACATAAACTCACGCCTTCTTCCCATGGGGGTAGGCAGAAACTACAGAACGCCACCTGCTACGATCCTTACATACTCCATTCGCCCCGTTTACGTTACACGTCACGTTGTTACGTTTTATGAGAATAAATTCTTTGAACCGAAGTATACCGTTTTGTTAACGAAATTTATACCTACAGTACGATTTGGTTGAGCAGTACGGTTTTTGTTTGCCAGTCTTATTGGGATAAAGCAGCCTACGCACCATTATTTTCGAAAATACTGTTTTAAATTGGCTTCAGCATAGTTTAAGATATGCAGCAACTGAAATAACTACAGTACCTAGTAGGCACTGTTTGAAATGGTGTTATTGTGTATCTAGTTAAGGAAATATTGTTTTTCAGAAAGGTCAGGTGCGTAGTACTCGCAACCGGCGTGCGTGTATGACCAGATGTATGAACGTAAACAAGGCGAAAGGGGTATGTAAGGATCGTAGCAGGTGGCGTTCTGTAGTTTCTGCCTACCCCCGTGGGAAGAAGGCGTGAGTGTATGTATGTATACAGTTAACGGAGATGCGCTAAGGTAGCCCGCGAAATTAAATTTTTCTTACGTTTATTGCAATTTGCAGGTCAGTGTCAAGTTTTATGTTGGTTAAAGTACGATTCGCGACCGTAACAAATATCGCGTTTCAGAATTATAATCATTAGAATCAGCAATACTGACAAATTAATATTATTGTATAGGTACACGCAACGCTTCCGGAATAAATTTTCTAAATTATGGTGTAAACTGCATCAAAATTAGTTGCGTAGTTTAGAAGAACAACACGGTCACACACACACTGACACTAAAAGCGTCTTTAATTTATAACATTTATAGATTGTGTAGAATAAATATCATGGGTTCTTCTCGTTGGAATAATCTTGTAGCCCAGCTTTAACATCGTATAGAATAAGCAAACCAAGTTCCTCATAAAGGCTCCTTCAAACAGGCGCTACACGCGATGCGAATCGTACGCGAGACAAAGGCACCGCTCGTCGCGCGACAGGCGGTGCCTTTGTGTCGCGTCGCGTGTCGCGCCTGTTTCAAGGGGCCTTTTGACTTACACTTTATACTTCAATTTGTACAATTGATTTCCTGATAATAATATACTTAATTACATTTTTGTTGATTTATATTTTGTTCGATATTATTACATAATTATTTTGTTATTTAATTGATCTCATAGTGATGATTTTATTTTGCTTTGTTTGATCTCACGCTACAGGCAATGTATATTTTAAGTGTTTTATTTTAATTGATTTAAGTTTAGTTTATATTTTCCTATTATGCAATAATCACTATGTACTATCCTTCACTCTAAAAATGTCGCAATTCCGACTCCCAAGATACAGGCAAGCACCTAGTTTAGGGGTCACCGTCCGGCCGATTCCCGGCCACCGTAGGCGCGGGCTTGCGGACGGCGAGCAATGGGCAGCTCGCCGTCCGGTAAGGACCAGGCCCGGGTCGACGGCGCGTTGTGTTCTACGCGTGCCTCAAAGAGATGTCAGCACCATTGACGGGGTCCGAAAGGGCCGGTGCCTGCCGGGGTAGCGGATTGTTCGAAAGAGTTACCGTGGTCCTAGCGCACAGGCAACTGAAAGAACACGGGTGGGTTTTAGTCAGTAAGAGTCTGATACGCCCTTCCGCTCCGCCCAGAGCGGAAGAAGTCATTTAATGAATCCCAACAAAAAAAAAAGGGTTCGCCGCGTCGCCCGATATGTTCTTGCACAATCTGATTTATTAATTAATACATTTGAATTTGACAATGCTTTGTCACTGATAGCATTGACTACCCATGCATAAAATACAAACATCCAGCTATTGCGACACCAAAGGACGCATATACCACTGCTATGCTACATACCCTTCTGCGGTTGATAGAGTAGCTATGTCCATTGGCATGTGAGTTGCCAAGTCACCCGTCATTTGTTTGCCAACAAAAGGGTTCCCAAACTTTTTTTTGTTCAATATTGTGTCAGTTTCAAAAAGCATGGTTCCTCCAAGTACTTGCTTTGTCGACGTGGAACGCCCTTTGTATTTTGGGTGAATACTCGATGTATTGAAAAATCCAGTTTAGTAGATGCAAAATAATACATTATTTTTGGGCGTCGCCGCAATTATATTAACACTGGAGAAAATCCCAAAAGCGACCATCATTTTCTATGAATGTCTGAAGACGCTACACTAAAATTCATCTTTGGTAGCCTGACAACAACGTAGAACTATCGTACCTAGTCATAAAATAAGGGAAATTATGAGTGCCGTAATAAAAGTTTTCTTTAGCACCTGCAACCTAACGTCTTTTTTTATGTGTAGGCAACGAGTTAACAGAACAACTTCTATCATATTAATTCATTAAACGTAAGTTGTGCCAGAAAGCCTTTTATACCGTTAAAGATTATATTGAGGACAAAAAGGCCTGGGATTGAGTTGCTCCAATTTTTTGCATACTGAATGTTTTTTTGTTATTTTTATCTTTGCTATTTTTTTAATTTGTATTGTACATAAACTTTGACATTTGATAATTATTACATATAGAATGACATAACAATTTACTTTCTGAAGTATAACATTATTATCAAATTATTGTGAATGTGAGGACTATGTGCGTCAGTTTTATTTTTTTCACTTTCTCAGGTAGTTTCAATGATGATCTGGCAGTTTGAGTGCTTTATGCGGCCTACCCAAAGGTCCTTTCTTTGGTATTGTTCGTTTAATGGTTGAACTCCTTAAGTTCTGAGTTGAGCTTCACGATTACTGACAAATGCGTGCACTGACTGGACAGGTCCACTCAAATCTGTATGGTTCTTTCCTTAAAAGACCATTTCAGACACCCTATCTTACATGGTCCTCAAATGATCTGACCAAGATTATTTTAGGATTTTGTATACATGTTGACATTGATGAATTTTTATAAATATATTGACATGAATATTTACGTTGTAAAATAGTATATTATTTTAATTACTGTGAATGTAAAGACTATGTAGATCATTGTTTTTTTTTCTTTCTTAATTAGTTTTAATCATAGTCTGGCAGTTTGAGTAATTTATGCGGCCTACCCAAATGTCCTTTCTTTGGTATTATTGTTCGTCGAATCGTTGAGCTCCTTAAGTTTTGAGTTGAGCTGCACGATTATTGACAAATGCGTGCACTGACTGGTCTGGTCCTCTCATTCTGTGTGGTATTCTTTCCTCAAAAGACCATTTCAGACTCAAATCTACATGGTCTTCACATGATCTGACCAAGATTATGTCTGGACTTTAAAAGAGACTGTGACCTCTGAGTTTGTTTCGGCCTTTCTTCTCAGAGTAGTCAGATAGGAAACGCCGAGCTCATCTAGTTTTAAACTATGATTGACGTGTAAAAGTGTTTGTACAAACCTACTTACCAAAATAAAATCATTTATCATTTATCATCATCTTTACTATTTCAACAGAATATCAAAAAACCAGCGTCAATTTACGAATGTAAATTAGTATGACTCAGAGCTACCGATAAATATATTTACTTCTAAATTGATAATTCAGCGACTAATGTTGTAAGTGGGCTACTGTATATATTTAAGAGATTCAACATCTGTCTGCTAAAAAATCAAATTCCAGCCTCAAAATTAGCCATCGAACTTTTTTATTCGAGATTCAAGAGCGAAGCGAAGCGAGCTCGGGACTTGGGGCACCCCGACTCGGACAGGTTAGGTTCGAAGGGAATGGTAGGGTCTAGTGAGCGAGTGAAGCGAGCGAACAAAGACCCCGCCATCTCCTTCGTTTAATTTCTTTTTAACCTTTCAGAAGTAGGAGCCACAGGATGCGGGGCTCCGTCGATATTGTTTATGAACTCAAAATTTTATAATTTCGGAAAATTGTCCATTTTGGCCCAACTGCGAATTGGAATTTTGTTTGAACATTGGACCTATCGCGCCTAAAGGACACAAACATAGAGTTGCAGATGTTTGTTTTTGATGACAATAATTTTTGTATATTCAATTGTGTAAGTATAATACTCAAGTCATCAAGTATTTATGGTAGCAATAAAAATAGATAGGTGACTAGATGAGATTAGAGCTTTTATTGACCATTACTTGATGACAATAATAAGTTAATTTTATGTTCAATTATAGTAGATTCACTCATCAATTACTTATGCTAACGTATAAAAATATAGGTGACTATATATATATATATATATATAGGTTATTTTATAGATGAAGTTGATACACTTGTTAGATGCTGGCAATGTGTAGACATATCACAAAGTTGCTTAAGAATTATCACCATGCTGCGTCATATTAACAGTAGCTTGTTTTGCAATATAAGGTTGCTTATAAAGCATTTATTAGACGCTAAAAGTTCGCCGTTGACCTATTATTTCATTAGACAACTAAATATATTTGAAGACGAGATTGACATTTTAAAGAAGCTGCCTTAATTAGCATCCATAAAATCAAAAATCAAAATCAAAATATTTTATTTCACATAAACCTACATGGGCACTTCTGAAACGTCAGAAGCTAGGTACACGGTTCCAATTGGTTGTTTCCTATGGAGAAGAGCCGGCAAGAAACTCCACGGTTACTCTTTTAAAAATAAGGGGCATATACAAAACAAGCAATAAAATAACAACCGCAGTGTTAGAAATGTACTGTCATTAATAACACGTTATTTTGATATAACGTCCTTTATTTTCAACAGGTTTTGAAAACCTATGTAGAACATATACATCGGAAACTAAGCGTGCTCACAATTAATTGAAACACGTGTACCCCTGAGGTTAAAACTTGAAGCAGTAGTATTATTCTCTAAATATATATCACTTCGAATTCGAACGGTTGTTGAGGTGTGAATACATAAGGGTTCACAAAACAAAACAAATGAAAAGAGCCCTAACGAACCTAAGAACCTTAACGCCAATTCTCGTGCTTAAAAATCGGATCAAACTCAAGTCGCAATCTTATCTCAGCGACAATCAATGTCAAACACTTGACAAAATTGTAGGTACCTTAGAGTGGGTTGCACTCTGTCAGGGTCGCGGGTTTGTCCGAAAGGGTTACCGTGGCCCTGACACACAGGCAACTAAAGGAACACGAGTGGGTTTTAGTCAGTAAAAGTCTGACACGCCCTCCCGCTCGTTCATCACGTTATTTGAAGATTTCAAACCCAAAAAAAGAGGGGTTGCACAAAGAACTACGTTATAGTTTTCGTCAAAGTAAATTTTAACAGTAACATTAACAATCACCTTATAATTGAACTACCTACTGTTGCACCAACGTGTAAAATGTAAAAGTTGAAGTTAAAAGGGTGACAAGTGACAAGACGTCTTATTTCCCCAAAATGTACGAGGGTATTTTTTTTACAAAGGCAACACTTCAAGCTTGTTATCATCCCGCTTTCAAAATTCACCAAGTTAATAATAATAATAATAATCGTTTATTTCAGGCATTAGCAGCCATACAATTTAAATTGAAAACTTATCCTAAGACAAAAGTTATACTAAACCAACGAACCTAAAAATAACAATAAAACAACCCACCATTTCACACCAAGGAAGCCAAAACAAAATGTACCCCGTAATATTGGTGAGTACATTTTATTTTGCCTCCCACAGTAAATGAACAGTATGAAAAACAGTTTTGACAATTCTATTTTTGCTTGCCACCACACGCGAAAAGAACGACGCCCTGAGCTTCCCCATGAGCGCAAAAAAGTCGGTTACTCTGCTCTCAGCAAACATCTCAGTCGCACTACATCGCCAGGGCAGGTGGAGCATGACCCGAAACGCGTTATTATATTGTACACGAAGAGTGTTGTATGCACTCTTCGTGTAATTGTACCAGAGTTGACTGGTGTAGAACGACTGACAGTAAGCCTGGATCAGAGTTATTTTAACTTGCTTCGAGCAATGGAAGAAACGTCTATTTAGCATGTTACTTCTACACGTAATGCGACGTCTTTGCCTTTCCAGGTCATCGTCATCTTTTAAGTTTGCCGTTATGATGTGTCCGAGATACTTAAATTGACTAACTATTTTTAATTGTGAGCCACACAAGGTAATTGGCAAGACCTTATCAGGGCCACTGCCGTGTTTGAAAATCATTACTTCTGACTATTTAACATTATAGGTTAATTGGTGTCGAGCTGCATAATTCTCACACAGGGAAATGAGTTTTCTGAGGCCGTTGACCGAGGGACTGAGCAGAACCATGTCATCTGCATAACTGAGGTTATTTAAACATTCACCACCAATATGGCATCCGACTCTGGTGGTGCTCAGTTCCTCGATCAGACCGTTGACATATAGGTTAAACAGCACCAGGGAAGTCAGGCCACCTTGTCTCACGCCACTGGTCAGCCTATATGTCTCCGAAAATGCGTTATCCCATCTGACTTGGTTACTTTGATTTTTATACCAATATTCAAACAGGTCTACTATTTTATTCGGCACTTGGGTTTGTCTCAACTTGTTCCAGAGTATATTATAATTAATTGTATCAAAAGCTCGGCTGAGGACTAAAAAGCATGCGTATACTGTTGTATTTCTACTAGTGTATTTATAGATAGTATTTTTTAGAGCAAAGATAGCTTAGTCAGTGGACAGGCCCCGACGAAACCCAAACTGTGCGTTGTGCGGAATGTTCGTTTCATTTAAGTGTTTCATAATCAGGTTTTCGATTTTTTTTGATAATATGGTTGCTAGTGATATTGGGCGGTAATTAGACAGACTGGACACATCACCGGTTCTGTTTTTTACTATGGGTACAACGGTGGTTTTCATAAAGTCTTGAGGTAAGTAACTGTGGTCAATACAAGAATTAAATAAGAAAGCCAAAACCTGTTCCTCCTACTTAATAAAAATACGTTAGGTCTTACACAACAGACTTAAGCGAATTAATGTTATTATTACATAAATACCTATATTTTATAATACCTATATCCACGACTTATAAATACCACACAAGTGAACTTCCAATTATGTCAAACTATAATTTATCCATATTCTGATGTTTATATCATTAGTTTATTAATGAGATAACTGACATATTTTCAGAGAAAGAATCGTTAATTTTAGCAAAAATATATCTTTGATGTGCAAAAAACAGACGGTACTAGTACAAAACAAAAAAAGCAAGCATGAGACAACATTGAAAAGGAATTCAATGTCACACTCCAATAAAAAATGACACAAACCGTAACTATAGCCTGTAACCACCCGAAGTTGAGCGGTTAGTGTTATCGTTATTTGTGACGTCATTTTAACTATTGTTAAAATGGAGCAACCCGTATTTCGCATAACCGGAGATTTGACGGCTGACAAGGCATTGGTTATCGTTAAAGTTACTTGGTACAACTCACTCGAAGTTTTTTTGACGAATTGAGGCAGATTAAATTACAAAAGTTATTAAAAATACGGAAATTACCTCTCATATCATTAAACCAAAGACAGTTTCTCGATTCGAAATCATCCAATTCGAGTTTTTGATTCTTGGTTGTGTGAAAACCGTGGAAACACATAAGTGCGATATATTGCCTGGGAATTTTCGCATGGAAATTTTCCCCTTTCGACGGCCGAGAAACTCTAGTCTCCTTGTGTAAACGAAGCTATATTTCTTGAAACTCCTTTATTTTTTCGTTTCGATGTTACATCTATGTTACTTAATACTGTTCGGGCCCAGCAGGAGGCCACGTTTATTGCGGCATTCAGAGGCGTTGTTCAGATCGTCAAGGGTGCAGGTGAACGGACATTTGGGGCATTCTAGTAGACGGGGCAAAGTCTGTTCAAGAGCACCATACTCGCACTGAATGTAGGATGAATCGATAATGCTAAAACAACTAAACTTGCAAAATACTTACTATTTTTACTAAACATATACGAGGATATATGTGGTCTTGCGGCGACGTACAGCCGGACAGACATGCTGCGCACGTGCGGCGGCCGCGTCGGTATCGTAGCGCGACACCGAAGTGCCAGGTACCCACGGTGGGTCGGGTAGTCGTCCGGATACACGTGCAGGGTCCGCCATGATGCCCGCAGACCATCGCCGTCGGCGCCGGAGACTACCGTGTCCGGCGTTATTACAGGATCCTGGTGGAATAAAGGAAGATTGTTAATGGGATATCGAACTTGATCTTAGACGAATATATCTGTCTTAGTTAAAGAAACAAAGCTTTAACCTTGGAGTCTTCAAGTCTAAAGGCAAGGTCAAGGCTACTTCTATGCAAGCGTGGTCCATCATCGACCACATCATCGCTAACCATCAGATGAGGCAATGCTCAAACGAGTGGCTACCAATAGTTTAAAAAAAATGTGTGCGTAAAATGGTGAACTGATATCGATTTTACAAAATGATGACAATGCAATCAGTCTATGAGTCATCTATTGGATACGTCTATTGGCTAATACCTATACCAGTCCACTGTGGTTAGACATAGGCCCATCCCATCGTTCGCCATGGGGCAATGTAGAAAATCCAGCGATGGTCCAATTATCAGATAGGTAAGGTAAATTTTTGTCCTTAATATAAGTGATACGCAAACATAACAATATCAAGAGTAACCATTGAGAAATCTAAGCCATAATTTTACATGTTGCCTATTGGCGGTACGTAAAAGGATGGTTACAGGTTTAGTCTGTCCATATTTTAACTGAAAATTGCATTTTGAGAACGTCGTCATAAAAGTATTTTAAAAGACTCCACAAACTTGAGCACAGTCTCCTCAACCCCTCTAACTTACAAAGCATGCACTCAATTTACCAAGTTCTTACTAACTTACAAAACTCGGGCCAGCACTTACAAATTCATAAAAATCTGCCACGAAACCGTACTTTCCTTTACAAATACTTCATCGAAGCCGCAATAGTTTGCTATTATTGTTGCCGACGAATACAGAAAGTTACTCTTTGAGTCTGTTTGTCGGCAAACTGTGCACTTACGGGCAATTTCATCTCTTAAAACTTTCGCTGGAGTGACTAACTTATGTAGCAAGTAACTTGACCCACATTCACTATTTTTCGAGAAACGATTGATTGAATTATCTTACTGTGTTGTAGTTTTCCAAGTGTTTTTTCTCGTATAGTTAGATTGAATGATTTATTACTTAAACTTCTGAGCATATTTCATTGTTTGTCAACTTGGGGCTTTTACTTTTCCTGAGGGCGAGAACTGGGGAGTTTTATTAGGCGAATAAACAAACATATCGACTCTAACAAAACCTCATTCCTAATCTCTTTAAAGGTTGCTGAAGTACTGTCAAATATCCTAAAGCTTCTCATACTGTGCTATGAATAAAGGAACGGCTTCTAAGCCAGCTAATGGGAACACGGTCAGTTCCTTTGACAGGTTTACGCGCGCATATTCTGACCATTTCCTTTTGAAGATATTGGACTATCTATGTACGAGTATATTGAAGCCTGATAAGATTTAGACTGTTCGAGAAAGGTATAAGCTGTGTTTATATTGACGTGCCTACAGAATAATGTATCCACAATTCCACAATCTTAGGTACAAATGAAAAAAATTGTAGCTGCAATATATTATCAAATAATAATTTCAAGCAAATCCACAATTTTAATTTTGTCTTTTTCATTGTTAATTTCGTCAAGAACTTCTCCCAGATAGATGGGTAGGTACAGTTTATTAAGTAGTAAACAATAAATTCAAACTGAAATATCAAGAAATTGTGAGAAATAAAATTAGCAAGTCGCGCACCATACTTAAGTAGCTAATTTGTTCATGGTGTAGCAAAGTTTAAAATGACATTACACATAAACGTGGTATTACTTTCAATACCAATTTCTAAAGAAACATATCAAGCAATTAGGTTTCATATTTCCTTTCAGGTTCGTTTCTAGTTTCTAAGCCTAATAATTTTCAGAGAATAGAAACCGTTGCGCTAGGCAAGTTTCTTTAGAAATATGGACAAGTAATAAAATGTTTACCGGTTATTAAATTACTTACGAGAACGCTAAGTATTTCTTGGAAATTGAAAAAAAAAAAAACATTTTTTATCATGCAAATGTGGGTTTAGGAAGCTTTGAAGTTATTTTACCAAATGCCTTAGAGGCCCAATTTCCCGTATCAAAACAATAGGGTAAATTAAGCGTAATAAGAGTTTTCCTTAAAAAGAAGGAAGTATAAGTTTAAAAGAAATAAAACAACATGCGCATTACGCTTCTATGCCTCGAAAGCCTGTGCCGAAACCGTAGACAGAGGCACACCGACGGATAGTACCCCCACATTTCACCAGTTATATTTAAATTGTCATAAACCGGACACAAATCTAGACCCCGGGTTGCTACTGAGACATCCCTGATGGAAAAACCAAACAATACTTTTACCTGGAGATCGAACCCAGAATCCCATACTTAGCAGTCACGCTTTTGGTCACAAGACCAACGAGGTAGTCAAAAAAACTACAACCCAAATATGACAAAAACAACAACTAAAAAGGTATAAACAAGACATCACAGACGGACAAATTAAAAATCCGGAGTCACACGTAATGTAATTAAGGCATAAATCGAAAATTTTACGTGTGACTCCGGATTTTTAATTAGTCCGTCTGTGATGTCTTGTTTATACCTTTTTAGTTGTTTATTTTTTGTCGTAGTTAGGTTTTAGTTTTTATAACTTACTTTTTATTTAAATTATTGTGGGTTATAATTTATAACAGCAACTAACAATATTATATGTATTTTTGAAATGTACTAACTAAGCCTTTTCATTTGATACCCAACACGGCATCGTTAAAACATTGTTTTTTTTAGTTCATGACTTTATGTCTTATAGAGGGCGCCATGTTCAATTTAATGTGACGTCACATAACCTTTAACCAGCGGAAGATAAAAATGCTTCCAACGATACTTCATTTGTCGAATTATGATACGTAGTTTAGAAGTTATGAGGGAACAGATGAACACACATAAATACATCCCTCAAAATCATAATCCTCCTTTTTGGTTCGCCGTAGTCGGGTAAAAAATAAATAAAATACCGGTAAAATTCAACTCTGCCCACATTCAAAGGTAAAGTTTGTCAGTCAGGTAGCGTTCCGTACGCCTTAGAAATTGGTTAGTATTCAGTGGCGGTGCCTGTTATATGCAAATAAATGTGATCCATACATCGACACACTTTGTCGGACACTTGAGGACGTGTGAGGTGTTTATGTGGTTGGCCTGAAGGGGTGGGCAGCATGGGCGCTGATGTTTTTGGTTAAGGAAAAATTTGGCGCGCTTATATAAACACTGAATACCTAAAAGAGTACGTCAATAGGAAAAAAGTACTAAGTCTATTCAGTTAATTTCAGAATTTTTAATCGTCAGCGACACGCCTCTGCTTTTTACAATTGGACGAAACATCGAGACCTATTTATTATGAACTAGTTGCGCCCCGTGGTTTCAGTCGCATATCATCCAAAAACGTATTGATTTTATGTTTTGAAACAAGTAACTTGAACGCATTGTATGGCTTTTCAATCTTCATATTTACTTTTTCCAAAGTAACTATTTAGTTAGTCATATTTACAATGTATTCACAAATATCCTTATCCTCAGTACCTTTGTCCAGATTCAATATAAACAGCAGTATTTTTGTATCTGCAGCTTTAAACTTTCCCGCGGAAGTTGTGGTAGCTTTTCCCACGTTGTCAATAAAGCGATTTCGAGTCTTCCGTTTATGTATTTATTTCCATTCTGTATCCACCTCTGATTGTTTCCAATCACCACTCCTCAATAATTTAGCCATAGTCTTGTTCTCGTTATGTTTCTGTGCACTTCGTAAACTGGGAATATTTATTACGCTTTAGTTTCGAGGTTAGTGCAAAACATGTTGGGCATCTGTATTTCGGGTTGAGGCGCTCTTGAGATGTTCAGCATAACCTCATTTACCACGCGTTTCAGTTCTGAAGTTTAATTGTTTTGAGATGTAATGATAAATAAATGATAAATGATTTTATTTCTATGAGTAGGTTTGAACAAACACTTTTACACGTCAATCATATTTTAAAAGCTAGATGAGGTCGCCGTTTTCTACCTGACTACTCTGAGAAGAAAGGCCGAAACAAACTCAGAGGTCACAGTCTCTTTTAAAGTCCAGACATAATCTTGGTCAGATCATGAGAAGACCATGTAGATTTATGTCTGAAATGTGTGAGTGCGAGCGAGACAGTTATATTCTGTCTCTCAGCCGCACTAGACTTTTGAGTTTGACCAGTGTGTAAATGCTCACTGCCACTGCCGCCATCATTCGCCACTAAATCTGTTGATATTTGAAAATGGTAGGCATTTTTCAAAAATGTATTGTTGTGATTTAAAAGCTTCAATTCTTCCAACTTTTTCTTAACCTCCTCCAGTTGCTCTGACGACTCATATTTGTCCTTTATATCTCCGATTAAGATCGCCCTGTTCTGGATAAAGTAGATGCCATCTTTTAAAAAGTGGAGCAAGATCGGCATATTAGTAATTACGACATAGCTGAAGAGTTAGGAGTTGATTACAAAACAGTTTTGACCGATTTGAAAAAGCCTGGGTACATAAAAATCTCGATATTTGGGTGCGACACGAGCTCTTACTTTTGAATTTGTATATAAAATACTTACGAAATAACTTTTTCTCCGACCTAATATGTATACCTAGATAACACACCAGTAGTAGTAGAGTTTTTAAGTAAATTATAACGTTTGGTTTCTAAAAGTGTTGGAAACTAAATCGGTTTAAATATATTACAATTGCAAAAGGTACAAGAGAAACACACTGTAGCGTTAAAAGGCCCAAATTAGCCCAAATTTACTACTTTCTATGATAGTATTTGCTTAGTTATTTGCTAGTGATTCAAAAATACTGCAGCTCACTGGCTGAATAAGTACGAGGAAATAAATAAATTAGCTAATTATAATCTTGGACTAAAAGCAAATACCTCTTACCAATCCCATTAACCATTGATAAAGACCTATCGCATTATACTAACGAAGTGAAACTTTATTTTAAAACTCCTATCTGTTACACAGGACTCGTCCGTCTGAGTCCCATCGGATCTGATAACATCCATGAGGAATGGATCCGGTCGAGGCTACGCTCGGGTCCGCGGCCGTGTCGCCCGCCACTAATCTGATTCCGATACGCCCCTGACAACTTTTATTCAAATGTAATGATGTTTTTAGGGTACCTAGACATGGAAATAAAAGTGTCTATCTGTCTGGACTTTCTTTGGATTACGTAAAAGGAATAAAAGTAAATGGATCTAGGATAAAATGTTTTTTTGATGGGCAGCTATTTGTCAGTACTACATCAAATTTTTACTAAAATTCTTGGCTGGTATTATATTCTACAAATGTAGATGGTAAGTACTATTCTGATGAATATTTATAGGTTCCTTTAACAGCTACCTACTCGAATACCGATAAGACGAGGGAGAAAGCATAATATTTCTCCTCAATGTATGACTAGTTCATTTTCCCAGTTCCAGGATTTTGTAAATCATGCAAAACTTGCCTAACATTATAGCAGAAGTAAGTACCTACATAAGTAAAGTATAAGCAATACTAACCCATTATGTACGGAACTAATAAATCGTTTAGCATAGTCAGCAGTAAAGTTTAAACATTGTCTGAGGAGCTATATAACTTGCCGCGTACCGGTTTAATTCTCTGGTTGGTTTTGGTTGGTAATAACTTAATTAGGTTCTATTCAAGTATGATATCTGTAAGAAACATTAAATGTTATGAAGAGATAAAGTACTGCTTTAAAGTTGATTTTAATTGCAAAAAATCAAAAGTTATTTTCTGATCGTTCCATCACATGAGCTCGTTCTTTTTTGTGTTTGTGTGTTTTTCTTTGCGTCATGTTTACCGCAAATAAACATTTTTTCTTTCTTTTTTTTCTATATTATAAATAATAGGAATTGTTTTGGTAAATGCATAACCCTTAGTATTGCATTCGGGTAAAAAGTTAGGTTACTCAGAAAGTATGTCTTTGTAAAATCTGTATATATGACTGTACGAAATTCTTTAACGCAGTAGGCTAGTGGGGTAATTCATTTATTATTAATAGGTTAGCCTACAATTGTTTACACATTTCATTACATTTAAAAGTACACGATATACATAATATATAAGTGCAACGTTTACTTACAGATTAACACCACATGCACTATATATTTAGATTTTATATTTTTATTACAGCAATGAATAAATTGAGAATTATGGATGATAAAAATAATGTAAAAACCAAGCATAAATCCAGCAATTTAACACGCAAACCACGAATCGAATTAAATTAATTTAAATTAAAAAAAAATATATAGATTGGTAATAGAGTGACATATAAATAAATAAAATTAAACTAAGATTAAATATTTGGTTTACATTAGATAATAATTAAAAGTTAATTAAATATAAATTTCAATAACATTAATCAATCAATTCTATTGGGAAAGGGGTGTTCCCTGCGGGAGAAGAGTAACAAACTGACATTATT
Organism: Dryobotodes eremita; assembly: GCA_917490735.1. Lineage (NCBI taxonomy): Eukaryota > Metazoa > Arthropoda > Insecta > Lepidoptera > Noctuidae > Dryobotodes > Dryobotodes eremita. The sequence goes on along the minus strand of OU823247.1, from coordinate 1,289,261 downwards.
ATGTAGTAACGTTTAAGAACCTTCGCTACGGAACAATAATCTCCTCCATTACTCGATCCCCGCGTAAACTTTAGATCCGGACGTCTTTAATTCAATTAAATAATTTTACGACCATGTCCGTGCACAAATTATACGTTTGTGAGAGTCGTTCGACTTTATTTAAGGCGAGCAGTACATTAGTAGTGAATTCTGACCTTTGTTATAGTTTTGTGAACAGAGGGGTAGTTACGTAACACACTAACAGTAGGAATGGGTTTCATTTTGGCAGTTCATCAATATTCATTGCGTTATTTACGTTGTTGAGCGGACACATTTTTCGAACATATGAAGCAATGGACTAGCAATAGGCTTCAAAATGATTCACATTATGATAGATGGTGTATTACGCAATTAGGGTGCTGGTTTATCTTTTCTGTTTACTGTAATATTATAAGCCTGTAATAGGCACGCTACCGAGCTGCAAGACAAAGGCCACATCTCATATAAAAAACAAACAAATTCATCACTGCATGTTATGTATTGAAGACCGAGTTCAAGTTTCCGCACGATGCCGTGGTGGATAGAACCAAACAACCCTTTTTGTAAGAAACTATAATTTGGAATAAAAAGTTCTTGAACTGTTACATCTGTCTGATGTCCAGGCCAGTGACCCACAACTGATCAGTTTACAAAATACATTAAGAAACTGAAATACGTTTTTATTGTTACCTCCAAATTAATTTTCAGGTTGGTTTCCTCCTTGAAGGCTCGAACTTACACTAAAGCTCTATTAAGAAAAGGCGGAAAAATAACAAAATCCCATTTACCGGTTCAGTGGACGCTGAGCCGAATAAGGCAACAATTCCCAAAGTAATGAGTTAGAGTCCGATGGCCGGCACAACGGCACACTTCCTGAGCTGCTATCAACGAACGTAATTCTAATTGTTTTCAGTTCATTTAAATAATTAAACACAAACGCGCCAATGCAGGGTACAAAAGTAAATTTCTGATGATCGTTTTTGTACCACGGTTTAATTTTCTTTATTGGGGCCGCGTCCTCATAATCTGAACAAAAGGTCTCTAAAATTAATGAGATTTTTCTATGCTTGGCTGTTTTATTAATGTTACATTGACTGATGGAGTTGTTTTGACGTGAAATTGAGGATGGTTTGTAGTTTATTTTTGTGGTTTTTCGATTGTTGGTTGATTGAAAAGGAAGTTGTATTATTAATAAAATTACCATTAAGTTAATGAAATTTGGCTTAATTGAATTCTAGATTGGCTACCTATAAAGCTCGGATTACGGTTCTTTGGTAAACCAACCAATATATGGGGGAAGCGACATAAAATACCTAAGTACATAGATTAAGGCTAGCAGTAGGTCAATACAAACAAAGTTATGAATTACTGTGTAGGTATATACTCAACTCGGCGGCGGCGACCTCTCGCGTCCGGCCCTGGTTCAGGCCATGGTATGGAGCGAGAGGGAATGGGAACCCGTCACCTCCTTCTGCGAAGCAGTAATGCTCGCGAAGGAGGAGGCGGAGCGCGAAAGAGAGAGGCAATCTCTGCGCCCTCGCGCTCCTAGCCGCCGCAGGAGGAGGAGACACCTTGGGCGTCGGGAGTCGATTGCCGACTCCCGGCCACCGTAGGCGCGGGCTTGCGGACGGCGAGCAATGGGCAGTTCGCCGTCCGGTGAGGACCAGGCCCGGGTCGACGGCGCGTCGTGTTGCACGCGCGCCTCAAAGAGATGTCAGCACCATTGACGGGGTCCGATAGGACCGATGCCTGCCGGGGCTGCGGATTGTTCGAAAGAGATACCGTGGCCCTGGCGCACAGGCAACTGAAGGAACACGGGTGGGTTTTAGTCAGTAAGAGTCTGACACGCCCTTCAGCTCCGCCCAGAGCGGGGGAGGTCATTTGATGATTTACCACCCAAAAAAAAAAAAAAGGTATATACTCAACAATTATAATATCACAAACAGCAAGATTAACGTCAGGTGGAATGCCTGCTCATTTCACAAGATTTTTACAGAATAGACCAGCAGAATTAATTGTTGGTATACAAGCGATAGGTAATGCCTATATAAATCTTTAAAGTACTTCGCATAGACTTACATACGACTCTATTAAAAGTTTCAGCAAATATTTTCATAACTAATGCTCTTAACAAGTCAGTACCAAGAATTTATGGAACAAACTACATCCGAGCTATTTCCATGCAAAATCAGTAACAGATTAACTTGCAGTTACTGGTTTTCGTTTTGCGTTAAATTAACTTTCTAGTTCTTTGAAATGGCTGCACATAAGACTTCATTTTGAGCTAGATAATTAAATCTTGAAGTTTCCTGTTATCTAGTTGGCACAGCAGATTAGTGCGACAAAACCTTAGATAAACTTAAAGCGGCAGATACGGTAATTGAACACAGTGCGCGGTACTTCTGAACCAAGTCCAATAGACACAGTTGCACTCAGTCACACGCGGACCATCGTCGAAACAGCGCATGTCAATATAGCTCAATTTCGTATATTTTTGTATGTATAAATTCTCATCAAAATGCCTTCATGTGTATTTAATAAGGGTTCTAATCACTCAAAAAACAAAAACATGACACACGGGATTACTTTTCTCGCGTAATTACAGCCAAAAATATGAATTTGTTGAAAATTATAATTTTATTTATTGTTTGCTTCGCCATTTTTGTGAAAGCGAGATAGATAATACGAAACAGCGTGAGGGACACAATGCGACACATCACGTGAGTCTCCCTGACTAAAACCCACCCGTGTTCCTTCAGTTGCCTGTGCGCCAGGGCCACGGTAACTCTTTCGAACACCGAATCCGCGTCCCCGGCACGTGAGTCTCCCTAACGCTACCTCAATGTCTTTCATAATCGTAAACATTCAGCGGCTAACGGGCTAACGCGGCTGCACTCGTACGACTGTGTCGGTTCCTATCTCTGTCCTTGTCCATCGGTAACTGTAGTATGCAACTGTGATCACAGATGTATGAGTTTTGTTGCATGTAGTCGTGCACCGAGTCCAGGTTTAGTGATTGCGATATTAGAGGGTACCGTATCTACCACTTAAGTTTATCTAAGGATAAAACAATTCAACTCCATCCATGCTTTTGTTTTCGTTCAAAATGGCCGCGGCTTTAACGTGCTTCCGTCTTCAGCATAATTTATCAAAAAAACTTTGTACGGGAGTAACATATTATTTTAGATCCGACCCGACAGTACGCGTTAAGTAATATAAAAATGAATAACAGCAAATACAGTCTAATGATGAAGGATGAGGCTCTAAAAAGAGAAAAATACCATCACCGCTAGAATTTCTAAGAAAAAATATTCAGATATTTTCCAGTCTTTTAACATCACCTTTCAGAGATCGTGACAAATTGATGTGCTGTCAGTGACTTTGACATTCCCGCACTTTGAGATGAAAATCCGCGTATCAAAATTCTGTGCGCGACCGAAGACGTCGCGACTCATCACATGTAATTCAAACAAATTCTATCCGTCGATCAATGACAAATACATACATTTGAATGTGGACTCCTAAAATTGGCTGAAGATATGACGTGCATAAAAATTCATGATATCATGGGTTTCAGAAAAATATATTGTTAAAGTTTAGTATCAAATAATTATCGTAGGTACTGGCTATGAAAAGATTGTGCTATATTCGATATATTTAATAATGACGTGTGTGACTCTGTCATTGAATTTTTTACTATGTGTGCTTGTAAATAAGTCTCTTCCATCCATATTTTAACAATTATCTATTATTTATACAACATATACTTTACGAGAGACCTCAATCAAAGAGGACTGAGACCGGGAGCCGGAAACTGGATTAAATTGAATGTGTTTATTAATTTTGCATTGTGGCTGGCTGTTGAGAATTTCGGCGTGCAGTTTGTATATCGTTACTTTTGGAAGATTGATGATACACTGTAACCTACTGTTTTAATTTCAAGAATGATAAATTGTGTGTGTGAAATGTACACGCGAGTGCTTAACAGAAGTACTTACTGTTTTACTATATGGAGGAAAAGCGAGAACTGTTTTGTGGAGGAGTTGTACGATTAATGTGCCATAATGTTGGCTTAGTAATATCTCGCATCAAACGAATAACCGTTGGTACATTTTTTGAACCAACGTATCCCATTTTTATCAACAAAAAATGAAATTCGCTGAAACTGTAATTGGAATAGTTTGCAGGAATTCCAATATGAAAGAAAATCAAATGAAAATGTAATAAAACTGAAATTCCACTCGCTAGAAATAAAATAGAGATGTGAGTTAAAATAAACAAAATAGCTATCAAAATTCAGACAAGCAGAAACGCTTTTATTCAACCCATACGACAAATAAAGCTATTACCTGATTCACACATAAACTCAGTCCACGACGTGTCCATAATCTTACGTCACCAGCGGGACATAGGTAGCTAATCAGGTTAGGTCTAGACCAGACTTAGTTAGTACTCCTAACTTGATTGTGAATAACACAAACCAGGAGATAAATGCATTAGAGGGAATAAAGTTTAGAGAACGAAGTATTTCAACCAGCACAATATTGTTATTGAGTGAGATTAGAGTAGGTTTTATGTTGTTGTTTTTTATATTTTGAATGTTTTCTATAAAAAGTATTATATTATTTTCATTATTGTGAATATGAGGGCTATGTGGGTCATTGTTTCAGTTTTATTCTTGGTCTGGCAGTTTAAGTAGTTTATGCGGCCTACCCAAATGTCCTTTCTTTGGTATTGTTCGTCGAATCGTTGAGCTCCTTAAGTTCTGAGTGGAGCTGCACGATTACTGACAAATGCGTGCACTGACTGCACAGGTCCACTTAATCTGTGTGGTTCTTTCCCAAAATACCATTTCAGATACCAATCTGCACGGTCTTCGCATGACCTGACCAAGATTATGTCTGGACTTTAAAAGAGACTGTGACCTCTGAGTTTGTTTCGGCCTTTCTTCTCAGAGTAGTCAGATAGGAAACGCCGATCTCATTTAGTTTAAAAAACATGATTGACGTGTAAAAGTGTTCGTACAAACCTATTTACAGAAATAAAATCATTTATCATTTATCATTGTTTTTTACGTTTTTCATAGTTTTAAAGGAAGTTGCTATAGCATTAGGTATACACCTATACACCAGATTTTATTAAATAAATAAATAAAAAAAAGTTATATCGGATTCAAATCATATTATACTTTAGTAGTTTGGTGTTTGAGAATTTCGTTTTTAATATATTACAAAAAAAATAACGTACATAATACGAAATTAAATAACTAGTGATAGGGGAAAAAACTGCACCCTAATTGCGTGACACACTATCAATCACTATCTGAATCATTTTGAAGCCTATTGCTAGTCCATTGCTTCATATGTTCGAAAATGTTGTCTGCTCAATAGCGTAATGAATGAATGAATTTTGTTGAACTGTCAAAATGAAAGCTATTCCTACTGTTAGAGTGTTACACAATTACCCCGCTGATCTAAACCTTGTAAATGTTTAATCTTTGACATAATTATAATTGAAAAGTCCATCTAGTCCACGACAGAATGAAAGTCTCTTTTCAAAGGTCAAACAAAACTTATCTATCAATCTTAATTACATTGTTCTAACTGGCAATGGTCTGCGCGAAATGGCCTGGATTACTTTAGGTTAAAAGTCTGACTGGCATAACGAGCCAATTAGGATAAGCCGAATTCTAACTTAGGTGACATACATGTTTTCAAAAATAAAGGTAGCAGCTAGGAAAAATATTGCAAATATTAATTCCTTTCAAGACCTCTTGTCGTGCAAAATAAACAATGAGACTGATGATGAAATTAACCGCAACAAAAACATGAACATTATTACGACCCAAGAAATAACACTCCTCTTGGACTCCAAAATCTAATTTATTTGAAGCCCATTGAGTGTTGTCATAAAGTTTACAAACGTTTACCACAGTTATAAAGTTACGTTTGTTTATATTTCCTGTTTGAGATAACCTTTCATATTCCGACTTTCTACAATTCAATTATTCTAAGAGTAAATTTCAGTAGGTTAGTTGGTGGATTTGTTTAAGTAATTCAATAATTACGAATTTATATGAGAATTCAGATTCATTAAAAGGTAAAGTGTAGACACAGTGACACAGTGTGTGTGTACACAGAGTAGATGAAGAGTAAAGTCCAATTAAATATACATTTTTAGTCGAAAATAGTTTGTATTAATATTGTCTATGTCATGATGGCCCAATTGTTACGGCCTCACCTCTACTGCACAGTGCACAAGCTTGTTGTTTCAAATCCGGGTACGTGCCAATGCGACTTTTTAAATTCATAATGGACTTTTTCAATTTATCTTGGATCTCACTGACATCGGTGAAGGACAAATATCGTGAGGAGACCTGGATTTATAATTAAGGTCAATGTTCATGCTTTAGCTGTACGAGAAGACGCCTTTGCCCTGCAGTGGGACAATAACAGGCTGGTATTATTATTATTCTTTTATTTCGTATGTATGTACATACAAATTATATTTTTAAATATTAGAATATAGAAAATATAAAAACATTTAAAAATATTAAAATATTAATAAAATATTAAAATAAAGTTTTTAGTTTTTTTTAAATATTTAAATTTATTATTATTATAAGATTGTTATTATTAATTCGATAAACTTTATTGGACCAAGCCAAAGTGAACAATCAGTCAAAAGAAATTCGATCAATATCTTGTGAAATCTGAAAGTACGAGTATTTACTTAAATAGAACAATGAATTTGTCCAGAACACTCCGTTGATTAGATATAATTTTGAATGAAAACAAATGTTATTAATACGTTTCATCAAAATAATGTAGATACTGAAATTGGAAACATCGGAAATAATTAAATGATATTAAAGTACCTAAATAAATTATGCACAAAGATATATGACAATGATAATAATGGAGATGATGATGAATGATAATAAACCATTAGAAGCCAAAGGTTACACGTGTCGCGGGGAAATTTTTATAAATTATATACCTTACAAGAGAAGTAAAGAAAATCATTCTAAGACATGTATTAGGTATGTACGAGAAGATGGAGTGAAGACTAAGATGTATAATCACGTTCATAATACTTTTACAAGGCAGTTAAGCTTTTTGAAGCCGCCTGTGTCCATTGCCACGAAAAATTTCCGACTCAAAATAAGATTTTTAAGACATTTCAGACGATGTAATAACGTGATACGTCATGTCGTAGAAAAGAGGAATTATAAAGTAATGTAGATAATAGTTTGACAGTTTCTACGGATCGCCACAAGTCTGGAAGTCTGAAAACCAGTCTTATCAAGGGGTATCTTGTAATCAGAGTTGTGGTGGTTCGGTAGGCAGTCACTCCAAGTAAAATATTAGTATTCAGCTGCAACTGGTTGGACTAAAAGCTGACCCCAACAAAGTGGGGAAAATGCTAGGCAGATGAGATATTTGCGTAGTATTAGGAAATATAAGCTAGGGATTTAAACATTATAGTATGTGATACAAGAAAGGTATTTATTGACAACATCGCATTTGAGATCACCACATGACCTTTCATTCCGTAGCTCCATTCCTAGAGTAAAATCTCACCATAGTCGAGACTTGAGAGCCCTCTCTTTAACGGAATCTTGCCTTTAAAAATATATCACCAAATTCTTTTATACGAAATCAAATATACCGGCTTTTCGAGCATTGGGACTGACAAAAGGCGAACGTAGACGCCGATACCGAGCTCTGAAAGGAAAAATCGTTAGCCCAACAATGGAGAAGAGAAATTAAAATAATTTCTAGCACAACAGGTCGGTTGAACCGTGAATAGATCGTGTAATTTGTTTGATAAATGTGTCCGAACTGAGGTTTTCTGTCTGATGAATGATTTTGTTACTACAGGCGTTTTGTTATTTTTTATGTAGACGACATGTCATGTCAGAGGTACAAGAAAAATCTTGAAAGGAAAAATCTGCAAAAGAAAAAAGAAAAGAAAAGGTCTTTAAAGGAAATCTGAGAGAAGAAATATCAGGATAACATCTTCAATATAATGGGAAAATTTATGTTTAGCGGAAAAGCAGATAAAGATGATGAATCCATATCACATTCATAAAAAATCCAAAGCTATTTAAGCCGACTGATAAAATGAATCCCTGAATTCATTGGAAGCTGTGATGACGAATATAAAAAGCCTCTAAAGTAAACATAAAGTTTCAACAATTCACGTTATAACTTGCCATTCGACTGACATCAGGTATCGTCAGCTTTTCAACGAGAATGCTTATAGGTTTTCAATAAAATAAATAGCACGCTGGTGGTTATACCTGTAAACTCAGCTTTTACGAACTGAGAGGTATATTTATTTGGAAATCGATGAGAGCTTAGCACGAATGTAAGTCGTTATTCTGCGGGTTAAGACGTCTAGAGTCAAGTACTATAGTTGGGTTTAAGGATTTCAGAATGTTTTTATTTAAAGGCAATGGAAATAAAATACTCGGTTTTTTTATGGTAAGTTACGTTTTAAAAAGAAAGAAAAATAGGTTTTGTCAGCGAGACACTGGAGCTTGGTGCTCAATAAAACGTAGGAATTTTACTTTAAACAATGAATTTAATTTATGTAACTGTAAAAAACGTTACACTTCATTCTAATAAGATTTAAATAGATTTGGTATAAAACGAAGGGATATATTATTTAACATCCACACTGGTACGGATCGATTTCATCCTTCTTCTTGAGAATTGTTTTATAATCAATTTATCGAAAAAGTCAGGTAGAAATTTTTCCTTGATCGATCTATTTTTCGCGCGAACTACCGTCACTTATGTGTGCCTTACCAAACAGTTAACAGCAACTTGACGCAGACACTATAAGTCACCAAAAGATCAGCGCGAACAGGTTAATTTGTCACAGGAACACGTGCATACAAAAAAGATAATTAGCTCTAATAATAAAGAAAAATAAAAACAAAATAGATCTATAAACACGAAAGAACACCAAAAGACAAACCAAAGAAAATAAAGATGAGAGACGTACCAAAGAACCAGATCCTGTTGTAAGTTGGTACCTAACATCCTATGCATAATCAGCAATAATGTTCGCACTGCTGGGACACAGGCCTTCTCTCTGTGAGAGGGAGTGGACCATAATCTACCACGCTTGCCCAGTGTTGATTGGGGGATTTTTGGTTCTACTACATGCCACTTTCCTCACGATGTTTTCCTTCACCGTTTTGAGAGCAGTGGTGATGAAATTATTGGCACAAAGCAAAATTTCCTGCTTGGGTTCGAACCCACGACCTACAACTCGTAATTCGCGGCCGTTACCACTGGGCCACCATTGCTCTCTCCATCAAATCCAATATCATATGAACGCAACTAAAACGGCTGTCTTTTACTAAGCATACTAGGTATATATTATGTATGTACTTTTTTTTGGTGGGAAATCATCAAATCATCTCCCGGTCTAGGCGAAGCGGAAGGGCGTGTCAGACTCTTACTGACTAAAACCCTAACGTGTTCCTTCAGTTGCCTGTGCGCCAGGGCCACGGTAACTCTTTCGAACAATCCGCGACCCCGGCAGCCATCGGCCCTATCCGACCCCGTCAAATATGCGGACATCTCTTTGAGGCGCACGTGCAACACAACGTGCCCGTCGCCTCGAGCCTGGTCCTTACCGGACGGCGAGCTGCCCATTGCTCACATAATTCTTCATTATGTGAAAATGGAGTAATTTAAAATGATAACTAGGACAGTCATTACTTTGATCACATGTCGTTCTTGTTGCTGCTGGGATTTCAATTGTTTTTTGACTATAGTAAGGCGTCTTCCAAGGGTGCATTTTGGTGGAGGGTGGACTCATAAATAGAAAGTTTGATATCAGCAAAATTATGTTTTTATCTTTTTAATAACCCAAACGATGAAACTATTCTGTTGATAATATAACTAAGGTTTTCCTTACCTCTTGAGGCTCTGAATCGACGAACCAGTCGATAGTGGCTGCTGGCAGCGAGTAGTCCGAGGTGCAGTTGACCAGCGCCTGCTCCCCAACTTGTACTAACGTTGGTAGACCCGTGATTAGCGGGTCATATTCTGGCATCACTGGTGGGAAAGAATAGTATTAATAATTATCAGTACTTATCAAAGCTTGAAAATGAAAAATACTTCTAGTATTTTTCATCGAAGCAAATGAAACAGAATGGGAATAAAGACGCGCACTTATCTACACAAATACCCATATCCCACCAGAAATCACATCTCTAGTCTACGCTCTGGAATTCGTACCACGAGCCCCAAGATAGAGAGTAACTGTCCAGTTTGGAGTTCACTAGCAATGAATACAGGAGGTCTCAGAAAAAACTAAGTTTTGTAGATGCATAAAAAATTAACAAATATATTTATATAAACACTTGAAATTACAAAATCAGAAACTGAAACCATGGGAAAATTACATTAATCAAATGTTGTCCTTCGCGGCTCTGGCACTCTTCAAAGCGATCTCTAACATTCATGTAAACGCGCTCGCCCAGACCTCACACCTGCGGATTTTTTCCTTTGGGGTTATCTGAACAGTCGGGTGTACAACATTAATCCATCAACCGTATCTGAATTGAAGGAAAACATTAGACAAGAAATCAACAACATTCCTACTCAACTTCTGAGGCGCGTTTTCATGAATGTTAGAGATAGCTTTGAAGAGTGCCAGAGCCGCGAAGGACGACATTTGAATAATGTTATTTCCAAAAAGTAATTTTCCCATGTCTTCAGTTTCTGCTTTTGTAATGGAACGTGTAGTATATATAAATATACCTATTTGTTAATTTTTTATGCATCTACAACAGTTAGTTTTTTCTGAGGCACTCTGTACTTTGTAACCTAACTATAGGTAATATTTTAATCAACTCATGTCATCTTAACCTATGACCCTGCTTACTGTATTACATCGACAATATATAATTTATATTCTATTTCATCCCACATCAATACACCTAGCCCGAAGGCGTCCTACACTACGTTTACTCCACTCAAGAACACGTCTGCCCCAAGGGCTATGGGTTTGACGGCTAATGTGGTCGGGTCACTGTAATTACAGCTTGGCTGTTCTAAATTCTAGTTAGTCATGGTCAAATCATCATAATGTAATTACATATCAATAATGTAAGTCCGAGACTCTGAATATTATTTATTTATTTATTAAAACTTTATGCACAAGTAAAAAAAAATACTGTACAAAGGCGGATTTAATGCCTGAGGCATTTTCTACCAGTTAACCTTAGGGTGATGCAGAGATAAAACATGGCAGGTGCAACATAAGGGAAAGAGATAAGTTGAAAAATAATAAATACTAATACATAGATATGTACATACTTACATAAAACGAAAATAAAGTTAGTCAAGAGAAATAACGATTGGTAGAGGATAAAACGGATCCAGCAAATCAGTGCTGGGATGATTCCGCCAACTTCTTACGAATATGTTCACGTGCCTTCACGAAATATATAATAATATATAAATAAATAAAAATAATAATATATATAAAATTCATCTCCAAGACTATGATTTGATGTCCCATACCTACGGTTTTTAAAATAATAAAGCGTATAGAATACAAGCCAAACTATACCTGTTTATCGTTTTATAACTTATGAAACTGAGGGTATGAACAAATAATCAATACTAAAGTGGACGGCTTGTAGTGAAACCCTTTCCCTAACTTTTAACTCGGCTGTTATTTTATTGTTACAAGCCTAATAAGGGATATCCGATATATTTTGGGTCGGCTTACCTATATTTACTAGATTCATTCTATTATATTTTTACATTCACGCTATTTCGAGATTGGTTTAAAAAAACTGACTGCAGTTCAAAGAATTTTTATTTGCTGTATATTTATGTGTGAAAAACTAGACCAAACTACGGCAATATGCAAAATTGTTGTCAGCTATATAAATACCAGAAATAAACGTTGGGAACGTAATGGAAATTTCAAAATGATTTTATACGTTGTTTACATTGCATAGCTATCGATAAAAATGTGTGCTGTTATATAATTTGTTTTCGGTTTTAATGTTGAATGAATAAACACGCTGTTCTTATTATGTTTGCTAACAAGAATAACATTTGATATCTGTGACTATTTAAGGCATTTTTTTAAATATGGTTGTGTTGTATGTAATGTCTTGCCTTTTACACCTCGCAAGATATCAAAGAAGAAAGACATTCTCGTACAAAAAATGCCATCAGTCGTATCACTTGTACCCATTCTATTTCCAGTTTTATTCCGAAATCGTATTTTCCTTGAAAACGTCTTTGTCGAAGGGAAACTACATCTGAAATGTTAGATTTAATACCATTTCCGTGCCCTGCCTCCCTAGTACCATTAACGTAGATTCTGGCTTCCACACGATAATCCCCAGTATAGAACGAAGTTATATTATATTGGGCTCATCATAATGAAATAATGTTCGGTAAAGCAAATAATATTTGTCCGTATGGAATAATATCTTATGTGGGATTGCGTATTTGATATTAAATTGAGGTCTTCCTTGTTTATTGATATGAGTACCTATTGTTGTTAGTTTAGGGTTCGGTCATAGTTTTAGACCTAACATCATTTCCGGGTTATCATTTGCTGAAATTATATATTCTTCCTTTTATGAGTACTAGAGTTGCATGTTTATTATAATTATCTAGTTGTTAGTCTTGTTTTTATGACCGAGTTAGGCACTGTTCTATGGTCTAAGATTAGCCTACGTATTTTTACGACCAACAACAATCTCTAGACCTAAAACAAAAGTTACGAGGGCAGCATACTCACCAGCAAGTGTCATATTCGCTGATCGCTTGTCAACAGCGAACCGAGGTCCTTCGCTGGAGACTTCGCAGGTGTACTTCGCAGTCCCTCTCTCAGGCCTGACTGTGATGACACACGCCTCAATGTCACACGAACTGTTTGTGACGGAGATGTCTGTGCTGTTGAATACTCTTGTTTCTAGCTGTGGACAAAATTGGTGATTAGAAGGAGATAATTAAAAATTTTGATGGCATGGGACCGAAGCCATTGCGCATTTGGCTGTATTTTCCAGCAATAAATTATTGTATGTTCTACAAATTAGGGTTTTGCATGTGCTAAAGGCTTACAATACAGGAGAAATGGTTACAATAGGGTCTAACAAGTAAAAACAAAACGATTTTTATCTGGCTGGATCTGTGTTAAATGTCATGCAGTTCGAATAAATTATTATTGCAACTCTAAGAGCTATAACCTTCACAGATGGCCACGCTACTACTCCGCCGCGAATAGATCATGCCATTTTATTTCCCGCGGGCGTCGTTTGAACAGATAACCCTTTCTCACACTTGAATTTTACGACTTTTGCGGGATGACAAAAAGCCAATATATCCTTGTTTGGAGGTACCTACGTAAGCTAGTTTTCGTCTCGCAGCTTTATTTGATTTCTGAGTTAACATAAAGCTGTGGCTGCGACTGTAAACGTGAAAAGTTTTAATAAACCTATTTTTCTTTCTTTTCTTTAACCTATTTTTCTTTCTTTTCTTTATTACTAATGATTTCCAGGAATGAAAAGTATTTGATGTATTTTTCTAGTTAAGACCATTAACATGTTCAGTAGTAGAAAAAGCCTTGAAACTGTAACAAATAAAAATAGGAAATCACTTTCGGATTTGTAATATTAGTGAGGATATACCCAAGCAAAGCGGTGACAAATTATTTTAAAAGTAGACGATAAGACCCTCCACAAATCTAATTATAGCACATTTTCAATTTCTGCTACATAGATATAATAAAATACATCTCGCAGATTACCAGCACGGGTTTTAAAAGCTGTTGAAAGGCCCTTCAGTTTTCAGAGCCCTCACTACGACCTCATTCCGTAAAATATTTCCTAGTCGCAGATTCAAAAGGTGGTCCATAACAGGTGAAAACATTCCCCACTTTAAAATAACGTTTATAAAATATTAAAAACGTGTTCCCCGTTCAGATTTTTCTTGTCCAAACATTTTTTTCTGGCCGTTCGTGTGATGAGCGTAATATATGGACGCCGTGCTCCCATGCAAAACGAAAATATTTTTTTTTAAGCGTTTCGTTTATTGAGGGGGTGTTTTTTTTTAATTACGTAGAGAGATTCAAAAGTTACTAATGTCGGCGTGAAACCTGTTTAAAAAAAACGTGTGGCACTCGGGGACTGCCGCGGTAAAGCTATTGCATAGCATTTTTTATCAACTTATGCAATTATAATTATTTATTTATTTTTTATTTGTGCAGTATTTTTTTTTTAATATTAATTCAAGTACAGTCGTACCATATACATACACGTTAAGCGAACGCTCGGCCGAGCTACATGGTAGGCGGAGTGGGGGGTGTTAGGTTTTATTTTTGTTACGGAATTTCTTGATTCGGTCGCCGCGCCCAAAGCCCGTGATAAAAGCTATGCAATAGCTTAAAAATGTGTTAACCAGTAGGTAACCTAAACCTACCTACTAGAACATAGAAACATGCAGTGGTATAAAAAATATGTCATGGAAAAAATGTTCTTTGTAAATAAGGAAAACGTGAAGCCAACTTGATTATAGCAAAAAATGTGATACGTTGCGGTTTGGGTCAACTTTACGCTGGGGCGGCTTGGGTTAACTTTACGCTGAGAGTTTTTCCACGCGCGCCGCTGTCGCTAGTGAAAAGAAGGCTACAATAGTGAACTAATGACTTTATACTACGAAGATTGCTCCATCAAACACTGTTTCTTCTTAATAACTTTATTTTACGCCGGGTCAATAAACAGGAAACAAAATATGTTGACAAATATAGGTACCCTATAATATATATATATATTTTACATAATATAAAACTACGTGTTACATTTTTAGAAGTCATAAGTCATTTATTCATTAATTTAACATAGGTGATAATGGTATATATAGATAATTAAAAGTGCGGTATGTTATGCTAGAGGGCGTACAAATGTTTGTAATTAAGTAATCAAGTCTCAATATAAAAATTAAATAAGCTTGAACGATAAAAACTCAATTATTTCACACATTTCATAATACAAATTCATCATATCAACCGAAAGACGTCCGCTACTGAACATAGGATTCCCCCAAGCATCCTCCTTGGACCGGTTTTGTGCTTCTCGTATACAAATTTAATAATAAATAGCAAAAAGTCTAGTGTAAAACAATGCTTGTTTTAGAAACACTGATGCTCAAACATTAAATTTTATTCACAAATTCAGAGTAAATTAATATCTTGCCTTTGAAAAATGATCCGTAAAGAAACGTAGGAATTTGCCAAGACCAACAGAAATAGTCAAAAGACGAAACGACCTTTTATACTAATTATGAATACTGAAGCGAAGACAGTTAGTTATATATTCAAATTAAGACATCACAGTACAAACAGAAATCGGACACTTTAATGCCTTTAGCACTCGTATATCTAAGAGCTTTCCACAAAGTCTAATTATATTAAAATTCATGTTGGAACATTAAGGCTTCACAAAAAAGGCTAAGTCTCGTCTTTCACTTTTTTTTCCTCCTTAATGGTCTCGAGGTCCTTAGACTTTTGAATCGGACGTAGATAAAATTAAACAATACAACCCGAGAGTGCTGCAGCAGTTGCACTTGTACGTACCCGACCGTTATGTGTGGAGGCGACGCCCCCGCCGCTGCTGGTCGTACCATCAGCCAGGACTAACTTGCTGGCCAAAACCCCTCAGACTCGAGCAGTTCGCACCATCAATTGTATTCAGGCCGAAATTGATATATTTACATGTCACTGGGGGAATTCGCAAAAGTACTATTGTTTACACTATGTTACAAACAATGATCTTTACGATCTAGTGATGTATTTTGTGCTTTAATTTTAAATTTTGTGTGTGTGACTTGGCTATCGCATTAGGTTAAGACCTGTAATGATAGTTTTAAGGCATTTAAATAAATACATTTGTACGGACTTTTAGGATTTAGATTTTGAGTATTTTGAACCTTACAAGTAACTGCTCCATTGGTCTAGTGGCTGCAAGTGCTACTGTTGTGCATGAGGTCCTGGTTACGATTCCCAAAAGTGTTATTGTGTTTTTGCATCTGGAATTTCTCAGTAGCAGCCCGGAGTCTGGATTTGTCAAAGTTAAAGTTTTTTATTAATGTGTCCGGTTGGTGGCAATAGGTTCAACACATATTACATGGGACTTAAACATAACTGGCGAATTGTGGATGTATTTTAGGCACACTTCTGCCTTACGCTTCGGTGAATAGAGGCGTGATGTTATGTTATATTCATGACCCTTCCAAAAAAAGGACACTTTCTGAGCGTATTAGAAAATCGCGACTAAGACATACGAGGGTGAGAGAAAATTCGTCAATACAGCTGCCAAGTTTAGCGGTTCTACCTTCATTGGGCTATGAATCTGCCTCATTGGCAAACTAGTGCCCAGCAGTGGATTAGTAGGTAAATAATAGTTTAGTATTCCAACAGTTTCAAAGTTGTCTTTGACTTCTTGGCTCAAAGGCCTTAGTAAGACTCACTAACAAATATTTGAATAAGTAGTAGAGATTATCTAAACGTTTGTATTTGATGCAACAGTAATCATTGTGGGCGTATAAAATGTTCTATACATAATATATATAATCAGCCTATAATTTTCCCCCTGCTAGGACACAGGCCTCCTCTCTTTCAGAGGGAGTGGGCTGTAATGTACCACACGGGCCCAGTGCGGGTTGGTAGATGTCACATATCTTCGAATTTTTTGGTTTTAGGACATGCTGGTTTCCTTACGATGTTTTCTTTCACCGTTTTGAGGGCAGTAGTGATGAAATTATTTACACAAAGTAAAGCGCCTGCCTGGGTTCGAACCCACGACCTACAACTCGAAAGTCGGGGTCGGTACAACTGGGCCTCCACTACTCTCTACTCTCGCTGTTCTGTAGGTATTATTAATTCAGTACACTGTCCTAATCTGAGCTTGGGTAACATTAGAAAAGATCACTCAAGCGGAGGTTAGCGTACGTAGGTTCCAACTACAAAAAACCGTTATATGCATTTAGTTACTGATTTTAACTAATTAGGTAAGCCGCCTCCATATTAAAACGAATCGTGAACAAAATATTCTATTCAAATAAAGGTATACTTAGTTTAAATTAATTAAATATATTATAAATTTAAATTCAGAATTCAAAATGAATATAAACTCTAATATTCTTAATTTATTTTATGTAACGCGTTAGTGTTTGTGTTAGTTGAAGTTATTTAATCCGATTTTAGAACAAACTAGATTTTAGGAGACGTCGTGTCTCTAGAATTCTGAATTTCTATCATGTCTGTAATTGGGTTATCAATATTGTTACAACTGCACAAAATAATACTAAAATTTTGTTTTGCGTCCGACTGTGTATTTCTCTAATAAATATGCTAAAAGCTGTAGCTGGCTTGCCGTGGTAGGACAGGTAAACAAACAATTAAAATCGTAGCAAATACTCGTACAGCATAACCACTTAGCTTCTGAATTATGGTTCAGTAATTTCTACAAAGCATTGTAAATAAGGAGTGGCGTCCAAGGACTGGAAAGCGAGGTGTCGTCCGGCGGCGAGATGGGCGAACGACATTGTTACCAGCGCGGGTGAAATCTGGATGAGGCTGGCACAGGAGCGTGGGGATTGGCACATGACAATAGGGGCCTTTTTTTTTTTTTTTGGGTGGGTTATCATCAAATGACGTCTCCCGCTCTGAGCGGAGCGGAAGGGCGTGTCAGACTCTTACTGACTAAAACCCACCCGTGTTCCTTCAGTTGCCTGTGCGCCAGGGCCACGGTAACTCTTTCGAACAATCCGCGACCCCGGCAGGCATCGGTCCTATCGGACCCCGTCAATGGTGCTGACATCTCTTTGAGGCGCGCGTGGAACACGACGCGCCGTCGACCCGGGCCTGGTCCTTACCGGACGGCGAGCTGCCGTCCGCAAGCCCGCGCCTACGGTGGCCGGGAGTCGGCAATCGACTCCCGACGCCCAGGGTGTCTCCTCCTCCTGCGGCGGCTAGGGGCGCGGGGGCGTAGAGAATGCCTCTCCCTTTCGCGCTCCGCCTCCTCCTTCGCGAGCATTACTGCTTCGCAGAAGGAGGTGACGGCTTCCCATTCCCACTCGCTCCGTACCATGGCCTGAACCAGTGCCGGACGCGAGAGGTCGCCGCCGCCGATCGCCGCCACAAGGACACGGCGGTGCTCCGCCCAAGCCGGGCAGACCTCCACCGTATGCTCCACCGTGTCCTCCGGTCGATCCACACAATGGTAACACCCGGGCGTTTCCTCCCGCCTTATCCGAAACAGGAACCTCCCGAAACAGCCATGTCCGGTGAGGACCTGCGTCAGGCGGAAGGTGAGGACGCCGTGGCGCCACTCAAGCCACTCCTCAAAGAGGGGTCTTACCGCCGCAATTGTGGCGTACCCTGCGCTGGGTTGCGACAGTCGCACTCTCCATGCCGCCATGAGATCCCGCCGGAGCTCTGTCCGCTGTGCCGCGATTTCTCGCGGCAGCGGAGTTACGCCCCGTCGTTTCGCCTCCTCGCGCCACTCCCAAACGTGCACGAGGACCTTTGCCTCCAGATCCCACGGCGGTAATCCGGCAAGGAGGCTCGCCGCCTCGCAGGAGACCGTGCGGTATCCCCGTACCATTCGGATGGCCATGACCCTTTGGGACGCGTTCAACCGGCGGGCTGGCCGGAGCCTCAAGGAACGCGCCCACACCGGTGCCCCGTAAAGGGCCATGGACCGCACGACCCCCGCGTAGAGCCTCCGGCAGGAGGCGTTTGGCCCCCCCAGATTGGGCAAGAGCCGCTTCAAAGCAGCCCCGGCCCGCTGCAGTCTGGGAGCCAAACGTCGGAAATGCTCCACGAAGTTCCACCGGCTGTCGAGGACGAGTCCCAGGTACTTCATCGTCGACTCGACGCCGATGTGAACCCCTCCTACCGTTATTTCGGAACCCGACAGTGGCGCGTTCCGAGGACCATGAAAACACATGGCCTCGGACTTGTGCAAGGCCACCTCGAGTCCCAATTGCCGGATCCTCTCGACGACTGTCGCAACCCCGCGTGTCATCAATTCGGCCGCCGCCTGGTGCGACCTCCCCTGCGCCAGGACTAGCGTGATGGTGATGATGAATAGAGGCCTATGCCCAGCAGAGGGTGAAGTGGGGCTGTGGGAGGTGATGATTGTAAATAATTAGGTAACAATGTAGTTGGAGAAATCCTAAAAAAACTCAAGAAAATATTCAGTTTAGGAATAGCTACCTACTATAAAATCTTGTTTTGGTAAGAAGTAAAGTAAGAAACAACAATATTTCGGGTTGGTAATTAATTTCAACACTTTAAAAAGCCTGTGATACATTGACTTCTTGCGGTTACCATTTTGGAAATATGAACATTTTGATAAAATAAAGTACAAAAATCGAGTATCATCTACTGAACGATACAAGTAGGTACACAGGTGAAACCTTATGAATAAAAATGAACCCGGTATGATTTATAGCTTCGAAAATAAGTGCCTCACTACACGACCAATTATGTAGCTTCGGTGCTGAATTACCGTAATATCGTGTTTCAATTTACAGTGAGCTGTCTGTCTGTCTGTGTGTCTGCTGTGGTTGTGTGACTATCGCTCTTGTTATGATAAGACGATATTTTAAGAGAAAACTGAAAAAAATATGTGCGGAAGGATGCCGAGAACATTCTAGTAATTAAAGAAACTGATTGGATCGTGATAAATCCATTCATTTTAAAAATGCATGTGAGAAGTTTACTTAAGATTTCTACCTAAAAAGTTTATCCTTAGTCCACAAGTACTAGATAATGCAGAAAACTTTAATCTACAATCAAAGACTAACTACACTACAAAACAAACGTTCCACAACAGTCAGGCTGCAGCGCGTGAAACTACAAGCAGCAACCGCTACAGTCGGGCCGTGTGTAGGGGCACTAAACGAACGGGCTCTAAATAATTCAGTGCTGAATTACGATCCGGTACGAATACACGTTACATGTTTCAAAACGTTCAACTTTGTGGCGGGTTTTGTTTTGAGGCTGCTAAAATTGAAAAGATTTTTCGTTTTAATAAAGGATGATTTTTGTGTAGTACTTGCAGTTAGTTAGGTTTTTCTTGCAGTGATTTCAATAACCATCGTTATTACATCAGATAAACACTCGAATAGAAAAAACAATTGTAAGGGTATAGGAAGATACCTTTGCCCAGCAGTGGGCGAAGTTGGGCTCAGCATAATAATGATGACCGGAAGATAGAAATAGAAAACATATACAGGGAATAAAAAAATAATACTAATTGTTGGTATGTACATACACAGTATAGACACTTGCGTATTTACAAAAGAATATTCCATTATTTAATTTTTTCATTACAATTTTTTTAACTAACTGGCGAAGGTACAAGCAAATTAAACTTTCAATTAATAAAAATTCTAATCCGCCGTCTGTAAAGCCCAAGCATCCGGTATATAATGTGTAAACTCAATTACGGATGTTTTCACGTAATTTTTACCGTATTCCGGGGCGCCTCGTTTAATTTTACATTTTGCATATTTTTTTACGTTATCCCCCAGGAATTTAAATTACGTTGTCGCCGTTTTGATCTGTCATGTCATTACTTCTGCGGAGACTTCAAAAGATGGGGAGTTAGGGGATATAGACTTCAAAAAGAGGGGATCCCGACTTCAAAGACGTCTCGACACCATTGTGTGATGTACGGCTGCTTTGTTCAGAGTCTTTTATTTATTTTAAACTTTCGGTGAACATGTTTGGTATTAAGTATTATTTTTGTTTTGTTTTAAAGTTGGTGTTAATAGGGAAAAAATGACTTTTAAAAATCTTTGAGAATTTCTAAGAATAAAGGCTCCTTCAAACAGGCGTGACACAAAGGCGCCGCCAGTCGCGCGAGGAGCGGTGCCTTCGCGTGCGATTTGCGTCGCGTGTAGCGCCTGTTTGAAGGAGCCATAAAGCAAAGATACCTTTGAGTATCTGCTATTATCAGTATTCATCGTTCTACTGCCCTTATCTCAATTTATATGGGGTTGGAGCAACATTTATTTTTCTTCCATAATTCTCTATTAGTCATAATCTCGCTAGTCACCCTCTTTCTAGCCACACATGTTCCATCTTTCACACAGTTCAACCATCGTTTCTTTAGTCTTCCCCTACTCTTATAGCCATCGACATTCGTACTCAAAACTTTCCTCACGACATTGCTATTATCAATATTAAGATACTTAATTGCCTCGTGTACGAAGTTATAATAAATTTAATAAGACGAAGAAGGTATTAATTAGTCTTCTTTCAGGCTAAAAGCGCGCCTTCTACGGTTGGGCCCTGCCGGTTTTGATGTAGTCTTTCGGCATACTCAAATGGACTCAGATCGAACTCGACGCCCTGGATAGGAGAGTCCGTACACTGCTGACCGCAAACCGGATGCATCACCCACGATTATCGGTGATGAGACTGTACATTCCGCGGAAGTGCGAGGGTCAAGGTTTTTTGAATGCGAAAACCCTCCACAACCGCGAAGTAATAATACAAATATTTTATTTTTATTTTATTTGAAATTATTTTAAAGCCGAAATGGGTATACACCGTGTTGTGGCGCGGTGGACCATTGTCCACCCCGCTCTCCATGGCTAAAGAGAATTAGCGCAAACCTGCGGTACTTACTACCGATGACCGCAAGGAGGTATGGCAAAGCAAGGAGCTTCACGGGCGCTTCTATCGGGCTCTTCATGAGCCCGGTGTAGATTTCTTAGCTACGTTTTGGTGGCATTTTCGGGGAAACTGAAGGTTTCATCTGTGCGATTATGGGGTAAGTTATCTTGACGGATGACTACTGGAGACATTATGCAAAACGGGATGGTTAACGTGTCGGGCATGGCATCGTCTGGGTGAGTCCATCTATCTCTAGTTGTTCTCTTCTGGCTAACGGTGAGTACTTGCACAGGCATAACCAAGTAGCCAGGATTATTCACCAGCAACTTACCTTGAAATATAAACTTGTGGATTCTGAGGTACCGTATTAAAAATATGTGCCCAACCCAGTTCTCGAAAATGACCATATCACGTTGTACTGAGATAGATCTATTATTATTGACAGGATTATTGTCGCCAATAAGCCTGAGTTAGTAGTGATAGATCGACTAGCGCGCCGCACAATCATTATCGATGTTACCATTCTACATGATGGGCACCACGTGAAAGCTGAGAATGAGAAACAAATTAAATATCTTGGCTTAGCACACGAGATTGTTGACATTTGGAAAATGAGCTCGGGTATCATTGTGCCGATTGTCGTATCGGCCAATGGCCTAGTGGTCGAAAGCATCGAGCAACATCTCTCGAGGCTCTCGTTAGGTTGTTGGATCAAGGGCCTGATTCAGAAGGCAGTACTTCTCGCTACGGCTCGCATCGTGAGGAGGTTCCTTTCTCTGGAGCCTTAACCACCAGTAGCTTGGACCCTGCTTCTGATACCGGTGGACCGATAAACGACATAATAATAATATATGATAGTCATTTTTGTGTTTTAATGAATGACTAAAACATTTTTAAATTCCAGATAATCTTCATAGAAATCTGCTGTTAGCAGATTTAATGAAAATTTTCAACGAAGTACGTCAAATTTGTTCCTGTCACCATGTCGACAGTGGAAAGATAAAATGGCTAAAGCGCCAAAACCTGAAATCTCAAGAATGAATTTGAAAGTTATTATTTGAAAGTTCATTTTACCTTTCCACTGTCGATATATTTTACGTAAACTGCAAAACTTTTGTTTTAGAAACATCGAAAGGGAACCAAACTCGACTAAGTTTACATAGTTTAATATTTAATTTCCTAGCTTTCATGTTGAGGAATTTTCTTAGAAGCGGAATAATTCTGAAACGTTACGGAAAATCTTGGGACTAAACTTGTCTTCGGTAAGCCTTACACGAGTGTAACGTTCATGGAAATACTTTTTTAATACCTAACAGGAAAATTTAAAATAAACCTCGGGAATGATACTTGATTTGATAAGCAAAAAATTATTGGGAGGTATACGAGATGAGCACCATTATTGAGTTAAAAAATAACTTATTCACCTCACAACCTCGGAAAGATTATGTTTATTATTCAAAATCTGAGTGCAAAAGTGCAATTTGTCCGTTAGCGCGGAAAGATTTTTTTAAATTCGAACCTTTCTATTCAATGGTTGTCTATACCACCAGTCCACTGATAATGCATTAATTCTTATTTCATGTCAGTGCGCCAACCTCATTTTTAAAATAATCGCACTGGCTAGCTCGGCGACTGCTTGAAATTTTTTTTTTATTTTTTTTATTCTCTATTCAATTCACTTTCCATCATTTTGGTTTGTTTTTTGATAAAATCATAAAATATTACCTATAATTTTACTTTTAATTTTTTAAATAAATAAACACTAATTTAATATATCATTTAAGCTGTTTTTCTTGCACCTAGCATTTTCCTCACTGTAGTGAGTGGTGTTTCACTCGGCAGAAAAGTTATTTTGCGTCTCGTACCTTTGAAATCCTCGCTACGCTCAGGATTCTATATTTGAACCATTCACTTCGCTCTTGGTTCAATCCTACATTCCTTCGGTTGCCCAGGTTTCAATACAAATACCTACTCGCGCCAAAAAACAACTTTGCAGCCTTGCATAACAAATAACTATTTCACCTCAGCACCTCAAATAAGCAGGTTTTGTTGTTTAAAGACAGTGAGCAAAATTCGATTTTGCTGCGAGAGTGAGACAAAATAACTACTTAATAAATTTTTTAAATGCCGAGTACAGTGCTGGGTCTACTCACAACTTTCAAAAGACTTGAACTTCACTTTGTTCTTTCACTTTCACTTCGATACGTACAAAGCGCGAAATAGAAACAAGTCGACTAAAAGTTCGATTTTCAAATTCCAGACGTCCTAGTGGCTCCAAAAAAGAAACAAACAACGAAACGTTCAGACAAATATAACCGTATAATTGCCAAACATCTGTTAAGGTTTTAAAAGTATTTTTTTTATATTTTTTTTTTACAAATACACATGTGGTTAAATTTTTACCATGTTGTATTTTATTAACCTAAGATTGTTCGCGCTGCTGAGGTGAGAAGTTGTAAGTGTTAAATGAGACCAAAGTTATTCGCATCTGGTGTCTTTGGATCCCTCGCTGCGCTCAGGATTCTAACCTAGAATCACTCGCTACGCTCGTGATTAAATTATAGAATCCTTTGCTAGCTCGGGATTCAAAATCAACACTCGCAGCAAAAACCAACTTTGCTCCTTTTTGCACAAATAACTATTGGTTGGAGCATTAGAATGAACAATGCCAGCCTCATAAGTAGTTTATGAGTAGCCAGCTGAAATGCTGTAAAAATACTAACTATAGCCAAAAATATTTGAATTAAGAATGAGGCTGTTAAAATTTTGCTACCTCGCCCACTATGCGACTATGTGACTGTGACAGCTCGCCGACTAGACGCAACAACAGGCTGCGGCCAACAATTTTCATGCATTTTGTTTAAAGCTTCACACACTTGGTGTCGAGTTGCAGAGTCGCAACGACAGGCTAGTCGTACGCTTTCGCTACTTGTTGCAGCGACTAGACAATGCACGCGCACACATGACGACAGTCACATGCGACTGGTCAGCGTCAGTTTTGCTGTGAGCGCTGAGGTAGGTATGCGTGTGTTTGTATTGTGAATCTCAACATGGATACGTTCGATGTCGATATTTTCAAATAGAACGTCGAAGCGCGTTGAATACTCAAAGAAAATAATCGCAAACGACAGCTCTGCGTCTAGTCGTAGCAACAAGACGCAGACGCAAATGACAACTGTGCGTCTTGTTGCAGCGTCTAGACGCAGCGACAAAACGCACAGTTTGCGTGGCCTCTAAAAAGAGCCAGTAACAGTAACCTTTTTGACCCGACTGCCAAGAAGGGTTCTGTTTTTTTATGAACATCTTGAAAAAAAAGAAATAAAACTTTTTTAGGAAAACTTGAGCCAATTAAAAGTGAAGAAAAGGCTTAAATGAACACCTACGTCATTTCCTGACCCCATAAAATGTTATAACATAATTACCGTCTATTATTCTCTAGCAACACCTGACTCCATTAACTAATTAAATTCACCGCAAGCCTCAGTGTTGCCAACACGAATAAAAGGAAACTCGTTTAGTTTTCAGTACGTGGCAGGAAGGACGTAATAAAGATAAGCAGAAGTCGTGTTTAAGATAAGTGGTTGCTTTACAAACACCTTTTAAAGCGTCAGGTTGCAAGAAATCTAATATTTATGCTCCTATTTGACTTCTAACGTTAACTATTTTCTATGCATATTGAACACTTCCGTGACTAGATAGAAACCTGTTTGGAAGATATATTTGTAAAGAAATATCAACATTGTAAAGAAACCTGAGGGGCAATTCCTGTATTCTTAAGAACTTTCGTATTCTAATCTCGGTCTCGATCTGTCAAAAATACTCCTAACTTACCCTAAGTTTTGACAAGCTTTTGACATTGACAGCCGCTGAGGGCGACTAGATTTTGAACGATTTAAATTACCGGAATTCGCCTCCTGGACGTGGTCTGAAATCGTCGGTACTTTTTATGAGAACTTTCGCAAGACATTATTATAATAATAATTACTATTAGACAATGTAAGAACTATTTATTTAGCATTACAAAATAGAAACACTTAAGAGCCAAAGCAGGGACATCATTTATTGTTTACAAAAAAAAAACAACAGGCGTCCAAAAAAAACTCTACAAAGTGAAAAATATCTTTAATTTGGGAAGCTGGTCTTTGGTTTTCTGTTTTGGTTTTTTGCCACCGACTTTGAGACCATCTCAGGAGTAAAACCTTTCAAACAAAAAAATAATGATTAAAATCGCTTCATGAATAAAGACGTTATGCCTCTTCCTTTTTTGAAGTCGGTTAAAAATCTAAATACTGAATAACCGTAAGGCTCGCGCAGACAGGCGGGACGCGACTCTTGTAGAACAATTTCCATGAAGTTTTTATAGAAAATGTTCTACTCATCGCGTCGCGCCTGTTTATGGGAACCTTTACGTTAAAACACTTTCCAAGTACGGACATTTTGCATTAAAACTTTTGCTGTACCGAACCAAATAGCGTATAAAAACAAGGTAACGCATCATTATGCACGCTCACGAAGTTCGCTAACTATTGACGCGTTATTGTTAGTAGGCAAATATTATACTTGATGGGTCGGATACCTGCCAACAAGTTTTACATGAGAAGCTGAATAGAAAGTGGGATATTTTGACAGGTTCTGTTAAAGGCTGAATTTTCGCGTAATAATGTGGGATTTATGTATGGAAATAGTTCGCAGGTATAAATAGGTAACCATTTTTCCTCTTGTGGGGAAGGCCAACAAAGGTTTTAGTGAAGGCAATATGACAGCTGTGTTTCTGGTTTTCTGTGATCGGAAACTCTTGGAATCGCTTGTGAGGTGTGATGATTATGGCATTATTAATTATTTTTTAATACTTTAAATGTACAGAAGCAGATCACTTCAGATACCATAGGCATATTTTACGAGTCAACCCATAAGTCAATGCCCCATAAGTACCTGTCCATTATAACGATTACTGAAAGTCCCAGGTTCAGGAAGCATTTCAGAAAAAAAAAATATGGAAGAAAATTCAGTCTCGAACGCTTTTCCATTTTATTCCAATGCTGGTAACATTCCTACAACTTCTTCGTTTGACAGACACCTCTACCCCTCCTAATTTATAACCCGCATACAGCAGAATAATCCGAATACGTATTAAATAACGATATAGTTACAAAAGTTGGATCGTTTCACGTTTTTAATGTGATTTTTATTCGGATAACGGGAAGTGTACAGGTTTCATTCCTGTCTCGCGAACTTTTAATATATGTGGGTATTACCGTTATCTCGATTTATTTAAATGGCGTCTGGTGATGGCGGCTGTGACGTGATAGGGATTTGGGTTTTTGAAACTGTCCTGAGAGCTTAGACAAATGGCATTCGCTTTGGAGCGATTCTATTTCTACTATCGCTATCGCTTCGCTAATGTTTCCATCATACGAATCGAAAACTAGCGATAACGCTTGTCAAAAACTGCCATTTGCCTACGCATCTCTATGGACATGTAGCGGCATCTACAACGCCACATGCGAGGTACACGTTAGACTGACGTCACGCAAAATCCTGCATCGCGCAAGCAGAGCTTACCGCGCAACTAGCATGTATACAACATCCCGACATCAACCGTTGGGCAGTTGCCCACCAGACACGACACCCGTGTGGTCGGAGGATCCTCCCTCTTCAATAGAGTATGAGTGAGCTTTACACCCTGTTCCTCATACCTCTATACTGGTGACCCCGACGTGATCATCAGCGCAGCCTTCGTGCAAGTACATCAGCGTGACATCATCATCACTTCCTTCAAGCTTTCGAGCGGCGAGTCACACAGCCAGCCAGCACCCACGGCTTCAACGGGTATCCTGACCACCAGCATGCAGCGACCGCGCATACCTGGTCATCACCCTCAGCCTCATCAGCAACCTTGGCACAGCACACTGCACTCTCGGCCGGTCCACAAGCAGAGCCTTCAAACCCTCTCCTGGTCGACGCCAGCAGTCAGCCTTGACCCGGCGCTGTACCACGTCCGACGCACTGGAGCATAACGCAGCGCCACCCCGACTCACTGGTGAATTTTCGCTGACAGTTCCGACTCACCGCGAACTATGCGACACCCGGTTCCCACTCACTGGAACCTCACCTGGCCCTGGCAAGCATCGCAGGATACAGGACTCAGCCCACTATCGACCTCCGGTCTCCAGGGGGGAGTGATGTAGCGGCATCTACAACGCCACATGCGAGCTACGCGTCAGACTGACGTCACGCAAAATCCTGCATCGCGCAAGCAGAGTTTACCGCGCAACTAGCATATATACAATATCCCGACATCAACCGTTGGGCAGTTGCCCACCAGACACGACACCCGTGTGGTCGGAGGATCCTCCCTTTTCAATAGAGTATGAGTGACCTTTACACCCTGTTCCTCATACCTCTATAGACGTCCTCGTTCGACACTGTCGATTCGTTTCATAGAATCGGATGATGTTAAAATTGTCTAGCTAATTTCTATTCGTTGACCTATAATCACGTAACATTTCGATAGCTCATGTCAATCTCATATTTTTTTTGTCTTTTCTACTAGCGTCATCGCTAATCGAATGTTACTTTGTCTAGGCCCTCTGGAATAGGATTTCTCCTGTATTGTTCGGACTATACAAGAATAGCTAGGTTGGTAGCTTGGGTACCTGGCCTTGGATGCGTCGGATGTATAAACGAGCCGTAATAAGTATACACTAAAGCTACGGATTCCTAGAAGAATGGTGACCGTCACAAAGCGTCTGCAATTTACCGGCGAATGACGTCAATGAAACCTTATTTATGTAAGTAAGTTGGTGTGTTTTCCTAGAGAGCGTTGTTGACACCGTACAGTCAAATCCCGCTGCCATCACTTTTATGACAGCTGTCACTGCGCCCGTGATGTGGTTTTCAAGGAAAATGACGGCACGGTTGGCGCAGTGGTTAAGCGATTGATTGCTGCGCTGCGTGTCGCGGGTTCGATTCCCGCACGGAACAAATATTTGTACGACCTACAAGTAGTTGTTCCGGTTCTGGCTGTTTGTGTATGTGAGTTTTAAATGTTTGTAAACGCACCCACAATACAGGAGAAATTCCTAGTGTGGGGCAACGTTTTATTAAAAACACGTATGGCACTCGGGGACTGCCACGGTAAAGCTATTGCATAGCATTTTTTATCAACTTATGCAATTATAATTATTTATATGTATTTTTTATTTATGCAGTATTTTTTTTTCTTTGATATTAATTCAAGTACAGTCGTACCATATACATACACGTTAAGCGAACGCTCGGCCGGCTACATGGTAGGCGGAGTGGGAGGTGTTAGGTTTTATTTTCGTTACGGAATTTCTTGATTCGGTCGCCGCGCTCAAAGCCCGCGATAAAAGCTATGCAATAGCTTAAAAAAAAAAACATTCAGATTCTGATTGATAGTGTGTTACGTAATTAAGGTGCAGGATATCTGCAGCCAGGCTCCGGAGGCACGCTTGCAACCACTGCATAGACAAAAGAGACATGGCCATTGGTCATTATTTCATGATTTGTTTACATGGAAAAGGTCAAAAAGATTAGTTGATTATTCCATGATTCTGCTAAAGGCTAAAATGGAAAGTGGTTGTTTTAAAATACTCATATCTATTCAGCCCTATCTAATCTAACCGGAATGGTAACTGACTCCAATTACGACACCCCTCCCCCAATTGGACCTACGTGGAAAAATTCTAACTTGATGAAGGTGGATTTTGCTTAACTTTGGCAATATTTAAAAGCGATTTTCATGTGGCATACCGATTGCAACATTGAGGTGAGACCTATATCATGTTAGCGTTGCATAATATTATTTTCGTAACAACATAAAATTATTATCAATACAGCAGGAACATGACTTTTAAATGTTGCTTAATGTACTATAAATATTAGTGCTGGTGTGGTATCGTCACCCGTAGTGGGAAGTGACTTGTTTCCTTAGTGCAATCACTTCACGACTCCTGTCCCACCGATGAGCGAGAAGCGAGTAGTGCTAGCTACTAAAAATGAATTGTTCGTTTGACAGAGTTCTCACCGGTGGTGTGAACATTTAGCGATTAATAAGTTCTATTAGTAAATATTATAATAAGTTCCGAGTTGAGCTGCACGATTACTGACAAATGCGTGCACTGACTGGACAAGTCCACTCAATCTTTGTGGTTCTTTCCTCAAAAGACTTCTGACACTAATCTACATGGTCTTCACATGATCTGACCAAGATTATGTCTGGACTTCAAAAGGGACTGTGACCTCTGAGTTTGTTTCGGCTTTTCTTCTCAGAGTAGTCAGATAGGAATCGCTGACCCATCGAGTTAAAAAATATGATTGACATGTAAAAGTGTTTGTACAAATCTACTAACAGAAATAAAATCATTTATCTTTTATCATTATCAATATATATTTATGTCTTTTACTGACACGGGGCCTACAATCTTTTGTACGCTTCTTGATCGAGAACATAGTCTATAGCTAGTCGCTTCCTCGTCGACGGTGGGACAGGTGCCCAGCGCTGGTTCCAAGTTCTTTCTTTTAAAGCTTGAAATCCCACGACAGTCTAGGGGGAAATCTTGAAAACTATTTTTTAGCCACTAACCCAATGCAGATGCAATAAATATTCTTTATTGTTATCTAGATTTATAAGTATATTTTATATTATATTATTATATTTTGTTAAGTTTATTTAGCTTTTAAATGATCAAAAAGCATCAAATCATCCAAGTGAACATAACAAGTAAATTCACATGTTAATAATAAAGCCTCTTGAGTGTAGTGACCTGAGAACGGCGATAATGCGAGCTCCGTCAACTGTTCGCGACATAAACCAGAGTCGGATCCATTGCGCATTCACAACTGAATTATCGACATTTTATATCTTTGCCTTTACCGTAAGCGTATACTGTGACTAGCTTGATATATTTATTCATGATACAATCATCTGACGCGTAAAATAAACTACTACATACATAAACTCACGCCTTCTCCCCATGGTGGTAGGCAGACACAACAGAACGTCGCCTGCTGTGATCCTTACATACACCTTTTGCTTCGTTTACGTTCATACATCTGGTCATACACGCATGCCGGTTGCGAGTACTACGCACTTGATCTTTCTGAAGAACATCACCAATAGGATCACTATAATGTCCTTCGAGGGCGTCCCTTGCCGGCGTTTCCTTTCACATCTGTCTCGTGAATACCTTTTGTTTGTCGCCTTTTATTCATCCTCTCAACATGACCAAACCATCTAAGCATACTACTAGCGTAGCAAATTTAACGAAAAAGTGGTGTAGGTACAGTCAACCACACATTATTGTAACGCACTACGAAAATCACCTTACGAAAATCACGACATAAAGTCGCTGTCAATGTCAAACTGTTACCACTGATATGCGGTTGACGGTACCTATATTGCAAAGTAAACAAAAATCCGGGATGTTATTTAATCGGATGTCAACCTTTGTCCAGGTCAGGCAAGGCTTTATTTTCCATCAGTAATTTCTCAATAACCTGGTTGATGGCAATATGCTCGCCCTATTACATGGGACTTAAACATAACTGGCAAATTACTGTTGGTGTACTATAGGTACACCTCTGCCTAACCCTTGGGAGAAATACAGGCGTGATGTTATGTTTTGTGTTGTGATACCTACGGGTTAAAGGTATACAATAGTAACCATATAATGAATGTCGTTTCTCAATGTATTTTACTGTGTGAACATATACAATAAAATAAATAAATAAATCACATACAGAATACAATACGAGTAAGTACCGTTTAACCAAGCTACAAGATAATACGGTTGTACGATAAACTGTTTGACATTATATTTAAAACTGTTTTGACATTGTATTTTGAAACTGTTTGACATTCTATTTTAAAACTGTTTGACATTTTAATTATATTGTTTTAAAACTGTCTTTGATATTGTAGTTTAAAATTGTTTGACATCATAATTATATTATTTTTGAACTGTCTAGTAGTATTTTAAAACTGTTTCGACATAATATTTGAAACTGTTAGGGGCTATATTTTGAATTTCTTGGAATGTTAATTAATAATTCATAGTTCTTATAATTTTATGTAAATTGCATGGATGTTCAACACAATGTAAATTGTTCACGAATAAATGAAATGAAAAAATTAAATGAAACGGAAAAGTCTTCAGAAAAAAATCTCTGAATTGTACTTGTGTACCTGTGCCAAAAAGCGGTTACCACACCTAGTACTCATTATAATAAGTACATGCTATGAAACAATATTGTACGCCAGAAACACCTGAGAAAAAAACCAAATTCCATACTTTACACGGTGAGACAGCGCGCCAAATCTTTTTACGCGATATTACGCGACTTGGTACCGCAAGCTGCGTCATTTTACCTTTATATTTATGCGCATAAGCATGAAAAAATGGCGATCATTATTCCTAGTTGTGCGCACAGTTTTTGAGTCCGAGTTCAGAGTGGAAGCGGGTTTTAGCTTTTGTAAAATGTGCGGAGGAAAGACCGAGATGAGTAATTAATTCGAGTACTCAGAAACAGATTTAATACAAAATCTACTAAGCGCATGAATGCATAAATGCTCATCAAAACTGCACTCTTCTAAAATGCGCAACAATATTCCGCTCCTAAAGGGACGAACTGACAAGATGACAGTTTTGTATCGTACTGTATTGTATTTGTTTATGTATGTATGTAATAATAATAATAAATATTTATTTCTCCATACATCCATTTCCATTATTTTAATCTAAAAATGGTTTAAGTTAGTGTTCCAGAGTGAAAAACCCTGACTTCTAAACTAGGCTTCTTCATGTACCTGTATCTTAGAAGCTAGTGTCCCTTCATAGTGATGTGCATATAGAAAATAGGATACACATTATAATCCATTAGGGCAAGTCCAACAGAAACAAAAAATAGATAAAAAGGAAAATAATAATAATTAGAAAACAAAAAAGACTTTAAATGAAAGTTTTGTGTGGTATGTCTCTAGTGTGTTTGTCTGTAGTTCTGTGTGTGTGGGTGTTTGAGGGTGTGTGTATATTTGTGAAACAGTGTGTGTGACTATGAGTGAAGTATGAGTGAGTGTGCAAGCGTATACGAGAGTATACCAAATTATAATACATTTCTTTTAGAAGAAAACCTTAATTATATATATTTATATTTCCAAAATTTCCCAACAGAAGATCCTCCGTGTTGCGACAAGTTAGTTTTAGAAGATATTCCTGTAGCTTAGATTTGAACTGATATATAGAATCTGGATACATTTTTTGTACTTTATTAAGCTGGTTATGAACTTTCGTGCTGGTGACATAATAGTGCCTCATGGCAAACGAGGTTGTGAATTTGAATGTGTATGTCTATTATACTTATTTTTATTGAAGGCTACTAGTACTGCGTAAAAGTAATAATTTAAATGGCACGAGGTAATGACTGCGGTATGTAATTACTATAATGCACTTTCATAATATTACTTAGTTAATGACAACCATAAAAGTGACATAAACTACTGTTGCAAATTAGGTATTATAATTTTTTTACGCAAAACTTATTATTACCTGAAAAGAAAACTTTTTCTGAAGTTAAAGACACAAGCTTGTAATAGAAACTGTTTTCCGCTAGAGCTTACTTACAGCACTACTTGTGGGTAAAAACGCTGTCGCTTGTCTTTTGGACCGGATACTAAGACGACCGCGAGTGAGGCCATCGTTTAGAGGATCACGGACCGGATAGATATGACGGGCCTGCGATTTTTAACGCGCTACAGTCGTAAGAAAAGTATGACTAATTTGTCTTCCTGATTTAAATACAAGAATGTGTCTGCCTCTCTCCGATAAACAGGATTGCAGGGAATGTTTATGTATTTCCCTCTGGTATTCAAATCTGGGTGCAATATAATATTCTGGAGAAATGAAATAAGAAGAATAATACATGAATGATTTAGGGCAATGGAGAGGTCGGAAAAAAGTTTTATGTTTGTTTTTTTTTTTCAAATAGAAAATTTATTTATCAATATTTTTATTTAAAAAAGTTGTTTATTCAATAGGAATGATCACTGGAATTAATATAACGTTATTTAGTTATATTAGTTGTTAGTTTTGATTGCTTTGATGAGAGATTGAGTGAGTGTGTGTGAGTGAGTGTGAGTGTGTGTGCGTGTGTGTGCGTGTGTGTTGTGTGACGAGTCTTGACAACAGATGAAACTGAAATGCAGTCTCTTTTATTTCACTTCTTTTATATTTGACTGCCTCGTAGGTCTTGTGGTCGCAAGCGCTACAGTTGAGCATGAGGTCCTGGGTTTGATCCCCAGGTCGGGCAAAGTGTTATTGGGTTTTTTCATCAGGAATGTCTCAGTAGCAGCCCGGATGTGCCCGATTGATGGCAATAAGCTTGCTCTCTATTAAATGTGACTTTAACATAATTGGCGAAATGTTGGTGTACTATAGGACGTATCTACCCTCTGCCTAAACCTACGGGGATTACAGGCATGAAAATGTGTTCACAAGAAAGACGCACCAAAAAATCTAGTACCTATTTGTTCCCGAATTCTAAAGTGTATTCACCATTTCACTTCTGCCATTTGTCTCCCACACATTCCTTCCCGTTGACGATGCATTACATTGCACATTATTTAAGGCCAGTCCCGTGTTCCGCATTCCCCTCAACCGACACATTTATCGTTGCACTACCTGCCTTATATTTCAAATAGGAACTTACACTACACCGACAGACGTGCTAAGAATTTATTATTAAAACGTTAGTTTCTACGATCTTTCTCCGTGTTGAGGATTACGAGGTACTTACTTTTATGTTTCCTTAGTTGCTTGTGTGTACAGGTATTTGTTGAGTAAAATCTTCAATTTCTTGACATAATACTTATGTGTTAAATGTAAATGGGATTTTGGATTTTTCCCTGTTCATGAGAATTTAGGAAAGAGGTTTTTGTCTGTGTTGTTATGGACATTAGAAATAAAAATGATTTGATAAAATGAACAGCTATGTTTGGTGGTCCGGCTGTCACTGAAAACCAGCTCTGCCTCGCATAGGGTCGTAGCATTATGCTGAGCAATTGCCATTTTGCGAAGATGTGACGCATATTTCCCGCAACTTGTTATTTTTTGTGTTTGTGTGTTTTTCTCTGCGTCATGTTTACCGCAAATAAACGTATTTCCTTTCTTTTATTTATTCAAGAAAATTGCGTTAAAGGAAAAGGTTTTTGCAGCGCGTGGGTAGAGAGAAGATGTGGGTTAAGCCTGTCACTTTATACTTTAAAAATAGCAATAATGTTAATATTCCTGAGATGCACTGTTGCGAATACCTCAACAGCTGTAATTTAACGAGATGGTATCGGTTAGTGACAGTTACCACGTTGCTAACTAATAATAGATTAGTACTAAATATATCAGACGAATGATACAGCTCTGGTCACACTGAGGCAAAACCCACGCGGGATGTGGGATGCGACTGCGCGCGTCGATTTTTTTAATGATTAAAAACTCATGCGATAATTCGCGCCAGTTTAAACACCTACACACAAGTCAGTTGGAACAATCGGCGCGAGCGAATTTCACCTCGCATCCGGCGCTAGATTCACCTTAGTTTGGCCAGAGCTTTAAAGAAAAATACTATTACGAGTACATATATAAAGAATGTATACTATTGTTAGCCTGATAAATAGTAAGCACATTTTCCCCGCTGAAATACTATTACTGTAGATTACACTGTGCTCTATGATACTCTAGTGGTGCTTTTAAAACAAATCTCACAATACAATTCTAAAATGTATGATTCTCATAAAATAATGAGAATTCTGTACACAAGGGAGTTGCATTACATCCTTATTTATACAAGTTACTCTGTGAACTTATTGCGGAATCCTCTTAAGCATGATGAAGTGCCGGATTATGCTGTTACTATAATTTTGTAGATTATACCCGTATAATGGAATTATTTTCAGTTAAGTAGGTTTTCATGGAGAAGCATAGTAGTGTATTTGAATGTACAAATGCAGGTCAGAACTGAAGAAGATAAGTAAGAAGTATAGTGTGATTTTATTAAACCAAAACTCTAGAAGTTTTTAGTAAATATTAATGAAAACAGAAAACAAAATGTTTAACTTATGTAATTAAATGGAATTACGTGCCCATGTATTATCGCTACGCTAACCGTAACACAATGCACTACGGCGTAGCACCGTACACTACGGCGTAGCACAATGCACTACGGCGCAGCACAATGCACTACGGCGTAGCATAATGCACTACGGCGTAGCACAATGCACTACGGCGTAGCTCACAATCGTATTTTTGTGACATTTCTGTCGCCATTGCATTGATTTTTTTCTTATCTTTCCATTTTGTTTCTTCGAAACCGTTCGGCAGTTTTGCCGTGAAAATATTATTTTTGAATTTAACAGTATGGCGTGTTGTGTAAAGTTGTGTATTAGTAAAAAAACCATTTCTGAAACAAAAAGATCCTTAACGCAATTACAAACCGTGTTTGATTTTAATTTCAGGTCACTCACGCTTATGTTGAAGCAATCGAGTAACCTAGAATAGCCTCGGGGATTCATATTATTACGAACTACAATAATTTTATGGATATTATAATACACGTTTGAGGTACCGTTTCTTTTATTGTAATGAATAGATGAAATGTAAATACGGCATACGAATAGGTAAATCTTTGTTGCCTACTGAGTTCAATAGGTATTTTAGTTCATTGTTACTCTATTTATTAAAGAGTTTTGGAAGGGTCTGTTTCTTTTATAGTTAACGAATTAATATTTTTATTTCTCGATTGGATTGAAGTAAGTGATGTATGTAAAAAAAAGTGTAAATACATGAAAATCACTGAACTAATTAAAATATCTTTACGGACTGTTTAGTATTTCCATGGTAGAAAAAATTTGAATAATGTTGGCTATTTAATTGGGTCTCTGGTAGTCCCTAGCGTTCATTAACACATGTTAGTAGTACGTAGCTCACAGCAGCAGGAATGTTATCCATATAATATTAACGTGAACACGTCACAAGAGGCTACTGTACAGTCACGAACATAAATATGTCACTCACTAAACACACACTCTCACCATACACACACACACACACACACACACACACACACACACACACACCCACACACAGGCACACACACACACACACCCACATACACCCACACACACACACACGCTCTCTCTCGCTCTCCCTCTCTGTCACTTGGCTAAATTCAAAAGCGATTTTCTCCTTAATTTATGAATGAAATTTTATTTTGTTACGAACCT
This sequence comes from Dryobotodes eremita, assembly GCA_917490735.1. Taxonomy (NCBI): domain Eukaryota; kingdom Metazoa; phylum Arthropoda; class Insecta; order Lepidoptera; family Noctuidae; genus Dryobotodes; species Dryobotodes eremita. The sequence goes on along the minus strand of OU823247.1, from coordinate 1,252,264 downwards.
AGTATTTTCGAACCCATAGGTTTATGTAATATGTCGCATTTCAACGTTGCATTCGGTATGTCACGAAAAAATCGCCATTGAAAGTTGCCAAGTGTTGAAATATTAGAGCTCGTGACTGTACCTGTGAACTTACGTATTTCGTGTAGCTAGTCTTATCATCTTAAGGTGATTATAGACGGACTTGACTTGTGCTTCCCGGCGTACAGATTGTTTTGACCTGCACTATGCGCCGTCGCATCTTCGTGTTTGACATAGTGACTACACCGAACAACCGAACAATAGACTTTCTTTTAATGTAATATTGTGGAGAATTTTCTTCTGTCAGGGAAAAGTCGTCCACAGTAGGTACATATGGAAATAATTGGAAAAGTATTCGATTTGGGACTAAGAACTCTTTTTTTCGATGAAGCATACCTTTAATATCCCTAGAAACACACAGTGCCTGTGCGAAATATTTAACTAATGCCAAAAAAAAAGCTACCTAACTGGTGCCTACTTAATAAAACCGACAGGTGACTGGTGACTGGCAACAATTTGACAATTTTGCAAGTTTCTTTCATTGATTTTCTGCTTTATTAAACAGCACCTTTCGTGAAAACGTGTCAATTTTGTAATTTCTTGACAAATGTCGCATTTTCTGTTATTCATATAACTGAAAATGCTACGTTATTGTCAAAAAATTTGGGTCCTTGTAGCATTTGTTTGTTCTGGCTAGACGATCGACGACGTACAATTATAGTAACAAGAAGTAGTCAAATAAAAGCCCTCTTCCTCTCTCCTACTTCTGCTGTGCCCGACAGGGTCCACAATGGTCATATTTTTGTAACCTACCACCTTAGTTCATATGTGGAAGCAATAAATATATTGAGTATTGATTATTGCATTGTATCGGTAACGCCAAACAAAATTCAGGCCTATCTAACGAAGCCATCTAAGTCAGTCTATCACCCCTTAGGTATTGTTTCCACTCTGCAAGTCTAAAGCGTGCCCACACATGCATAAACAGATTCTTAGGCCCACGTAGTCTGGCCTTGCTCCCAAAACATACATATTTATACTAGCGACGACATATTTATTCAAATCGGTGCTGTGCTTCCGCTAGTCATGTACCAAAACTAGAGGAGTCATTTTTCAAAGGAATTTTTACATCAAACATTCTTTCTTTTGACTTTTTTTTATTAAGGAAAAATATAGTGAGTCCCGTTTGAAAAATAGTGTAGTTTCTTGCTACGATTTGTGCGTCCAAATATAGTAGTGATTGCTTGTTAACTCACTAAAGGTAATTAAGTTACGTTACCATATTGCGTTATTAGGATATTACATTTGTGCTCAATTTTTGTGAATAATGACCCCGATGTTAGGAAAATCCTGTGTTATAGGCGCCATCCATTAGTCCGCTAAGATTATTTTACAAAATTAGGGAAGTTAAAACGTGTAAAAGTAGCAATAGCTTGTGAGTAAGCGCGTGTAATGTGGTGTAATGGGGAAAGTGTATGAGTGTGTGATGTGTGTATGGGTGTGTGTGATGTGTGTTGTATGTATTTAGAGAGGGAAGGTGATTTGGGGTGTCTGTGGGTGTGTAAGTGTTCGTGATACTAATAAATTATTTATTTGTACAGGGGTTTCATCAGTGCTTCTGTTTCTTCTGATAATTAGTGCTTTACTTCTATTCTTCATAATTCTGTCAGTAGTTTGAGGTTTAGAGATACATGGAAATTGTTTACCGCTAACGGTGTTTAGAAAGTTTACACGTGCGGCTATGCCAATCAATTATAATGAGCTTTAGTTAATTTATAAACTTCTATAAGGTAACTCTCTAACCTATTACTTATTTGTAGACAGTATTTATTTATTCTCTATTTACTGAATACAGCCTTAATGATATATTTAATGCAAAAATCGAACTTACAAACCGTAGTGCAGAAATAATCGTTCAACCATTTTGAGATTAATTAACAACATTAAATATTAATCACAATCATTATTAATAAACCAATACCCATTTAAGTGATCTACTTAAGACCTCTTTCCCGTTCCTTGTTCTTCAGTATCTTATTTATTAATAGCTCTGCTTTGAAGCTATTAATAAATACAGTTCTGTCTAAACTGGCAGCCCAATTTAGCGGCTAATCTGCCGCGCGTCTAATGGCGTAACGGATGGATCCTTATCATCCGCCCCCTTTCACAAGAGGATGCCCGATTGGACCAACTGATCGGGTGTTGAACTGTCATTAATTCAAATGCTAGCATAGAAATGCGAATGGCTGTTCGGTAAATGTTATACAATGATTATAATGCACAATTCAGTGCGCAGCTGTTAGAATATATTATAATATAATATTTACACGATATACACACATCAAAAGTGTCTAGGGATCAAGCACGTTTTTGTTAGTTACAAAAAATCTGGGTTTTTAATTATATTTTCTGTAATTCCTACGGATACAATTTTTTTAGTAAATTTCGTCATATGAAAAGGGATTCACCATCTCCTAGTGCTGTAGCCGGGAAGAAGAAGTGGTGCAACAAACTCCCCAGCAGCACAGCTATCAGTTCAGTTAGAAGAACTGGATTCTATACGTAATTCATTATGTTAAATTATTTGCCATATGTCAGCTAGCACAGGCCAACATGGTATGTTGACGTAGTTTTTGAATTTCGGTCAAAAGATGAAAATCTTTTGTCAAGTCGTATTCCCATAATCCTGCAACGGGTTTGAGGACAAATCAGTAAAATTTCTGCCATATTTCTGAGTGGAACCAATACAAAATAACGTTGTAAGACGTCATTTGAGTCGAGAAGAAACGATCAGAGCCGTGGGACTGTTGGAAGCTGGTTCTCGACAACGTGCTGTGGCAATCGCTTTATGCACTGCGCAGTATTATAAGTCGACTTTGGACACGTTACCGCCTCACTGGCAGCATGGCAGAGTGATATGGAGGACGAGTTCGCATCACCACACGCAGACAAGATCGTGACATACAAATTACTGCTCGACGAAATCGTACAATGACCGCGATGATGGGTGCCGTACAAACACAAGAAAATATTTTTCACCTGTTCGCTGTTGTGTCTTAGTCGCAACGGACGCGGGCGGCCATTCCGCAACGTCATGAACCAACGCATTCCGCAGCGATTTGGATGAACTCATATTGAGTATGCCAAATCGCTGCGATCGTGTTATACGCGTTAACGACCGAAATGCAGACTACTATTTTTATTTTTTATTTTACGCAATAAAAACCTTGAAAATATTTTATTACATTTTAATGTCAGGATTAACCCAGGCGAAAAATCCAGCATAAGCAAAAATCGCGAAGTCTTTATTAATGCAAAAGCAGAGAGTACATCGTTGATCTACACATACGAAAACATTTTATGTAATCAATCTAAATAGACATTTTTATTTAATTTCAAAAGGGCAATAACATTTTTTTTATATACCTTGATCCCTAGACACTTTTGATTTGTGTAAATTACAGACTTAGATGTAGAACTTTGTCACTGCCCATTCACTGGCCCCCATATAAACTGTCTCTTTCTAAAACTAGGTATATAGTGACTGGTTGTAGTAAAATTTGACTCAAATTCTAAGAAAGTGTTTTGTTTTCTTTTCAGATCCCAGGCTCTAATGGTTATGCTGTCCATCGATAAAGGTTAGTGGTTTGTAATCCTATTAGATTTTTGTGGACTTAAGACAGTCAGGATTTTTTTATTCCATTTCAAAATTCACGGTCTAATGAGATAATGCGACCCAAAAAGCCAAAATCTTATTAAAACCAGACTAGATTTTTCACAAAAACGACGCAGAATTAGTCCCAGATACCCTGAAATTGTGAATTATTTCGTGGCTCTAATAAGTCAGGGTTTCAAAGCATTTTGTTGGCTTTGCGTCCATTAGTCACGGCGAGTGTAAGTCGTGAGTAATAAGGACAAAAACGTTCAGACACGGTGACACGACTCTGTTCTGCAAATGACGCGAGAACCGATTAATTAGACTCTGCAAGATTGCGCTTGTGTATTATTGTTCCGGAAACTTTTGTTAGGAAATAGTTGTAGCGTAGTTTTTATTGTTACAACCTTTTCGATCAACGTGACGTGAACTTGCTATTTGACGCGCTTATTTTTGAAGTCACATTGAGAAATGTGTGTCAATATATTATGATTTCTGTGGCTTCCTGAAATTTATTCCTAGTCCCGCTTCTTTTTGAAAATGTTGGCTTTAATACTATAACATAAAGCATATACCTCGTATGTTATCTAATAAATAATATCCCTTCCTTAAAACTAATCTTGAAAATCGCATAATTTAATTATTTACTCTCCCTTAACATAAACTTCTCTTCTCTCTTCACCAACAAAAAACGTAAACAAAAAACTTAAAACAAAACAACTTTCGTCTTCTAAACCACGAAGCAAATCAAAACTTATCTCCTTTTCCGCAGTAAAACTGCAAGGTTGCAGAATAGTGTCCTCTGCCACCACCTTCAGACCACTACTGCAGCAAGTCAAATGTAACCCGATGAGAAATGGCGTCTACTCTTCATGGCTTACTGAGTTTTATGAATACTGCGCCGCGCTCTGCTGAGCTTAAAATATTATGTGCGTAAGCGATATAATGGCTTAAATACCTCGGCGTCTCAGAGGGATATTTTAAGATAATTTTCGTACTAAGTGTTGGCATTAAGTTGTAATATCTTTTAGGGGTGAGAAGCTTTGTTCTTTCGTGCATTTTGTAGAGGTCTCAACATTTTTGTTTTTGTTTTGATAAAAAGTTTTAGCTAAGGCTTGTAAATATTTTAGGTTTTGTTTATGGTAAAGTTAAGAATGTTAAAATGTAGGTACATCCAGTCTTAAGTGAGGAAGTAATAAAGTTCTTTTAACTTAACTGGGGAGTTTGTTGCGCCACTTCTTCCCAGCTAAAGCACTAGGAGTGGTGAAGGACGTCACGCTGATGTACTTGCACGAAGGCTGCGCTGACATTCATTTTTCGGGGTAACCAGTATAGAGGTATGAAGAACAGAGTGTAAAGTTCACTCATACCTCCATAGAAAAGGGAAGATTCTCGGACCAGACGGGTGTCGTGACTGGTGGACAACTGCCCGACGCATGTGGCGACGTAGATATCACTACAGGCGTTTTGGGGGACTGTCTTATGTAATCTTGTCGTTCAAAAAGTACTGATTCTCAGCTTAATTTGAATAAATGACTTTTATTTTTGATTTTGATTAAGATGTCTAAACTGTGAAAACCAACAATGAGCTTTATGTTTAACAGCGGTAGTTTTAATTGCTGTCTGACACAGGAAGTATTAATTCCAAACCATGAATACCAAATTGTGAGATTAGTACTTTAATTATCTGTAATTTCACTGTAACTAAACCACAGGCCACAATAACAATATCCACATAAAAAATACGTAAAAATCAGCTCTCTTTACAAAACAATGAATTTGAAACCAGTGTCCAACTAATTAATTACCCGAATCCATTTTAATTAATTTAATTATCGCAATCAACATTAATCTAACCACACAATTGAAGATTTTTACGCGAATCGCTCCATTCACTGCGATGCTTTTATTACACAGATAAAGCAGCACTTTTTAATTTGATGCCTGTAGAGGCGAACTTTATTCAATTAGCTAGGGAAATTAATCTTCAAGTTTTGAGAGACTTTTTAAGGTAGAAGTAGGGACACATTGTTCTTGATTTGGAAGAAAACTAATTAAGATTGTGTAGGTGTTGTTTTCAAGTTAATATTTATCGAAATTTATAAAAAGTTGTCGAACACTTAGATGTTTTTGCTACAATTATCCGGGAGTTTTACAAAGTTCGTGTGAATCGGTTAGTTCTAGGCAAGCGTGGGTTGTCAACCATATCATCAATCTATCAAACATTCAAATGAAATACATTTCATAAAATCATATTTATTTATTTAGGTAAGCCAACAATTGTTTACACAATACATTTAAAATAAGTGTACATTGTACATAGTTTTTTTGGATATATTTATTGTAAGTAAAAAGAGGTAGATAGGTTACCTACCCAATATCCGATCTCCGAAAACATTATTACAATACACGTGGAAGTAGGACGGCATGTCGTAATATCGGGAGCGAAAAAGTGACAAGACGAAGAAAACTTGGCTAATTAGCCAAGTTTTGACGCGTCACTTGCATATAACCTATGTACCACTTTTTACTTGAATATAATAGCATTGATTTCGTAGATGAGAGTTTATCGTTCAATTATTGAGAATGAGATTGATAAATAATTCATTAATTCTACTTTACAATACAAACATTTAACCATTCATATCATAACGAGAGTTTCTTAACTTACAAACAGCTGGCAAACCCGCAACCAAAAGTATTTCAATAAATTAGATTAATAAGTTCTTTAACAATCTTTACTAAGCACTCCAAGTTATAACAGAGTTAAAAAATTGCTTTAAATCAATATTGATAGGACTTGAAATGGCTTGAAACAATAACTGTGAAAATGGTTCTACCCTTCAACAGACTTTGACCTTTGGTCACGGGCACAGGGCAAGAGTCAACAGCATAAAAATAAATTGTTGGCGGTATGAAATAAAACGCGGAATTTTTAGAAGAGACGTTAAAAGCATCGTTTTGTATCGTGAAGAGAATTGTAATAACTAAGTTAACAGCAATGTGGGGGTGGAAGAAATACTGAATGTTTGAGCAATCTGGTTAAGATATGAGATTATTAGATTCGTACGAGTGAATGTTGTCACCGCGTGTCTCAGAAAAGAAAAATAAAAATGTTGTGAGGAAAAAGGGAATTCGAAAGTTTCACGGAATGATGTTAATAATTATGCCGCACCTTCGGTAGGACAAGGGTATAACTGCACTTTTAGTGATTTTACAGAGAGTAATTTTAAGATCTTGCCGCGCCAAGATAGTAAAAACAATGTGTAGCGGCATCTACAACGCCACATGCGAGCTACGCGTCAGACTGACGTCACGCAAAATCCTGCATCGCGCAATCAGAGTTTACCGCGCAACTAGCATATATACAACATCCCGACATCAACCGTCGGGCGGTTGCCCACCAGACACGACACCCGTCTGGTCGGAGGATCCTCCCTTTTCTATAGAGTATGAGTGAGCTTTACACCCTGTTCCTCATACCCCTATAAATGCATCAATATGACAAAGCCACTGTTGCCCTCTGGCGGCATTAAGCTGATATTGATACGGGTCTTTGTTCTTCCGGATAAAAGGGACTTTTTAAAGCACTTTGGCCTACTTAAGTGTTTTTTGATTTTTTGTCAGTTATGTCCTTGTTCTACCGAAGGTACGATGTACGTAACTGTTGAAAAGCGTAAGAGCACGCTTGAGTATGCCAACTCTGAATTCGTGAAAAATCTGCCACTGCCCTAATTTATTTCCTCTATTTTACTTATTCCTAGTTTATAATAATTATCGTTGTAAGTAAGGGTCTGTTCGATGAGGGTGATTGCCTAGTTACAGCAGTATAAATTGTGCCTTTACTTTTGAAGAAATCATCACAAGCTTTTGACTAGAGCACTACAAAACACAATTTAAAATCAATAACACTACAGTAGATTACGAACAAAGCCAAGATAAATAACGTTAGATTGGCACCCAGTGCCCGCAGACGTTTCCAGATGGGAACCGTGTCTTATTAAAGTTCTGCTTCGTTCCCTTCCTTATTTACCTTGTTTTATTTCACAGAGTGAACTGAATACTAAGTCTAAACAAGATATAAATCAGTACCTTTAGTATTACGCGTATAAATCAAAGTTTCCGTCGTGACCCGTTTGACTTTCTGTATTTTCGTGGAACCTAAAATTCTATTCGTGAGATAGTATGTTGTTCTATTCTTCTTATTGATAACTTTAATGAAATAGTGTGTCTTTTCGTCTTTTCTTGCACGAATCACGAATTATGTGTTTATTCATACATTTACAAATATCTTTATTTATCGTAAGAACAAATAACAAAATGAAATTATCCTAAGCTACATTAACACTAATAATAATTGAGGCATTTTATGAGGCGGCTGACAACACCTACTTTGATTCTTAATTACCTCCTTTTACTTCGTCCACATCCGTGGACATACACGTGTGTTGCTTGCAAGTACCATGCTCCTGACCTTTTTAAAGGACAGCACCAATAAGGTCAGGGGTATGAGACGTTTAATAAATTATGTTACATTACATATGTCACTAGGCTCTCCTAAGTCTGAGCCTGCAGGCACAATTCAAACTTCGAATTAATTCTGAGAACTAAAACCACTTAGTCCTTTCTGAGAACTGGTAGCATGACATAAAATTTAGTTAGCAAGTAAGTAGTAAAAGTTAGTTATAAAGAAAAATATTATTTTCAGAAGTAATTCTTTTTCTTTAAGAATTGTTTCTAAAATTTTCTTTTCTGTGAATCTTAGTTCTACGATAATTTTTAGCTTAATATTAGGTTCTACCAGTTTTGGCTGATTCGGCTGATTACCTACAGGTTCCTTATTAGTAAACATCGCGTCGTCTCCGGTTCTAATCTTCTCTTTTGGGCGCGTGTCATTACGTGTAAACATTTGTTGATTTGATAGGTCGGTATATTGTAGAGCTGGTAGTGATATCAAACATTGCATAATAGTTTCAAATGCCTTTTGACAATTTTCATACCAATAAAATTTTATATTTTTCCTACACAACAAATTCAAGTTATTTGCTATTTCTGCAAGTGTATACATGTTCTATATTAATCGGTCTAAGCCACAAAACGTTTTATTTCGTCGGTGTTTTCAGGCACAAAGTTACTTTATACTATTTTTGTTTTTTCTATATCTGCTAGTACTGCGTCTACTGATACTATGTGAACTAGATACAGTAGTTTTTTTATTATAAAATCGCATTTTAAAGGATTTAATTTTAAAATCATTATATATATTGATAACAAATACATTTTTCATAACATAGGCTTGCTATTGCCATGGTCATCATTTGAGAAACTGAACTAGGGCTGATTTTAAGCCCCTTAGGTATTCTGGTCATTTGGAACTGTCGTGAACAATAAGACTTTTCTACTGTCCGGTTCGTGTTCAACATTATAAAACCCTTGGTTTAAATCCAAATGTGTAAAATAATACAGCCGGATAAGGAATCTAATATTTCGTTAATATTTGGTAGTGGCAATTTGTCATCTCGTATACAGCTATTTAATTTACGGTAATCGATGACTAGCGACCTTTTTTGTCACTTCTTTTAAATCTGACTTTTTGGGCACTAAGAGTACCGGACTCAACCACTCGCTGTTGCATGGTTCTATAATGCCTTCTTCGAGCATGTTTTCTTTTATAACAATTTTCTGTGAATGTGGGAGTCTTTAAGGTTTAGAATACAATGGGTTGGTATTTGTTTTTAAAGATATCATAAGTCGGTATATTTTAGTGGTAGTTAATTTGTCCCCTTTCAGATAAAATATGTCTTTATACTTTGCACATAAATGTTTTAATGATACTTTGTTCCTCCATATTTAAGTGATCTAAAATTAATAAGGGAAACAGTGTCTTAACACGTTCCGCATTTTTATTTGGTTTATCAAATAAGCAGATATTAGAGTTGCTTGCCATTTGTATGTTTGGTTTAATATCCTGTACATATAAATAGTTTTCAGTAGTATTTAAAACTCGCACTGGTATTTTCCTGTTCATAGGTCTTACCAAAGTACTCGCGAAAAATATGCCTTCTTGTAATTCTGATGCACAAACTATACACTCTTGCGTTATTTTTGTATTTAAATAATGAATCGATTTTGACCTAGCTGGTATAGTAATTGAGTTATTATTCTCTGATGTTATTGGCAAGTCCATTTTATATTATTATTCCTCATTCGTAATGAATTTTCAGCGAAGTTTATGACTGCCTTGTATTTATTTAAAATGTCTTGGGCTAATATGCCACTAGATTTACATTGCAATGATTTTAATACGCAGAACTTATGATTTAGCATTTGATCCCCAGTGTATCAGTTTAGATAAACAAAGCCGATGGCCTGCCCCTGCAATCTCGACATTAGACAGCGACAAAAGTCGGTCGCTAAGTCGTATCGTTGTCAAATTCCTTTAATAGATTTTCAACTTTATTTCGAAAGTATAAGGTTGAAGATCTATTAAAGAAATTTGACATCGATTAGACTTAACGACCGATTTTTGTCGCTGTCTAATGTCGAGACTGCAGGGCCTGGACTTTGCCACCGATTCCATTAATAACAGATTCCCGTTTTCTATTGAAATGTTCATTTCGTAGATAAGTTTATATTTTATAGCCGATATAGAAACACCGGTGTCAATTAGCCACGTATGAGATAGACTAAAAACGTTTGTTTAATTTAATATGGCATATACTATTACATGCCATAATTATACTCTTAGTCACGAAAAAACTTATTGGGTATGTGTAGTTCTTCTAACGGGTGACTTGCCTGCGTATCAGAGTCTGCCAAAACATGCATCTGCTGGTCTTGCCCTTGGTTATTCCTAGTTTGGTTATAAAATGTCCTACCTCTGTTTCCTCGCGACCATCTGAGCACCCTATGGCTTTTATTTTGGTCTTGGGGTTGATAGTAATAAATCTATTGCTGTGGTTGTGGTTTTCCTCGTCCTGAAGAGGATGACTCACCTCTATTTCTGTACCAACCTCTAAAATTCCTGTGTTCATAAAACGTATTGTTATTGCAATGGAAAGCGAAAATGTCAGCAGATGTTGAAGGGGATGAGACTTCCTCATCTATGGCTGATTGAACGGCGTCATTCAATGATGAAAAATTTCATGCCGATATTATGGTGCTAAGCCGACGGCTCCTTAGTCCGTCGGCAAAACATTTTATTGCTTGTTTCTCATTTAATGGTTTCACTATACGAAAACTCTTTTCATTACCTTCTGATTGTGAGATCGACTTGTTGCCGATTTTTTTTTTGCAGCAGATGCGTTTTCATATCCCTTATTAATTAAACTGTCAACGTTGTCATACTTATTATTTAGCTTCAGCTTAGCTGACTGCTATAGTGGACTTTTAAAAACCAAATTAATTTACTTACTCTGGCCGTCCTGATCGATCTCAGATTGGTAATATTTTATACCATCTCTAAGTTTCTTTGTATTTACCTCGTCATTAACTTAAATTGATAATAAAACCAATGCTATTTTTATGTCAAACTTAGCCACATTTTCTTCTTTTACTGATACAATTTCTGATGTATTACTACACAAGTTTAAAATATTATCATAGAAACTGAAGAAAGATTGGCTTAATTTATCAAGCTTTAAACATTCGTCTTCCGTTAACGTTACTTTCAATATTTCGAACTCTTTCAAGCTTACATTGAATTTACTCACCAAATTATCGGCTTCTTATATTTTTTTTTTCAATACATTTTCGCCTTTACGTCTACTTGGCCTTTCTTTTACTACATATGTTGTTATGTGGTTAAGCTCTCTATTTAATTCTAATAATTTTTCATACGTTACCGTCCAGTATTACGTAGAATACGATTAATATTTGCACGCACTCATTAATATACATTCACGCACTTTTGAATAGCCGTACGTCATCGTTGATATGGTTCTAGTTACCAATTCGTCACTTTATTATCCTTGGTTGAATCGCTAGCTCGACAGTTGAGGTTCCCACATGCAACTGCAGAATCGTGATAATTTATGGTGCCATTAGACGAATGCCTTAGAACATGCCTCGTTAGCTGCTGTCTCATCCATGTTTGATGACATCTTTTGTTGAAACAATATCGTGCATATGATAATTAGCACAATGGTTATTGCATATAAATGAAGTTTGAATTCCTCCAGAGTGGCTGAATTGTGGCCTCCACCGGCGGCACTATTCTGGTTTACAAAGACTCCTTCGTTCTGTACATTTAATTGGCACATGGTGATATTTTTTCTAATAGTGTGCGAATTTTTGAGTATCACTCAGAGCACAGTCCAAACTAAACACGAACATCATTTAATTCCCCGCTCGAATGGCAGGGTCGCCATATAAGGGCGGGTTTTAAAGACAATGAAACATTTCGAATGCTGGTTAGAAACTACAAGTATTTGATCCATTCAATGACAATATAAACATACACACACCCTTACTGTAAAAAAAAATACATACTACACCACAAAAGCAATTATTAAACACTTTTGATGAAGTCTAGACATTCTCTGTAAAATGTTCAATTGCAAGTTAAAACTGGTAGTATAGAATAGACTGTCGCTAACGACATATTTCCAGAAAATCTACTGTAATTTGAATTTCGGGCAGACCGTAGATTTGTTCGGGCAAAATTATAGAATGTTTGTTCGCACCTACAGTAGAAGGGAACGAAACATACGTGTCTTATGTATGTTACATAATGTTTTAATAATTAGTTTGTAACTAATTTGTTGCGAAAATAAGTTCGTGTTGGTGTATTTTTTTTAAGGTTTTTTATTTGAATAATCTCAATAAATACTTGGGTAGATAAATCTATCGGTAACTTACGTTATTCGACAGATATCTATGGGGTGAATACTATTAACAAATTGAGCAACGCTCTTAACACATTTATATGAATAAAATTATAAAGACTGACATAAAAGATAGATGAAAAACGGCCAAGTGGGTGTCGGACCACGCGTAATGAAGAGTTCCGTAGTTGGGATGAATTTCTCTCAAGAACAAACTTAACTTTGTAGTTGAAAAAATGTTCTCCCGTACATCGATATACGTACGTCACGGTCAATTCTCCAAGTGCTGACGAAAGTTCGAAAACAAAAAAGAAATGTCAGACGTTTATGATGTTTTGTTTCAGACGTTTTCCTTTACTTCTGCTGTGAGACCTTGCTACTTGCCAAATTTTATGATTCTAAGTCAACGGGAGATACCCTATAGGTTTTGATTCCCTTGCGAGTGTTAAAACTGCGGCAATATGCGGCATAAACGGCCGTATCTTTTGATTGCGTTAACTTAGAAGTTCCATTTTTTCACAGCTTCAAGGGATTGCAGACTTCAATATTTGATTTTAATTTAAATTTGGTACCTCCGAGTGTTTTTGAAAAAAAGGGTCTTGACAGACGGGCAGACAGACGGAAAGCGAAGTGATCCGATACTCCGTACGGTTCCATTTTTTCCTTTTGAGGTACGGAACCCTAAAAAGCATCCACCTACACCAAACACTTTAGTATTTTCCGTATTCAGAGCGGAGAAGATCGCACCGCAGTGGTCTTGTTTTGACAACATCCATCCGGGGGAGTGAGTGACGCAGTGAACGTAAACACATATAGATCGGCTTTGGACGTAGCTGTACAATAGTGATATTACTGATAGCCTGAGGTAGAAACAATGGCAGGTAGTGAAACTATAATAGGTTTATGCAAATATTAGGCCTATTTCGAATATTACCCTGGAACAAAGTGAATAGAAAATCATAGATAAGAAAGTGGAAAATGTAAGTGATACCTACTGCATAATGCATCAGCCTATAGTGTTCCCACTACTGGGACACAGGCCTCCTCTCTGTGAGAGGGAGTGGGCCGTAATCCACCACTCAGGCTCAGTGCGGGTTGGTGGATGTCACATGTCTTCGAATTTTTGGTTCTAGGACATGCCGGTTTTCTCAAATGCTCCTTCCTTCACCGTTTTGAGAGCAGTGGTGATGAAATAATTTACACAAAGTAAAGTGCCTGGTTCGGTTTGAACCCACGACTTACAACTCGTAAGTCGCGACCGTTACCACAGGGCCACCACTGCTCTTGAATCATAACTACTGCTACTGGCTCATGTAATTTCCATTGTAGATACTCTATGTCATTTAATTTCTCTTCTCAATCAGTTGCCTAAGAAATTAACATTATTTGTCGTTAATGCTTAGACAATTTTCCACTATTTTAAGAGACTGATGTCTTATGTAGGTTTTTGAGAAAAATAAACTTGTGTTACAGTATGATTATATGCGTCGCCAACTTAACGTGAAAGTCACAGTCAAATCATTTATTTCAAATAGGCACATAAAAGGCACTTTTGAACGTCAAAATTTACAAAAAAAATTGAATTGATTCTAGTTGCCCCTTCCAAAAGGTAGTTTCGTATGGAGAAGAATGGGCAAGAAACTCCACCGTTACTCTTTTAAAATGTTTTACAATATTATGTAGGTTCACATTAATTATTTAACTATATGTGAAGACGATGCACCTAGAATAAAATTACTATACCACAATAGGTAAAAATAATTAAATATAATGCAAAGACAGGTAAATTAATTATGTGATAGATACATGGTGCTCACATATTTACAAATATTGAAAAGTAGATGATGTTTCCAAAATGTTAACAAGTATTAATTTAGTGTGTGAGTTAAAGTAGTTAAGTACATAATGTAACCATCAAAGTCATACAAATAATAAATTATACAATTAAATTAGCAACCAGTTTGATTCTGTCTACACTATAGATTGTCCTATGAAGCAGGACCAGCATGTTTCCAAGCATTCTTATCTAAGATATAATCCTCTAATTTGTAATATGCTTGTTTACAAAGTGTAATTTTTATATGAGTTTTAAATTTTCTTTCATATATTTGCAATATATCACAAGGTATTTTGTTGTAACATTTAACACAGTACCCCATAAAAGATGTATGTACTTTAGATAATCTAAAAAATGGTTGATCTGATTTACGACCGTGTCTTGCCGGCCGTACCTCATACTCCTCTTGCTCTCTTTAAACTGTACTATACGCACGTGCGCACCGGCCGCGTCCCGAATTCTATAATGTTTAACTCCCTGTTACCTAATAAAAAAAGAAAGAAAGAGAAATATAATTATTTATCACATAAACTCGTACATACAAAAAGATAAGATCACTCGAATAAAAAACATAAAAACAAAACAGATTTATACTTACATCCGAAAATTACGTACGGAAACCAAGTCAGGTTTAGAGATTTTTACTGATTAGACAGAAATAAAGTACCTATAAAAAGTAAAATAAAATAAACTGTACTTACAGTTTATAATAAAACCTTAACGTTATGACAAATACTATACCTAAAATAACATGAATAATATTTACGTAGGCATCACCATGCATAAATAATTAAATGCCACCATGCATAAATAATTAAACACCTATCCTAATGATTTTCAAACCTCGTATAACTGTCAAACAGTACTATAGAACTATTGAGCACTGTGCTTTCGCAACAATAAACTGTTTCAAACGAGTGTGCGGACATTTTCAATTCCAAGAACCTCTTACAAGTTATACAGGGTGGTAGGGACATCGACGCATAACCTGTTACCATGGTTTCTGTACATGATTCTGGACACCGTTGTACATTTTTAAAAATAAATACCGACGCAAAATTTCAACGCAGGGGAGTCCTGAATCATGTACTGGATCCATGGTTACAGCGCGTCCATGTCCCTGCCGACCTGTATGTTATACTACTTGCTAAACGGCGTTCTGGCTGGAATAGAATAGAATAGAATAGAATAGAACTGTACGTTATGTATCTAACTGGACAAACGTCGCACTGTATTTTATTTTTAATTACTTCATTGCATTGTCAAATAATCTTAACGAATATAATTTGACAATGCATGTTTTTTTTTTGAGATTCATTAAAAATATTAGTCCCTGAAACCTTAATCCCTGAAGGGTATTACAATGATACACAACCACTAAACCAAATCATCACCTGCCGAGCCTTTTCCCTACTATGTTGGGGTTGGCATCCAGTCTAACCGGATGCACCTGAATTCCAGTATTTTACATGGAGCGACTATCTGACCGCCACAACCCAGTTACTGGGTAATCCGAAACCCCTTGGTAAGAGCTTGTCAGATTTTCGGACTTCTGACGACCCGTAACGACTTTAAAAGATCCACGAGTGGCAGCCGGGACCAACAGCTTAACGTATTATCCGAGGCACAGAGGGGTCTTGGTATGTAAATATGGTCACTCATCCACGGACTAACCGTGGCAAGCGTAGCTTAACATGATCGATCAACCTGTGCGGATGTCATTAATTAACCACTGAATCAAAAAACCCAGTAAACAAAACAAACCTAATTTATATGAAATAAGCCAACAATAAATACAACCTCATTGCCCCAATGCAGAACTTTAACACCGCATTAATAGTGAACCGCAAACGAATCGTTCGCGTTCTGACAGCACCAATCTGAGCGTGATAATGAAGCGATATGGTCACGGATACGTGATTAGTGGGGTTTTATTTTAATTGATATGGCCTTATATTTATATGAAATAACTAGAATACACTGAATGTAAAGTCTTTTACGGTACACACAGTTTATTTTAATGAGCACACGACACACAACGGAGTTAAATGTATACAATTTTAGGTAAAGTTTTTCAAATTTTAAGACTATTTTTTACTTACCAATCAGCGAGCTGTCAACAATACAGGAAAACGTTAACGCAATCATGCGTAATACGAAATAGTCGCCATCACCAGGCGATCACAATAGGAAAATGCAGTTTTTAGTTAACTAAGTCTTCCATAGAGGCAGCACTATCGGTAATTTGCTATGGTGTGGCTATCATGCATAATCAGCCTATAATTTTCCCTCTGCTGGGACACAAGCCTCCTCTCTTTGAGAGGGAATGGGCTGTAATCTACCACGCGGGCCTAGTGCGGGTTGTTAGATGTCACATGTCTTCGAATTTTTTGGTTCTAGGACATGTCGGTTTCCTCACGATGTTTTCCTTCACCGTTTTGAGAGCAGTGGTGATGAAATTATTTATACAAAGTAAAGCGTGTGCCTGGGTTCGAACCCACGACGTAAAACTCAGTCGGGGCCGATACCACTGGGCCACCACTGCTCACTGTGTGTGTGTGTGTGTATCGCTGATACAAAATATGGTTTTGCAATTGAAACGCAATTATTGCGCAAATTTCGTTATCGCTAGGCTAAGCAAGATTCGTAATAAGCCTGCCGATTCCTATATCTGACCAACCGCTGCTAACAGACAAGTATGCTAACTTAGCTGGTTGGTTAGTCTTTTCGGAAAACAAAAACGTGGCGACTACGCGGTGACTACGCGGTAGCTACGAGGCGTAAAAAGCTTTACAAACTCCTTATGCGAAGATACTTTGGAAAAGTTACCTGAGCTTAATATCTTTGTTTTATCTTAACATTAATTATACAAATAAGGTGGGAACGATAATACCCACGAGAGTAAAGTAGACTTCGTACATCTAACTAATGATTTCAACCAAAAATTCAATCGAATACATGTGGAATCGTGTGGTGAAATAACAGAATCACTTTGATGTAAACTCCTATATTTTATATTTATATTTTTGCGAATTAAACTAAAAAAAATCTTATGCTAACACGTCTAATCTCGTGTATCGTCCCCTGCAGGTCCCGCCATCTTATTGTTCCCTGCCTCTCCCTTTCACTCTTATACATCTTCCACTCGCATATCTGCATACGTTCCTTTCTACTCAAAATTCATTCCACATATATAATATCCAATTAGTCACTATACCTAGTCGGCTGATTGGCGCAAACCTCAGTCAGATCAACACTACTATTTTTTAGATTGTTTTTTTATTTTTTTATAATTTCGATGTTTGGATTTAGTTATTCGATGGTTTCAAAGACAAAATAATCGTAAGCACTATTATTGACAGTGTTTCATTTATTGTCGTTTCCGCATGGTTTAAGTAACGTCATTCATTTTCAAACGTCTCTTCCTAAGTGGGTACAGTGCTGCAGTGGTATCATTGATATTAATTGACTTGATCTAAAATCGAATCACCCACAATACACAAAATTATTCAAAACTTACAAAACCCGAGCACACGAGAGAACCCAAAATGATTATCAATTCGCAATCGGCCCGTCTGCTACCATCCGTCTGTTTCTGACCCGAACAAACGGAGCCCGTCATGTTACCGCGCCACTGTCAACTGTTTTAACGCTGCACCGCTTTGTAAATGTGGCTATATGAGTGGGGAAGACCAAAGCAACAATGAACGGACTTTGTGGAATATGATATGGCTAGAAAGGAATACGGAGATGATGACTATTACAGAAATATGAAAGAAGACATGCTGTACTGACTCCAAATAATTTGGTATATTGGCAGCAGAATGATGATGCTAAGACTTTGTAAATTATACATACTAATTCCTAATTCTATCTACACAACACACATTCTGGATTATGCAATAAAAAAACCATCTTTGCTTAACTCATGTTGCAAAACGCGTTCATCAGAATACACAATCAATTTCCTTTTGCACGATACATTTTAATTCATGTTCTCACGGAAACATACTGAGAGCCAACATTTATAGAGCAACACGAGCCGTACAGACAATTATACACGGATCCGTTTGACGGACCAGCCCGACCGTGAGTCAGGCCACATAATAGATGGCTACAGAAGGTTGGCTCCACAACGAGAGAAAATGGACACACGCATACATGGACGCGTAAATGCGGCGATCTTAAGAGGGTGCACTCAAAAAGTTGACAACGTTGCACATATCTGTCAAATATTTGTTTTGATTATTTTTTTAATATTACTGAATAAAAATATTAAGTATCGCTCTACAGCGAACTAAAATATTGAGTATGAATTACAACAATAACACTGAATTAGACTTTAGTTTTACATCTGCAACTAAATATTCAGTGTCCCGATATTCATAATTACAATTTCTAATCATTATTCTAGACCTCTATGGAGGGATATTTCATATTTTTATTCAGTAATATTAATAAATTAATCAAAACCACGAAATATATGACAGCTATTCGCGACGTTGCCAACTCTCTGATTGCACCCTTTTAAATTATGTCACACAAATGCCAGTCGCAAGTGCTCTTGCACTCGTGTACGCGCGTGTCTGCGTGTGCGTGCGTTTTCGCTTGTTGTATGAAGCTGGCGTTCTGTATCTAACTATTTTGTGTCCTGACGCTTATCAGCTAGCAACGTATGATGCCTTCCGTCCCGTTTCACTCACAATTGTTTTATTATTGGATAATGTTCTTTTGTATTTCATTTTAAATTTTCCTTTTGTTAGGAAAACAATGTTTAGGTGCAAAGTATTTTTATGCTAAAATCAGTTTCTTTTCAAGGACGTTTGCTGTTATCATACGTGCGAATTATTTTCATGTACTTAATTTTATTTTAGTAATTAAGTGAACTTAATAGTTTGTCCGAGTACGAGGGTGTTCGACTATGGCATGTTGTTCTTTAGACGGATTATTGAAAATAAAAGATTTGGATTCCTAAAATGTCATCTGCTTTATGATTTTCAGTAAACTTAAAACATGTCATCATATTTAAGAGGTTTTATCAAAATTCATGCATTTTTTGACGCATTTCACCAAGCTGTACAGGTAGCAACACTTAGTCTTACAAGTGTCCTCAGACCATATTTTTCTTACTCTTATAGGTAGTACACTTACAAACGTTGGTAAGTGTGGAATTGGGCGCACTTTTAAAAGAGCGTTTGCCCGTACTGTTATTTTAGTAAGGTCTTATGAAGAGTGTTTCCCATCTTACAGTGATCTGTCTAATGCTGTTCGAAAAGCAAATAATCTTACAAGTGCCTTACACTGGCATGGTGTAAGAGTAAAATGCCATTGTGTAGTCCTACTATTGCCGTTCGAAGTGTGATTCACATTATTTGCCTCTTTGTGATCTCAATGTAAGAGTATTTTTAAGCGTGTCGAAAATCACAAGAAACCGTTGTGAATTTAATAAAAACCTTTACAAATGTATAATTTGTATATTTACTTTAAACTTTACTTCTAATATATTTCTTTGATACTAGTATCTTTCTATTATTATAATGTTCAACAAACCGCGGAGTAGATTTATTCGACGGATTTTTAATATAAATAACATTAAAATGTCGGGCCATTTCTAAGATGTGTTTTTGAATAATGAACATTATTGTTTTAGTAAAATGTGAAATAATACAAAATTAACAATCTTACTTATAATGTTCTTTATCAGAACATTTAAAAGCTCAATCGGTTTTAGTTAAAGCACTGCCAGACTCGATATTCTTATTTGTTTATTCTTATTTTTCTATATTCTTATTTGTGAGCTTAGAAACTATTGCTCCTATTAAACACAAGCTCAAAAAAATTATCGGTGGCCATTGTTCATAATGTTAGGGTTCCTTAAACAATGGAAGAACCAAAATCACATTGTGTACCTAATAATTTTAACTTGTAATATAAATATGCTTAAAATGTATCTTGAATGTTAATTATTTGTTCTAGTGTAGCAACTGCTGTACCCAAATAATTATGGTTATTATGAACGAAATTTTATTATGGACGCCGACTCTTTTTTGAAAAGAAAAAATCAGAAAGTTCAATAATAAAAAATGGCCTTGGACCCTAAACACGGTAGTCTATGTCCATAACAATTTGCAGAGAAGAATATATAAATAAATGAGATCGGTAATATACTTAATAAACCATGCTTACGACGTTTGTGAGCTCAAGTGTTCTTATAAATATCTTCTAACGTACTACTAGTGCTACTACTTTTTAATATGATTTAGCTAAGACAAATTACACTTATAATTGTTTGGTTATCAATAGTTGTATATCATGCTTTAGTAAGATCAGTACTCTTTTATAATACTTAACCAAGGAAGCTATAAAGAACAAACGATCTTATAAGATGCCTAATTAAGTATACAAAATATCAAGAGTCATTAGTCGTACAAAGTGCACTTGTAAACTTTTGATGTTTTATATATTTTACAGAGTTCTATAAGAGTTTTTTATAAGTTTATACGTTATTTTAGTTCAAATCATCTTCATACATGCCTTTATGAGAGGCCCCTTCTTAATCAGAACACTTATAAACCTTTTATAATGCTTTTGTTCTTATATGTGATTTTGTACAAGACTATTTTGCTAGCTGGGTAGATTCTATTGCCTATCCAGCGTTATTTGACCTCTCTGTTACAGGTACCGCAGTCCACACCTTTACATCTATAGTGTAGTAGTATACTTTATATTATTGTACAGTACAATTACCTACATTAGAGACGTAGGTGCTACAATGAATTATAGGGGCGATGGAATGATACAACGTTATAATTATTACGCTTGTTCCAAGCGAACTTGTTTACATCAACGTGCCTATTCTATCACTGATTTTCCAAACAACAACCTCATTCAAATAATTTGAAAGCTCATTCTAAATTCGCTTGACTGTTCAACCAGAGTTATTTTACTACCAGCCTGCACAAAATAACGTCGACTTTTGCAGACAACCTTTACAGTACCTCCTACATGTCTTATTCGTAACTAGCGGAAACCCGGCGTGTGCTATTACGCTAAAAAAAAAAAAAAATTTTTGGTATAAACGCAGAAAGGTTTTTTGTGGTTTAAAACTATTTTCGCGTTATTGCCTTTCTAATGAAACTGGTTTAGGGCACATCGGTTGGATGGTTTCAAAGTCTATATCGGACATAGGTAGAAACATTGTTTGTGTTTTATATATATTGATTGATTGATTGGCTTTGGCCGTTAAATCTTTAATTCACTGACAGACAACGCAAGGCCTAAATCGCTGGGAAGCATAAAATTTGGCACAAAATATTTTTTTAAATTCAATAGTAAATGAAAGTTCATATCCACAGAAGTTCGTTATTTATGCCGATGGGAAATCCCATCGGGCACACGGCTTGTATAAATAAATAAATCTAAGAAGATTCGAATTAAAACTAGGATACTCACCACCTGCGGTGTATATCTGAAGATCTCGTCCAGGTCTCGGTACCACTTGACGGAATGTAGCGGAGGTTCGTGCTGTTGCCTTATGTACTGACAGCGCAGCTCAGCCTCGCGCCGCGGGTCCGCCCACAGAGGCACTTCCAGTGTTGTGATCGTGTGGGATACACTCCGAGCTGGAACAAAAACAAACATGTAGTTAAGTAAAAAGCATAATATACGAGTATCTATGGCTCACCGTATCCCTGTTTTTATCCCGATTTATTCGAAGTCTATCAGTTGTCTTTTTATCATGCAATTATGCATCCCTTTTCCAACGCAACGCGATTGTTTATTCATTGTTGCTTAGATCATAGTTAAAAATAGGGTTTCATTGATTTTGTTTAGGAATAAAATCAGTCGAACTAAATGTTCCATTGGGGATATTTAAATAGTGAAAATTGCTCAAAACAATAATAATCAAGCAAAAGTTCAGTACAAAGAGTCACGTTAAGATTTTTGATATGAATCACAAACCTTGTAAAGAAAAACAAAAAGCGACAGAGCGTATCATTTGAATAAAACAAAAGAAAAACTATCCCAGTAATGTAGTTGAAAACGATAACACATCAGAAACAGAAACATCTCCAAAATCCACAAAAATTGTCGCCTCGTTCGAGAAAACACAGTTATTCACAAGTCTATCTTATGAAGCTATCAGAGACTTCCAACGTATTGATGCGAGTTTGTTACCAACTTTAGCAGAAACATGTCGGGAATTTAAGCTCAATTTATAAGTTAGTTAAGTTGTTATCCTGAAACAGATCAATTTACTATCTGAATGGGCCGAATTCCTTCGTTATGTTATTTCTTATCTTCGTCTATCGCTTCTTGCTGCTTCCAATTAGTGGTTGGCTGAACTTCTACCAATAGTTTCAGAACATTAACACAGTTTGCAGACCGCAATAGTGTGATTAAACAACAAATTGTAGTTTCAACAGATTTTAGTTTTGTTATTAGATTGTTTGTATTTAAACTTTGCTGTGTAGTGTATTTTTGGCTAAATATAAGGTTTTCTTAAATCAGGAGATAGTTTACGGGTGATATTTGGTGGATCTGCACTTAGTTGACAGGTTAAGACGAAAGTGGCTTATTTAATTATAGTTGCGATAAGAACGTGATTAAGACATAACAGGCGCACAGGTCGATCAACGCTTGCCGAGGTCGGTCCGTGGATGGGTGACCATCCATAACATATCGAGACCTCTCCGTGCCTCGGAAAGCACGTTAAGCCGTTGGTCCAGGCTGTCATTTGTAGACCGTTGACAGTCGTTACGGGTAGTCAGAAGCCCTAAAAGTCTGATTACCAGTCTAACCAAGGGGTATCGTGTGACCCAGTAACTGGATTGTAGAGGTCAGATAGGCAGTCGCTCCATGTAAAATACTGGTATTCAGCTGCATCCGGTTAGACTGGAGGGCGATGTCAACATAGATGGGAAAAAGCAGGCAGATTGATCGAGTTGCGAAGAGCACAAAGCGTATCAACATCTTTATTGGAAAGCAGCAACATCTAAAAGGTATTCGATCACGAAAAAACCGTTTTCGAATCATCGGGAAACAAATTCCACCGCTATTTATAAATAACCTTTCGAGTTTTTCGAAGAATTGGAAATGAAAGGAATATGCCAAATATATCGCGACATGACTTTATTTGCCTCAGTTATGTATTCTTAAATAGTCCTTTGTACAAAAATTGCTGGAGGAGGTACTTTTTATTGCGAACTGAAACTGTTTATTTTTAGAAATATACACTCATGTATTAATAAAACATCAAATTCATGATATTGTGCACATAACACAATAAACATTACGACTGTTTTCTCTGGGTTAGGCAGAGGTGTACCTTTAGTAGACACACCCACATTTCATCAGATATGTTTAAGTCCCATGTAAGAAAGGGCGAGCCTATTGCCATCAGCCGGGCCCACACATCAACCCCTTTATTCATGAACGTTGCTTAAAGTTAAGTAATGATTAGCGACTGTTTAACCATACATTTTTGACGTTTAAACGTCTCTTAACTTAAAGCAACGTTTATAAATAAACCTACAAGACTCCAGGCTGCAACTGAAAATTTCCAGATGGAAATATACCCAATTTATGACATTGTACTTTAATATTAATCGCTAATCTTTTCTAAAAATATTTCTGAAGCATATTATCCAAATCTTTTAAGTATGTGTTCACTTATAAGTTTTGCTCTTCTTCTTTTCGAGTCGATGGCAAAGGTAAAAATATTATGTTATGTTAGATTTTTGCCCAATACCCTACTTGGGCCCAGTAGGTGGCCGCAACAATCGCGGCATCAGTGGCGTTATTTAGGTCCTCAGAAATTCAGGCGTACAGATACATTAGATACAATATGGCCGTCTGCCCTACCCAGTTCTTTAGATCGTAGTTTTATTGACACAACGAAGGCCCCTGGACGCCTGCCCACTACAGGCAATAATGGCGTGTAGTTATTCATGGAATGCCTCTAACCACATATTTACGAGCCTGTGCTATTCCAAATAAAAACGATTCTGTGTCGCCGAATCCGTTTCGCTTTCTTTTTATCTTCTTTGATGTGTTGTTTATTTTTAGCCGCAAGGCTTAGACCCTTCAGTTTCATCTAGGTAACATTCACTGTGTGTGTAGAATATAAAATATAAATCTCGATTGATTTTATTATGTTTGAATTAGTTATGTTTATTAAATGAAGTAGTGTGTTAGAATTACTTGGCTGGAATATCAACAGGTGAATATTTATAAATATAGTTTTTGTCATTCCCAAAATATGAAGTTACTTTGTGTTTATGAACCGATGGCAAAACTTGGTTATTTAAACCCAGATGAAATTATATATGATTCATCATCACGGCCATGTTGCGACAAGTTTAGTAAGGTCTTCCTAACATAGTTTTTGGGCAGTTTAAATAATTTCATCACAAATAAACAAAGTAAGAAGCATTTGAGCAAGTTCTTAAATAAGCCAATAAACAAATTTTCATCCTTAGTAGCAATTTACTAAGCAAACTTCAGGCTTAAGAGTCTGAACACTAATTAAACTTCATTTTCGAAGCTAATTTATAACTAAGATTAATTAGATCTAAGATATTCAGAGGAAAGAGAAGCAAACGTTGATAGCTTCATCAAACTTTATAGTTTAACCAAATGCTCGAAACAGACTGTATAATGAAATCGTTACTTCCATGCAAATTTCACTTGCGCGATTCAGATCGTAATACCAAATTCTGTTCAACGCCATCTATTGTTTATTACCGCAAGCTTAAGCTATTACTTTGTCGTTGAGCAACATAATACAATGTACTTCCGTACGTACGTATTTACTGTAAGCCAACCATCAGGTCATTCATTCTGACGTACTAAATTGTTTCTAAACCCGACCCTTACTGATTGAATAATCATAAAACGCAAACAAAGCCACGCATATAAAGTGGGGATTTTGCAGTTTACGTCAAGTCGTCGCCGTGAGGAGATACTATGAGATGATGCCAAAATTAACCGTCACCCATTATCTATAACCGATGTGTTTCCAATAACTGCCACTCAAACCCTCGTATCAACAGTTATTGCTGTTTGATGTGTGTAACGTATTGTGATAGAAAGTTTTCCTATAATCACTGATCAAGGTCCGTTGTGTACATTGTATGGGGGAAATTGCTGGCAAATTGGAGTTGCACAAGTTACAGACGTCGGGACTATTAATAATAGTTATGGTTGCTTTTAGTGTATTTCGATGATGTTGTATTATTATAGATATTTTATTTAAAACATAAAATAAATTTCGTTTAAAAATACCACCTGTGTAAATCCTCTGCATTCCACACAATTTTCCGAAAGCTTAAGCAAAAAGCGTGTACCTACACATAAAAAGATTACCAACCGATAAAACGGTTCGTTGAAACACAAACAAATCTGAAAGTGTTCGTTCTAACTCCCAATGTAATCTCAAACACGATCCCGATCGAGATTTAGTCTAGAAAGAATACTCTTAAGTCTTTTCGCTTTTCATAATCTACTTTCGTGATACAGATTAGTATTACTATTCAATGCCTGGGTTATTTTCCTTGCAAAGTAACCGCTAAAATATCCGAGCGTGGGAGGCCAGCTTAATAAAACATTCAATCGGTACGACCCTTCTTATGTGCTCTCTATAAATTTTAATACGGTCCAGGTATACGAAGATGGAAAAACACTAATACAGCGTGTAGTGAAACGTTTCTTGGATTTGCATAAATAAGCGGGGGGCTGTAAAATATTCTGTTAGGCGTTGTTGTTTTAAACGGTAATGCGGAGGTCTAATGGATGCGGCTGGTATTACGGTGTATCGCTTCTATCCTTTGTTGGAAGAGCGTGTGAAGGGTGGATATAAAATTTTCTGCGAATTATGTCGCGCTATTTTAGAAGGTTTTATTTGCCTATAACCCTTAAAAACAGTTCTTATGGCCCAGTTTGTTGAATGATAAATGTATTTCTTTACCAACACAATACATTTATGTCCACATTTGAAGTCGGGAACTGGCATTTAACGTGATTTTTCAATCATAATAATATTAAGATCTTTGACATTTTTACTGTAATCTTTAGACAACACTATCAGGGGTAGAATTAGTTTTCAAGTTTTTTTCTGCTAGTTTCAGTACTGTATTTTTTTTTCTACAAACGCTCGCTCACCCAGTTCTGTCGTAGTTCGTTGCAAGCTCAGCTTTTAAAACTTTTAAAAACCGCCCGTTAAGATAAGCAGGAACTACTTCAAACTGCAGTTGTCCACAATTAGCTCCAAAATCTGAGCTCAAACCGAAATAAATTCTCCCTAGTTACTTTAAAACTACCGAAGACTAGCTAAAACTTAGCTATCGTTACGTCCCGAAAACAAGTCAAGTCCCGTGCAATTGTATAAAGAAAATGAGATAGCAAGTAATACTTCCCTTATTAAATTAACTAGTGCCCCTCTTAGCTCGAGGCAGATGCAATTTTTCGCGACAAGAACCGGCGTGTCCTACTTTCACGTCGTCTGTTTTGTGTTCCAAACATGGAGAAGATTTTTGTTTCCTCAAAACGGGTGGAACTGAGGTAGAAGTGGGTTATAGTACGCTTGGAGAGGTTAGGAACGTTGCATCGTTGTTTTTGTGACTTCATTGTTTAAATTAACTTGTTTTGTTGGCAAGAAAGCTAATTGAACGCACGATTTAAGAACAGTGACGGTGTTGCTGGGCAGTATTAAATGATAAATGATTTTATTTCTGTAAGTAGGTTTGTACAAACGCTTTTACAAGTCAATCATATCTTTTAAACTAGATGAGGTCGGCGTTTCCTATCTGGCTACTCTGAGAAGAAAGGCTGAAACAAACTCAGAGGTCACAGTCTCTTTTAAAGTCCAGACATAATCTTGGTCATTTGTTTGAGTAAGCTAATTGTGTGATGCTTGATTAAGTCTATTTTAACCCCTGTATCTTACTTTATTTAGAAATCTGGTGTTTTTCCCTCTGTATCAATTACAGCCAAAACTTGTACCTACTGAATTCCCTTTATTCATCTGCAGATATCATCGAATAATAAAGTCGTGAAAAATAAAAAAATAAAATGGTCCGTCCCGTTCGGAACAGATGCCCTGTTTTACGGCTCTCCACTAGAGCCCCATCATTTGTGAAAGGATATTGGATGAAAACTTCCTTATTTTACGAAACGCAATTTTCCAAGTGTTTTGTTTTTCGCAGATCTTCGTTTCTTTTCGTTTGATAAGAATGATTTGTTCAATTCTGTTTGAAAATCGGAGTGTAATGGTGACGGGACTGATTCGAAATTGTAAGAGGTTTAAGTTTCAGCGCTGCTGGCGTACCCGTACTATGAATAATTTGAAGCTAATCTTGCATGAAACGAGGAAGAAACTCTAAGTTACTAGAGCTTCTGAAATAGCTAAAGTTACTGAATGCATCAAAAAACCGGTGTGTTCTCTCTAAGCAAAGACTATTCCTAGGTATACAATGGGGTGAAACCTTACTGTTCAATCTCATGATTATGCAGCTAAAATAAAAAAAATGTGTCAATACAACTTTTTGTGGGATTCCTATAAAGGGAACCTAAATTATTCGTAGCATACAAGTTTTTTAATCAAAGCTCATACAGAACAATAATCCATATAGATATAAAATTATTAGATCCAATAAATCGCCAAACGATCCACGACTAATCCATAGCAGAAACTTTGATTATCCACGCGATAACTTTGCTAATCCCGAGGCGAATAGTTTCGTCTTACTCCAAGCAAGACGAAACTTTTAAAAGAGATCGGGCATGACATAATAGGTGACGTTGAACCAAGTTTGTCTGGTGTAGCGGTAAATTAGAAAGGGTCTGGTCTGACGCGTCATCGTGATACTAAATTTGGAACATGAGAAGGCATAAAGTTTGGGGATGCTCCATTGGTTGGTTCCGAACAGCGATTAGGCGACAAAAAAAGTGTTGTATATTTTTGTAGAAGAAATCAGAGGCAACCAGATCAGAGAGTTATCCAGGGTGAAACAAACTGAAACGATGAATTCAGCACATGATTCTAGACTAACTAGCGTAGAAATTTTTCGCCGGTTATCAAAAAAAAAATCAGCTGTTTCATATGCAATATTTACGTAGTAAAAATGTATGGCAGAGCAAATAAAAAAAATCCGATGACAAATTTCAACGCAGGGGTCAGAATCATGTACTGAATCCATGGTAACGTGCTGTGCGTCCATGTCCTTGCCACCCGGTAGAGTTATCAGTCTGAAAGTCAACCCGTCTTAAGCAAGCGTGGTAATCAATGCTCGTGCCTTCTCTGTATGCGAAGAGGCCTTTGCTCTGCAGTGGGAAGGTAATAGGCTGGTATTATGATTAAAGGCAGAAAATGTTTCCAACGTTGCTGCCTGCCTAATATTTCATCCACGACATGGGCTATTTTTTACCTAGAAATGTTTCAACTGTTGAAAATAGCTTTAACCGTGGTGGAAATACGAGCCAGGCAGCGCTTCTGTTTTGTTTTCCACAGAAGTAACTTCAGCAATGTCAGCAAGAAATTTAATAAAATATGTTGCATAAAACGAGACGTGAATTGCTTGAGCTTTATCATGAATATTTACTTAAATACTTCAGTGTAGGTACAATGGTTGTACATAAGGCGGAATTGCTACAAGATTATCCCTGCCAGTACAATTTTCTGTTGTATGTAAAACTTTCTTTACTAGATACCTCGCATCAATATATTTAACTTTTACAAATAAATACCGATTTCTAGTACTAGTTTAGAACACCTTATGCAGTAGATATGATCGTCAAAGATATTAGAAGTTAGCATTTCCACAGGATTGCCTCAAGCGATTTTTTTTTTTTGGGTGTGAAGTCATCAAATGACCTCTCCCGCTCTGGGTGGAGCGGAAGGGCGTGTCAGACTCTTACTGACTTAAACCCACCCGTGTTCCTTCAGTTGCATGTGCGCCAGGGCCACGGTAACTGTTTCGAACAATCCGCGACCCTGGCAGAGTTCATATCCACCTGAGAAGATCTTAAGAAAATTGCATTTCACTAAACGGAACTCAGCAGAAATTCTTTGCACCACTACACTCTTACTTCTATCAAGTGCAAAGAAATAAACCTATTGACTTACTGGAAGAGAACAAGTGTAACGATAAAGTAACACGATATTGTTTGTTAAACAATCCAGTGAACAAACATCTTGGGTGGTAAACGTAAAACATGTAACTTGTTATCTGCTACAGAAGAAATAAAATGGGGATGGAAAGTAAACTAAGGAAGGAGAATGGTCCATTTGAGATTGAAGCTTTTTGAGATTTTAAAGGTATTTGATTAATTTCAAAGTGTTATTGGATTTTTCCATCTGGAATTTCTCCCCGGATTTGTATCCAGTGGATGGCAATAGACTCACTCCCTATTACATGGGACTTAAACATAACTGCCAAAATGTGGGTGTACACACAGGTGGTGGTACACCTCTGCCCTGAAGATTTAAAATCACGCCTGTATTCCTTACCAGGTGTGATAAGACGTGATGTGTTGTTTCATTTCAACAATAGCAGTTTTCTTTAAAAATAGATACATCATGATCAATGGTAGCCTTCGCACCAGTACAGGAAAGATTGACTGCCAATTTTAAGGCACTGGTAGTATGGGACAGGTCAAAGCGTGGCTGAAACATAGACCTGGATTTTTTGTATGGACCATAATCAAACTCAAATTCAACGCATTTATTTTAATTAAACCATTTACAGGCACTTTTGAATTGTCAAAGAGTCGGTCAGTTAGTCAGAAAGTTGAAGCTAGTTGCCCATTGCAAAACGTAGATCTCTATGGAAAAGAACGGGCAAGAAACTCCAAGGACACTCTTTTTAAATCAAGACATTACAAAATCCTGGGTACATTATTCTTGTTGCTTCTATATGTGAGAACAATGCAAAAAATAATATATTAAGATACAATTACAAATAAAAATAAGCCGTGGCAATTAAGAGATGACCAGTCTCAAAAGACGACGCCCGTTCACGAACATGACGCGTGGATCAGCAATATTATTACAGATGGACTACAGTACTTCGTTGAGATTTTATAGATACGAAAGCTATATTATGGGATTGTTTATCTACAAAATACTTTTAATTCCGTACTAATTAATCTGCAGAGATCAACCACGGGATCGGAGGTGAAAGTTTGCTAAATTCAACTCGAGAAAAGTTAACTTCACTTAGACAGTGACAATAGGAAGATGTTCCACGGTAGTGTTAGCGCAAAAATATATAAGAAAGAAGAGTTTATTTTAAGCTTCTGAGTAGTAAGGCTTGCAATGCCATTGAAGTTAATAATCTACCACCCAAAAAAATTTAAAATTCTTAGTCAAATAACTGAAATATTTCAACTCACATTCGGACACAAAATTCAATTAAAATTTTACTTTTCTCTCCAAGTTGTATCGATTGCGGGAAATAGGTCAGCAAGGTACTTGCAGACGAGCTTGCAAGCTGTCACTACCTCACTAATAGTATTGCGGAGTTGAGAGCCAATAATATTGCTTGTTCCGGAGCTAGTGTTGTTACCGCTCTGGGATTCGTAACGGTAACTGTATTGTTTTCAATAGGTGAGTAGAATTTCGTGTTTAGTTTACTGAGGTTGTATCAATATTTGCATTGGAATTGCTTGATGCAGAGGCTGCGCTTGGTTCTGCGCTGAGGGTACAGGGTTTGATTCTCACTTTGAACAAAAAGTGTCTGGCTTCCATGTGCTCTTAAACAAATTGTCAGGTAGTTGTGGTGCGAGGTTTATAAAAATAGGTTATGTCGTGTTTAAAAGCTTCAACATTTTATTAAATTGATAGCATGGCTTATTAACAAGGGCGCAGTGAACTTCCTTACGAACAAAATATTGTTATGTGTGATTGCAATCAAGATCAACGAAACGACAAACAAAAAGAAATTGATTACAATCTCCGCATCTCAACAACAAAACACTAATTGCTTCCTTAAAGAATCGTAAAAAACACACCAATTGAGCAATTGGGTTAATACAGCAGCGTCAAACACAGCATCGTTGAATTATGCAAACAGTGGCATACATAATCCCTTTCTAAATTATCATAATATTCGCAGAGTGTTAGTTAAAATTGCACGACGCTCCGATGCGCGTTTTATTATATTGCAAATGTATTCAGCCCTCTATAACTACGTAATGTATGTGCAATTATGGTTAAGAGATACGATCGTTGAATATACATCATTAGTTAATTGAAATGTCAATGTGATAATAATATAATATATTAGTCGTAGTGAGATAGGGTCGGTTTATGTCAATATCATTATTAATTGTGTTGTAAAGGGATATTTCCGGCGGTTAATGGTAATTTAACTTTATCTTCAAAAGTTAAAAATCGATGGTGCGATTCGAATCGTTATGCGATTAGAATATCTTTTTATAATTTTTCAATTCTAAAAACTAAACCTAATTTTTGTATTATTTTAGGCAGGCATGTCCGTTAAAAATGGTAAGAACCTCAAGTACCTAATTACCTATTTCAGCGTTCCCAAACGCCTAGAGCTTCCTATCAAAAGACAAACAACTAAGAAAACTTTAGGAAAAGAGTGTTGCCTGCGGCTCAGCGAAAAAGGTAAGAAGTACTCTTTGTTTGGCCTTTACTAGACTCAAAATTCTTTACATAATTTTATTAAAATTGGATCTGTAGAAAAAACTTAACATACTTATTTTTATGGTGTTCATAATAAAGTGTATTCTATTCAATTATAATAAAGACACGTTCAACGGTATAAGAATCTATTGGCGCGTGGCCAAAATCGGAATGAACCCCGCCATCTTGTTATTTTCAATAAAATTTCTATGACAATTTGACAGATGTTTATCAACAACGCCCCCTGTCAATATCGTTCAGGCGCCAAAAAATCCTTTGCCCACCCTGCTATGCTAATAATAATATTAGTGCCGACAACTTATATGAAATTATAGGTTCACAGTACCGGCCCATCATTTGAATTTGTGCCCGATTAAAGGCTTATAACCAGAGATCGGATATTCGGATGCATATATTCACCTATATAAAGTTGAGATGTTGGCTAATATGGAACGCGCTTTTGATCGAAAAAATGAGTTGTTAAGCTATTGCATAGCTTTTATCGCGGGCTTTGAGCGCGGCGACCGAATCTAGAAATTCCGTAACGAAAATAAAACCTAACACATCCCCACTCCGCCTACCATATAGCTCGGCCGAGCGTTCGCTTAACGTGATATATATGGTACGACTGTACGAAGCTCGCACGGATCGAGACGAGCTGCTCCGAAATCGGACGAATACGTAAGCAGCTGTTTGTGAGAAAGTATATAGGTGTATAGGTATCTATCATATCTTTATAATGCCACACTCACCGCATAAAAAATAAAATAAAAATATTTTAAACGATATTAACTTCTCATTTATTCAATAAAAGAAAAAAAATTGTTTTCTTATCGGTCACCACGCTCAAAAAGTGTAACTTGAATTAATATCAAAGAAAAAACTTGAATTAATATCAAAGAAAAAAAAAATACTGCATAAATAAAAAATAAATAAATAATTATAATTGCATAAGTTGATAAAAAATGCTATGCTATAGCTTTACCGCGGCAGTCCCCGAGTGCCACACGTGTTCTTTTTTGTTTTAACTAACACACACCACCCCGCCTCTTACACCCCATATACACATATTTACATCGGGGGTTAAACATAGTTATGCAATCCAAAAAACCGGGGTTTTATTTTTTTGCCGCAATTTTTTCAAGAACAGCTAAAAACGTTTTACTTGTTTACTATTTGACCGATTTAAAATTATTGTTTTATGATGTTGTATACAACGTAATCTACTAAGATATTAATTTGCTCAATTAATAACTTAGTAAAAAAATATGCAACATAGACATTCCAATAATCGCAATAATTCGATTTTGGATTATTTTCAGTTGTGCCACCCTTTATGTACGATACGTATTCCACCACTGCCTACCCTTCGAGGAATACAACGTGATGTTACGCCATGCAAGTTCATGTTATATAATTTTGATAGAAGTTATATTGATTTTAAAACGCACTGTCTCTTTATACAAAGTAATGTCGTCTTCCGCATGCATTTTAATGAAGAGACTATAGCAGCGAGACTAAGCGAGAGATTATTACAGCGATAATAATGTGCTATGCAAAATACTAGAATTAACGGTCCCGTGTCGGAATCTGTTTGAATATATTTTGAACATCCTTGTGCTAATAATTTGTAGCGAGAACTAGTTTTTATGCCAAGGATTTCTTTCGACTGTTAAATTTTATCTGTAATCTTGGACTGATTATGGTGACCAATGGACTGAATAGGAAAGAAAGAAATAAAGAAAAATAGGTTTCTGTGTCACAGAAACACGTGCATACAAAAATAAAATTAAGGGCCCGTTGGTTGATCAGAAGTCAAACATACTAATAGTTAAAATACGTTAGTTAAACTAACAATTTGTTAAAAATGACGGAAGTATGTTGTATGACAACTGGTTAAGCTAACTACGGTAAAAAAATTGGACAATTTGCTATAAAAGTTAACCATGCGCAGACAGAGTAGTTAAATTTTGACAGCTATTGACTATTGTCAAGTGACTAATTGTTAAATTGACTATTGGTCATGTTTAACTATGTATCAAACAACGGGCCCTAACTCGAATAATAAAGAATATGGTGATCATAATGATTGATTATTGTTATAAAGTGATCTTAATGTTTTGTTCAAATTGGGGCAAAAAACTCAACGGAGAGGTCAAAATTGTTAGAAAACAACGTAGCAAGTAAAAAAACTAGCTACATTGGATTTTTATACACAGATTGAATAAGACTCGAATTAGAACAGAATAGAATATAATACTCTTTATTATCTACACCATAAAAATTACAGATATAAATGTAGAAATTTTGCATAGGGTAGCACAATGGGCGGTCTTATCGCTAAAAGCGATCTTTTACAGACAACCAGAAGAAATAGCAGAATTAGCCTTCATATATGGCAATACTTTAACGTAGGTAGGTACAGTATTATAGGTCACCTTTGATGGTAACACTTTCACCTTGAGCTGGCCTAGCGTAGTACGGAGCTTCAATAGAATAAGAGTGCGGTCTACTGAAGGTACACACGGCTACATACCAACCTAAGCATTACCAGTATAAGCTGATCTCGCTTTGTATAGAATTTTCGTACAATGAGAGGTCAGCTAATACTGGAAATTTATAGATTGATTTGTAGCCGTGTGTACAGTTGCCAGTACCCCAGTGGCCCCCTGAGTAGTAACAAAACCAGCATATTTAAGCCCCTACGTACCATGGTTCTGTGTATCTTGGAATTTACCAATCGGCTATTTGTTTTTACCACACCATGAACCTATCCTCATAAAGTTCATGCAGATAAGACAGAACATTACACATCGCGACAAAATAGGCATTGTCAAATTAACTCAACCTTGAATTTAAGCGTAAAAATGGGTTAAACGATTAAATTCTTTCTCCTCAACTGCCGTTTCTTATTTATTGTTTAGTTCTAGATAGGTAATGTCAGGTTGTCAGGCCACTGTCTGTTGTTTAGAGCCAGTACCCTTCCCTACTCAAGTTTACGATCTGCGCAGAATGCTAAACAGCTGACACGAGTTGATGGTTTTCAACTGACTCTGTTTGATAACTAATTTTGTGGTTACGCTTTAATTTGGGGTAAAGTTAGCAATCTTATTAAAATTCTTACCGAAAGCTTCAGATGAGCTCTAATTACCTGCTGAAAATGGACCTCCATACATGAGTAAACGCAACCAATTTAAGTGCAAAGCCCTTCGGGGATGGACCCCGTGCCTAAGTAATTTAGCTTTTTATAACGATTCAGTGAGAGAAAAAACAACTGTTCTATAGATCAGATCGTGTTAGTATTGCACTTTTGTATGGAACATCAGATTTTTTTATGTCACGACTTGGTCCCATAATAAAAGTTGTTTATTTTGATGACTACTTACACTCCCTTAAAGAATGTCCAGTGTCCAACAAATTACTTGCCACACTACACAAATTGTCAAAGATTTTTAAATTAAATTAAAAACGCAAGCAAGACTGGAACCATTTTAAAAAGCTTGTCCACAATTCCAGGATTTTTTGCAAAAACTAAAAAGAAAATCCTCTTAGCTTACAAGTACAGTTATTAGAAAATACTGCACATTGTTATAAGCAAGATTATAAAGAGAAGTAGGTAATAAAGACATAGCCAGTGTTACGACGCCATTACGTTTGAAACCAAGCGTGTTAGTGCTTGCTTACAGGTACGCTAGACCCGATTAAGACTGGATTCTTATCTTTTACACACATAAAAGGAAAAAGAATATGATATCTTTTATTTTTATTACCTTTCTTAGTTGCAGAACGAGAAAATAAGTGTTATCTAAGTTTAGTTACGGCTCATATTAGTAGTACATATATTTAATTAATAAAATGGCGGCTTAAGCATAATGTCAAGAGGATTACTTAGCAGTATTTACTTCGCAACCGATTATTGTTGCTGATATTAAGGGGTCGTTCAGGACGATTACAGGCTGGTTTATTTATTTGGCTGATAGGGATATTACAATATTATCCTTCTGGTTTAAGAACTTTATTTTCTCGTAAGAATTAACAATAATTCACTTACTGAGAAACAAGATTTACAATTTATGTTTAAATAACAAGCGTACAGAATTTTTTTTTTTAACGGGTAGGCACATAACACAATGAATATCACCAGCTGAGCAAACATGGATACAAAACTAAAAGTTACAACATACTAGATGTGGCATACAAGGCAGCGTACTGACAGCGTACCAATTGAATATTATTATTTTATTTTTGTATTAGTTTTAAGTTTTTAGATTTATGAGTTACTCATAATGTGTGATTTTAGTTTTTTTTTAAATGCAGACATACTTTTCTGTTCTTTTATTTATATCCTTTTCGAATTTAAGACTGCTTTACGTCTTATATAATTAAAACCTCAGCTGCAAACAAAAAATCCAAAGGCGTATCAGGCTGAGAATCAGCAATTTTTGAACGTCAAAATTACGTAAGACAGTTCTCCAAAACTCCCGCCCGTCACCACTTTCTAGTGCTGCGAAGTGGCGCAACACTCTCCAGCAGCACAGCTGTTTGTTAAGTTAGTAGAACTTGATTCTGTGGCGGCATCTACTAACGCCACATGCGAACTACGCAACATACTGACGTCACGCAACATCCTGCATCGCGCAAGCAGAGTTTACCGTGCAACTAGCATTCATACAACGTCCCGACGTCAATCGTCGGGCAGTTGCCCACCAGACATAACACCCGTCTGGTCGGAGGATCCTCTCTATTTTATAAATAATGAGTTTACTTTACACCCTGTTCTTCGTACCTCTATAATTATATACAATGTAATTAACATTACAATACAAAGCAAAACGAGTATGCCTTCACCATTGCCTTTTCCTAAAATAGTTACGTCCAACGCACACATTGGCATTCCACCCCAATATGCCTACTAACTATTCTTGCTACCTAATCCTCCTACCACGACTTATCTAAGCTATTCTCATCCAACTAGTAACGAAACAAGAGAGGAAATTAATAGTATAACATTAGTACATCACACAGGTGATACTGTTGCAGCACTTAGTACGAGTATGTTTGGTAAACAGAGCCCCGAAAGTGGGAATGGTCTCGTGTTTCGTCACGACATAGTGTTATGAGCTCTTGTTTGTTAATATTATCACGTCGGGTTAAGAACTGATGAAAATTACAAGTACCTAAGTGTTCGTTTGTTGACTAAATAGGCCTGTCCTTATAGACTATATGCTTTATTAAACCACAGATTCTTACGAGATTCTTATTATATTTTAAGGTACAAATTCTCGATAAAGTGACACAGTAGGTAGCAGTGGCCAGTTAACACGAAACAAAACAGTGTTTTATCAGACTTATGAACGAAAGTAAATAAAAAACACCCGTTGGCAAAATATTGATTACTAGCTGCGCCCCGCGGTTTCACCCGCATCAGTCTCGATCCCGTAGGAATATCGGGATAAAAATTAGTATTCTATGTTCTAATACAGGTCATGGTCTACCCATGTAAATTTCATCCAAATCCGTTTAGCCGTTTTAGTGTGAAAACGTAACAAACAAACATACAGAAAACAAATATAACCCAAGAATATAAAGGAAAAAATTGAAATATTAGGTACAGACCGTGAGGTCTAAGCTGAGCTATGCATTTGTGTGAGTGCACATAGAGATAGTGTAGGTGTCACGTCGGCCTAGAGCGTGACGCGTCCTTTGCTTGGTTTAAATCGGTTTATACTGCTATTTGGCAATCGGCCTGAGGCACGGTGGATCCCTCGCGCGACTCAAATTCGCCGCACACCTCACACAAATGTAAAGCTCAGCTTAGACCTCGCGGTCTGTAGCCAAATAACACTTTTTCCTTATAGAACTAAAAATACAAACAACATACCCATTTATCTCCGAATCATCAAGTAAACACAATTTACTGCGTAATTCATGTAAACAATACTCTATCACTGAAGATGTACGTTTATGTGGCTCTAAAATATATGTGATAGCGCCGGAATATTAGCCTCGGTGATAAAAACACTCGTCACATCACTCTGGTCTATACGTCAGATGACGTCATAAATCCGCGAAGCTGTGATTAGGGATGTGCTCAGGTGTATCACAAGTAGGTAGGTATAATATCCGAATATTTTTACTGAGCTTTTGATGTCAAATGACGTCATAAATCCGCGCTGGTGCGGTTAAGGATGTGCCGTGTCGGATATTAAAGTTGGAGTAGTTTTACATAAAAAATATTTTGGTATTCTTTTATGGTATGAGTGATGGATGAACAAGGGCCTTCGCAACGTCAATATTGTATATTTTCACCGCTTTTTCAAAGCTTTACAATGATCATATATCAAGGAATCAAATAATTTAATGCCTTCGTAAAAAGATTAACATGGTCAGCACTTTAGTAGGACGCTACACACAGACTTATGTTCAGAAACATCATCAGGTATGTGAATGTGGGGATACAAAATAAAAATGGTATTTTACTTTTTATTTACCTACTAACATTCGCTGACATCCATCTTTAGAAAAACAGCAGAATTTCGCGCTGACTATTTATAGAATTGCTCTTAGTTCACATTCTGAATTACATAAGTGTTTCCCCAGATGTGCGTCCCGTTTTCGCACCACTGGGTCGTATTCACACAACAGGTGCAGGGAGTTTCATCTGCATGCGTGTTCGTGTTGCAGCTCTGAAATGACAATGGGCTAGTGCGAACTTGTAGGGAAGGACGTGGACTTAAGCTCTTATAGATATACTTCAATTGAAATGATTGATGAGCTAGAAATGTTTGAAGCACTGGTAAGACTTATGGAGGAAATAGTATTACTTCAAGTGGAGAATAGCATGTCATTAGGTATTACATCACACATGTATTCCGTTAAAGGTTTGATGTGAAGCTCGATAGATGGCGTCTATGGTTTCGTTACCGTGGTTTGGTAAGGGTCTCGCAATTTTAATCAAATATATCTTCAGATCAGGACACAATTGTGGATTTTATTATCTACCTTATTAGTATTCACAAAAGTTCATTAGATCATAACATTACAAGCTCGGTAATAAACAATTCTAGTTGTCTCTCCTCAATAAACTCCACAGTGGAAAGTGGTGTAGCTTTGTACACCAACACATAGATCTTAGCTGACATTATAGTAATAGACGTGGAAACCGCTTCATAGTTCTGTGAACGGTTAAGACTCAACAGGAATTCTATTTAAGGTAGATAGGTATAACTAGGTAAATACTACGTGTGGCTAACTGCTGTTTATTTGGGATCGCTAATCTACTCAAGCAGTGCCTATATTGACATAGAAACACCCAACCGATGAAGTAAGAATCTTAGATGAAGGGTAGGTCCATTTTATTTTAGTAATAAGGCATATACTAATTACTGGGTTTTAGTTTTAGACTTGATAAACTTGAAGGTGCAATAATTGTCTCGATGGCTAACCAAAATCGCCAATACAACGTGAATAGCACCTAAAAACTCGTTCAAAATAGTATTTTATTACAAGTTCCAGCAATATTTTAAGCGACGATGGCTTATCATATCCGTATGCGCTATCCGTAATCCGCGGACAAAATATCCGCTGTTCAAGTTTACGTGCTCGATCATTTCCGTGTAACATCCCTACGTCACGATAGCTATCAATTTGTTACTCTGACGTTTTTACGCGATCATCGGCGGCCCGGCGCGGCTTCACGCGGCTCGGCGCGGCGCGGCAATGTGCGGTTATTGATAAACTCGCCTGCCCACTGACTATGCTCGTTGACACATCGATAACAATATTTTCCAAGCTTTTTATTGCTTTCAATTTTTATAAATCACTTTATCGATTAAAATTTGCATATTTTTGTAGGTGTTTGCGATGTGTGCGGATTTCATTTAAATTTGTTCGGATACGGATAAGATTACACGTCCCTAGTCATGTTTAATAATGTAATACCTCATTTTTTTTGTGTACGATTCTATTCAACATTGTTCAAGTTTTTTCAGCGTAACACAATTTTCATTTCATTGTATTCCCGGAAACTATTTGCCGGAATAAAACTATGAAACAGTAGTAAAAACGGCGGAGGAAATACAAAACACGAACCGCAACAGAATTCGCACACAACAATATGCAGTTAAAAGCCAGTATTTCTCACATTTATGCAGTGAAGTAAAAACGGAATAATAGAACCAAGTGTGGCGACAAACTCACTAAAAGTTCCGGGAACTTGTCAAGGTCCGCAGTTCGATTGCAAGCATTGTGGTCTCAGGGATTTTATTAAAACTTTTTTTTAGTTATCAAACATTCATACTTTACGGGGCCCAAGTTTTATTTGTCCCAGCGCTTTCCTTCAGCGAATAATTTAATTTTTTGCACCCACAAAGCTTCGGATTACATAAAAGTCGGTAACAAGTTTTGGCTCTAGAAAATTAAGTCTTTGATCGGTTCGGGTTTTTTTGTTAAAACGAATCAATCATAGATACGTTGACATCGTCTGAAAATAATGTGGTTTTTGATTGCGTGGATCCAGATCATTGAGATCTTTTATACGGTTTCA
Organism: Dryobotodes eremita; assembly: GCA_917490735.1. Lineage (NCBI taxonomy): Eukaryota > Metazoa > Arthropoda > Insecta > Lepidoptera > Noctuidae > Dryobotodes > Dryobotodes eremita. The sequence goes on along the minus strand of OU823247.1, from coordinate 1,211,737 downwards.
CATTTTTGAGTTTAATGAATTTAAAATGTTGATAATCTGTAAAACCTTTTTATTCGTCGTGAATATTTTTAACGCAGTAAACGAGTAATTTCAATAAATTATATTAACATTTTTGGATATAATAAATTATATCTACATAGCTGAATGCTTCTAAATGCTAATAAATCTCGTCTAGTTTTTTTTCGAAATGCTCAGAATTTCTGCTCTTTGAATAAAGTAAAATGGACATCAGATAAGTACAAGTTTTATTTTAACGAAATGTGTTGTGGACATCAATTATGTATTAATGTGATGGAATGAAAATAAGTATTGCCAACGTTATTTAATCATTTAACCCCTTCCTACTCCCCCTCCCCTCCCTACCTATCTATAAGTATTACTGAACAACAGTGTAACTTCTACCTTACAAGCCAAAAAAGGGAACACCACAACCACAAAAAGATTTCGCGAAGCACTTCTCATATCAACAAGTTGATAATACCCCTCAGATTCGAAGCGGTCCGGAAAGAATACTAATCTCTTCCTTTGAGCATGGGGTTTCAAAGGTGCAAACCCGGAACACGGCTAAAGAGGGTTAAACTCGCAACAAGGTCTATATGAGTGGCGATTACTTTTTGTCAGGACATCCTCTATGGATGTTGGAGGGAAGGGGCGGACGGACAAGTGTAGGGGGAGAAAGTTTTTGGATTAAATTTTACAATTTAGGTACCTACTACCTATAGGAAAAAATCTCTATTTAATTAAACGGTTAGAACAATACATTTGATGAAGGTGATAGATGATTATGATTTTATCGTATCCTACCTACTTTCATGAGACATATAAGTACAGGAGACTAATAAATAAAAGCATAGTCACATCATCCAAAAATAAAAACATCTGACACAAACAAAAACCTCTAAAAAGTAATAAAATAATATTTATTGGACCTTTAAGTTTAATATAAGTTGTAGGTAATATTTTGATCAAAGCATCGTCGCGTCGGAGGACGGCTAATGAAAATAGGAAGTTAACAGCAGTTATCCTTTCTACAATAGCATATATTCCTTATTGCTGGGCCTCGTCTATTTGGCGTTTTCATTAGCCGTCCCCGGACGGCGATGACGCGAGAACGCTTGGATCAAAATATTACCTACAACTTATATTCAACTTAAAGGTCCAATACATATAATTTTTTTACTTTATAGAGATGTTTATGTTTGTTTCGGGGGTTTTTTAAATTTTACTTTTATTTACTGCTTTTTAAACTTAATATACTTATAGTAGACACGCTACGGTCGACATGTGCCTCGCTTTAATCTGCGCAGCTGCACGTATGTTTCCCGCAGTGAAGGTAGTTATTAATTTATCCTCATTTCTCTTTGCTACTCCATGATCAGAGCCTGATCATCATCTACCTATAACTTTTTCATTGAGACCATTCCAATGAGCCCAAACACGATACTTCTGCTGTACATGTTGGGGAGGGAGTTGGATAGTCTGCAAATTCCAGGTGATGCTGCAGCATCAGTACAAGGTTACTATGTTCTTTTGATATCATTGAGGTAATAGAATACCAAATTTGGACTCGATCAGACCAGTAGAAGATGCTCACATCCCTTCATCAACTAGAAAAGAGCTGATAATTTTCAAACGGTTGAACAGATTTTCTTGAATCATAGCTAAGAACACTCTCGATTAAGTCATCTTTCAAACAAAATTAAAAAAAACAAAATCGATTGAGCCGTTTGGGAGCTACGATGGCTCAGACAGACCACAGATACACACGTTAAACTTATAATACCCTCTTTTTTCATCGGGAGTTAAAATACATCTCAAAAAAGAATCACCAGAGCCAACCACCCTGCACAAGTAACAATTTAAACCATCAACAGCTTACGGTAATTAATCACAAAATCCCAACGGCCCTATTTACACAAAATTCCCGGAAACCAAAAAAGACTTCGAAGCCGACCATTTTCATAAAACTAAGTGAACGTGTACCTTCCTCTATCCTATTATTTAGGAGCACCATACCGCCATTCCTTCTGTCGACCCTCACGAGTTACGGCTCAGATAAGCAGCTGATATATACTTTTTCTTTTCGCAGTTCAAGATATTGCAATATATGTTATTTCTCGCAAGGGATTCAAAGTACCTTAATACGAGCTGGTAATCTCTTATAGTGGGGTTAATTTGATGCACTGATTTCGACAGTTTAAAGAAAGAACAACTATATAATGGAACTCGCACAGGAAGAACACAAACTAAACGAAACTACATACTTAAAACAACATTTTTTTACACGCCAACCATTATTGGAACTTTGAACGGATTTTAAAAACAGTTGGTTTCTTAGCGTTTCTAAAGATAAAAATGTCACGTTGATTTATCTCACTCGGATCCGGTAAACATAAAAATTAAAGTCTTAGCTATTTTCAACGCAAAAATCGATTAAAAACATGAAAGATGACACCATGATTATCTCAAAAAATACCAACACTTCATCCCTGAGCATTAGTAAAACTATAAAACAAAATAATAATGCATAACACTTTAAAAATGCAAACACCAGTATCGCATCGCAGGTACAACAGCAACCCACTAAGCCTGCAATACAAGTAACATTGTTCAAGAAAAAGAAGATTTCCTGCTCGCTGCACCGTTCTATCATTAACTAGCCGTAGCCTCCCTAGGGGACAATAACTTTTATTTTAACATAATGAAAACATGACGCGCAGTCACAACATAAATAGGCTGACTCCATACGGTCAAGTAACGAAAACCGTACCCATACTTAATAGCCTTGTCATAATTATTATACGATGCAAATGGCGCTATTTCTGTTCTGTGCTCGTAGTTCCTTTTTTATTATTTTTATTATTAAAGTTTTCCTTCACAGAAATAAGTGACAAAGAGTAAGAGTGAGTGAGTGTAATCGTGTGAGTGTGAGTATTTCTGTGACAAATAATTAAATATTTCTTTCTTTAAAAAAATATATGTAACTAAGAATATTACTATTAGGATCGACCGTTTTCGTAAGATACGTGCAGCGATCTCAAACTATATCAAATAAATGCCAGTCGCGAGAGTACTTGCACTCACCGTAAGCATTTCGATAGAATTTAAATCGTTAAAGAATAAATAAATCAGCGAGCCGTGACAAGTGTGCGTGCAGTTTTGCTCGCTGTATGAAGCCTGCCTTCTGTACCCACCTACTCTGTGGCGCCATCCTGGATGTACCACGATGAATCTGTTCCATCGTAAATATTACTTTAGTTGCTTCCAAGGGGTTTATAGCCAGATCCAAGAGTATGTGGAAGGAGTTTATGATGTTGTTAAAATGTTTTTGGTCGTTTGTCTATTCTTTCAAATTGTGGTGACAGTGTTGCCAGCAATTCGATTAGGTTTGATTGGTCTACAACATTATTTTTCAAAGCGTTATTTGTTTTTGACTAACCGGTTTATGTGTCCCCTGATGGTTAGTGGCGACCGTTGTGATTGAAAACTTGCAATACTTCAGTATATATATATATATTTTTATTTTATACTCACTGTGGTATGTGGTAAGTGCTTGTAACTTAATGAGCGTTCTTAACATGCGTCTTGGTGAAAACAGATATGTGGTCAGAA